>CM035841.1:43438003-44638003 GCA_020510985.1 Pholidichthys leucotaenia
AGCGGAGGGAGCAGACAACGATTCTCTGATGGGGAAGACAGGGGCTAAGCTGAGGGGTGGCGGATGAAGAGGAGCTGCAGAGAGGCGTGTAAGACTGAGACTCTGCTTCCTGGTCCCAACTCTGAGTAGTCACGGTTTTGGAAATTTGGATAAAAAAGATGCCAGATTGTTAGATAAATGAGAAGCACCATCCAAAGTGGGATGAATGCTGTCTCGTCTCATAAGACCAGGTTTTCCCCAAAAAGAGCTCCAATTGTCAATGTAGCCCACGTCATTTTTAGGACACCACACAGACAGCCAGCGGTTCAAGGATGACGAGCGACTAAACATGTCATCACTGGTCAGATTGGGGAGGGGTCCAGAGAATACTACAGTGGCAGACATCGTTTTTGCAAACTCACACACCGATTCTATATTAAGTTTCGTGACTTCCGACTGCCGGAGACGGATGTCATTAATGCCGGCGTGAATAACAATTGTGGAATATTTACAGTTACTTTTAGCCAGCATTTTCAAATTTGACTCGATGTCGCCTGCTCTGGCCCCAGGAATGCATGTGACTATGGCCGCTGGAGTCTCTAGGTTCACGTTTCTGACTACAGAGTCGTCAATGATCAGAGTTTTTTCCTCAGCGGGTGTGTCGCTGAGCGGGGAAAAACGATTAGAAACGTGAACAGGTTGGTGCTGAACCGGGGCTTTGCGACTAGGCTTCCTTCTCACCGTCACCCACCCAGTCTCCTCGCTGCTGAGGAGAGCCGGGGAACCGCTGACAGTTCGACCTAAGCTAGCTAGCTCCGCTGTAGCTAATGGGCGTCCGTCGAGATTAACTGGCGCAGACGGTGTTTCAATGCAGCGGAGCCGGGATTCCAAATCAGACAACCTCGCCTCGAGCGCCTCAAAAAGACAACATTTATTACATTTACCGTTATCACTAAAAGAGGCAGAGGTGTAGCTAAACATCTGACAGAGAGAGCACACCAGAGGAGGAGAGGAAAGAGAGGTAGTAGCCATAGCTAGTGGCTCGAGAGCTGGAGAGCAAACCACACAGGCAGACAGCAAAACAGGAAGTGACGATACGTTACCACAAGGAAGTGACGATCCTCACTTCCTTGAATCAGAGGGGTCGCTGATATTAAATAGTCTTCTTACATTATGGAAGCCTTGTCTACCCTTTATAAAGCCATTCTGATCTCGATTAATAATATTTGGTAAAATTTCTTGTATTCGTCTTGCTAAAATTTTACAGATTATCTTAAGGTCGGCGTTTAATAGGCTTATTGGTCTCATATTTTCACATTTATTAGAGGGCTTACCTGGTTTTGGCAGCAGTATAATTAAGGCATTATTTATGTATGATGGTAAATTATTATTTTGAAATGCTTCTAAAACCATTAACAAAAAAGGTTTTATTAATTTATTCTTAAATTTTTTATAAAGGTCAACTGGAAGACCATCTGGTCCTGCACTTTTTCCTGATTTCATATTATCAATGGCTAGCCCAACTTCTTCTTGACTAATTTTAGACTCCAATATCTCCCTGTTTTCATTTGGAATACACGGTATAGATAGTTCGTTCAAAAACCCATTTAGTTTTGTTAAATCAGGTTCATTTTTGGTATCATATAATTTTTCATAGTAATCTCTAAAGGCTCTATTAATTTCTAAAGGATCTATAACTACCTGTCCGTTACTTATAATACTGGTAATTGGTGTTTTAATTTCCAATTGTTTAATCTGCCATGCTAATAATTTTCCTGATTTTTCACCTTCTTCATAAAAAGATTGTTTCAATCTTAGAAGACTCGAGGCAGCTCTATTCGCTGATTTTTTGTCGTATTCAGCTCTCAAAATCAGTAATTCATTCTCCAACCTTGGGTCACTTCCTGCATACACTTTTTCCTGAAGACTTTTTATTTTATGTTCCAATTTAGCTCTCTCCTCTCGAGTCTTCTTAGATTTTGATCCTGTATAACTAATAATATGTCCCCTAATAAAAGCTTTGAAAGCCTCCCACTTTACACATGCTGATGTTTGTGTAGTATTGATGTCAAAGAACTCGTCTATCTGTTTTTCTATATACTTGACAAATTCCTCATCCTGAAGCCATTTATGCTGAAATTGCCATCTACCTGATTCCTTTGTCAATTTTTTATCTACATATATTAGACAACAGGGTGCATGATCAGAAATCACGATGTTATCATAAAAGCAGTTTTGAATCTTGGACCTTAATTCTGTGGAAATCAAAAAATAATCAGTACGTGAGAATGTCTTGTAGGTACTGGAATAACAAGAATAGGCTTTAACTTGTGGTTTCATTTCTCTCCATATATCTAACAATCTCAATTCTTTCGTAAAATGATTAATAGTCATCCTACATCCAATGTGCGTACAATCCAGTCCTGTTGATCTATCCACACCTGGATTCAATGTACAATTAAAATCCCCTGCTATTATATGTTGCCCTGTAAGTGATGATAAGATGAGAAATAAATTAGCAAAGAACTTCTGATCATCTATATTGGGACCATATAAGTTCACAAGATTTATATTTTCTAATAGCAAAGAACCTTGAATGATTACATATCTTCCAAATTTGTCTCCAATTACATTTTTCACCTGAAAAGGAACTGATTTATGTATGAGAGTCATAACTCCCCTGGCTCGGGATGAAAATGAAGAGGTGAATACACTTCCCTGCCATCTACTCCTAATTCTTTTAACATCCTCCTCTATCAGATGAGTTTCTTGTAAAAACACAATTCTTGAACCCATGTCCTTTATTTTATTCATAACTTGTTTAAGTTTTTTTAAATTTTGTAGACCTCTGCAATTCCATGAAGTTAAATTAAGATTAACACTTTGGTCCATGATCAATAGAGAGTTTGGGATTACCTTGCAGTGTAAACATGCTCATACAGAGAAGCAAAAACATGAGTGGTTGAACATTCATCCTACAAACTACACACAAACAAATTTCCCCTTCCCACACTTGTGGCAAACCCCCCAAAATCAAAAGAAAAATTCTGTCTCCCGATATAGCCATCGACTGTTCCACACCCACGGGGAACAGCCTAAGCCACTCCTTCTTCATCCTCCCAATCACCCCAACTCTACTGCTTTTAATGACGTAACATTAACTCTCCTCTGTAGTTTTCCAACTTAACTCCAAAATTTTTAACAACTTTGTACATCATAGTTTTTTTTTTGTTTGTTTTGTTTTTGTTTTGTTTTTTTAATATATAATACAATCTATATTTTGTAAACTTACTATTTACTTCAAGTCAGTCAGATGCCTGTGCAAATGCTTAATTATTCTACCTTATATTTTGTTCATGCTTAGCTCCCACCAGTCTCTTCTTCTTCTTTGATCTTCTTGATGAACTCCTGCGCCTCCTCTGGGGTCTTGAAAATGTGGGTTCTGCCCTCATACGTGGTCAGCAGTCTCGCAGGATAGATTACACCATGACGAATCCCAAGGTTGCGCAGCTCCTTACGTACGGGATCAAACTGCTTCCTCAATTGCTGGATTCCTGTGGCCAAATCTGGGTAGAACCGCACCTGCTGGTCCTGGTGTTTAATCTCTCCTTTAGCACGTGCAGCGTTGAAGATCTTCATCCTGTCTCTGTTGCTAAGAAACTTCATAATTAAGGTCCTCGGCGGTCCCTTATCTCTCCGTGGGCCAATACGATGTGCTTTTTCCAGAACCACTGCTGATTGCAACTCCTCGCTGCCCAGCACCTCCGGAATCCACTTTTCCAGAAAGGAACATACGTCCCGACCTTCTGATTCCTCTGGAAGACCCACCAGCCTCAAATTATTCTGTCTCGACCGAGATTCCAAATCCAAAATATTATCTTCCAGAGATTTTTTTTTTTTTTCCAAAGTGCGCACCTTTAATTGAAGACGGGTGACGTCATCTTCAGCACTAGCGAGACGGAGCTCCATCTGCGCCGTTCGTTCTACACAGTCACCCAATTCCTTTCTTATTCCTTCCAACGCTGTCATAATCCCATCAAATCTAGAGGAAAAGTCCGCTCTCATTGAACTCATGGCAGCCATCAGCGCATCTGCGCCATTCCCCGCAAACATCGCACCGCCGCCAGCCTCCTCCGCCATATATGGAGTTTTGTTTGCTGCGTCACAGACCTGAAAGTCCGTTAATTTGGACTGTTTCGGCGGCTCGCTTTTTCCTTTTCCTGGTTTTCCAGCCTCCTCGCCCAAATGCTGGGATACGTTCTGTTCCAAATGAGAGAGTTATTTGCCGATTTTTTTTCTCCAGGAGCAGAGCAGAGCGAGACACGTCCGTCCTACGTGGCAGCCATAACCGGAAGTCCTCGTGATCATTTTGACCCCACGGGGTGAGATCTTGCGTGGAGCCCCAGATCGAGGGAGATTATCAGTGGTCTTGCATGTCTTCCATTTCTAATAATTGCTCCCACAGTTGATTTCTTCACACCAAGCTGCTTACCTATTGCAGATTCAGTCTTCCCAGCCTGGTGCAGGTCTACAATTTTGTTTCTGGTGTCCTTTGACAGCTCTTTGGTCTTGGTCATAGTGGAGTTTGGAGTCTGACTGAGGTTGTGGACAGGTGTCTTTTATACTGATGACGAGTTCAAACAGGTGCCATTAATACAGGTAACGAGTGGAGGACAGAGGAGCCTCTTAAAGAAGTTGTTACAGGTCTGTGAGAGCCAGAAATCTTGCTTGTTTGCAGGTGACCAAATACTTGTTTTACCGAGGAATTTACCAATTAATTCATTAAAAATCCTTCAATGTGATTTTCTGGATTTTTTTCTCATTTTGTCTCTCATAGTTGAGGTATACCTATGATGAAACCTCTTTCATCTTTTAAGTGGGAGAACTTGTACAATTGGTGGCTGACTAAATACTTTTTTCCCCCACTGTAGGATTATGTTTATTTGTCCAATTACTTTTGAGCCCCTGAAATGAGGAGCGTTTGTATAAAAATAGCTACAATTCCTACATGTTTAATCATATATTTTTGTTCAACCCCTTGAATTAAACCTTAAAGTCTGCACTTCAATTCTGTTGTAGTTGTTTCATTTCAAATCCAATGTGGTGGCATGCAGAGCCCAAATCATGAAGATTTTTTCACTGTCCAAATATTTCTGGGCCTAACTGTATAGCGCTTTTATTCTCATCTGTAGATGACCAAAGCGCTTTACAGATCCTGCTATCCACCCATTCACACACTGATGGTGGCATAGTTGCCCAACATGGCGCTGTCCAGACCCACCAGGAGCATTTGGGGGTAAAGTGTCTTGCCCAGTGACACAATGGCAGGATAACTGGGGAGAGCGGGATTTGAACCACCAACCATCCGGTTATTGGACGACCTGCTCTACCTCCTGAGCCACTGCCGCCCTGGTTAAGCCACTGGTTAAGAGGTATTAAACAGTGGCTGAGGTAAAATATGCACTAGACTGGAGCCCCAACAAGAAGCAGACATGGTGGACATGAGAAAAATAAACACGATTAGTCGACTAGTTTAAAAAAAAAAAATAGTCATTAGATTAGTCGACTACTAAAATCTTTAGTTGCAGCCCTATTTGCTAGGTAGTATGATTTCATCTTTGTGTATTTAATCTTCAGAATGACCCCAGAACAACATGAGGGTCAACTCAAAAACAGGGTAGACCTTCATGAAAACAAGGTCTGTTGGTCCAAAATTCCAAAACAAAGAGAAAAATTGTGGTAATGGGTTGGACTGAAGTAAGACTAAAGGTCTTTAGGTGCATTCACACCAAATGCGAACAGGCAAATTTTTCGTGCAGCACGATTACATTATACCTCAATGTAAATACACCAACAGACATAAATTGTGAGATACAGACTAGGCGCAGTTGTCTTTAAAACTTCTGCAGCTGTGTTCAGCCTGCTGTGGAAATTCCCAAAATAACGTCATGCTTATGTTTACATTATCCGACCGGGGGCTCACCTGAAGATTATGTCTCAAGCCTTCACTTCACAGATGATCCCATGTTTACATTGCCAGCTAGTTTGCTAGGACGTCCGTTGCCAGAAACCCGGGAGTAAATACAGTGGGGCAAAAAAGTATTTAGTCAACCACCGATTGTGCAAGTTCTCCCACTTAAAAGATGAGAGAGGTCTCCAATTTTCATCCCCCCTCATGGATCGTCACCTTGTCGTGGTGGGGGGGTTTGCGTGCCCCAGTGATCCCAGGAGCTATATTGTCCGGGGCAATTTGCCTCTGATAGGGTCTCCCAAGACAAACTGGTCCTGGGTGAAGGGCCAGACTAAGAACGATCCAACAGACTCTCATGATAAATTGTATATCAAGGATTCAGTGTACCCCGCCCGGTATGGGGTTACCGGGGCCCCACCCTGGAGCCAGGCCTGGGGGAGGGGCTCGAAGGCTAGCGTCTGGTGGCCAGGTTTCCACCCATGGGACCCGGCCGGGCTCAGCCCGAAGGAGTTACATGGGTCCGCCCTCCAGTAGGTTCACCACCTGCAGGAGGGATCATGGAAGTCCGGTGCTATGTGGATTAGGTGGCAGTCAAAGGCGGAGACCTTGGCGGACTGATCCCAAGCTTTCTAAACTGGCTTTTGGTACGTGGAATGTCACCTCTGTGGTGGGGAAGGAGCCTGAGCTGGTGTACGAGATTGAGCGATACCGGCTAGATATAGTCGGCCTCACCTCAACACACAGCTCCGGTTCCGGAACCAGTCTCCTGGAGAGGGGCTGGAGCTTGGCCTTTTCTGGAGTTGCCCCGGGCGAGAGGCGACGAGCAGGGGTAGGTATTCTTGTATCGCCCCACCTTGCTGCCTCTATATTGGAGTTTTCCCCGGTGGACGAAAGGGTTGCTTCCCTGCGCCTTCGGGTTGGGAAACGGGTCCTGACCATCATTTGTGCCTATGCACCAAATGATGTTTCAGAGTACCCACCCTTTTTGGAGTCTGTGACTGGGGTGCTGGAGGGTGCTCCTCCTGGAGACTCCATTGTCCTACTGGGGGACTTCAATGCGCACGTGGGCAACGACAGTGAAACCTGGAGGGGGGTGATTGGGAGGAACGGCCTGCCCGATCTGAACCCGAGTGGTGTTCAGTTATTGGACTTCTGTGCTAACCACAGTCTGTCCATAACGAACACCATGTTCAAGCATAAGGGTGTTCATATGTGCACCTGGCACCAGGACACCCTAGGCCGCAGGTCGATGATCGATTTTGTTATCGTATCATCAGACCTGCGACCGTATGTCTTGGACACCCGAGTAAAGAGAGGTGCAGAGCTGTCAACTGATCACCACCTGGTGGTGAGTTGGATCCGATGGCAGGGGAGGAAGCCATTCAGACCTGGTAGACCCAAACGTATAGTGAGGGTGTGCTGGGAGCGTCTGGCTGAGGCCCCTGTCCGGGAGGTCTTCAACTCCCACCTCCGGAAGAACTTCAACCACATTCTGAGGGAGTCTGGAGACATGGAGTCTGAATGGGCCATGTTCTCCACCTCTGTTGTTGAAGCGGCGGCCCAGAGCTGCGGCCGCAAGGTGGTTGGTGCATCTCGTGGTGGCAACCCCCGAACCAAGTGGTGGACACCAGTGGTGAGGGGGGCCATTAAGCTGAAGAAGGAGTCCTATCAAGCTTGGTTGGCTTGTGGGACTCCCGAAGCAGCTGAGGTGTACCGGCAGGCCAAGCGGAGTGCAGCTCGGGTGGTTGCTGAAGCAAAAACCCGGGTATGGGAGGAGTTCGGTGAGGCCATGGAACAAGACTTTCGGTCGGCTTCAAAGAGATTCTGGCAAACTGTTCGGCGGCTCAGGAGGGGAAAGCAGCTCCCCGTCCATACTGTGTATGGTGCGGATGGGACACTGTTGACTTCAACTGGGGATATCGTCGGGCGGTGGAAGGAATACTTCGAGGATCTCCTCAATCCCACTGATACGCCTTCCACAGAGGAAGCAGGGTTTGGGGACGAGGGGGATGACTCGCCTATCACAGGGGCTGAGGTCGCCAAGGTGGTTAAAAATCTCCTTGGTGGCCGGGCCCCGGGGGTGGACGAGATTCGCCCCGAGTACCTCAAGGCCCTGGATGTTGTTGGGTTGTCATGGTTGACACGCCTCTGCAACATTGCGTGGAGGTCGGGGGCAGTGCCTTTGGCATGGCAAACCGGGGTGGTGGTTCCTCTCTTCAAAAAAGGGGACCGGAGGGTGTGCTCCAACTTTAGAGGGATCACACTCCTCAGCCTCCCTGGGAAGGTCTATGCCAAGGTACTGGAGAGGAGAGTCCGGCCGTTGGTCGAACCTCGGATTCAGGAGGAGCAATGTGGTTTTCGTCCTGGCCGTGGCACATCGGACCAGCTCTTTACCCTCTCGAGAATTCTTGAGGGTTCGTGGGAGTTTGCCCAACCAGTTTACATGTGTTTTGTGGACTTGGAGAAGGCATTTGACCGCGTCCCTCGTGGATTTTTGTGGGGGGTGCTTCGGGAGTATGGGGTATCGGGCTTGTTGTTACGAGCTATTCGGTCTCTGTACGACCGTTGTGAGAGTTTAGTTCGTATTGCCAACACTCGGTCGGAGTCATTCCCAGTGAGAGTTGGACTCCGCCAGGGCTGCCCTTTGTCACCGGTCCTGTTCATAATTTTTATGGACAGGATTTCTAGGCGCAGCCAGGGAATGGAGGGTGTCATGCTTGGTGACCACAGGATCTCATCTCTGTTGTTTGCAGATGATGTTGTCCTGTTGGCTTCATCCAGCAATGACCTACAGCTCTTGCTGGGACGGTTTGCCGCTGAGTGTGAAGCGGCTGGGATGAGAATCAGCACCTCCAAGTCCGAGTCCATGGTCCTCAGCCGGAAAAAGGTGGATTGTCCTCTCCGGGTTGGGGACAGGCTCCTGCCCCAAGTGGAGGAGTTTAAGTATCTTGGGGTCTTGTTCACGAGTGAGGGGAAAATGGAGCGAGAGATCGACAGACGGATTGGAGCAGCATCTGCAGTGATGCGGACGTTGTACCGGTCTGTTGTGGTGAAGAGGGAGCTTAGTTCTAAGGCAAAGCTGTCGATTTACCAGTCAATCTACGTTCCTACTCTCACCTATGGTCACGAGCTTTGGGTAATGACTGAAAGAACGAGATCGCGGATACAAGCGGCTGAAATGAGCTTTCTCCGTAGGATTGCTGGACTCACCCTCAGAGATAGGGTGAGGAGCTCAGTCATCCGGGAGAGGCTCAGAGTAGAACCGCTGCTCCTCCACATTGAAAGGAGTCAGTTGAGGTGGTATGGGCATCTGATTAGGATGCCTCCTGGACGTCTCCCACTTGAGGTGTTTCAGGCACGTCCCACTGGGAGGAGACCCCGGGGCAGACCCAGGACTCGGTGGAGAGACTATGTCTCCCAGCTAGTCTGGGAACGCCTTGGTATCCCCTCTGAAGAGCTGGAGCAGGTGGCTGGGGAGAGGGAAGTCTGGGCTTCTCTGCTTGAACTGCTGCCTCCGCGACCCGGACCTCCGGAAAAGCGGTAGAAGATGGATGGATGGATGGATGGTATACCTCAACTATGAGAGACAAAATGAGAAAAAAAATCCAGAAAATCGCATTTAAGGATTTTTAATGAATTAATTGGTAAATTCTTCGGTAAAATAAGTATTTGGTCAATAACAAAAGTTCAACTCGATACTTTGTTATATATTCTTCGCTGGCAATGACAGAGGTCAAACATTTTCTGTAAGTCTTCACAAGGTTTTCACACACTGTTGCTGGTATTTTGGCCCATTCCTCCATGCAGATCTCCTCTAGAGCAGTGATGTTTAGGGGCTGTTGCTGGGCAACATGGACTTTCAACTGCCTCCAAAGATTTTCTATGGGGTTGAGACCTGGAGACTGGCTAGGCCACTCCAGGACCTTGAAATGCTTCTTACGAAGCCACTGCTTTGTTGCCCGGGTGGTGTGTTTGGGATCATTGTCATGCTGAAAGATCCAGCCACATTTCATCTTCAATGCCCTTGCTGGTGGAAGGAGGTTTTCACTCAAAATCTCACAATACATGGCCCTATTCATTCTTTCCTTTACACGGATCAGTCGTCCTGGTCCCTTTGCAGAAAAACAGCCCCAAAGTATAATGTTTTCACCCCCATGCTTCACAGTAGGTATGGTGTTCTTTCTCCTCCAAACACGACAAGTTGAGATTTTACCAAAAAGTTCTATTTTGGTTTCATCTTTCCATATGACATTCTCCCAGTCCTCTTCTGGATCGTCCAAATGCTCTCTAGCAAACTTCAGTCCGGCCTGGACATGTACTGGCTTAAGCAGGGGGACATGTCTGGCACTGCAGGATTTGAGTCCCTGGCGGCGTAGTGTGTTACTGATGTAGCCTTTGTTACTTTGGTCCCAGCTCTCTGTAGGTCATTCACTAGGTCCCCCCGTGTGGTTCTGGGATTTTTGCTCACCGTTCTCGTGACCATTTTGACCCCACGGGGTGAGATCTTGCGTGGATCCCCAGATCGAGGGAGATTATTGTATGTCTTCCATTTTCTAATAATTGCTCCCACAGTTGATTTCTTCACACCAAGCTGCTTACCTATTGCAGATTCAGTCTTCCCAGCCTGGTGCAGGTCTACAATTTTGTTTCTGGTGTCCTTTGACAGCTCATTGGTCTTGGCCATAGTGGAGTTTGGAGTCTTGACTGTTTGAGGTTGTGGACAGGTGTCTTTTATACTGATAACGAATTCAAACAGGTGCCATTAATACAGGTAACGAGTGGAGGACAGAGGGGCCTCTTAAAGAAGTTGTTACAGGTCTGTGAGAGCCACAAATCTTGCTTGTTTGTAGGTGACCAAATACTTATTTTACCAAGGAATTTACCAATTAATTCATTAAAAATCCTTCAATGTGATTTTCTGGATTTTTTTCTCATTTTGTCTCTCATAGTTGAGGTATACCTATGATGAAAATTGGAGACCTCTCTCATCTTTTTAGTGGGAGAACTTGCACAATTGGTGGCTGACTACCGCATTTTTTGGACTATAAGGTGCACTTAAAATCCTTTAATTTTCTCAAAAATCGACAGTGCGCTTTATAATCCGGTGCGCCTTATGTATTAATTCTGGTTGTGCTTACTGACCTCGAACCGATTTTATGTGGTACACGGCGCTCAAAAATCTGACAAAAATGTTTTAGTACGACTTTGGTAAATTACAAAGCCGAACCGCTTGAGGGATTTTCGGAGCATTACGGTAGTCAGGAGCCTCGCGGACTAATATGTGCTTCAGCATAATGGCTGGATGGCTTTTTCCACAAATCTCCATCCCTATTGATCAGCCACTCCATGCTCGCCCATCTCACCGATACTGTCAAAACCCAAGTGAAGCAAACTAATTCGGAGCTTGCCATCATTCCGGGTGGATTAACCAAAGAACTCCAACCGCTATATTGGTGTCAACAGGTCGTTCAAAGTTAAATTGCTAGCGAGTTACGCCACTATCTGCCAATGGATTGTGGATCGAAACTGCTCCTGTTTAGCTGTAATTAATATTCAAAAATGATATTTTCGGGACTAAAGAATTCAAGCGTCCCGGCATTTGTTTGCATTGTTTACTTCTCGGGGCTGCCGCCGGAAAGCGAGCCGTATCGATTACTGAGCGAGTATCCTGGCGATGTAAACAGCCACGGACCAAAAACGTGCATTTGCTCATGGAAGAGGTCATTCACACTGGCAGACAATCGCGCTACTGTATATGTGTCTATAATGACTATAGATAGGATTTTCTTTCCATGCACGCAAAAAAAAAAAAAAAAATTCTCAGATCCGACTACCTCGCGAGGTAGTTGATACCCAAAAGCCGATGGTGTATAGAACACGTATATTAGGATTTGTATGTGAAATTTCGGCATCGAAACTGCTCCCGTTTAGCTGTAAACGGGAGCAGTAAATACAGCTATAAATACGTATTTACGGCTGTAAATACGGCTCGCTCTCTGCTGGAGAGCGAGCCGTATTTACAGCCGTAAACATGACATGGTTAATATTTATCGGTATCGTACTCGGTATCGAGTACCGAGCGATATTCTGGCCAATATGGCGATGTAAACAGCCATGGACTAAAAACGTTCCGCCTGCTCATGGTCCTGTTTAGCTGTAAACGGGAGCAGTAAATATGGCTGTAAATACCCATTTACGGCTGTAACGGTATTGTACTCGGTATCGAGTACTGAGCGATATTCTGGCCAATATGGTGATGTAAACAGCCACGGACTAAAAACGTTCCGCCTGCTCATGGAGCAGGTCATTCATACTCGCAGACAATCGCGCTATATGTGTCTATAATGACTATAGATAGGATTTTCTTTCCATGCACGCAAAAAAATTTTTTTCCCAGCTCCGACTACCTCGCTTCAATGCGCCTTATAATCCGGTGCGCCTTATGTATGAAATTAGACCATCAAATAGACCGTTCATTGATAGTGCGCCTTATAATCTGGTGCGCCTTATAGTCCCAAAAATACGGTAAATACTTTTTTACCCCACTGTAACTCCAAAAACCCGATTCAGCTGAAGAATTCCCGGCCTCCTGTCTCCCGGTGAGTGAGTTTCATTTTCTAACTAGTTTACTCTGCAGTGGTGATAATTTTACTACATCTGCTAGCTGTGCTAGCAGCTAGCTAGCGGACGCGAATGCATGATGACGAAAATTTGTGCGTACTCGTGTCTTCCCATTGATTTTCTATGGATTCGCGCCACCTGTTCACGTTTGGTGTGAACACAGCTTAGCACAGAATTGATTGACAATTTATACTGTATGTTACAGTTAAAGCAAGCGGAGTCATTTTTGACCCCAGAGTACAAAAGGGCTGAAATGATTAGTCGACGGCGTTGTTAACGTCGATTGTAAGTTTGTTGACTCCTATTTTTGTTGTCGGCAAATGTTTAATTTTAAAGTTTGTATGCATGCCGTGGAAATGTTCAGTTTAACTATTTCAGCAGAGAAGAAGAGGAACGCATCATGACGACACGGAGAGAAAATCACTGAGAAGGCCGAAAGTTTCCAAAGTATGGGATGATTTTACCAAAAATTAATAAATGAAACAAGTTGAATATAGACGTGAAGCATTGTTGTCATATCACAGCTGCACTACAGTGATGCATCAATTTCCTCCCCCTCTCCATTCCTCCGTCTGTCCACCTGTCAGCGGACTATACCGGTAAGGTTAACATGTAACATTAGCACTTCTTATTTTCAGTGAGCGACTGACTCAGTTTTATAAAACTGACCACACCATTAGTGTGTGCCATTTAAATACAGTGGTGTGAAAGTGTTTGCCCCCTTCCTGATTTCTTACTTTTTTTGTACGTTTGTCACACTTAAAGGTTTCAGATCATCAAACAAATTTAAATATTTGACAAAGATGACACAAGTTAACACAAAATGCAGTTTTTAAATGAAGGTGTTTATTATTAAGGGTAAAAAAAAAATCCAAACCGACATGGCCCTGTGTGAAAAAATGACCCCCCCCCCCCCTTCCCGGTTAAAACATAAATTAACTGTGGTTTATCACGTCTTTGGAAAGCTGAGTTCAATTTCTCTAGCCACACCCATTCCTGATTACTGCCACACCTGTTCTCAGTTAAGAAATCACTTAAATAGGACCTGCCTGACTAAGTGAAGTAGACTCTCAAATTAGATTCTCAAAAGCTAGATATTATGTTTCAATCCAAAGCAATTCAGGACCAAATGACAAAGTAATTGAGATTTATCAGTCTGGAAAAGGTTATAAAGCCATTTCTAAAGCTTTGGGACTCCAGCGAACCACAGGGAGAGCCATTATCAACAAATTGCGAAAGCATGGAAGAGTGGTGAACCTTCCCAGGAGGGGCCGGCCAAGCAAAATTATCCCAAGAGATGACTCATCCAAGAGGCCACAAAAGACCCCACAACAACATCCAAAGAACTTCAGGCCTCTCTTGCATCAGTTAAGGTCAGTGTTCATGACTCCACCAAAAGAAAGAGACTGGGCAAAGGCTTATCTCAGTTTTGCCAGAAAACATCTTGACAATCCCCAAGACTTTTGGAAAAATATTCTGTGGACTGACGAGAAAAAGCTGAACTTTTTGGAAGGTGTGTCCCCCATTACATCCGGCGTAAAAGTAACACAGCATTTCAGAAAAGGAACATCATACCAACAGTAAAGTATGGTGGTGGTAGTGTGATGGTCTGGGGCTGTTTTGCTGCTTAAGGACCTTCACTTCCGCCCTCCCAAGAGAGTAGACGCTTTTTTCTTCTCTCCTGCTGACTTTTTCCTCCCCTCCTACTACTGGATCCCAGCTTGCTGTTGTCTGTCTGCGTCTAACTGCGACCGCCGAAAAGAAATTATGGAGTTAATAAGCTGGGCTTTGAACACAATTGACACTATTTTTTCAACAAGGAAAAGTGCTCCGGGGGAAGCTGTCTGCCCCGCTGGAACGGCTCCAGTGGGCTATTTATGTGACACAGGTAATTGGAAAATGCTGTGTCTCTCTAATCTCTCTATCGAAGATATTGAAGATTTGTTTATCTTCGTAATCTTGGTGATTGGGATAATTCTGATTGGGACGGGAATTGTCTTGGTTTACCGCAAATTGCTGAAGATGGATTCAACCTATCAAAATGCTGGCCAGGCGAGGTGCATCCAACAAATTGAAAAACTGGAGAAGACCCTGATAGCGACTACTGGAGAACTGTCTCGTAAGGTGGATTACATCATGGGTTCGCTCAGGTCTTACCACGACGAATTCAAAGCTGCGCAATGAAGGATTAATGTACTGAATCTACAGAAGAAATACAAGTCTTCTCTGTGATCAGTCCTATTTGGCATTATTATTCCCCATGAAAATTCCTCCTGGCTGTCTGCAGACTGTGTTTTTTCAAAATCATGAGCACAAGGCCTTGGACAGCCAGCTGCAGCGCCAGATAAGACTGGGCGCCAGACAGACAAAACATCTTCTGCCAAGGGTCCTTGGGTCTCTCTTATTATCATCAACACTGCTCAACACCGCACACACATTGATTCATGAACTGAATAAAGATATACTGTACACTGCTCTCTTGTGTCTTGTGAAATTCTGAGTGTAGCGAATGTATGTGCATGAGAGCTTTTTTTTCCTTGAACTCTTAATATTGATTAAGTATGTAACCAGTATTTTGAATCAATGATTTTTTTGCTCCTTCCCATTGTATTATCTTTATGCTTCCTGTATCCTCCTGCTGATAGGCGCGTTTCAGATGCGCCGCGGCACGGAAATGCAGGTCATTACTGTGTCAAGTCAAATTCTCTCGTATGTTATCAGTGTTCTGTTAATGTACTTGGCAATAAATCCTTTTCTGATTCTGATTCTGAATTCTGATTCTGAAGACTTGCTGTGGTAAATGGAACCATGAATTCTGCTGTCTACCAAAAAATCCTGAAGGAGAATGTCCAGCCATCTGCTCGTGACCTCAAGATGAAGTGCACTTGGGTTCTGCAATAGGACAATGATCCAAAACACACCAGCAAGTCCACCTCTGAATGGCTTAAGAAAAACAAAATGAAGACTTTGGAGTGGCCTAGTCAAAGTCCTGACCTGAATCCAGTGGAGATGCTGTGGCATGACCTTAAAAAAGTTAAAAATTAAATCACCCTTTATTGTCATTCAACTGTACAACCAATCAAGTACAGTAGAACGAGATTGTGTTTTACCTATCTACTGTGTTAATCACACAAACTCCAAGTGTAGAATCAGAGGGCCGCTGCCATGCAAGGTGCCGCCACAAATTTCCCTCCTCCATTCCATTATTGCTGAGCACCAAGCTGGACGGCAGGAAGTTCCACTTTTATATGGTCTTCGGCATGACCCGGCCGGGATTTGAACCCCTGCCTCCCGGGTGTGGGGCGGATGCTCTACCAACTGAGCCACCACTCCGGTAAAAAGGCGGTTCATGCTCGAAAGCTCTCCAATGTAGCCGAATTACAACAATTCTGCAAAGATGAGTGTGCCAAAATTCCTCCATTCATTTTTTCATTCATTTATTCATTCAAAGCGCTGTAAAAAGACTCATTGCCAGTTACTGCAAACGCTTGATTGCAGTTGTTGCTGCTAAGGGTGGCCCAACCAGTTACTAGATTTAGAGGGCAATCACTTTTTCACATAGGGCCATGTAGGTGTGATTTTTTTTTTCCCTTAATAATAAATGCCTTTCTTTAAAAACTGTATTTTGCATTTACTTGTGTTATCTTTGTCTAATATTTAAATTTGTTTGATGATCTGAAACTTAAGTGTGACAAACATACAAAAAAACGATAATCAGGAAGGGGCAAACACTTTTTCACACCACTGTAGTTTACCTGCTTTCAGACAGTAATCTCTCTTATGATGGTTGCTGACAGCTGAACAGCGTCCATTTTGGTAGCTATATGTTAATTGCAGTAAATGGGTGAATTACAGGAGCAGCTTACTCTTTTTCATATTCCCTATTACCGTCACCGTAATATCAGCCTTCCTTTTTAGTATTAGGGCATCTGGGTGAATTAGAATATCCATCCATCCATCTTCTACCGCTTTTCCAGAGGTCCGGGTTGCGGAGGCAGCAGTTCAAGCAGAGAAGCCCAGACTTCCCTCTCCCCAGCCACTTGCTCCAGCTCTTCAGAGAGGATACCAAGGCGTTCCCAGACCAGCTGGGAGACATAGTCTCTCCACTGAGTCCTGGGTCTGCCCTGGGGTCTCCTCCCAGTGGGACGTGCCCGAAACACCTCAAGTGGGAGGTGTCCAGGAGGCATCCTAATCAGATGCCCATACCACCTCAACTGACTCCTTTCAATGTGGAGGAGCAGCGGTTCTACTCTGAGCCTCTCCCGGATGACTGAGCTCCTCACCCTATCTCTGAGGGTGAGTCCAGCAATCCTACGGAGAAAGCTCATTTCAGCCGCTTGTATACGCGATCTCGTTCTTTCGGTCATTACCCAAAGCTCGTGACCATAGGTGAGAGTAGGAACGTAGATTGACTGGTAAATCGACAGCTTTGCCTTAGAACTAAGCTCCCTCTTCACCACAACAGACGGGTACAACGTCCGCATCACTGCAGATGCTGCTCCAATCCGTCTGTCAATCTCTCGCTCCATTTTCCCCTCACTCGTGAACAAGACCCCAAGATACTTAAACTCCTCCACTTGGGGCAGGAGCCTGTCCCCAACCCAGAGAGGACAATCCACCTTTTTCCGGCTGAGGACCATGGACTCGGACTTGGAGGTGCTGATTCTCATCCCAGCCGCTTCACACTCAGCGGCAAACCGTCCCAGCAAGAGCTGTAGGTCATTGCTGGATGACTCCAACAGGACATCATCTGCAAACAACAGAGATGAGATCCTGTGGTCACCAAGCATGACACCCTCCATTCCCTGGCTGCGCCTAGAAATCCTGTCCATAAAAATTATGAACAGGATCGGTGACAAAGGGCAGCCCTGGCGGAGTCCAATTCTCACTGGGAATGACTCCGACCGAGTGTTGGCAATATGAACCAAACTCTCACAACGGTCATACAGAGACCAAATAGCTCGTAACAACAAGCCCGATACCCCATACTTCCGAAGCACCCCCCACAAAAACCCACGAGGGACGCAGTCAAATGCCTTCTCCAAGTCCACAAAACACATGTAAACTGGTTGGGCAAACTCCCATGAACCCTCGAGAATTCTGGAGAGGGTAAAGAGCTAGTCCGATGTGCCACGGCCAGGACGAAAACCACATTGCTCCTCCTGAATCCGAGGTTCGACCAACGGCCAGAGTCTACGCTCCAGTACCTTGGCATAGACCTTCCCAGGGAGGCTGAGGAGTGTGATCCCTCTAAAGTTGAAGCACACCCTCCGGTCCCCTTTTTTGAAGAGAGGAACCACCACCCCGGTTTGTCATGCCAAAGGCACTGCCCCCGACATCCACGCAGTGTTGCAGAGGCGTGTCAACCATGACAGCCCAACAGCATCCAGGGCCTTGAGGTACTCAGGGCGACTCTCGTCCACCCCCGGGGCCCGGCCACCAAGGAGATTTTTAACCACCTTGGCGACCTCAGCCCCTGTGATAGGCGAGTCATCCCCCTCATCCCCAAACCCTGCTTCCTCTGTGGAAGGCGTATCAGTGGGATTGAGGAGATCCTCAATCATTATAATTCATTATAACTCAATGTAAATACATGAAAAGACATTAATTCACCATCTGGGTGAGATGCAGACAAGCAAAGTTGCTACTCACCTGAAAAAGTTTTCCCTGTTGAAAACTTGGTGTGTGTTTCTGTGGCAGCACGTCTGTGGGTAAATAAATCCAACATCCCGATTCAGCTGAAGAGCTCCCTGTTCTTCAGCCTCCATTTTGGGTAGAAAATAACAATAAAGACTACCGGGCGGATCCAAGAAATACTTTTACCGGAGAAAGCGGAGGAGAAAAGTTTAAAAAAATGTCTCTTGGACTTGGAGGAGTGAGGAGGAGATGCAGGCTCTGATAGATATTTGGTCTGAGAACCAGATTTCTCAGCTGCTTGTGGCTACACACAAGAATATCGCCTTTTTTAAAACTTTTAGCTACATCATGATGGCACGGTGGTTTCTACAGACAGTGGAGCTTTTTATTTTTATGAGTTTGTGGTGGATAAACACCTCGGCTGAAGGGAACGGTGTTAAGCTGAGAATTGCTTGCTTGCCGAGAATTGCATCCCATCGTCGAATAAACATAATTCAAAGATAATTTACAAGAGGTAGTAACAAATGTATAATGGATACTTCTAAAAATGCACAAATGGTTACAAGCCTTGCTGTAGTGTTATATTTTATAGTTTTGGTGGATGGGATGCTATTCTTGGCAAGCGAGCAATTCTCTGCATGACACTAGATTTCCGTTTTTGGTCCTGGCCAGTTGATGAGCCGGATTTCTCTTTTTCGCCGAGATTTTTTCTTCCTGGTCAGTGGTGATTTCAGCGACAGCGCCACAAATGAGCAGCTGCTGTAACTGTGTGACTTTGTCCAAGCAGTTTGGTCCGCTTGAGTGAAGTGCTGTGTGAAACCAAACCAAACAAAGGTGTGAAAATTCTTGCCATTACTCACCGAGTCGAACCGAGACCCCCGGACTATCCTGGTGTGAATGCAGCCTAAGAATGATCCAGTAGATTCTCATGGTGACTGTTAGAGCAAGGATTCAGTGTACTCTGCCTGGTATAGGATTAATGGGGATCCACCCTGGAGCCAGGCCTGGGGAAGGGGTTCAATGGCCAGAGCCTGGTGGCCGGGTTTCCGCCCATGGGACCCGGGCTGGCTCAGCCTGAAGGAGTCACATGGGTCTTCCCTCCAGTGGGCTCATCACCTGCAGGAGGAACCATGGGGGTCCAGTGCTATGTACGTCAGGTGGTGGTCGAAGGCAGAGACCTTGGCAGTCTTATCCCAGGCTTCCTAAACTGGCTTTTGGGACGTGGAATGTCACCTCTGTGGTGGGAAAGGAGCCTGAACTGGTGCATGATGTTGAGAGATACCGGCTAGATATAGTTGGCCTCACCTCAACATACAGCTCTGTTTCTGGAACCAGTCTCCTCGTGAGGGGCTGAAGCTTGGCTTACTCTGGAGTTTCCCCAGGTGAGAGGCGACAAGCAGGGGTGGGCATTCTTGTGTCCTCCACCTCATTGGCTCTATATTGGAGTTTTCCTCGGTGGATGAAAGGGTTATTTCCCTGCGCCTTCCAGTTGGGAAACTGGTCCTTAGCATCATTTGTGCCTATGCACCAGGTGATGGTTCAGAGTACCCACCCTTTTTGGAGTCTCTGGTGACTGTGGTGCTGGAGGGTGCTCCTCTTGGAGACTCAATTGTCCTACTGGGGGACTTCAATGCGCACATGGGCAACAACAGTGAAACTTGGAGGGGGGTGATTGGGAGGAACGGCCTGCCCGATCTGAACCCGAGTGGTGTTCAGTTATTGGACTTTTGTGCTAACCTCAGTTTATCCATAAATAACACCATGTTCAAGCATCAGGGTGTCCATATGTGCACCTGGCACCAGGACACCCTAGGTTGTAGGTCGATGATCGATTTTATCATTGTGTGATCAGACCTGCGACTGTATGTCTTGGACACTCGGGTAAAGAGAGGGGCAGAGCTGTCAACTGATCACCACCTGGTGGTGAGTTTGATCCGATATGAGGGGAGGATGCCCTTCAGACCTAGCAGACCCAAACATATTGTGAGGGCGTGCTGGGAACGTCTGGCTGAGGCCTCTGTCCGGGAGGTGTTCCCACCTCTGGAAGAACTTCAACCATATTCTGAGGGAGTCTGGAGACATGGAGTCGGAATGGGCCATGTTCTCCACCTCCATTGTTGAAGCGGCTGCCCAGAGCTGTGGCCACAAGGTCATCGGTGCATCTCATGGTGGCAACCCCCAAACCAAATGGTGGACACCAGTGGTGAGGGGGGCCATTAAGCTGAAGAAGTTCTATCGAGCTTGCTTGGCTTGTGGTATCCCAAAGTAGCTGAGGTGTACCGGCAGGCCAAATGGAGTGCAGCTCGGGTGGTTGCTGGAGCAAAAAATCGGGTGTGGGAGGAGTTCGGTGAGGCCATGGAACAAGAGTTTCAGTCGACCTCAAAGAGATTCTGGCAAACTGTCTGGTGGCTCAGGAGGAGAAAGCACCTCCCTGTCCACATTGTGTATGGTGCGGATGGCGTGCTGCTGACTTTTACTGGGGATATTGTTTGGTGGTGGAAGCATGCCGTGGAAATGTTAAGTTTAACTGTTCCAGAAAAGAAGAAGAGGAACGCATCATGGTGACAGGGAGAGAAAATCACAGAGAGCACCAAAAGTTTCCAAAGTATTGGAGGATTTTACCAAAAATTAATAAATGCAACAAGTTAAATATAGACTGTAAAGCAGTGTTGTCATATCACAGCTGTGCTACAGTGATGATCCATTCCCCCCTCCTCTCCGTTCCTCCATCTCCGGCCACCTGTCAGCAGATAGCATTGGTAAGGTTAGCAAGTAACGTTAGCACTTCTTATTTTCAATGAGCGACTCTCTCAGCTTTAGAAAACTGACCACACTATTAGTGTGTGCCGTTTCAATAGTTAACCTGCTGTCGGGCACTAATCTGTCTTACGATGGTTGCTGACAGCTGAGCTGCTTCCGTTATGCTAGCTACATGTTAACTGCATTGAATGGGTGAATTACAGGAGCAACTTACTCTTTTTTTGTATTCTCTATTATTGTCACCGTAATATCAGCCCTTTTTCTGAACATGAGTGCATCTCGGTAAATTAGAATATCATGATTTTTAATTTAATTAAAAAAAAGATAACCATAATCATCACAAATAAATTTAAAACTGCTTAAATATTCCACTAAGTGTGGTGAAGGCTCACATTCCTGCACTGGCATTTAAAGTGTTTGTTTTATTATGGTCTGGAAGAAGTTCTTTTAATTTTCATCTGAAACCTAATTAAACTTTTAAACTTCTAGACCCAGGAAGGTTTTCAGACAGGATGGACTTCAGGTTCAGGTTACTTTATTTGTACCTGTAGGTAGATTTGTTTTGCAGTCAGGTGACATCCATATTTACAAACCACAATTACATTCAACATGAACACGAACACAGGCACACATGTAGCTGACTATAAACATGATAAAAGTGCTCAAGGCTCCACCAATCAGGACATAGGACAAAGAGATAAGAGAAAAAAACAGAGAGAAGAGAGAAGGGTCATATTAAAAAGTTAGACTAGTCAAAGAGGTTAAAAACTCAAAAGTCTAAAGCCCAATAAAAGATATAGAACCCAAATAAAAAAAATGACAAAAATAAGTAAATATAAAATAAAATTAATAAATGGGTAACTAAATTATGTGCAATATATTGTTGCATATTGTTCAATTCTTTAACAGCAGCAGGAACAAAGCTGTTTTTGTAGCGCTGGGTTTTACTTTTTGGGACAGCAAACCTCCGTCTTGAGGGAAGAAGCTGAAAGTGGCAGTGCAAAGGGTGGGAGTCATCATTTAAAATGGAGGTAGCAATCCTCTGTACCTGTCTGGTGTACAGGGATGTCAGGCTCAGCTGTGACTCACCAAGCAAACGACTGGACCATCTAACTACCTGATCCAAGGATTTCCTCTGTTTCAGTTTTATCTGACCAAACCATGACACTAAAGAAAAGGATAAAACGGAGTCAATAAAAGCCCGATAAAACATTGTCATTATGGTTCGGTCAGTTTGGAAGCGTGCAAGTTTCCTTAAACAATGCAAATGTTGCTGACCCTTTTTGCACACCCTTTCACAGTTATCTTCAAAGTTTAAATTACTATCAATAATCGTCCCAAGATATTTGTAGGATTGTACACATTCAGTAGTCTGACCTTTTAGTACAGTGACTTCGTGCCTGGGAGTTTTCCTCCTAAAGTCAATAATCATATCTTTAGTTTTTGTTGTATTCAGCTGCAGGTAGGAATCCTCGCACCAGTGAACAAAATCATCAACTACTGGGCCGTGGCCACTCTCACCATCCTGGAGGAGACTGACAACGACTGAATCATCAGCATACTTTATAATGTGTCTGTTGTCATGTCTGCACCGACACATGCTTGTGTACAGGATGAAGAGTAATGGTGGCAACACACACCCCTGCAGAGAGCCAGTAGAAGAACACTTTTGGTCAGACAATGCACCATTGACCCTTACTCTCTGTGTCCTGTTGGTTAAAAAATCCAGAATCCAACCCACCAGATTATTACTCAAATCAAATTGTTGCAGGAGCATTTCAACTAAAATATGAGATTGGATTGTATTAAAGGTGGAAGGAAAGTCCACAAATTTAATTTAGTAATTTATTCCATCTAGCTACAATGCTCCGCACTGTGTGTGTTTATATATTTACATATTTATTCCATCTAGCTACAATGCTCCGCACTGTGTTTATATATTTATTCCATCTGGCAACAATGCTCCACACTGTGTGTGTTTATATATTTACATATTTATTCCATCTAGCTACAATGCGCCGCACTGTGTGTGTTTATATACTCATATACAGTATATATATATATATATATATATATATATATACATACAGTATATACTGTATATATACAGTATATGTGTGTGTGTGTATATATATATATATATTTTTAAAAAAGGCTTTATTGTACAATTCAAAAATGCAAGAGCACCAATATCACGGCCCCAAGTGTGTCACATCTCAAAAGTGCAAACATAACTCATCCCCCTGACCCACAGAACACAAAACGTTCCCTACAGTCCATCGATTGGTGAATGCCTCCAAATTGTCCACCATTTGGTAGTAAGAGAACTCCACCTGGAGTCTGACTTTCAACAAGGCCTTGAAAGCGCACACACAGGATCCACATTGCCAGCGTTGGTAGTCCGAGTTCTCCTAGTCAGCCAGATGGCAAGTTTAGCAGTACCAGATAGGAAGTTCATCAAAGTGTGGGCAGACTTCCTTGCCACTTTATACTTTGGACCGTAAATGAACAAACCAAAAGAGAAACGTTCACCCAAAGCCTGAAACCACTCCCGCAAAAGATCAAAAAGGCCAGATAAACGAAAACATTGAACAAACAAATGCTCCAGGGTCTCCACTTGGGAACAAAACAAACATTCCCCCCCACAGTTGGATCCAGGCGTGCTCTGTATTTATTTGTAGCTATTGCCCCATGCACAATCCTCCACTGGAGATCTGCTGTGCGTTTCTCAATAGGAAGCTTGTACATGCACCGCCAGCTGCCTTTCGGGGAGACCTCTGGCCCCCAAAAACCCGCCCACCTCGACTCTGTCACGTCCATCAGAGAGCGCAGTTTCAGAACCTTCACACAGATGTGATACACCGTCCTCGTCCCGACAAACTGGAACCTGCCCAGGCGTGGATTTCGATTTCTGAAGGTCAGCAGGTGATCCTCTCCTCCCTGCCACTCCCCCACAGCTGGACTTATGGAAATGGCAGGAAAGTTGGACACAGTGTCGTCATTCCATTGATTGGAAAAAGTGCGGTTTGTCGCAAACGCTCGAAGCGGTTGTGGCAGGGCAGCGCACACTTCCCTCACCACCCTTTGCAGCAGTCTGACAGATGTAATGTTGGCACTCCGCCTCAGCGTTTCCATCGATGTGGTTGACATCTTCATAAGATGACCAAGCTTGGTACAGCGTGCCTCTCGCAAACAAGTCCGCAGACTGACCGACTGCAGCACCTTAGCGTCGATGAATCAATTGAAAAACAGTGGTTCCTCGAACAGCCACATGCCCGGTGTCTCGTCATGGAAGCGGGCTACGGTGAAGACTCGCCATGCATGCAAGACGGATGTGTAAAAAGCACAAAGTCCAGTAAGGTCCACCTCGCCAAATGTCACGAGGAAGAGCTGCTTATCATAGCCCAAGCGACCAACTCTCCTCAGGAGCAGTTTAGCAGTGTCCATCCAGCAGGGTCTGCATCCGTAAAGGAGGCGTTGTGCAGTTCGAAGCCTGAAGCAGGCCATCTTGGAGTGTATGTCCACCAGGCCCTGTCCCCCCTCGGCCACAGGCAGGGAGAGAACAGGCGCACGGACCCAGTGCCGACTAGACCAAAAGAAGTCCACGATGATCTTCTGAATCTCCTCCACGAGGCTCCTAGGCGGTGTCAAAGCAACAAGCCTATGCCAAAGAGCCGAGGCGACCAGATTATTGGCGACCAGAACCCTGCCCCTATATGACAGCTGTGGTAGCAACCATTTCCATTTTGAGAAGCGAGCACACACCTTGTCTTTAACACCCTCCCAGTTCTTTCGTTCAAATGCCTCCGAACCCAGAAAAACCCCCAACACTTTGAGACCAGCCGTCCCCCACTGAAGACCGCCGGGTAGCTGAGGGACGTCTTGACGCGACCACTGGCCCACCAATAGACCCTCACTCTTGTCCCAGTTCACCCGGGCAGAAGATGCCCTTTCATAAAGTGACAAAGTGTCCACCAGACGCTGCACATCCCCGTGGGACTTGATGAAAACGCCAACGTCATTGGCGTAAGCAGACAAGACGATCGGGCGGCAACAGCTTGATGGCCCCGGCAGAACCAGACCACCCAGCCGAGTGCGCAACCTGCACAGCAAAGGCTCAATAGTCAAGTTGTACAGCTGACCCAAGAGTGGACATCCTTGGCGTATTCCCCGGTGTACAGGGATTGGCCGACTCAGCCCTGCCCCCATCTTTACCAAACACTCAGCTCCAGTATATAGCAGATTGACCCACCTCAAAAACATATTGCCAAAACCAAACCCCCTCAGTGTGGAAAACAAATAGGAATGGTCGATCCAAGATGTTCGATCCAAGATGGCGCCCACAGCGGTCGACATGGTGCTTCGCTGCGCTCTTTGTTTGTTTTTGTTTGTCAATTGTGTGTCTGCTTGCACTTATACCCGTGAAGAACTTTTAAATATCAGGACTTTCACCCCCACGGACCTCCTCCCAGTTTTTCTAGCCCCTGCCGCCGATCTGGTTTATTGTTTGGCTCGGAAAGTGAGACGGCGGAAGAGAGGAAGACGAGCGGGCGCTCTCGTGCGACTTCGCAGGAGAGGCTCGCGAACGGCGCTGCCTGGCATATTTCTGTCCAATACCAACTCTCTCTCTAACAAGGTGGATGAACTGAGACTGCTGATGCGTTTTAAGGACCTCGCCTCCTCAGCTGTCCTCTGCTTTACTGAGACCTGGCTCCGGGAAAATATACCGGACAGCGCGCTGCGCCTCGACGGCTTCCAGCTCTTCCGTGCTGATCGTGACACAGAGCTTTCCGGCAAGACCACAGGAGGCGGAGTCTGCTTCTACATCAACTGCATCTGGTGCTCTGATGTAACGGTAATTTCCAAACACTGTTCTCCTGCCTTGGAATTTCTTGTTATCAATTGCAAGCCCTTCTATTCCCCGCGGGAGTTTGCTTCTTTCATAATGATCGCTGTGTACGCCCCTCCCGACGCGGACACGCGCGAAGCTCAGCGCGTGCTCGCGGATCACATTCAACACACAGAGCGGAGTTTTCCAGACTCGCTGATTATTGTGGCTGGCGACTTTAATCAGTGCAATCTGAGCCACGATCTCCCCCGCTACAAACAGTTTATTAAATGCCCCACCAGAGGATTAAACACACTGGATCACTGTTACACCACAGTGAAAGACGCATATCGCGCTGTCCCTCGAGCTGCGCTGGGATTATCTGATCACGTGATGGTTCACCTCATTCCCACATACAGACAGAGATTGAAGCTCACTAAACCTGTTGTGAGCACTACGAAGATACGGACCAGTGATGCTGAGGAGAAGCTGGAAACGTGCATGGAAATATCTGACTGGGGCATGCTTAAAGGAGCCACGCATGATCTGGATGAGTACACGGACACTGTGAACTCATATATCCACTTTTGTGAAGAGAACATTCTTCCATCACGCACCAGGGTGAGTTACTCTAATGACAAACCCTGGTTCACAGCTAAGCTCAGACAGATCAGGAAGGAGAAGGAAGCAGCGCTGAAAAGTGGAGACAGGGACTGCTACAGGGAGGTTAAATACCGGTTTAACAGAGAGCTGAAGAGAGCTAAATCTGTGTACTCAGAGAGACTCCAGCAGCAGTTCAGTGCTAATGATTCGGCTTCCGTGTGGAGAGGACTGAGGCAAATCACCAACTATCGACCTAAGGCTCCTAAAGGTCAGGATGACAAAGCCCTTTGTCAGAGACTGTCCCAACACTATGCCCGTTTTGACACCTCGTCATCTGTGTCCAACTCCCCCCCTCCCTCCAGCTCCACAGCCTCCACATTCCCTACTTCATTTAAGGCACCCCCCCCCCCTCCTCCCCCCCTCCCCTTATCATCAGTGAGCAGGATGTGCTCAAACAGTTCTCCAGACTGAACCCGCGCAAGGCCCCCGGCCCAGACGGCGTGTCTCCCTCCACCCTGAGACTATGTGCGAAACAGCTGGCTCCTGTATTCACAGACATTTTTAACACCTCCCTTAAGTTATGCCACGTGCCATCCTGCCTCAAATCCTCCACCATCATCCCTGTCCCCAAGAAGCCACGGATCACTGGACTTAATGACTACAGACCTGTAGCGCTCACCTCTGTAGTCATGAAGTCCTTTGAGCGCCTGGTCCTGTCCCACCTCAAGTCCATCACCACCCCTCTCCTGGACCCGCTGCAGTTTGCCTACCGAGCCAACAGGTCTGTAGACGATGCAGTCAACCTGGCCCTCCACTCCATCCTGCAGCACCTGGACTCCCCGGGAAGCTACGCCAGGATCCTGTTTGTGGACTTCAGCTCCGCATTCAACACCATCCGCCCCGCTCTGCTCCGGGACAAGCTGTCCCTGCTCAACGTGCCTGACTCCCTCTGCAGGTGGATCATCGACTTCCTGACGGACCGGAGGCAGCATGTGCGGCTGGGAAAGACTGTCTCAGACTATACTAGCATCAGCACCGGATCACCCCAGGGCTGTGTACTTTCCCCCCTACTCTTCTCCCTTTACACCAACTCCTGCACCTCCAGCCACCAGTCTGTCAAGTTGATCAAGTTTGCGGACGACACCACCCTCATCGGGCTCATCTCCAACGGCGACGAGTCCGCCTACAGGAGAGAGGTGGCCCAGCTGGCGTCCTGGTGCAGCAATAACAACCTGCAGCTGAACGCTCTGAAGACAGTGGAGATGATTGTAGACTTCAGGAAAGTCACTACTCCTCTGCCCCCCCTCACCCTCTCAGGCTCTCCCATCACCACTGCTGATTCCTTCCGCTTCCTAGGCACTACCATCACCAGGGACCTCAAATGGGAGCTGACCATCAGCTCACTCATCAAAAAAGCCCAGCAGAGGATGTTCTTCCTGCGGCAGCTGAGGAAGCTCAAGCTACCCACCAAGATGTTAGTGCAGTTCTACACAGCCATCATCGAGTCCATCCTCACCACCTCCATAACCGTGTGGTACGCAGGAGCCACTGCCAGGGACAGACTAAGGCTGCAGCGCGTCGTGCGCACTGCTGAGAAGGTGATCGGCTGCAAGCTCCCATCTCTCCAGGATCTGTACATCTCCAGGACCCGGAGGCGTGCTGGCCGGATCATAGCCGATCCCTCACACCCTGGTCACGTACTGTTTGCCCCCCTCCCCTCTGGTAGAAGACTTCGGTCCATCCAGACTAAAACCTCCCGTCACATGAACAGCTTCTTCCCCTCTGCCATTAGACTGCTGAACACTAAGTGACTCTCGTGCACCATGTACAGCAGCTCAACCAGACTCATGTCAATCATCACTGTTTTCTTCCTGCATTACCGACTGCACTATATAGTTCTCCACAGTATCTGCTGCTGGCTAATATATATTTTAACTGTTGACCAGTATCACTTAATCTTATCCTACACTTTATTACATGTATAGTTTATTTCTCTTATCATGTTTAATGTTGCAGCATTGTACCGAGACAAATTCCTAGTTTGTGTACTACATGAACAATGGCAATAAACCTGATTCTGATTCTGATTCTGATTCTGATTCTGAATGGTCAACCCTATCAAAAGCCTTTTCTTGGTCCAAAGACACAATCCCGAACTGTAAGTCATGACATTTACTGAGCTGGAGAGCGTCACGTATGAGAAAAACATTGTCCATAATGGTTCGGTCAGGAATACAATATGTTTGATCCTCATCTACGATCAAACCCAAGACATTGTTCAGTCTGTTTGCCAGGGCTTTAGAAAGCACCTTGTAGTCCGTGCAAAGAAGAGCCACGGGCCTCCAGTTTTTCAGCAGGGCCAAGCCCCCCTGCTTAGGCAACAGAGACAGCACTGCACGGCGGCAGGAGACAGGTAATGTTCCCTTTCTGTAACAGGCAGTTAGAACGTCATAGAAGTCTGATCCAATAATGTTCCAAAAATGCTTAAAGAATTCAGAAGAAAGACCATCAAGTCCAGGTGCGTGTCCCAGAGCCATCTGATTAACAGCCATAGTTAACTCATCCAAAGTCAGGGCACAGTCCAGAGCGGCCCTGTCCTCCGGGCTGAGCACCGGAAGGCCTTCGAAGAGCTGATTTTGACATTCTTTGCAACACGTTCCCGCAGCAAACAGGGCCCCGTAGTAATCCACTGCATGGTGCTGCATCTCAGATGGATTTGTAGTCAGTCGACCATCTGGGAGCGTCAAGCAAGCCATCAACTTCTTTTTCGCAGCAGACTTCTCCAAATTGAAGAAGGAGGACGTTGGGGCATCCATGTCCTGCAGGCGAGTGAAGCGTGACCTCACTAGTGCCCCCTTCACTCTTTCCTGCATGAATGTGCGCAGGGCCAATCTCTTCTCCTGCAGCAAAGGACCAGCGGTAGAATCCTGACCCGTAACCAAGCTGTCCTCCATCCTCTTGACAGTGTCCTCAAGTTCACTGACCTTGGTCTTGATGATGGCAGTTGAGTTTGCAGTGTACCGTTGACAAAAAAGGCGAATTTGCACTTTGCCAACGTCCCACCACTGTTCCAGGGAACTAAAACGAGCCTTTGTGGTCCTCCAGTGTTCCCAGA
Organism: Pholidichthys leucotaenia; assembly: GCA_020510985.1. NCBI lineage: Eukaryota > Metazoa > Chordata > Actinopteri > Cichliformes > Pholidichthyidae > Pholidichthys > Pholidichthys leucotaenia. Next base: position 43,467,518 of record CM035841.1, read on the forward strand.
AGCACACAAAATACTGACAAAAGGCGTTGTCCTGAAGGAGCTTGTTATTGAAGTGCCAATAAGATTTTGTCCGTTTCCCTGGTGAGTTAAGTAACACCGCAGTGGCCAGGTGATGATCCGCGAAACCGACGGGACTTATGTTACTGTGAAGGATTCCGGGGCCAAAGGTTCTAGAAACATATATCCTGTCTAATCTAGCAGCACTGACAACACCGTCAGTGACTCTGACTCAGGTATACTGTCTCGCGTTTGCATTTTTAGACCTCCATGTGTCCACTAAGTCGAACTGCACAGTGAAATTTTCCAAGATTCGAGAAGACTGCAGGTGGGGTTCTGCATTAGTGCGATCCACAGTGAAGTCCAAGGTACAGTTGAAATCACCAGCAACAACAAGTTGTTCTTGGTGATAGTGCTGCAATTCAGTAGTCAGTATATTGAAAAAGGCAACCCTTTCAGCAACGTGGTTTGGTGCGTAAACGTTTACCAGGCAAAACACGGAATCCCCTATTTCAGCCCTAACAAGAAGCAGCCTGCCCCTCACTATCTTCACCACCGATAAAACTTGTGCATTTGCTGATTCCCCAAACAAAATGGTCACTCCTGCACTAAGATTGGTACCGTGACTGAGTGAAAAAGGGCTTTTCCACCACAAGTCCCAGTCCACTTCATCTACCGAAGTGGTATGAGTTTCCTGCAAAAACAAAATGTTGAGACTTTTTCGTCAGAACAGGTCACTAATTAATCCCCTCTTATGATGGCCCTTCCCACTATTGATGTTTAAGGACCCTAATTTTATTTTCTGCATTAGGCGGTAGATGTGAGGAATACCGTGCTGTTGCCATGGAAATCATTCCATCTTCGCGCACTTGACCTTTTGTCCCCCTGCTGATTTACGCAGGGCTGTGAGGTGCTTCTTCAGGCGGAAGCGTTTTCTTTCATCCAGGAGGTCAACACCAACCTGCCTCTTCAGTACATTAACAGACCGAATGAATTTGTCAGTGTCACTGAAGTAATCAGCGACGTTAACGGCCCTGTTATTATAGGTTTCATCCAGGAAAGCATTTATTTCTTCCAGTGAATACAAACCCGCGTTTGTACTGCAAGTTGCCCCAATAGACTCATTTTTAGCAGACACAGCATCAGAATCACACTCCATTACCTCGTCAGCACAACTCTGCTGACTGTTGGATTCAGCTGGCACGTCAGCTGGCGCAGCTGATCCATCATCAGCCACGTTTTCTGGGGCGGCGCCTACATCAGCCGACCGGCGTTGTTCCGCCTGCTGCTCTGAAGTGACAGCAGGCTGCGGAAGTACAGCCGCTGATGTCACACAGCGCGATTCCGACGCAACGTCATTGACTGTTTGGGCGCCATCACCAGCGACGCCCCCAGCTGCAGGCCGCGCTGCGGGCGCCACAGGCAGGCTGTCCACAGACACAGCGGCAGGCTCCGGAGCAGGAGCGGCGGAAGGCCCCGCAACGTCGTCCGCAGCAGCGGCGGGTGCGGAGGCCTCGCTGCCATGCTCTGCGCCCCTGCCGGGCTCCGCCGCGGCAGAAGCCCCCGCAACGGCATCCACAGCAGCGTCGCGAGTGGAAGCCGCACCGGCGGCCCCAGCTGCGGCTCCACCAGAGCCCCCCGCCGGCTGCCTGTGCGGGCAGGCGAAAAGTTTATGGCCCACGTCCCCACATTCAAAACACTTCATCTGTCCCGAGCTCGCATACACCATATAGTAGCCGTCCCCATGTTTGACCCGGAAGGACACTTCCAGAGTTTGTGTGGGTGAGTCTAGAAACATGAACACCTGTCGCCTGAGTGATTTCACATGTTTTAACTGGGCTTCCCTGAATCCCAAACTCACACGTCTAAACGGGCCCGCAAACTTCCTGAATCTGCGTAGCTCCGTCGCCAACTGCTCGTCAGCGATGAAAGGTGGAACACCCGAGACGGTGATAAGCGTTGATGGAACTGATAAGGGGGACACCTGTACAGACATGTCCCCGATTACAATACCGCTCGCAACCAGAGCGTGGACATTCTCCTCAGCAGCCAGAAACACAACTACAGCTCTATTCATCCTGGACGCATAGCAGATCGCATCATGGCCCACCTGGTCACCCACAGCCATAAGGACCCCCTTCACAGTAACAGTGCCATCCGGGGGAACGATCCGCACCCCCTGGTGGATAGATGAAGGTGGCATTTCCAAGGTTGCCATCCTCCTCCCCAAAAAATAAAAGTTTAATATGCGGGCAGTGATGGAATATATATATATATATATATATATATATATATATATACAGTATATATATACTTGCTGCTCTTGTTTTTTCGCCATAATTCCAAAAGGTATATTTGCACAAACACAACACTGCTCATCACCGGAAGAACACCATACTTACAGTGAAGCATGGTGGTGGCAGCATCATGCTTTGGGACTGTTTTTCTTTAGCTGGAACTGGGGCTTTAGTCAAGGTGGAGAAAATTATGAACAGTTCCAAATACCAGTCAGTGTTGGCACAAAACCTTCAGGCTTCTGCTAGAAAGCTGAAGATGAAGAGGAACTTCATCTTTCAGCACAACAATGACCAAAAGCACACATCCAAATCAACAAAAGAAGGGCTTCACCAGAAGAAGATCAAGGTTTTGGAATTGCCCAGCCAGAGTGCAGACCTGAATCCGATCGAACATCTGTGGGGTGATCTGAAGAGGGCTGTGCACAGGAGATGCTCTCACAATCTTGACAGATTTGGAGCATTTTTGCAAAGAAGGGTGGGCAAATATTGCCACATCAAGATGTGTCATGCTGATAGACTCCTACCCCAAAACACTGAGTGCTGTAATAAAAGCCAAAGGTGCTGCAACAAAGTATGAATTTAAGGGTGTGCATATTTATGCAACTAGGTTATTGTCAGTTTTTTATTTTTTTATTTTTCCCCTTAAAAGATTTCAATTTGTTTTTCAATTGGGTTGTACAGGTCATCATAGCAGTCTGTCGGGTGTGACAATGACTGTTTCATTTAGGTCTGATCAGATTCCTCTGCTGCCAGGAACTCCTGACCTTGTTACCCTTGCGACATCTGAGCCAGTATAAGTTGCTTTCTGACTGACCATTTCATGAAACTGCTTGCAACGTATTTGAGTACCGCTAGCTTTTGCTGGACTAGCGGCACATTCTTGGCAGATAAAGGTATTATCAGTGGCAAGGACACTGCAAGGCTGCACGGTGGCACAGTGGTTTAGCACTGTGGCAGCACAGTTTTACCCTTGGCCGGGGGATCGCGGGGATCATGAGATCGTGGGTTCGATCCCAGCCCCCGACCAACAGTGAGCTGTGTGGAGTTTGCATGTTCTCCCCGTGTTGCGTGGGTTTACTCCGGGATTTCTCCGGTTTCCTCCCGCATACCAAAAACATGTAGGTTTAGGGCGCTCACGCACGCAGCGACCAGCAGCCGGTGGCTTGTCACCAGACTGCAAACCAAATCTACCTACGGGTACAAATAAGTAACAAAAAAAAAAAGGACAGGCCAAGACAGACTGATTCCAGTATCTGTTGCAGTGACTGACCAGATGATAGGTTTGTTGATCTCTGCTCCTTCTGTTGCGCATGTCAAGATGCACCGACTGGCACAGTCCACCAAAAAGACCTTGCAACAGATGTGCTTATCTGCCAGGATGTCCAGTCTCACCCCGTGTAACTGGGAGTTGTCCACCACAGACCTGTGACAGATAGTGTTTTGAGTTCTGCCAGGATGCTCAGTTTCACCCTCCACGCCCTCAGAAGGGCAGGGTTGCCAGTTGAGTCACTGACAGCCCAACCCATGGGACAGTATGGTTATCCTATAGCAAGCAAACCAATGCTTGACCTGACATGATGTAGTACAGGTTATAGGTCACATTCATGGTGGAACAAGTTTTGAAATGATTTATCTTGGTCTCATTTTTCCATCATAAAAGCCTGGCATTTGAACAGGGGTGTGTAGACTTTTTAAATCCTATGTATATGTATGGGTACAGGGAGAGAAGATTGCGGTGGGTCACCCCACCCCCCCATCCTCCGGGGCCTCTGTGTGTGTGTGTGTGTACACAAGTGTATGTGCAGATGTGCGCGAGTGTGGGAGTGCTTGTATGTGTGTGGTATGTGTGTGTGCATGTTTGTGTGAACATGTGGATGTATGTTGTGTGCAAATATGTAAGGGTGTAGGTGGATATATGTGAAGGTATGTGTGTGTGTGCACATGAGGGTGGGCATATGTGTGCTGGGGGCAAGTACCTGCGGGTGGACTCAGTTGTGGTGGGTGTGTATGTGACGGGAAGACCTTGTTGGGTGGCGGGGAGTGGGGCGGGCTGTCTGGTGGCCAGGGGGATAGCGGTTTGGTTTCCGCTCTCCCTGGCCATCCTGCTGTTGGGTCCTGGGATAGGGTGCTTTACCCACACTGCCTTCAGTGTCCGTGGCGCCGTGTGTGGGTGTTGGGGAGGGGGGTGGCATTGGCGTGGGTTGACAGCCGCGTTTCCAACAGTTTGCCCCAGGGCGGCTGTGGCTGCAGGGGTAGCCTACCACTAGCGATGTCTCGCTGGGGTGGATGGTGGATGGACTCGTGGGGACACTTTGGAATGTCGCTGGACATGTGGATTGCCGTATTATTATTATTTATTATTATTATTATTATTATTATTACATGTGTTTGTGTACGTGCATACAGGGTGTGTACAAGATGTGTGAGTGTGGCTGCCCTATCATACCTGTGGTGCTGGACAGTGCTGGGGTTTGACATGAAAGTCTCATTCGTCATGATCCGCATGTTTGATCTGGCAAAGGTTTTATGTCGGATGCCTTTCCTGACACAACCCTCCCCATTTACCCGGGCTTAGGAGTACACTGGCTTGTGCACCCCCTGTGGCGTGCCCATCTCTGGTGCAGTTACGTGCACTAATGGTCCGCTAAATGTCGCTGAAAAGCCGTTTTTCCACTAGCCCAGTTCGCTTCGCCTCGTTTCGTTTCGTTACTACTCGTTTCGGCCGCGATTGTGTCTCCATAGCAGCCGGGCAAAGCGGAGTTAAGCTGTGGTGGGCGGGATTTTTTTTACAGCAAGGCGGCGCCACACTCCCGTGACGTAAAACACGCAACCCAAGCCAAACACAACATGGCGGCTTTAGAAGGCGACTCCTCGGTCTGTGGCTTTTTTCACCGTAAATGCCAAAAAGGACCGTCAGACAAGGGTACAGGCAGTGAGACGAAACACTGGAATAGTTCTGCAGTTTCTGGAGAGAGCCGAAGACGTGAGGATACAAACTAGGTCATATGTGACAGTAAGCTAATGTTGCTAATGCTAGTTTGCTATAAGTACATCGTACTACACTGTAATCTCTGCAAGTTATCACTGTTAGGTACTAAAATATGTACGCTGTGTGTGTTTCAGATGGCTCTGTTGTGGGAAAATTACCACTTCAAACGGTCAGTCTGGCGTTCATGCACAGCCTGTCAACTGATGTCGACACAGCCTGTCACTGATGTCAGCACAACTTCACAAACGATCAGTGGTTGTAGAGCTTAAGAATGTCTGGTTTATTTCCTGTGCAAAAAATTGCTCTGATCTAAGTAAAGGAACCCTATTTCACTGTTTATGGGAATGTAGAAAAATCATAATGTTTTGGGAATAGGTGAGGGTAACAATTGAAAAAATAATTTCAAAACAAATCACATAGAACCCTAAACTGTTTTTGTTGGGTCTGTATCCAGAAAAGCATAACTTTAATAAGAGTGAAAGAACATTCATAGACCTCAGTTTGCTTAATGCCAAAAAATGTATTGCATTACTGTAGAAAAACTCATAGACCAGATGTGACTCAGTGTTTAACCCCTTGCACTCCGGGCAATTTTCCTAAAAATGCCAAAAAAAAACGTGCCCAAAGTAAATCGAAAGCTGTTCTTCAACCCTTTGCAGCATCTTCATGGGGTTGGTCTCATTTAAAAGAAAACACTTTGAATTTTTTGGCAAAAAAAACATAATCTCTCTACGTGCTCCGGCCACTGAGTTACAGTCATCTAAACATACTGAACTTGAAGAAAAAAAAATTGGACACAGTGTTTTTTTGGATACAAATGCTTGTAAATAATACACAGCTGTCCGATCCGGCTGGAAAATGCAACAAAAATGTAGAACCAAGTGTTATCCAGCTGAGATCCAAATTTGGTAACAATACCACAAAAAATGAATATTTTACACAGCTTTGTTCTCAGGCTGTTCCCAGGCGTTTTGGAACTGTGCCAAATTGTGCCAAATGGCATTTGGAAAAATGTCTGTAACTTTTGAATAATTCAATGTAGAATCTTCATTTTATGCTCTAATGAAAGGTCACACTCAGGGCCGTGGCTGTGTGTGTGTGTGTGTGTGTGGGCGGGGGGTCGTTCCCCCCCCCCCCCCGCTACCAAGGACCAAATTCGGCCCTCGCTACATGACGGAATACACTTTTTTTTTTTTTTTTCCCCTTGCATGTTTTCACAGCGACTCCCCCCCCCCCCTCGCTACTGTGTGTGTGTTGGGGGGGGAACCGTGAACGGACCGTGAACGCCCCCCCCCCCCCTCGGTACAGAAGAGGGCCATCGCTACATGATGGAATAGACTGATATGCTTCCCCCCCGCCGACCGGGGGGCGTTCGGACCGTGCCCCCCCCCCTCTCCTCTTCTGCAGCGGGGGGGGGGGGACGTTCACGGTCCGAACACGGCAAATGAACCGTTTATCGCGGCGCACGCACTTCGTATTTCGTGCGCAGTACAGCTGTAATTTACTGATCAGTCAAAAGTCATTTTTGGATTACAGTTTTCAGGGATAAATAATAATTTAGCTTATAACACCTTACCTCTTCAAAGCAGCAGAGTCGTGGCGAACAGCTCTTCCCACGCGTCAGACGAACGCGACGCTGCTCCGCTCGTGGATCCCGATTAAAACATAATTCCATTATTGCCGTTTTGGCGAATGATTTACGACTTTTGTCGTCGGCCTCCGTCTATTCTGCTGGAATGAGTGCAGGTCCCACTTGTGGGTGTTCACCATGCTGCTGGGTGAGCCTGGGTCTGTAGGAGATTTGTCCAGCGTCCTTTGTTTTCATCTGTTGCAACAGTAAATATCGCTTCACCCAGCCAGAATTTCTGTGCTTCAATTGGCTCCTGCGTTCACAGTAGGCGGGTCCTCCTTCCTAGATTTTCATTCATTGGTTCTTCAAGGTTTCAGAAACCCAATTCAAGGCTCTTATTAGTCGAATGAGAGGTCAATCAGATGAACTAATCTGTTCGCGGCTGTCTCTGCAGTTTTTTTTTTGAGTGGCGCTTGGACGCTACTACATCACCATCACCACCATCATGCGTCATGCGCACGAGGGCGCACGAGCGCGCTCTCGCGCGCCCTCGTGCGTCATAGGACGCAGAGACTTGCCCGCCCGCGGAACAACGGAGCGCAAGTGGTTAAGACAGATGTTACCAACCTTCCACTAGAAAGAATAACATACATACTGAAATCAAAGGAAAATGTGTTTGAGAATATATGGAGACCTTTCATTGATTATGTAAAGAAATTAAACATAACTTCTGAAGAAGGTGAATATGTGTGGACCTTGCAAATTCCAAGCTGGTGAATGTATATTATGTATTCTTATGTAAAAGATTACCTAGACTAAACAGAGGAGCATTGTTGTTGACTTGTTTTTGTTAATGGTTGTTGTTTTTATTACCCTTTTTTTTGTTATTTTGTTATTGTTCTTTTTAGTTTTTAAATTACTTTTGTGTTAGTGTCTGACTGTGTGTGCTGTTTGTTAAAAAAAAAAAAAAGGTTCAATAAAAATATTGTGGGGAAAAAAAAATTGCTCTGATCTGTGTGAAAATCATGGACTGTTGAGACATCATGGACGTACCTGCTTCAGCTGCACTGAGTCTGAGATGGTGTCATAGCAAAAAATGATCAGCTGACACAACTTGATCGCCAGGTTAATAACCATATTAGCCACAAAATGTATATTCAAAAAGTAAACAGTACTGAGTTCGGTATAAGATGTATTTGACAGTTATGATGCAGTTTGGGCCAAAACAAACTTGATCTAGGATTAAAAGCAATTAAAATAATGCAGTCACAAGGTTACATGGAAAATGCTTGATTTACTAGATACATATACTGTAGAAATATATATTCTCTGCATCAACAATGTACTATACATGCATTCATGTAGTATTGCACTGACAAACCTCTGAAGTTTTTGCAGATGTCTCTTTTTTATATGTGAAGGTTACCACCATGTGACATAAATTTCTTAAAAATGAGCCATTATTTTCAAGGTCACCCATTAATGGTTTGTATTATTGACTCTTTCCCAACCAGTGTATTAACAGACAAAAATAGAAATCATGATGCAAACACATAAGTCACTAAATTGTTTATTACAATCAGCAGCAAATTCCAGATTATTCAGAATGTGCAAAACTCAAACTGTAAGACTGGGTCACTCAGCAGCTGGGATGTGCAGCTCACACTGGTCTCAGATCAGCAGATCTTAGGCCTGCATCTCTGTAAATAGTGACGCAAGGTCCAGTTTGGGGTGGATCGATCGTTTCCCTCTTGCCTAGACAAAAGACAGAAATGGGTGGTGGTTAAATAAAGGAAGTTTAAAACATATTTGGGAAATACACTTGTTGCTAAAAGCCAGTGGTGGAATGTGAATGAATGAATCTTTATTTCGGATAGATTAAAAGAAAACAGAATAATATAACAAAGGGGGGAAAAAAATCTAATAAGGTCGAATTAATAACTCCTCTGATTATACAGTTTAACATAGGTTATCTGAAATGGGTGATGGCTGAAGCTGCAGCTTATATTGCCCACCATATTCCATCCAAGAATTCAAAAGAAAAACAAAACGGCAGCGATTCCAATTCCAATGTGACAATAAAGTACTTTGTTGTTGTATTTAACCACAATTTTCATGTAGCTGCACTGATGTAAAGTCGATTTTACAAGGGCTGGGTTACATTTAAAATCATCTGCTTTTACTGTGGCCTCAGCAATCAGAATGAATTAATACATTCACTTGAATGGAATCTAGTACTTTAACTGAAGGTGTGCATCACAGAGTATGGAGTCGCTCAGTCAAAATATGGAGTTTTTATCAAAAGTTTGTCTAGAATGTAAAAGTGTCTCTTCTTGCCCTGGCTTCAAGTGTGGGTGGTGTTTTGTACTTTTATTGCTAAAATATAAAAGGATGCACTACAATGGGTCTCAAATATTTGTAATGTGTCCTGTTACTGCATGAGTTTATTGATGATAGAGTATAAACTACACATATAAACTAAATTATATGGATGACTGAACAACTGCCATTCCCAAAAAGATAGTTGTGTGATCCTTTGTGAGTTATGTTCATAAGTGATCTGACAAAAAAATAAATACATTAACAAGTGGTTTATTTTACAGTTGATGCGCCAGTCTTTTTCAATTATTCTGTAAGTAATACTCACACAATCAAATAAATCTCAGTTCAGTCCCTTTTATATTAAGTGGAAATTGTGCTACTTTGATTTTGACACTTTTACCTATAAAAGCAAAGGATTTCCAGTACTTTCCACAGTGGCAACGTCCATTGTTGAGCGGCTGATTCCCTCCTCCCTAGACGAACGACAGAAATGGATGGTAGTTAGTTTCAAGCAAGTTCAACACTTATACAGGCACATCTCAAAAATTAGAATATCATGAAAAAGTTAAATATTTTTGTCACTCATTTCAGAAAGTGAAACCCATATATATATTCATTACAATTGAATTTGGGGTTTTCGGGGCTGTAAGCCATAATCATCCAAATTAAAATAAATAAATGCTTGAAATATATCACTGTCTGTGTAATGAATCGATATAATATATGGATTTCTCTTTCTGACGCTTTAGAAAATTATATGAATGACTTTATAAATCACTGGTTTGAAAAAGCACTTTTATATTGTTGAGATTTCGGCTCCTGTGGTCTCACCAGTATCCACTATAAACAGGGAGGCTAACCCTGGCATGTGGAAACACATTCTAGCATTAAATTGCACACAATTTAATGCGCAGCACTAAAGTGCAATACAATGTGCCCTACCTGAAGCGATTGCTAAGCTAACTAGTTAGCTTAATGCTGGCGCCAGCCATTCCACCTAACACCAGCCTGAATCAAAGCCCAGCTGCGAGGCCCAGCGGGGATACTACCAGGCAGGCGGCTATTTGTTTGACGGGGCTCAGCAGAGATTTCACCCAGGCAGACGGCGGTAGGCGGCAGTGCCCAGCGGAGGACTTACCGTGACTGCAGCGGCGGTGTGCGACGAGACTACCCGAAGCGATTGCTAAGCTAACGCTAGTTAGCTTAATGCTGGCGCCAGTCATTCCACCTTACACCAGCCTGAATCGAAGCCCAGCTGCGAGGCCCAGCGGAGATACTACCAGGCAAGCGGCTATTTGTTGACGGGGCTCAGCAGAGATTTCACCCAGGCAGACGACGGTAGGTGGCGGTGCCTAGCGGAGGATTTACCGTGACCTCAGCGGAGCTCGGTGGCAGCGGCGGTGTGTGACGAGACTCGGTTGGAGGAGCGGGACGGGAGACCAGTTACGGCGACTATGAGCAACGAGACCAGCAACGGAAGGGGCTAGTTGGCTAGCTGAGGCCCAGCTGGATTCGAGGACGATCGGATCAGATTCTGGCGATATAAGCAGAATTTATTTTACTATCCACAGATTTTCCTTTTCCTTCTTTCCAAGAAGAACTGAAGATGGCTGCCACCGGATTAAAAAGTGGGCTGATGGGCACCACTAATAAGCCTTCTCTACTTCTCTACTTCCTCTTCGTTTTGTCTTTGTGTGTCTGGACCTGCAACAAGAAGGATTTTCCGACAAACTCAACCAAAGGTGAAGTTAAAAAGTTTTACCTGTATGGATTTGGGCTTGGACATCTCACCCTACACTCTATGTGGTCTTTAAAAGCCCTGAGCAAAAACTTCCAAATTAAGGCAAACATGGCTGTTAAGCAAAAATCACAATATGGCAGAGGATATACAGTTAAAGTTCTGTTAGTTCTGCTACTTCTGGCAGGAGATATTCACCTTAACCCTGGACCTGCCACTATTAAACAGCAGACCACTGGGTTAGCACAAAACCGAGCTGTACAAAAGCAAAAACAACATTTATTTTTCCAAACTGTTAATCATGCACGAGTTCTTTGGGACACCAAGGCTAAACCAAAGGGGATCCTCGGCGGTCATTTAAACATACGGAGCATAATCCCCAAAAGAGATGAGATTTCGGTGTTGCTGTTGGACTCAAATCTGGACTACCTTTGTCTCTCAGAAAGCTGGCTACACAGTAACATAGACACTAATATGATCGATTTTGTGGGCTACCAGTGTTTTAGAAAAGACAGGCAGGTAGGGAGGGGAGGAGGTGTTTTAATTTACATCAAAGAGAAATATAAATGTCAACTGGTTGATTTGAATACTTCACTTGAATGTTTAGCTGTTAATGTATGTCTCTCTCCGGTAATGAATTTCAACATTGCAGTAGTGTACAACCCACCGTCACACAACTCTTCCTTTTATAATGAATTAAGTGATCTGGTTAAACAACTTGAGAAGAACAGAGAAACAATAATTCATGGTGACTTTAATATCAACTGGTCTGATAAAAAAGACAAACAAAAACTGAAAAGCCTCATGACTAAATTTAATTACCAGCAAATCATCAAAGGACCCACCAGGATAACCAAACAATCCAGAACACTTATTGACATGGTATTTACTAATAAACCAGAACGAATAACCAGAACCTATAATCTTGTAACTGGTCTCTCAGATCATAACATGGTTCTTGCTGTCAGGAAACTTACTAAAAAGCGACTACAGTATTTTGGGGGAGTCGATATTGACAAATCAAATTTTATTATCCCCAAATCAAAAAATGAGGAGTTTGAACATTACTTAGAGAATCAAAATTGGGAGCAGCTCATGGCAACATGTGAAGTAGATGATTGTTGTAATTTTATAACTGCAACAATCACAAAGTCTATAGAAAAATTTTCAAAGCAAATTAAAAGTAGACAACAGAAGATTAGCCTACCATGGTTAAATAATGAAATAAGAAAACTTATGAAGAGGCGAGACTATGCACTGAAAACATCACTAACCTCCAAACTACAAAATGATCACCTTGTGTACAAAAGTTTAAGAAATAAAGTGGTACATGAGCTGCGAAAATCAAAAATATCTTATTACAATAAACTGATAGATCATGCAAAGGGTAGCAACAGTTCCCTATGGAGGCATTTAAATAACTTAACTAATAAAAAAAAACGATCAGAAGGGGGTAAAGGAACTTAGAATCAATGGCAAGACCGTCAGTGACAAGGCTACTTTGGCAAATGAATTTAATTCACACTTTGTGGGCTCTGTGGAAGACTTAACAAAAATTTTTGTGCTGCCAAATGTGCTCAACAACACAAATTCCATACTCCCAACAGATACTTTTCACATCGATGAGGTAAATGAGAAGTTAATTGCTGGTATTGTTAAAACACTGTCAAACTCAAAAACTAGTGATATCTACAATATGAGCACCTCCTTTCTCAAAATGCACAGCAAAATATTAATCAAACCACTGACTCATCTCATTAATCTCTCCATTAGGTCTAGTACATTTCCATCTGGCTGGAAAAAAGCTGTCGTCATACCAGTTCATAAATCAGGCAGTAAAGACGATATATGCAATTACCGCCCAATCTCTATCTTACCAGTCCTATCTAAGGTTCTTGAAAAAGTTGTAGCTACACAGCTGATAGACTACTTACAAGACAGTCAACTTCTTCATCCACATCAATTTGGTTTTAGACCAGGATACTCAACAGAAACAGCAAATTGTTGCCTTATTGAAAACGTCAAACAGTCCTTGGACAGGGGTAATGTGGTAGGAGCTGTTTTTCTAGATCTCAAAAAGGCTTTCGATACTGTAAACCACAGTTTGCTTTTATCCAAAATGGTATCTTTTAACTTCTCCCCAAATACATTAGAATGGTTTGCATCTTATCTCCAGAATAGAGAACAGTGTGTAAAAGTTCACCAGGATAAATCCTCATTTTTAAACAACCGCATGGGTATCCCACAAGGGTCCATTCTTGGTCCTTTACTTTTCAGCATTTTTATTAATGACTTGCCGTTACACTGCTCAGCTGCAACATGCCAACTTTATGCAGATGATGCAGTTATTTACACAGCTGCCAAGACTCCAGCACAGGCTGCAGATGTACTGTCTACAAGTATGGTTGATGTCCAAGAGTGGCTCCTCAAGAACCATCTATTGCTGAACCTTCAGAAAACAGTCTCAATGTGCTTTTCAATCAAAAAATGTAACCTGCAACATTTTAAAGTTAATATACATGATCATGACATCAGTTTAGCTACAGAATTCAAATACCTTGGCATTGTACTAGATCCTCAACTCAAATTTAATCTTCATATAAAGAAAATTTCAAAAACAGTAAAAAAAAATCTGAACTGCTTTAAATTAATTAGATATTACATACCTTACGAAGCAGCTGCACTGTATATGCATTCTATGGTTTTTTCTCATATATCATACTGTTTGACAGTCTGGGCTCAAGCAGCCCCTTCCACAATAAGACATATAGGTTCATTATATAATCAAACCCTAAAAATCTTGGACAAAAAGCCCATTAGGTTGCATCACTGTAATGTTTTAAAAAAATACAACCTATTGAGTTTTGAGAGCTTCATTGACCTCTGTCTTCTGAAATTAACGTTCAAATGTTTCCATAAATCAGCACCCGAGCCACTTGCTGGTTTCGTCCAAAGACAGGACAGCAGCAGAGCCACCAGGAGTTCTGTTAACAATAACTGTAAAATATTCCACCGCAGAACCACATTTGGACAAACAGCTTTCTCTATAAAGGGCAGTCACATCTGGAACACAATGCCAAATGAAATTAAAATAATAACGGACTTTAAAACATTCACTAAAAATGTTAAAAACTGGCTGAAAAATAAACAAGAATGTACTCATGTATGAATTATTTGTCTGCAAAGTGAGAGTGAATGAAGGGAAGGAATAAATGTGTTTGTTTATAGTGAGTGACGGAGGGAGGAAGGCCTGAAATAGGCAAATGTGAGTTATGTTATATGTGTTAAATGTGAGTCAGGCTGTTATATTTGTGTATTTATAATATTTATGTTAAAGGTGAGTCAGGCTGTTATATTTGTGTATTTATAATATTTATAATATTTATAATTGTGTATTTATAATTTTTCTGCATTGATGTATGTGGTTATTGTGTATATTTTTATCTTGATTCTTTTTTCTAAAGCCCATCCAGGGACAAGAGTTGCAAATTAGCTAATAGCTATACACTCTATGTGCAACACATCAGATTGATTGTCTTTGATTAATTGTCTATGTTTATTGCACTGTCCCTGTCAAATAAACTAATCTACTACTACTACTACAAAACAAAAACCAGGACTTTAACCAGGATTAACATATTTCATCGTTTTGCTCTCACAAACAAATATTTAGGAGAAAGCGAGCGCGATTCAGCAGTTGGTACTAGCTCGCTACTAGCCAAAACTCATTAGCTAAAACGAGTTAGCCAGCACAAAACGGCGCTGTATGGCTCAAAAAAAGGGAGCTTACCACCAACAGGATAAATAAGCGAACAGATGCACATTATTACAAATCACTCACCATCGATGGTTCTCTCACGTTCGTCTTCAGCTTGTCTATAGTCCGGTTGTATGCTGGCCAGCCATCGGGTCACTCCTCACTGTGTATCTGCCACCAAGCAGAGAAAACTCCGCACCTCTTTGTTGGACCACGGTGTAGAGTTCCGCAAAACCTACAACGCTGTCTGTATTAATATCGTATTTACTCCGTGACCGAGTTAGTCCGTGATTACAAATGGCGGTCGTAAAGATTTCAACGAAGACGGGCGCTTTCGTGACATTACGCCCTGACCAATCAGCGGCTAGCAGTCAATTGACGTCACATCTCAGCTCACTTTCGCACGGTTATACCCTGCCAGTTAAAGCGTGCTGGGTACAGTGGAAATAGCGAGAAAGTGAGTAGAGTAGAAGTAAGGCTAAGGCGATACTAGTGGAAAAGGGCCTCAAGTGGCTGCCTTCATCGGCTCCTCCCAGAACACTTCTGCAATTGTGGGGGTTTCCCCTACAGTTGAAAGTGCTATGAGATGACTGTTGTTGTGAATGGCACTATATAAAGTTGAATTGAATTGAACAGCCTGACATGGCCGTAAATCAAGGGTAGTCCACGGGGGACAATTTTTTTTTCTTTAAACCTTTTAGCTTTTCTCATAAATTTGTCAGTTTTTCTCATTAATTCACTACATTTATTTGCAAATGTAAAACTTTTTGTTGTAAATTTGCTGCTTTTTCCTCATAAATCTGCTGGGGGGTTTTTTTTCCATCTAAAATCTGCAATTTTTTTCTTGTAAATTTGTAACCTTTTTATAATAGATGTGAGTTTTTTCTTATAAATTTACTTGTGTTTTTGGCATTATCCACGACCTCCCGGTTGTGGGGCAGATGCTCTACCAACTAGGCCACCACTTCAGCCGGGTCATACCAAAGACCATATAAAAATGGTACTTTCTGCATTCTAGCGTGGTGTCAGCATAATAGAACAGGGAAAGTAACACACAGAGCTACCAGAGGACTGACCCCCCCCCCCCCCCACCCGCATTGTAGCTTTCACTACTCAAAATAGCTGTGTGGCCTAGGGTCAGTGAAACGGAGATGGGCACCGCGCCATATACGCACCACATGGTGTCCCACATGCTGTGGAAGGGATTGACTTACTTAAGTTGGTGTTATTGGTGTTACTTAATCTTATCCTACACTTTATTACATGTATAGTTTATTTCTCTTATCCTATCATGTTTAATGTTGCAGCATTGTACCGAGACAAATTCCTAGTTTGTGTACTACATGAACAATGGCAATAAACCTGATTCTGATTCTGATTCTGATTGTGTTAATTGCCTATTAACACATTGCCCCCATTAACAGTGACAAATTTTGTGATCGCGGCTAACGGCAGTTCACGGCAGAAAGCGCAAACAGTACTTTTTGGCCAAGCGGCTCTCTGTACCAAAGCCGCTCTGGCCACAGACGCTGTGTGCGCCATGCAGACATTGCAAAGTGAAAAGTGTAAAAAAATAAAGGGTTTACACACATTGAAGTAACCCTTATTAATTTGACAATTCCGTGCAATTCATGGGCCCAGTATATATATACAGCATGTAAAAGTCTGCTTATCCATTGGGAATTGGCTTGTACAGAAGCTCAAACCAAATCAATAAATGCACGCCTTAAATTGATACATTTCAAATGGTTAATGCGAATGTATGTTACACCGGAGGAGTTAAATAGATATAACAAAAATATACCAGATACATGCACAAAATGCATGGAAAGTAAAGGAACCCTATTTCATTGTTTATGGGAATGTAGATTAATAAGAATGTTTTGGGAAGAGGTGAGGGTAACAATTGAAAAAATAATCTCAAAACAAATCATATTGAATCCTAAACTGTTTTTGTTGGGTCTGTACCCAGAAAAGCATAATTTTAATAAAAGTGAAAGAACATTCATAGACCTCAGTTTGCTTAATGCCAAAAAATGTATTGCACTATTATGGAAAAAGACTCATAGACCAGATGTGACTCAGTGGTTAAGACAGATGTTAACAAACCTTCCATTAGAAAGAATAACATATATACTGAAATCAAAGGAAATTGTGTTTGAGAATATATGGAGACCTTTTATTGATTATGTAAAAAATTTAAACATAACTCTTGAAGAAGAAGGTGAATGATGTGTGTGGACCTTGTAAATTCCAAACTGGTGAACATAATATGTATACTTATGTATTGGATTGTCTAGACTAAACAGAGGAGCATTGTTGAAGACTTGATTTTGTTGGTGGTTGTTGGTGTTTTTAGTGCATTTTTTTTTTTTGTAGTACTTTAGTGTTAGTGTTTGATTGTTTGTATCATGTTTGTTAAAAAAAAAAAAAAAGGTTCAATAAAGATATTGTGGAAAAAAAAAAAAAAGTCTGCTTATCCATAATCTTTATTCAATGAAAATACATGGGGTTGGTGGGGGAATACTTACACGTGCAGTGATGACATGAAGCATCTTGACTTTGAGGTGCCAGATCTTGGGTTCATTCACCCATCCTGCTCTGAAGAACTTGTAGGCATCCTTGGTCTTGTGAGCCTCAAAATTCTCCAGACTGTATGGTGAAGGGTGCACGATCAGGTAAATCATCAAGTCACTGAACTCAAAGTCTGGCAGTGTGACATCCTCAGCTGTGATGGGGGAGAACAACACACCAGGTGCAGTGTAAGGATCACAGCCTCCTAGAATGGCTATTTTATCCTGATACCGCTTCAATTCGATGCCAGAGAGGTGTTTGGTCTGTTCACTCAGACCTCCTTCACGTTCAGACATGATAAATAGTGATAAACTACCAGCTAACCTGTCCCACACTTCCAGAAGACTCAGAAGTTTGCAACACTCACGATCTTTGTTATGTAAACAAGCCTGGCGGGCGTCGCGCTTGACCGGCAGTATGGCCGCCGGCTGCATCGCTGGGTGCGCGGGTCACGTGACTGAAAAACCTCTATTGGAGACAGAGCAAGTTCCATTTGTGGCTGCTGGCTGGGTGGATGCTGAGTTGTGTTGCAATGACGTTAATGATCCCTGGCATTCCGTTGATTGCACATGCAGTCTACTTTTGAGAATTCTCTGGAGAATATTCTGGATAGTTTTAGTCATTTTGGATATGCTGAGAGCTTTAATAAACCTGCAGGTGAAGATAGCAAGCATGTTTGTCCACTCCCATGTTCATAATAGTATGACAAACTTGAAAAATTACCAACTTAAGGTACACTGTATCTGTATGGAAAAAAAACGTGATTGTTATTAATCGTGATTAACTCAATATTCCAAAAGATTAATCACGATTAACTCAACATTCCAAAAGATTAATCGCGATTTAAAATTTTCAAAACCACTAAAAGTTACATATTTTTTCTCACTAAATTGGCAATTTTTTTTCTAGTAAATCTGAATTTTTGTAAATGTTCAATTGTTTCTTTAAAATTTGCAATTTTCTTTCTCATAAATTTCTGACTTTTTTCTTGTAAGTTTGCAGCTTTTTTCCCCATAAGTGTACATTTGTACATTCTTTCTCATAAATTTGTGACTGACAACAACAATACTTAGTGTTCCCTCAATATTTACTCTGGAGAAAATGTTCTGTTTGTTGTCCCTCCCAACATAAAAATGAAATATTTGCCCATGCGGCATATTGGCACTGCTCCGGACCTCTGGCTCTGGAAAAACTAAATGCAGACCCCGGACCGAGAGGCTAATGCTAACCATGAAAAACTTGGAGAAAGCTGATCTCCCACAGCTGGAGGATACCAGTGCATCTCAGAAAATTAGAAAACCATGATTCATGATTTGATTCAAAAAGCTGAGTCATGATCATCAAAATTTTGAACAAAAAGTCTTTAAATGGCTCACTTTGTGTGATGAATATAGAAACTTCAAGACTTTCAGCTTCTTTGAATTGAATTATGTTCACAGTATTCTAATTTTTAGCTTAATTGTTTAGCTTGTGATGATGTGAGGTCCGTCCATCCATGTTTCACGGGGATCCTCTGAGGAATTTTCCCCGATGCTCACCAAACTCACTCACTCAATGATCCTCAGGTGGGCCTGCATCCGAGTTGTGCTCAAGGTCATTGTCAAAGGTCAGGAGATCTGGGCATTTATGATGTCACCAAAAACATCACTCCTCCTAAGCCATTGACCTTTGTCATGTATCGGGCAGGCACGGAGAGTTAGACCGAAATGCAGGCTTTTACAGTTCACAAGGGTTTATTAAACAATGAAACAAAAGCACAGCACAGTGGCTGGAAAAATACAACACTAAACTCAGAGGAAATAAAGAGCAAGGGACTAAAAATTACAAACCAGGACCTTGGAAACACAGGAGGATACCATACCAGGTACAGTGTCGTAGCACAGAGCACGAGGCGAGAGCTCAGCTTATACTAAACTTCATGATTAGACATACAGAACAGCTGGGACACACAGAGGAAAATCATCAGAGTCATGAGGTTGCATAACAAAGCGTAAAATGTGAATTATAACTACAAAATGGAAAGGAACACTACAAAAATAAAACTAAACAAGGGCAAGACAGGAAGTACTTCAAAATAAGACCCAAGGTCAAAAATAAAACAATACAAAACAGACAAGGTAGACAATACATGAGGGATGTAAGAACTAAGAAACTAGACCGGGGTGTCCAATCATGTGCCATGGAGGGCCAAGATCCTGCAGGCTTTACCTCCAACCAGTGTCTTCAACAGCAGATTCCAGTTAATTTCTTCCCACTGATTGCTGATAAGTGAAAGCACCTGCTGAAGAGACTGGGTAGAAGAGAAAATCTGCAGGGTCTTGGCCCTCCATGGCACATGATTGGACACCCCTGAGCTAGACCATAGTAAAGTATGAACTAATGCCTAAACAGAATAACCCATAACAATAAAAATGCAGTCTCAAAGGGTGGAGCATGATCCAAAAATCATGCTCTCCTGACAACCTTAAGCACATCCTAGATGGGTCTGTATCTAGAGTGTGCTTAAGGTTAATGTTACCGGTCAGTAAATCTGAGCACCCTCGGGGTGATTTCACCAGGCCAGAATGAGCTACTCCATCACTGATAGTCTGGTTTGAGATGACCAGTAAAGAAAGTGTCACAGTTAAAGAAAAAGGAAGCATAAATTAAACTGTCTGTTACACCTGCCAGGTGGATCATAATGAATGTTTGTCTTCTGTGATTGTTGCAGGAACAGGGTGGTGAGAACGTTTAGCTGGTCGGTGTCGGTGGTTCAGCTCCTGTTCTGCTCCTCATGGATGAATAGCTGATGTAGCTCTGTGGAGACCTGCCATTGATGGTCTGTGCTGAGTACTGGAGAATAAAGAACCAATGTAGAAGTCCACATTCTGAGTCTGAGGACTTTTATTGGGCCTTCAGGCTAACTGAACTAGCCTCATCCTGCTAGCTCTTACCGTCAGCAGCCACATCACAACATCTGGAGGGAGGAAGCAAACCATAAAGATGTTTTCAGGTTGGCGTCTGAGAGAGTTGGTCAGAGAGCGACTGGCTGCTGCTGCTGAAGAAATAATAACAGAGTTTGAACAAGTCACCAACCAGTACGAGGAAGAGATCGATCATCAGCGCAGACGACTGAATATGCGCTGCTGCTCCCAGATAAAAATCCACAGAATAGGTATGTGGGACTATAATGGTCTGAATGAGGCTTTAGAAAAGTCTGGATCTGTTTTCAATCATGGTTGTGCCTTAAATGTGCAAATTTGTAATTTTTTTTTCAATTTTTTGTTTTTAAATCCTAGATTTGATAATTTGTTTATTAATTTGTAAAGTGAAACTTTTTTCTCCCCCTTCTTTGTCTTTGTTCCTCCAGATTTCCCACAGCAACCTGAATGTAAAGAGGAGGAAGTTCTGACTGAACAGCAGCTCTGGAACCAGGAGAGGAACTCTGTTCTGGACCAGGAGGAACTAGAAGCTCCACAGGTTAAAGAGGAACAGGAGGAACTGTGCATCAGTCAGGAGGGAGAACAGCTGGTAGTGAAGCTGGAGGCCGATCCCTTCATGGGGACTCTTATTTCTGAAGAAAAGCAGCAGAGTGAAGCAGAACCAAACAGTGAGCAGCTCCTCTCTCACAACTCTGCTGGAACTGAGATCCAAGATGAGGAAGGATGCTGGCATGTAGACTCAGGATCCACTAAAGAAGAAGAAGAACCCAAACCAAAGAAGAGACGACTGAAAACAGGAAGTGACAGGAACAGTGATGACGACTCGGTGACCTCAGAGACTCTCTGTGAGAATGAAACAGGTAAAAAGTTAGAAAATGTTCAGGTTGAGTCTTTGAGAAACTGTCCTAAAATAAAATAATAATGTTAAAATAATATTTCCAGTAACTACATAAATCTGACCTACTTGTACTGGTCTAGTTTGTGTTTGACTTTGACTGATCTAACCCAGTGGAGAAATTATTTAATCTCTTTGACTATACAGTTATAGTTTGCACTTCAAATGAGTTGTTCTTTTGGTTCAGTGTACCAGGTGGAGGAATTGTCTGCTCTAGCCAGTTAGCCATTAGCCCCTGCTAGCAACTCCAACAGCAAACGATGCAGTATGTGGTTATGTGTATATAAAAACACCATAGTGACATGTTCAGAAACAGAAGTTGGACAGTGCTGTGTGTACGACCGACTAGAAGAGACGTATAAAACAGAATTACTAATAAATAGTACATTTTATACTACTGTTGATGTTCTGGACATGGGCTCACCATGACGTCACAACTGGTGACAAATCAGAAATGTTCACTGAACGAGACCTAGAGAGATCATGGTGGACCCTAACAAAGCGACAGGGTTTTTTGGAGTATTTTTATTGATAGCCACTCCACATAGAAAAAATCATTTGTAGAAACACTGAAAAAATAAAATTTCCTTTCTGTGTCCCCTTTTAAACCTCAGGGAACCATGTTAGCATGTGGAAAAATAATTTTGTCCCCTTTAAATAACTTGTTTATTTTGAAACGGATTCATCACTGCTGTAATTATCACATGCAAGGATAAGAACTGTTGGTTACCAGGTGGTAACCATTTTTTTTGGCCAGTTAGTGTTTTTATTCTTTCTGGTTTTTCTATTAGCATTTTCTGTGTCTCTTTGTCCCTCCAGAAGCTCCACGTCTACATGACTGTAAGGAGGAGGAGGATCTCACTGTCCAGCAGCTCTGTAACCAGGAGAGGAACTCCAGTCTGGACCAGGAGGAACAAGATGCTGCACAGGTTAAAGAGGAAGAAGAAGAACTCTGTAGCAGTCAGGAGGAAGAAACCTTTGGACTGAAACAAGAGACTGATACCTTCATGGTGACTCCTACTGATGAGGACAATGACAAGAGTGAAACTGAACCAAACAGTGAGCAGCTCCACTCTCACAACTCTGCTGACACTGAGAGCCAAGACCAGAGAGCAGGTGAGAATGTAAACCCAGGATCAAGTAAACATGAAGAGCCAAAGTCAAAGAAGAGACTTCACAGAAACAGAAGTGACCATAACAGTGTAGACAACTCCATGTCAGAGAATTGGTGTGACACTGACACAGGTGAAAAGTCTGTAAAATGTTATGATAATGACAAACACTGTAGAAATGATTCCCAGAAGAAGAAATATCACACAGTTAAGTCACATGTTTGCAACACATGTGGGAAAAGATTCAGTAGTAAGAGCAAATTGTCAGTTCATTAGAGAATTCATACAGGTGAGAAGCCATTTTCTTGTGAAACATGTGGGCAAAGATTTAATGAATGTGGTACTTTGAAAACTCACATGAGAATTCACACAGGTGAGAAGCCATTTTCTTGTGAAACATGTAGGCAGAGTTTTAATCGATTTGATACTTTGAAAACTCACATGAGAATTCACACAGGTGAGAGGCCATTTTCTTGTGAAACATGTAGGCAGAGTTTTAATCGATTTGATACTTTGAAAACTCACATGAGAATTCACACAGGTGAGAAGCCATTTTCTTGTGAAACATGTGGGCAAAGATTGAATGACCGTGGTACTTTGAAAACTCACATGAGACTTCACACAGGTGAGAAGCCATTTTCTTGTGAAACATGTGGGCAAAGATTTAATGACCGTGGTACTTTGAAAACTCACATGAGACTTCACACAGGTGAGAAGCCATTTTCTTGTGAAACATGTGGGCAAAGATTTAATGACCGTAGTACTTTGAAAACTCACATGAGACTTCACACAGGTGAGAAGCCATTTTCTTGTGAAACGTGTGGGCAAAGATTTAATGACCGTGGTACTTTGAAAACTCACATGAGAATTCACACAGGTGAGAAGCCATTTTCTTGTGAAACATGTGGGCAAAGATTGAATGACCGTGGTACTTTGAAAACTCACATGAGACTTCACACAGGTGAGAAGCCATTTTCTTGTGAAACATGTGGGCAAAGATTTAATGACCGTGGTACTTTGAAAACTCACATGAGACTTCACACAGGTGAGAAGCCATTTTCTTGTGAAACATGTGGGCAAAGATTTAATGACCGTGGTACTTTGAAAACTCACATGAGACTTCACACAGGTGAGAAGCCATTTTCTTGTGAAACATGTGGGCAAAGATTTAATGACCGTAGTACTTTGAAAACTCACATGAGACTTCACACAGGTGAGAAGCCATTTTCTTGTGAAACGTGTGGGCAAAGATTTAATGACCGTGGTACTTTGAAAACTCACATGAGAATTCACACAGGTGAGAAGCCATTTTCTTGTGAAACATGTGGGCAGAGTTTTAATCAATTTGATCATTTGAAAACTCACATAAGAATTCACACAGGTGAGAAGCCATTTTTTTGTGAAACATGTGGGCAGAGGTTTAATCAACGGGGTAATTTGAAAACTCACATGAGACTTCACACAGGTGAGAAGCCATTTTCTTGTGAAATATGTGGGCAGAGATTTAATGAACGTGGTACTTTGAACACTCACATGAGAATTCACACAGGTGAGAAGCCATTTTCTTGTGAAACATGTGGGCAGAATTTTAATCAACGGGGTACTTTGAACACTCACATGAGAATTCACACAGGTGAGAAGCCATTTTCTTGTGAAACATGTGGGCAGAATTTTAATCAACGGGGTACTTTGAAAATTCACACAAGAATTCACACTGGTGAGAAGCCATTTTCTTGCAGATCATGTGAACAAACTTTTAGGCATCACGTTCAGTTGAAAACCCACATGAGAATTCACACTGGTGAGAAGCAGTAGTCCTGTATAATATATTGTAAATGCTTCAGTCAGTGTTCTAGCTTAAATAACACATGAAAACTTACAGAAAAACGACTGTTGTCCAGCAACATTTGTAGATTATTATTTTCTATTTTCAGTCTCTTGTGTGAATGAAATATTCTTTAAATTGTTGAAGCTGTAATGTAAATATAAATCAGTTAAGTCATATAATCCTGACCTTTTTACTGCTAATAAAGCTATTAAGCCAATGTTTGTGTACATACTATACATATACTGTATGCATACATAACCATCCACACCCACATAAATCCATGATATAAAACAAAGTTCACAACCCAGCACATCAATCTGCATTATTGAGGATTTGCAGCAACATCACCAAATCACGTGACGTTCTATCTACGTCTCCATATTTGTAGGCCAGCTGTAAATGGGCGCTTAGTGCTACCAATGTGTTAGTGCCAGCTTAGGGGGCAGGCATTTCAGTTTTGACCATGGTCTTGACATGCGTCTTGGTAGGTTGCCCTAACGGGCAACAGAAAGCCACAGAAAAGTAAATTTGTTTCATTTTCCATCGGATCCAGTTCTGAGAGCCAAGTGGGTAGTGGTAGTCGGGACAGTCGGCAGGCCTTCCACCACAAGTAAAATCTGCAATGATTATTTCATCAAGAGTAAGTACATGTACAGTCTTGTGAAAAAATTTGGACCCCCTTTAAATAATCAGTTCTTTATTAAGAAATGTTCACGTATCTGTCTGTTTTTGTTTTTATTTGCATTTTTTTTTTAATTTATGTTAGCCATTGTAAGTGGGAATGAAAGTGGGGGTGTCCAAAAAGATGGGGGGGTGGTCTTAATTTATTGCTCACTGTTTGTTTAGAACAGGGACCTTCCTGTGGGGGACCTTCCTGTGGTAACGTATCGTCACTTCCTGTGTGGCTGACTGTCTGTCTGTGGTTAGCTCTCATTCTCCCAAGGATTTTGCCTTTAATTGTATTTTAATCACTTTTTTCCATCTACCGTTAGCTCTCACTTCTGTTTATCAAGCCTCTTGCACCTGTGCGCATTCAGTGTCATCTAATCACCCTCTTTAGCCTTCTGTTCACCTTTCATCGATGTTTTTGTTAGCTTCGGATTAGCCACTAGCTATGGCTACTAGCTCTTCTTCCCCTTCTCTGGTGTGCTCTCTCTGTCAGATGTTTAGCTACACCTCTGCCTCTTTTAGTGATAACGGTAAATGTAATAAATGTTGTCTTTTTGAGGTGCTCGAGGCAAGGTTGTCTGATTTGGAATCCCGGCTCCACTGCATTGAAACACCGTCCGCACCAGTTAATCTTGACGGACGTCCCCTAGCTACAGCGGAGCTCCCTAGCATAGGGTCGCCTGTGCGGTCCTCCGGTCCTCCTCAGCAGCGAGGAGACTGGGTGGGTGATGGTGAGAAGGAAGCCTAGTTGCAAGACCCCAGTTAACCACCAATCTGTTCATGTTTCTAATCGTTTTTCCCTGCTCAGCGACACACCCGCTGAGGAAAAAACTCTGATCATTGGTGACTCTGTAGTCAGAAACGTGAACCTAGAGACTCCGGCGGCCATAGTCAAATGCAGTCCTGGGGCCAGAGCAGGCGACATCGAGTCAAATTTGAAAATGCTGGCTAAAAGTAACTGTAAATACTCCACAATCGTTATCCACGCCGGCATTAATGACGTCCGACTCCGGCAGTCGGAAGTCACAAAACTTAACGTGGAATCAGTGTGTGACTTTGCCAAAACAATGTCTGCCACTGTAGTATTCTCTGGGCCCCTCCCCAATCTGACCAGTGATGACATGTTTAGCCGCTTGTCATACTTCAACCGCTGGCTGTCTATGTGGTGTCCTGCAAACAACGTGGGGTACATTGACAATTGGAGCTCATTTTGGGGAAAACCTGGTCTTATTAGACGAGATGGCGTCCATCCCACTTTGGATGGTGCATCTCATTTATCTAACAATCTGGCATCTTTTTTATCCAAATTTCCATAACCTTGACAACTCAGAGTTGGGACCAGGAAGCAGAGTCAGGTTCAGGTTACTTTATTTGTACCCATAGGTAGATTTGTTTTGCAGTCAGGTGACATCCATATTTATAAACCACAATTACATTCAACATGAGCACAAACACAGGCACACATGAAGCGGACTATAAACATGATAAAAGGACTCAAGGCTCCACCAGTCAGGACATAGGACAAAGAGATAAGAGAAAAAACAAGGAGATAAGAGAGAAGGGTCATATTAAAAAGTTAGACTAGTCAAAGAGGTTAAAAACTCAAAAGTCTAAAACCCAATAAAAGATTTAGAACACCAATAAAAAAAAAATACAAAAATAAGTAAATATAGAATCAAATTAATAAACGGGTAACTAAATTATGTGCAATATATTGTTACATCTTGTTCAATTCTTTAACAGCAGCAGGAACAAAGCTGTTTTTGTAGCGCTGGGTTTTACTTTTTAGGACAGCAAACCTCCGTCTGGAGGGAAGAAGCTGAAAGTGGCAGTGCAAAGGGTGGGAGTCGTCATTTAAAATGGAGGTAGCCATCCTCTGTACCTGTCTGGTGTACAGGGATGTCAGGCTCAGCTGTGACTCACCAAGCAAGCGACTGGACCATCTAACAACCTGATCCAAGGATTTCCTCTGTTTCAGTTTTGTCTGACCAAACCATGACACTAAAGAAAAGGATAAAACAGATTCAATAAAAGCCCGATAAAACATTGTCATTATGATTCGGTCAGTTTGGAAGCGTGCAAGTTTCCTTAAACAATGCAAATGTTGCTGACCCTTTTTGCACACCCTTCCACAGTTCAGTCGCAGTCTTACACGCCTCTCTGCAGCTCCTCTTCATCCACCACCCATCAACTTAGCCCCTGTCTTCCCCATCAGGGAATCATTGTCTGCTCTCTCCAAAGTAAATAAAAATATAATGTATAAGCATCCCAAAGTGATTAAGCAACAAGTTGTTAAAAGTCAAATTAAACATGAAGCCTCTAAATTGAATGATTTGGCCTCTGTTCCTCCTCATAATTTAAAAATTGAATGTGGTTTGTTAAATATTAAGTCTCTAACTCCCAAGTCTCTGCTAATCCACGATCTGTTGATTGATCATCAGATTGATTTAATATCCCTTACAGAGACTTGGTTAGGACAAGAGGATTATGTTGGTTTAAATGAATCAACTCCCTCTGGTTATTTAAACTGTCAAAATCCCAGACGTTCTGGTCGTGGAGGAGGAGTTGCAACAATGTACCATTCCAAATTACTAGTTAATGTAAAGCAAAAAACACGTCATAATTCCTTTGAGGGCCTGGTCCTCAGTATTGGGCATTTTAGCAATTTTAGGCTAAACCCAATTTTATTTGCCATAGTTTATCGTCCCCCATCAACCTACTCAGAGTTTTTATCCAAATTTGCCAAATTCTTAGCTGATTTAGTGCTGAAATCAGATAGAATAATTATAGTAGGGGACTTTAATATACATGTAGATGTAGATTGTGACTGCCTTAATTTGGCATTTAATTCAATTTTAGACTCAATGGGATTTTCTCAGAAAGTAGGAAATTCTACTCATTATCTCCACCATACGTTGGACCTTGTTCTGACATATGGCTTAGAAATAGAAAATCTTGTAGTGTCTCCTCATAACCCTGTACTGTCAGACCATTGTCTGCTAACCTTTGATTTTACTATTTCTGACTTTTTGGCTCCTAAGGAAAAATATTACTACAGTAGATGCCTCTCAGATGATGTTACCAAATTTATGCAGATTGTTTCCTCTATGCCATGTGTCAACACAATGGAAATAAGCTATAGACAGCTTACTCCTTCTGTAATTGATAGCATGGTAGATAGTGTTACATTTTTTCTGCATCAGACTCTAGACATGCTGGCCCCTTTAAAAAAGAAAAAGTCTAATCAATGATTTCTAACTCCTTGGTTCAACACAGAAACTCGTAGCTTAAAACAGAAGACTTGTCAATTCGAAAGAAAATGGTGCTCCACTAATTTAGATGAAATTATTTAGCTTGGAGAAATCATCTTTTAATTTATAAAAAAAATCTCTGAGAAAAACTAGAACTGTGGAGAGTGTAAATAACAAGACTGATTTATGCAGCAGACAATTTTATTCACTGTCACATCAGTCATACACAGAAAAGCATGTCACAATACACCATACGCTCCTTTTATACCAACCGCCCATCTCACATCACAATACATTCATCCCTTTCCCCCCCTAACTCCTTCTTCCTGCTACCTCACCATAATCTCCATAGCTATTGTCCTTCTCTGTGTACCCTCTGCATCCAGTCTGGGATGGGCGGCGCGGTGGAAGAGTGGTTAGCACTGCGGCAGCACAGTAACTCACCCTTGGCCGGGGGATCCTGGGTTCGATCCCAGCCCCCGACCAACAGTGATCAGTGTGGAGTTTGCATGTTCTCCCCGTGTCTGCGTGGGTTTACTCCGGGATTTCTCCAGTTTCCTCCCACATGCCAAAAACATGCAAGTTAAGTTAATTGGCATCAAACTGGGAATTCTAAATTGTCCTTAGGTATGACTGTGAGAGTGAATGGTTGTCTGTCTCTCTGCGTTGGCCCTGCGATGGACTGGCGATCTGTCCAGGGTGTACCCTGCCTCTCGCCCAAAGATGCTGGGATAGGCTCCAGCCCCCCCGCGACCCGAAAAAAGGATTAAGCGGAAGAAGATGAATGAATGAATGAATGAATCCAGTCTGGGATGATTAACCCACCAGTCTGAGATGATTAACCGAGTCTCTACAGGTGGCGGGGGAGAGGGAAGTCTGGGCTTCTCTGCTTGAACTGCTGCCTCCGTGACCCGGACTTCCGGAAAAGCGGTAGAACATGGATGGACGGATGGATGGATAGATGAACTGAATTGAAAATTATATGGATGGGAGATTTTAATGCTCATAATACATTGTGGGGTGGGGATAGGACTGATCATAATGGTCTGGTAATAGAGGAGTTAATGGATAGAAGAAATATGATATGTTTAAATCATGGATCGGCTACAAGAAACAGTGCCACAAAATCAGTTATAGATATAACAGTGTCACACTCGATAGCAGATAAAGCAGTCTGGGAGATGAATACAGAATAAACTATTGGAAGTGATCACTATCCAACTATGTAGGATTGGTGATAGAAATGATCTGCTGGCAATAAAATTAGAAGAGCGATGGATGTTTAGCAAAGCAAATTGGAGTAAGTTTGAGTATCTGAGTGAAAGAGACATGAAGCAGATTAACCTGTGTGATAGCATTGCAAAGCTAAATGAAAACATTACCAATACTATAGCTGAGGCAGCAAAGGAATCAACAGAACAAAGATCAGTAGGCAACAAGAAAAAGTTAGTCCCTTGGTGGGCAGAAGAATGTAAGAAAGCAAATACAGGTACATCTCAAAAAATTAGAATATCATGAAAAAGTTAAATATTTTTTGTCACTAATTTCAGAAAGTGAAACCCATATATAGATTAATACACAGAGAGTGAAATATTTCAAGTGTTTATTTTAATTTTGATAATTATGGCTTACAGCCCATGAAAACCCCAAATTCAGTTTCTCAAAAAACTAGAATACTACATAAAATTAATTTTCAAAAATAGTTGTTTAATAGAAATGTTGGCCGACTGAAAAGTATGTCCATGTACACACTCAATATTGGTCAGGGCTCCTTTTGGATTAATGACTATCAATGTGGCGTGGCATGAAGGTGATCAGCCTGTGGCACTGCTGAGGTGTTATGAAGGTCCATGTTGCTTTGATAGTGACCTTCAGCTTGTCTGCATTGTTGGGTCTGGTGTCTCATCTTCCTCTTGACAATACTCCACAGATTCTCTATGGGGTTTAGGTCAGGAGAGTTTGCTGGCCAATCAAACACGGTGATGCCATGGTCATTAAACCAGGTTTTGATACTTTTGGCAGTTGGGGGGGGGGGGGGTCCTGCTGGAAAATGAAATCAGCTTCTCCATAAAGCTTGTCAGCAGAGGGAAGCATGAAGTGCTCTAAAATTTCCTGGTAGACGACTGCGCTGACTTTGGTCTTGATAAAACACAGTGGACAAACACCAGCAGATGACATTGTTCCTCAAATCATCACTGACTGTGGAAACTTCACACTAAACCTCAAGCAACTTAGATTCTGTGCCTCTCTACTCTTTCTCCAGACTCTGGGACTTTGATTTCCAAATGAAATGCAAAATGTACTTTTATCTGAACAGAGGTCATCTGCTGGTGTTGGTCCATTGTGTTTTATCAAGACCAAAGCAGTGTGCAGTCGTCTACCAGGAAATTTTAGAGCACTTTGTTTCCCTTGGCTGACGAGCTTCATGGAGAAGCTGATTTCATTTTCCAGCAGGACTTGCCCCCCCCCCCCCCACACACACACACACACTTCCAAAAGTATCAAAACCTGGTTTAATGACCACGGCATCACTGTGTTTGATTGGCCAGCAAACTCTCCTGACCTAAACCCCATAGAGAATCTATGAAGTATTGTCAAGAGGAAGGTGAGAGACACCAGACCCAACAATGCAGACAAGCTGAAGGTCACTATCAAAGCAACCTGGACCTTCATAACACCCCAGCAGTGCCACAGGCTGGTCACCGCCATGCCACGCCACAATGATAGAGCAATTAATCTAAAAGGAGCCCCAACCAAGTATTGAGTGTGTACATGGATATACTTTTAAGTTGGCCAACATTTCTATTAAACAACTATTTTTTTAAATTAATTTTATGTAATATTCTAATTTTTTGAGAAACTGAATTTGGAGTTTTCATGAGCTGTAAGCCATAGTCATCAAAATTAAAATAAACACTTGAAATATTTCACTCTCTGTGTAATTAATCTATATAATATATGGGTTTCACTTTCTGAAATGAGTGACAAAAATATTGAACTTTTTCATGATATTCTAGTTTTTTGACATGTGCCTGTACAAGTAGAAATAAAGCCTTTAAAGTGTTCAAGCATTCACTGAATTGTGACAAATTAATAGAATATAAAAATAAATAAACACTTGAAATATTTCACTCTCTGTGTAATTAATCTATATAATATACGGGTTTCACTTTCTGAAATGAGTGACAAAAATATTGAACTTTTTCATGATATTGTCGCACCTTGGGAGAGCCAGATTTCTAGCATCTCAGACAGGAGACAGTGGATTAGCATGGGAGATCAAAGAGCAGGAGGCTCCTGGTGAGATAGCAGGAAGGAGTCAAGGATGTAGGGGGTTGAATGTAGTGTGATGCAAATGTCCTGTTGTGTGTGATGTAATGCCATGAAACTTAAGAGGAGAGTCTCTGATAAAAAGTTCATTCTGTTCTGTGCTCGAGAGATGTGAGTGTGCAATAAATCATTTGAAATGTATCTGCTTCTGATTTCACACACTCCACACTGGTGACCCAAGACGTATTATGGAACACGAGGCAAGATCCCCAGAGCCGGCCCGGTCAGGAAGCTACAGCGAGGCGGCAGCCATCCCACAGACAGCCCGGACTGGAACCTCCAGCCACGCGTGTGCGGTTGCAGTCAAGCTACCGGATTTCTGGCAGCACAACCCGCGCTCTTGGTTCCACCTCACCGAGGCCCAGTTTGCCCTCCGGGGAGTAACGGCAGATGACACCAGATTCTACCATGTGGTCGCAGCGCTCGACGCCCGCACAGCTCAACAGGTAGCGAGCCTGCTCGATCAGCCACCAGCCAGCAACAGATACGAGGCGCTCAAGGCTGCGCTCATCCAGCGCTACACACTCTCGGACTGTGAGAGAGCGGAGAGGCTCCTGACGCGGACCGAGCTAGGAGATGGTTCAGCCGTAGACCTGATGGAGAAGATGCTGGCGTTAATGGGCACGGACGACGGGCACTTTCTGTTTGCCCACCTTTTCCTCCGGAACCTTCCGACAGTACCGAGAGCGGTTCTGTCCAATTCGCCGTGGCTGGCCGCGCGAGACTACCGTGCGCTAGCCCAGGAGGCAGACCGGATCATCATCACCACCAGGGTGATCACAGTCAATGCGGCAGCGACAGAGCCCAGCGAGATGACCAGAGGAGGCGAGGAGCCACCGACGGTAGCAGCAGCGGGGGCCAAGGAGCGCCAGAGAGACACGCTCTGTTCCTACCACCGCCGCTTTGGAGAGAACGCACGCAGATGTGCGCCACCGTGCCAATTCCAGCACTCGGGAAAACGCCAAGGCCGGGGGTCGGTAGCAGCAGCGACCCTCGGTGAAGAGAACAAGCTGCTCTACCTAACGGACGCATGCTCGGGGAGGCGTTTCCTCGTAGACACTGGAGCCCAGAAGAGCTTCATCTGGCCGACCTATGCTGACCGGCTGGCAGAATCTAGCGGCCCTGGGATTTTGGCAGCAAACGGCTCGGATATTAAGACCTTTGGTGAGAGGACTCTGCTCTTACCTCTACACGGCTGTACATATGAGTGGACTTTTGTCATAGCAGCACTGAATTACCATATACTGGGGGCTGATTTTCTGTGTGCACATGGTTTACTGGTTGATGTTGCTAACAGGCGCCTGGTTAATGCACTGTCCTTTAACTCTCTCCCCTGTATAGCTCGAGTGACCCAGCCAACAGCACAAGCCAACGTCACAGCTCCAGGCGGTAAGTTCCACACACTGCTCACTCAGTTCCCAGCACTCACGGTCCCGACATTTTCCACGGCCATCGCTAAACACGGGGTGGAGCACTTTATCACCACCACCGGGCCGCCTGTTTTTGCAAGACCTCGGCGCTTGGACGCAGCTAAACTGGCCATAGCGCGCGAGGAGTTCGCCAACCTGGAAAGGTTGGGCATCATCAGGCGCTCGAATAGCCCATGGGCATCCCTGCTACACATGGTCCCTAAGGCTGAGGGATCGTGGCGACCGTGCGGTGATTTCCGCAGGTTGAACAATGCCACGGCACACGACTGCTACCCGATTCCCCACATACAGGATTTTTCCATTCACCTCGCCGGGGCACACATTTTTTCCAAAATAGACCTGGTCCGCGGTTACCACCAAGTCCCGGTGCACGCTGAGGACATACCCAAAACAGCGGTAATAACTCCGTTCAGTCTATTCGCGTTCCTGCGCATGCCATTCGGGTTAAAAGGAGTGGCACAGACGTTCCAGCGCATGATGGATGCAGTGCTGCACGATCTCCCGTTCGTGTTCGTCTACCTGGACGATATCCTGGTAGCCAGCGCGTCCGAAGACGAACACGAAACCCATCTCACAACAGTTTTCCGGAGGTTGGAGGTGCACGGGTTAATAATCAACCCGGCGAAATGCCAGTTCGGCGTAACGGAGATTGATTTTTTGGGGCACCGCGTCTCTCCAGAAGGAGCGATCCCGCTGCCCGACAAAGTGCGCGCCGTGGCGGATTCTGGCGGACTCTGCCGTCAGACTGCTGAACACTAAGTGACTTATTGACTCTCATGCACTATGTACAGCAGCTCAACCAGACTCATGTCAATCATCACGGTTTTCTTCTTGCATTACCGACTGCACTATATGGTTCTCCACATTATCTGCTGCTCGCTAATATATTTAAACTGCTGACTAGTATTACTCATTCTTATTCTACACTTTATTGCATGTATAGTTTATTTCTTTTATTTTATCATGTTTAATGTTGCAGCATTGCACCGAGACAAATTCCTAGTTTGTGTACTACATGAACAATGGCAATAAATCTGATTCTGATTCTTATTCTGATTTTGATTCTGATTTTCCCCGGCCTCAAACGGTCAGGGCGCTGCAAAAATTTTTGGGAATGGTGAACTTTTATAACAGTTTCCTTCCCCGCGCAGCGCAGCTCATGCAACCATTGTACGCCGCGCTCAAAAAACAGAAACCCGCGGATAGGGTCGAATGGACCCCGGAGCGAGAGCGGGCGTTCTCGGAAGTTAAAGCAGCCCTGGCAAATGCCACATTGCTGGCACATCCAGACCCGACGGCCCGCATAGCGCTCACCACCGATGCTTCAGACGTGGCCATAGGGGCTGTCGTGGAGCAGCGCGTCGCCGGGGCTTGGCAGCCGCTCGCCTTTTTCAGCAGAACTTTGCGGGACAGCGAACGTAAATACAGCGCGTTCCACAGAGAGTTGCTGGCTCTCCACCTGGCCATTCGCCACTTCCAGTTCTGGCTGGAAGGGCGCAGCTTCACCGCGTTCGTGGACCACAAGCCGCTAACATTCGCGATGGCCAAGGTTTCAGAACCGTGGTCGGGCCAGCAGCAGAGACAGCTGGCCGCGATCTCAGAGTTTACTACCGATATTCAGCATGTGTCGGGTAAACTGAATGTAGTGGCGGACTGCCTCTCACATGCCGTGGTGGCCCCGGTCTGCGTGGGGATAGATTATGCAGCCATGGCCGCGGAGCAGATTAGCGATGCAGACGTGCACACGCTCCAGTCTGGACCAACAGGGTTAAGGCTGGAGAGCAGGGTGCTGCAAGACGGCATGCCCCCCCTAATCTGCGATGTCTCCACGGGTCGCCCGCGTCCCGTGATCCCGGCCACGTGGCGCCGCCGCGTGTTTGAGTCGGTTCACACTCTGGCGCACCCAGGAGTGCGCGCGTCGGTCAAAATGGTGGGAGAGAAGTTTGTGTGGCTGAGGCTACGCAAACAAGTGAAAGAGTGGGCTGCAGCCTGCGTGGCGTGCCAACGAGCCAAGGTACACAGACACACAAAGGCTCCCTTGGAGCCGTTTCGTATTCCGGCTAAGCGGTTCGGCCATGTTCACGTGGACCTCGTGGGCCCCCTCCCGCCATCACAGGGGTGCACGCACCTCCTGACAATGGTGGACCGCACCACGCGCTGGCCAGAAGCGGTTCCGCTGGCGGCAACCACATCCCCAGACGTAGCGCGTGTAACGGAGTCAAAAATGTACTTTAAGTATTTCTTTTTCTCAGTTAAGTTTTTATTTATATTATTGTGAATTTTATTTTACTTGAGTACTTTTATTTTGGCAGTACACTTCTCACATCCGCTCTTCCTGTACCTCCGAGGCTCCGGTAGTTTAGTCTTTCCCCACAGTATCGCGTTGCTTTGCTGTGGGTAAGTTGTGTTCAAAACGCTGCTGGCACTAAATGATCGTATCGTTCGTTAGTTTTATCATTTGGACTGTAACCTTAGTTTGTAATTGTTCTTTATTAATTTGACATGTCACTGTACTGTATTTTTTTTGTTATTTGTGTTATAAATAAGAGTTTTATAGATGTTTTGGCGCACATTGGGGGTCCGGTGGGCGCCATTTTAGGGTTTCGCGCCAATATAGGCTCTATGGTGACTCCAGCAGCTTATGTCATGTGTAACCCATATTTTTGTTAATGTAGGAGCCTGTGTGGGATCGAGGTACAGACGGAGCGTGATGCAGTTTGTTTTATTTCATTAACAGGTATGTTTGTTTCTGAAAAATTTTATTATTTGAAATGTGATTTATTTTTATTTTTTGTTTGTATTGTGGAATTATTTTAGAGCTCCTTTCCACACAGTATCGCGTTGCTTTGCTGTGGGAGCCTGTGTGGGATCGAGGTACAGATGGAGCGTGATACAGTTTGTTTTATTTCATTAACAGGAGAAATAAATTGTGGAAACAGCAGTCTGGTGTCATCGTGGTCCCTATGCCGCACATACGCTTGTATTGATGTTCCCGATCACGGCCGCTTAAGAGTGTCCCAAAAGAAGAACCATTACACTTGTGACGAGAGCCGTTACACTGGTGCCAGTGACCCTTGGAACTTCAGATCAGCTGGACGCCGGTCACCGTGGATGCTGCATCACCATACTGGGTCTACGCTGGGACGTATATGTGGTCAGGTATATACAGGACTATTGTAGTATGTTTTAACTGATATATGCCACCTTATTTTGGAGTTAGTCACGACGAAAAAAAAAAAAAATTTTCACTGTGTAAAGTAGTTCAAGAAAAAAAAAAGACATGGATAATTATAAAACACCTGTTTTGCCAAGAGGAAGAGGTATTTGGCGCAGTGATATTGCTATTGGTAGAGATGTGGGACATTCAAAATTTATGAACAGTGGTGGGGATACGGGGTTAGGTCAGAGCCCAGGTTGTATTCCTGTTGGTGAGTTCATGAGTGAGGGTCCTCGTTTCCACACCCTGCAGTAATGTCGGTGCCATTGAAAATTTTACAGACATGGTGGGGCAGCTTGGTGCTCAAATTGGTGAGTCTATAGTCACTAAATTAATGTCTGCTGGTGTTGTGAATATGACCAATGACAACCAGACTTCTCCTATTGATCGAACAGCACATTGTGATGTTACCAAATGTGACCCCCCACATGTGACTGTTCATGTTAAATCAGACAGAGAACTACGTACATTTAGAGGTGACAGTACTGACAAATATTCAGTTCGGGACTGGATTGATTTGACTAAGACTGAACTCAAGAAGAGAGAGATTCCTGTGTGTGAGCAAGCAGGAGAGATAATGGGTCATTTATTGGGCAAAGCTAAAGACGTTGTGAAAGTTGCCCTGCGTAGTGACCTGGAGCTAGATGCTAAAAAGGAACCTGAAATAATTTACGATGTTCTTCTCCGTTACTTCTGTGATGCCACCTCATGTCTTCCGCTCGCAGATTTTTATGCAACCCTGCCCAGGCACAGAGAAAAACCAGTGGACTACTGGATAAGGCTGAACAAAGAAGCAGACCTGGCTCTCGAGGGCCTGCGTAGACAAGGCAAGCAGACTGAGGACATGAGCAAAGAGGTTGCTATCATGTTCGTCAAAAATTGTCCTGATCCCGATCTGTCTTGCACCTTGAAGTGGAAACCACCTCATGAATGGACCTCACGTGATGTTCAGTTGAGAATTGACGATTATCAGAGAGAGGTTAGAGCTAGTGCCAGAGCACCTGATGGTCCACAGCTAATAAGTCACACAGCCACTGTAACATCTGACAATCCCAGGTTGCCATCTTCAGCCATGACCATGCCAGAACAGTGCCACACCCCAGTTATTCCCTCTTCACTTCCTCAAACCCGACAGTTTACATGTCAGGGCCTCTCTCCATTCCCCATTTCTGACCCTACCCCAAACACGCTCAGCTCAGATTGCGCTAGTGTGCCGGTTGTTGCTCAAAATCTCCAACAGTCAGAGGAGAGGCTCCTTGGTCGCATGGTTAACATGTTTCAGGAAATGATGGAGAAGTTGCAGCAGTGTACAATTCCTCGCCCGATTGAGAGCAACAGATT
The DNA here is from genome assembly GCA_020510985.1 of Pholidichthys leucotaenia. Classification (NCBI taxonomy): domain Eukaryota; kingdom Metazoa; phylum Chordata; class Actinopteri; order Cichliformes; family Pholidichthyidae; genus Pholidichthys; species Pholidichthys leucotaenia. Next base: position 43,504,756 of record CM035841.1, read on the forward strand.
TAGACATGCCCCTCGTCAGAGACGCCCCAGAGAAGCAACTTGTATGGTCTGTAATGACACACGTCACTCCACCATTTCACATTGCATGTCTGAGAAACTGTGTTTTACCTGTCTTTCCCCTGGTCATACAAGACTGGCTGGTCATACCAGACTGGCCTGTCCCAACAACAACTGTCAGCCTCCTTCTCAGTCTCAGGGAAACTAACTGACCTGTACTTGGAGGGAGGCAGTGCAGGTCTCACCTCAAGCTCCCACTGCAGTGACACATCTGATGCTGAGTCGATTTTTGCATCGGTGAGAAGCTCATGCGATGATGTAGTTGTTGTGTATCAGAACATTCACATAATTGGCAATAGTTCCAGCCTTTTCTACACACCAGTTGCTTTTGGTGGTGCAGTGATAATTGATGGCATGCTGGACAGTGGCTCCATGGCCTGCAGTATCAACGAGGATGCAGAGAAGAAACTGAGAACTGCTGGAGTGATAACAAATGAGAACCAGATTGATGTGAATGTGATGCTGGTTGGGTGTGGTGGACAGCGTGTCAGGCCAAAGAGTGCTTTTGACATTGTGATGGAGGTGTATGGTTGTAAAATGCTGGTCCCCACTCTGGTTGTCTGTGGTCAGCATGATGAGTTGATTATTGGTACCAATGTCATAAAGCACATCCTACACCATTCAAAACAATGCAAGTCCTATTGGAAAACAGTGTCTGGCCCCTACCCAACTGCAGAACCAGAAGCTGAGCAGTTCTTGTCTATGCTCACTGGTTTGAACCCCTGGAAAGGAAATGACATTCCTGACAAAGCTGGTACTGTCAGATGTAACTCAGCCACCTACCTTGAACCTGGGCGTGAGTACCTTGTTTGGGGTAAATTGCCTAAAGACACTATTGCATCTCCAGGCAGTACAGTCATGACAGAGCCCTCATCTTCTCGTTCAGCTCCTAGGGGTGTCCTAGTAGCTAAGATTGTAACTCCTATGTGGGGTGACAGGTGGGGCCCGCTCAAACTCATCAACACGTCCAACAAGCCTCTGTTGTTACGACGCAATGCAAAGCTAGCTGACGTCTACACGTGTAGCCCTTGAAGACATGGATGCAGCTGAGCAGTCTAGTGTACCAGTGACCTGCTACACACAGTCTACAACGGCATGTGATGCTGGTATGGAGTCTGTAAAAGAAAAACTCAAGTCAGTGGGGCTTTGTGACGTAGACATCAATTCATGCCAAGTGTCAGAGGACTGCAAAAAGAAAATGGCTGACTTGGTACTTCAGTACGAGGATGTCTTTTCACGCCACCACCTAGACTGTGGAGAAGCTAAGGGCTTTGTACACCACATACATTTATCTGATGATAAACCATTCAGACTCCCATACAGGCGTGTACCCCCTAGTCAGTATCAGAAATTAAGACAGGTGCTAAATGAAATGGAGGAAAGAGACATTATCAGGAAATCGACTAGCGAGTATGCATCTCCCTTGGTTCTTGTGTGGAAAAAGAATGGTGACCTCCACATCTGCACGGATTTTCGCTGGCTGAATAAGAGGACTCTGAAAGATGCTCACCCTCTCCCTCACCAGGCAGATTGTCTGGCAGCACTGGGACGAGCTCTCTTAGAGAGCATCTTGTCATCTAGACCGCTGGAGCTGGTCTGCATTGACTTCTGGTCAGCTGAAGACTCTAGGAACAAGTCTATTGATGTCCCAGTGATAACAGATCACTTTACCAGGATGGCTCAGGCCTTTCCTTGTAAGGATCAAACAGCTAAGCAAGTGGCAAATGTTCTGTGGAACAAGTACTTTTGTGTCTTTGGATTCCTAGAAAGAATCCACAGTGACCAAGGTCCTAATTTTGAAAGTCAATTAATCAGTGAACTCATCAAAGTGTCCGGTGTCAGGAAATATCACACTACCCCTTACCACCCAATGGGAAATGGGAGTATCGAACGGTTTAACAGGACACTGAGTGGGATGATTCGTGCACTGTCCCCTGAGGTGAAAGCTAACTGGCCACGACGGTTGCAGACTTTGACATTTATGTACAACTGTACAGCCCATGAGACGACTGTCTTTCCTCCGTTTTACCTCATGTATGGTCGTGTGCCCCGTTTGCCAGTAGATGTCATGTTTCGTTCTGTTCTTCGCGATGCTGATGTAACCAGTTATGACAAGTATGTGGCAACTCTCACCTGTGAGCTAAAAGAAGCAATGATGGTTGCTCAGGACCGTGCTGCTAAGGAGCAACACAGACATGTTAATCTTTACAACAGGAAAGTGACAGGATCCAAGATTGAGATTGGTGACAGGGTGCTTTTGGCCAACAGAAAGGAGAGAGGCAAAAAGAAAACTGCTGATAAGTGGGAATCAACTGTTTACACTGTAATGGATGTGAACCCACAGACTCATACATACAGAATTTGTGACACTCTTACTGGACAGACGTGTCCAACCATGGTTCATCCACCTTACTTCCAGAAACCTTAGCTACAGACGTTGGTGATGAGGGAGACACATCTGTGGACCTCTTTGAGAGAGAGAGTGAGGCTGGTACAGGTGATCCGTCTTCATGTGGAGAAACACGTGAACCATTAGTTGATCAAGAACCTGTTGACTCTGAAAGGAGAACTGTTGAGTGGATCACGCAGCTCACTGAACCTTCTGTGTCACAGGTAGACGTTTCTGATGTGACAAGTGTGTCCTCTGACCCCCAGACCTCTTCAGTTGCGCCTGTTGCTCAAGGTGTAGATCATCCCATGTCCTCTGACTCTAGACCTGTGACTACAGCTGCTACTGATACTCATGGTGGACAAACACTTGACAGTCAACTTGTTTCTGTTCCTGACTCCGAGAGACAGACAGACACTCCCCTTGTTCGCTGTACTGTTGACCAGACGTCACGTACACATTGTGACCATCCAAGTGCACAATTTCAAATCAGGTCAAGATTTGGTTGCCTGATTAAACCTGTAAACAGACTAGTGCAGACAATGTCCAGGTAAGATGTGATTCGTGACAAGTTTAATGTTAAGGCTGTTTGTAGGTCTGTGTTTCAGACCCTGACTGATTAAATGTTACATGTGTGGACTATATTTTTGTGGACTTAGCTTTGTTTTCTAATGTTCGGTTATTTTATTTTATTTTATTATTCAAGAGCATTTGCTACACTAATAGTTGGGGTTTTTGGTGGGGTGTACAAGGCACTCCATTACCAGTGGTTGGGTTGAGAGATAAGCGCTGCTACGTCCTTGTGTGGGACTCTCTTTCAGTTGGTATTGTTTAACAGACCCCGGGTGTTTGTATATTGTTATGAGTCCTGTGTAGCTGTGGCTCAAGTTTAGTAAAATTCAGTGGGGTGGGTGTAACGGAGTCAAAAATGTACTTTAAGTATTTCTTTTTCTCAGTTATGTTTTTATTTATATTATTGTGAATTTTATTTTACTTGAGTACTTTTATTTTGGCAGTACACTTCTCACATCCTCTCTTCCTGTACCTCCAAGGCTCCGGTAGTTTAGTCTTTCCCCACAGTATCGCATTGCTTTGCTGTGGGTAAGTTGTGTTCAAAACGCTGCTGGCACTAAATGATCGTATCGTTCGTTAGTTTTATCATTTGGACTGTAACCTTAGTTTGTAATTGTTCTTTATTAATTTGACATGTCACTGTACTGTATTTTTTTTGTTATTTGTGTTATAAATAAGAGTTTTATAGATGTTTTGGCGCACATTGGGGGTCCGGTGGGCGCCATTTTAGGGTTTCGCGCCAATATAGGCTCTATGGTGACTCCAGCAGCTTATGTCATGTGTAACCCATATTTTTGTTAATGTAGGAGCCTGTGTGGGATCGAGGTACAGACGGAGTGTGATACAGTTTGTTTTATTTCATTAACAGGTATGTTTGTTTCTGAAAAATCTTATTATTTGAAATGTGATTTATTTTTATTTTTTGTTTGTATTGTGGAATTATTTTAGAGCTCCTTTCCACACAGTATCGCGTTGCTTTGCTGTGGGAGCCTGTGTGGGATCGAGGTACAGACGGAGCGTGATACAGTTTGTTTTATTTCATTAACAGGAGAAATAAATTGTGGAAACAGCAGTCTGGTGTCATCGTGGTCCCTATGCCACACATACGCTTGTATTGATGTTCCCGATCACGGCCGCTTAAGGGTGTCCCAAAAGAAGAACCATTACACTTGTGACGAGAGCCGTTACACACGCGCTTTTTTAACAGCATGGGTGGCGCGTTTTGGAGTCCCGTTGGACATTACGTCCGACAGGGGCCCTCCATTTGTTTCCGAACTCTGGTCTGCGATGGCCCGCAGCCTGGGTGTTACAATTCACCGCACAACTGCGTACAACCCACAGGCCAATGGGTTATGCAAGCGTTTTCATAGATCACTGAAAGCAGCACTCAGGGCTTCATTGACGGATGCAAATTCGGTAGACAGGCTGCCGTGGGTTTTATTGGGGTTGCGCTCCGTGCCGAAAGAGGATCTAGAAGCTTCCCCGGCAGAGCTCATTTTTACGCAGCCACTACGGCTGCCCGGGGAATTTCTACCAGATAATCCCGCTCCGGGCAGCTCCTCGTCTCAGCTTTTGCAGCGTAGCGCAAACACAGGCACGCTGCCGGGCCCTGTCCACCACAGTTTCCTGCGTGTTTTTGTGCATAAAACTTTGAAGAGCGCCGAGTTCGTGTTTGTCAGACACGATGCCCACCGCCCTCCATTGCGCCCACCCTATGATGGACCGTTCAGAGTGTTGGAAACAGGGGATAAGCATTTCTTGCTAGACTTGGGGGGTAGGAGGGAAAAAATTGGCATAAACAGACTCAAACCTGCTTTCGTTGTGGCGGACGAGCAAGTGCTGTTGGCTAGGGCCCCTCGGTGTGGAAGACCCCCACAGAGAGCTCCCCAGGGAAACGATTCGCCAGAGCAGCCACACGGACAGACCGAAGTGGCCCCCCTCCCAGCAGCCTCCCACCGGCACAACAGCGCCGCGGAGGCGGTAAAACCCAGTTACAGCAGATATGGGAGGAGACGGAAGCCCAAACAGCATGTGGACTGATGTTCTGTTGTTCTATCACAGCATGTGGACTGTTATTCTATTGTCCTATCTAAGATGCAGGTGGTGGTGGTGGGGTATTTGTAGCTCCTTGGGAGAGCCAGATTTCTAGCATCTCAGACAGGAGACAGTGGATAAGCATGGGAGATCAAAGCGCAGGAGGCTCCTGGTGAGATAGCAGGAAGGAGTCAAGGATGTAGGGGGTTGAATGCAGTGTGATGCAAATGTCCTGTTGTGTGTGATGTAAGCCCTGAAACTTAAAGTCCTTGTACGGTGACATTTTTTTATTGAACTAATAAACTGATTGTATGAAAATATTCCATTCTGGCCATTCCCGTGATTTAATATGTGTCACCAGCCTCCATAAATGACTTTATTTGGTAATAGCCCATCTTTCACTTAGTGATGCTGCAGTACCGCCATCTGTCGATAGGGGCGGGCAGCAGTGACGTCAGCACAGGAAGAAGTGAGGGTGATATTGCCTGCCTGTGCTGTGAGCCTCATCAGAGAAACATTCCCATCGGATCACTACAAGAGATTTTGCCTACCAAGATTAGATTTGTGAAAAATGATATTTAAATAAAGTTTTGTAAAATCATATATTGAGTTTATTAATGTTCATGTCAATTTTATAATTCTAATATTTCAGCATTCATCAAAGTTGCATGTCATATACATTTGAATCATTTTTCTACCATTTTATGGTATAAAATTCGGGTTCCATTTTTAAAAGCACATTTCTCTTAAAATCTTAGGCTTATATTTGTTTGTCTTAGCAAAATATGTTGCTTCCCTAACAATTGAAAGCTGAACTTTCATTGCTAATTGGAAATTTCTTCTACTTTTACATGTTTGATTTTGAAAATCTAGATACATGTTTTTCGGTCATTACCCAAAGCTCGAGAGAACGAGATCGCGGATACAAGCGGCTGAAATGAGCTTTCTCCGTAGGATTGCTGGACTCACCCTCAGAGATAGGGTGAGGAGCTCAGTCATCCGGGAGAGGCTCAGAGTAGAACCGCTGCTCCTCCACATTGAAAGGAGTCAGTTGAAGTGGTATGGGCATCTGATTAGGATGCCTCCTGGACGCCTCCCACTTGAGGTGTTTCAGGCACGTCCCACTGGGAGGAGACCTCGGGGCAGACCCAGGACTCGGTGGAGAGACTATGTCTCCCAGCTGGTCTGGGAACGCCTTGGTATCCCCTCTGAAGAGCTGGAGCAGGTGGCTGGGGAGAGGGAAGTCTGGGCTTCTCTGCTTGAACTGCTGCCTCCGCGACCCGGACCTCCGGAAAAGCGGTAGAAGATGGATGGATGGATGGATAGATACATGTTGCTCAACAGCATCAGCTTTGATGGGACGCTGAAATTTGGCACTCAGTGTGGCAGGAACTCTGGCTTGTACAGAGTGCCACTGCTCCCATAAGTGGGTTGGATCAACCAAGGTTTTGTTGAACAGAGTATTCATCAGATCATCCACATATTCTGAAAAAAAATATATTCAATAAAAATTAGACATCCATTTGACTACAGTATGAAATACAAATTTGACCCAAATTAACATAATTTGATAAAAGCTATGAAATGTGAAAGTTGAATGAAGACCAACCCTTCACCCACTGTAAATATCATATACAAGCCTAGAAAATGATACTAATATTTCTTATACTCCCCGAAAGTTGGATTAACTTTCTTTGCTTGCAGTGTATATCCGCCTTTTTTGGGTAATTTGGGGTATTTTATCACAATGATTTATTTTTGGACATATAAGTGATCTGTCTATCAGCAGAAACTCTATGTAATTGGCACTGTTATTATAATTGCATTTCATATTTTTGGTCACATATTGCATCTCCTCACCTTGTCAACATTCCAAGGAATGAGAAGTGTACACTCTTTGGTGCAAAATGAATAATCAGACTGTGGAAAGCCTCCACATTTGAAGTTTGCTGCCCTGGACTCAGCTTTCGCACATCCCTGAGGACCCGTGTTTTGTTGATCATATCAACAACTTTTTCACAGGCCTTTGTCCCTGAAATAAATAAATTGTAGGTGTGAGATATGTGACCAAAAATGATGAAAATCAATGGGATAATAATTTTTATATATATATAATACATGCACTGTTGTTTCATTGTGTGAAACTGTTTTTTGTGTTAGGTTGCAGTCTCTCAGGAGCTGCGGGATCGTATGTAGTGCTCGCATCTTTGTATTTGTACTACGCAGGTGTGCGCGCAGCTGAAGCCGCTGATGAGCGGCGAGTCGTGACACAAATTGCATCTTATTCTCGAAATCGCTGTCAACGAAATGTCTACTGCACATGTTGGGTGAGTTACTGACATCATTCCAATTTTTTCGCGTTTTCTGAACGAATTTCACCCATGCCGTTCTGATTTTCCCAAGGACGGGAAATTCAAAAACACTCACCGCATGCTCCGCTGGTATAACGTCGCACCCGTAGACAACACAACGCCAAACCATAATTAATTCAATTCCTGAAATCCTAATCTTAATAAATAATCTATTTGTAATCCACAGGTACTCCGAGAAATATCCGTAATCGCCAATTTTAAAACGTAAACAACAAACAATGTCCGCTGAGCGTGTGCGTGTCTCTCCCTGTGATGATGTCACACAGTCAGTGGCCATCTTAGCCGCTGATCCCTTGGCTGAGCCAGACAGCTCTCAAGGACAGCGTACTTCAAGAGCGCATTGTCACCTTATGCAGCATTCGTTGACACCAAAACATGTGCGGTTCAAATTAGCTCGTCTCACACAAAAATTTAAGATATGATTTAGCGATATTGAATTTTCGTCCGGACAAGGCCTTTAAGAGGAGAGTCTCTGATAAAAAGTTCATTCTGTTCTGTGCTCATGAGATGTGAGTGTGCAATAAATCATTTGAAATGTATCTGCTTCTGATTTCACACACTCCACAATATTCTAGTTTTTTGAGATGTGCCTGTACAAGTAGAAATAAAGCCTTTAAAGTGTTCAAGCATTCACTGAATTGTGACAAATTAATAGAATATAAAAGGGCACAGGTCAGGAGGATAATAAGACAAGAAAAAAGAAAATATTGGAGGAAGTGTTTTGAATCAATTGGAAGAAACACTCATGTTGATAAAATGTGGGGAGTAATTAAGAAGATGAGTGGAATACAAAAGGACTGGAACTATCCTGTTATAAAGACTGAAGAAATTATAGCTATAAGTGATGAGGAAAAGGCTAATGTGATAGTTAAAGAACTGGCTAAGATTCACAGTAATAAAAACCTATCCCAGGAAGAAAGAGCAGGGAGGGCAAAGACAAGGAGTCAACATTTAAGCAGTTTTAATAGTGAGGGAAATGATTTGAATAGTCTGAATTCATTATTCACCCAAACTGAAATGAAAAGAGCAATAAATAAGGTGAAAATAACTTCTCTAGGAAAGGATAAAATTAGTTATGCTATGGAGCCACATGGGGAGTGCATAATTGTATAACATCTTAGACAAGAACAAAGAGCAGAGGTTCCCTGGGAGATAACAGGGAGGTGTGAAGGATGAATGTAGTGTGACCTTTTGTGTGTTAGAAACTTCTAGAGGAATGATAAAGGATTAAGGAAGTGAATGCAATGTGACCTTTTGTGTGTTAGAAGCTTCTAGAGGAATGCCATGCTATTTAAGAGAAGAGTCTCTGCTGAGTTGTCATTCTGTCTATGCTTCTTGTGTAAGATGTGTAATAAACTGTCTGAGCCAAATCCGCCTCGTTATTTACACGCTCCACAATGCCATGTTGGGCTTACGGTGTGTCTGGTTCAGGTCAACTTGACTTGTCAGGTAAGGCATTGGCTTGCTTGCTACCGGATAACCATGAAAACCGGTACGACCTGTCTCATGGGTTGGGCCGTCAGCGACTCAACCGGCATCCCTGCCCTTCTGAGGGCGTGGAGGGTGAAACAGGGCATCCTGGCAGAACTAAAAACAATATCTGCCACAAGTCTGTGGTGGACCACTCTCAGTTACATAGGGTGAGACTGGACATCCTGGCAGATTAACACTTCTGTCGCAAGGTCTGTGGTGGACTGTGCCAGTCGGTGCATCGTGACATGCACTACACAAAGAGCAGAGATAAACAAACCTATCATCTGGTCAGTAACTGCAACAGATACTGGAGTCAGTTTGTCTTGGCTTGTCCTAGCCACTGATATTACCTTTATCTGCCAAGAATGTGCTGCTAGTCCAGCAAAAGCTAGCGATACTCAAATACTTTGCAAGCAGTTTCATGAAATGGTCAGTCTAGTAAGCTAGGAGCAGGATGACAAAAGAAGAGGAAAAAAGCAGCCTTGTGTGTAGCAGAATGGAATGTACGCACTCTGTTGGACAGAACAACATCACAGCGCCCAGAAAGACAGACCGCGCTTGTGGTCCTGGAAATGAACAGGTACAATGTAGACATAGCTGTGCTTAGTGAAACAAGATTGCCTGGATATGACAGCTTGGAAGACCCTGGGTACATCTTCTTTTGGAGTGGGAAATCAACTCAAGAAAGGAGAGAAGCAGGAGTGGGTTTTGCAGTTAGAAAGGAGATAGCAGCAGTGCTTGATGAGGAACCGGTGCCAAACGACAGGATAATGACTATGAGACTCCCACTACAGCAGAAGATGTATGCCACACTCATCAGTGTATATGCCCCAACAATGACCAACACAGAGGAGGTGAAGGAAGAGTTCTACAGTGATTTACGTGAGACTATCAGGCATGTACTGACTGATGACAGGCTGATACTCGTTGGAGATTTTAATGCCAGAGTTGGTTCGGACGCTGAGAAATGGAAAGGAGTGCTAGGCAGTCATGGAGTAGGCAAGTGCAATGCTAATGGAGAACTTCTACTTGCACTATGTTCAGAATACAACCTCGTGATAACCAACACTCTATTTAAGCACAAGGACACACACAAGAAGACATGGATGCACCCAAGATTCAAGCACTGGCACTTGTGAGACTACATTATAGTCAGGCAGAGAGACATAAGTGATGTATTGGACACCAGAGCAATGAGAGGCGCGGGCTGTGGTACTGATCATGTTATGCTTAGATCTAGATTAAGGATTTGGAGACGAAAACAGCACTGCAGGACGGGTGCAAAGCCACCACGGAAGCTAAACACCAGTGCACTGAAAGGCCAAAAGAAGCAGGTAGAACTTACACAGGAAATGGATGAAAACTTGAAAGACTGGGACAGCAACAACTCAGAAAATGACATAGAAGAGAAATGAGCAACACTGAAGGATATGGTGTATCAGACTGCGAGTGATGTATTAGGCCACCCTGAGAGGAAACATCAAGATTGGTTTGATGAGCATGATGAACACCTGAAGAAACTACAAGAAGCGAGGAATCCAGCTAGGCAGGAAAACCTACAGTGTAGCACAAGGTCGAAGAAGAAGAAATACTGAAAGGCTCAGAGTGAGCTAGAGAAGTACACCAGAGAGATGAAGTCCAACTGGTGGGATGAAACAGCAGAGAAACTTCAAACTGCAGCAGACAGAAAGGACATGAAAACATTCTTCACAGGTTTGAGAGAATGGCCCTAAACCAACGGCCCTAAACCAAGAGGATTGATCCAACTAAAGGCTATGGATAGTGAAACGGTTTTGCAGGAGAAAGACAAGATCCTGGACAGATTTGCAGAGCACTTTGACCAACTACTAAACAACCCTGGAGATCTCACTGAAGAGGCTAAAGAAGCTCTAGTGCAGCGACCAGATGTATCAAGTCTGGATGAACCACCAAATTTTGACGAACTAATGGCAGCTATCAGGACAACACAGGATGGTAAAGCTCCAGGAAGGGATGGAATTCCAGCAAAAGTGTGGAAATTTGGTGGTTTTCAGCTGACCAACTGCCTGCACAAGCTCATCCAAGACATATGGGATGCCCAGAAAGTACCTCAAGACTGGAAGGATGCAAGCATTGTGCCTTTGTTCAAGAAAGGTGACAGGAAAGATTATGGAAATTACAGAGGAATATCACTGCTAGCCACTGTTGGTAAGATTCTCTCATGTGTACTACTGAACAGACTCAATGAACACATTTCGCAGAATGTACTACCGGAAATCCAGTGCAGCTTTGGAAGTGGGAGAAGCACAATGGACATGATTTTCTGCTTGAAACAGGTTCAAGAAAAGTGTATCGAACAGAACATGCCGCTTTATGTAGTCTTCATAGACTTCAGTAAATCCTTCAATACTGTTTTGCGACAAGGACTTTGGCAGGTACTCAAGAAATATGGCTGTACAGAGAAGTTTGTCAACCTGATCGAGGCACTCCATACAGGTATGCAAGCAAACGTGGCAATGAGTGGTTCAGTATCTAAAGACTTTTCAGTAAGCAACGGGGTGAAACAAGGGTGTGTGCTGGCGTCTACACTCTTCTCGCTGTATCTGGCAGCCATGCTTGAGGTGGCCTTCAAAGACACTTCAGAAGGAGTATACATTCAAACAAGGAAAGAAGCAGACTTGTTCAATGTGGCACAGTTTAAAGCCAAGAGTAAGACATCGATAAAGGTAGTAAGAGAAATGCTCTTTGCCAACGACAGTGCTCTAGTTGCACACAGTGTGGAAGATGTGCAATCTTTAGTGGAAAAATTTGCGAGAGCAGCTAGCCAATTCAGCCTCCAAATCAACATCAAGAAGACAGAGTGCCTTTATCAACCACCAAAGTTCCAATTATCAGCATCACTACCAGAAGAGATCAGCATTGGTACAGAGCCACTAGTCAAGTGCAAGACTTTCAGGTACCTAGGGAGTACTGTTTCAGAGAATGCTAGGCTGGAGGATGAACTATCTCTCAGAATGGGAAGAGCGAGCACTGTGTTTGGAAACTTGAGGGAGAGACTGTGGAACAATCAACATGTGTCTATTTGTGTGAAATGCAAAGTGAACAGAGCGACAGTACTGGCTACTCTATTGTACGGTGCTGAAACTTGGACTGTCTACAGAGTGCAGGTGAAGAAACCACGCGTACATGATGAGACACCTTCGAGCCATAATGAACATCTCATGGAAAGACAAGATAACCAACATAGAAGTGTTGAAACGAGCTGGTCTACCATCAATGGAGAACATGCTAATACAGACTAACCTGAGATGGCTCGGACATGTTGAGAGGATGGACCACGAGCGTCTCCCTCGGCATTTACTCTTCTCACAGTTATGCGAGGGCAACCGCAATCAGGATAGACCAAGGCTCAGATTTAAAGACATTGTAAAAACAAAACTCGAAGAAGTTGGATATAGACAGGAGTTCCTAGCAGTGGAAGGCTAAGGACAGAGCTGTGTAGAGGAATCTGATCAGACCTAAATGAAACAGTCATTGTCGCCCATGACAGACTGCTATGATGATGCCATGTTAAAGAAACTAAATGATAACTCACCTGTAGTAATTCTCGAATTATATAATAGAATTGAGTGAAGGTAAAATCCAGGATAGATGGAAGCTTGCAATAATTATTCCACGTAAAAAAGCAGGGAAAGTTCCAAAAAATTACAGGCCTATAGCATTAACTCTCACTTAGGTAAAATCATGGCGCGAATGATAGTTGAAAGACTAAAATATTATTTGGAGACTAAAAGCCTACTATCAGTGTATCAGTCAATACATATCATTTGCGTGACCAACTGGCACCCGGATGTCCGCTCCCTAATCCAGGGATGTATAAACAACAGTCCATTGTTCTGGTTGTCCCTCAGTGGCTCTCTGTCCATATGTGAAAAGTCCTCTGCTTCCTCCAGACCTGCTGAGTGTGAGGATTGTCCATGTAGTGTGGTGGGTCACCACAGGGCTCCCCCCCAAGAACACTAAGAAGGGGCTGTGACCCCCCCCCCCCCCGGTCATTTGGGCTTCAGCTCCTGTAGAACTGTCCTGCTGTAGAGGAGTGTCGGAGGGCATGTCAGTCCGGGGGTGGGGGTGGGGGAGGGGTGGAAAGAACAGTGTGCGCCGCTCCGAGTTCCAGCATGTTGAACAGCCATGGATCATGGGCACTCGGGGCCGGTGATCGTCGTGCGTACCGGAACAAGACGGCGATCGGCTGGCTTTAGGGAGTGAGGTGTGGGAAGAGCGCTGTGGAGGAGGAGGGGGAGGGGGGTGGTAGTAAGTGAGTGCCAGCCTGGGACGTCAAAGGTGTCTGGGCTGTGCAAAAATTGCATGTGGATCCGCGATGGTGAGGGACTTTCCCGGTAAACCAGGGGCAGTGATCCGCAGCGGCTGTGAAAAAAAAATTAAGTCTCTGACTCCTCTCGCGGCTAGGTCCAGCGAGGATGTGGGGAAGGTGATGCGTAGCGGCTGTGAAACAACTGCAGCTGTGTGAGGGACTTGGTAGTGTGGCTTTAGTGGCGGATGCAGCCCTAAAGCCCTCGGGGACAGCAATCGGCTAGACTCCCGTTGTGTGCCGTGGCTGAGAAACCCATACAAAGTCCTGTGTGCGGGCTGCACGTCTGCTTCAGGTGCGTGAGCAGCCCTGAAGGTTCCGAGGATGGCGATCGGCCGTGTTTCTTGGGCATGTGCAGCGGCAGAGGATGCTATATCAGTCTGTGGAGCCGGTTTGTCTCTGTGCATGGCATGTGCTTGGCGCAGTGACCACATAGCTGGCAGTTGCACTGTCCTCGTAATCCTGCGGTGTGCGTGTGGGGCTTCTGTGCGCAGGAGGTCCGCTGTCGTGAGGTGAGTCAGGGTTGGGGAGCTTGGTGGAAATCAGCGCAGACGGTGTCGATGATTTCCCCATTCAGGCTGCTTCCTTCGGTTCACTCGTGTTGCCGTTCATGGTGCGTGTCGGTCCCGGCGTTGCCGCTGATCCTCGTGGGTGTGGATGAAGAGGTTGCAGGCGTTTGCTGGTTCTCTGGAGTCCACAGCGAGGTGAGAGGGAGCAGACAGTCATTCTCTCTCATCAGGTCACCAGTGTGGAGGGAAAAGATCAGGCGAGGGGCGCACCATGACACGTCAGGTCACCAGTGTGGAGGAATAAGATCAGGCGAGACGAGACGAGCTGGAAGGTTGCAAAGTTTTATTTTCCTCCAACATAATGAGACACACTTTGTAGGTCTGTGCGCTACTGTGCTCTACTGTGCTGCTGAGGCATGTATCGTAAGCTCTTTTATAGATGTTAAACAAACAGAGAGAATGCCTGGCACATTAGCATATTGATATACATATCAGTCAATATATATCATTCGTGTGACCAACTGGCGCCCGGATGTCTGCTCCCTAATTCGGGGATGTATAAACAACAGTCCATTGTTCTGGTTGTCCCTCAGGGGCTCTCTGTCCGTAAGTCCTCTGCTTCCTCCAGACCTGCTGAGTGTGAGGATTGTCCATGTAGAGTGTGGTGGGTCACCGCAAAGTTAGAATAAATAGTAGTCTTTCTGAGTGTAAGATGGTGGAGAATGGGGTTCCTCAGGGTAGTGTCATAAGTCCTATCTTATTCTCAATCATGATAAATAACATTTAACAAGTGAACAAGTAGATTCTAATATAGGAAAGTCATTATTTGCTGATGATGGGGCATTGTGGAAGAGAGGGAGAAACATGGTGCATGTGGTTAAAAGCTGTGAAAAGAAACTAAAACAGTGGAAGCATGGGCAGCTAAATGGGGATTTAGATTCTCAGTGGAAAAAACTCAAGTAATTTTCTTTTTACAGAATAAAATAGATGAAGAGTTCAAATAGGAATTGTACGGTAAAGAACTTGAAAGAGTTGGTCTTGTTAAACTTCTAGGGGTATGGTTTGATTCCCGTCTCACTTGGCAAATACACACATACTGTGGGGGTATGGTGTGGGACTTCTCCACCCAGAGAAGAAGGCAACTGGGGAATGGGGGAACAATGGACCGAAAGAGGAGGTTTCACCGGGGGGTATCAGACGGGACAGTCAGGACTATGCTGCTGTGAGCTATGAGCTGCTGGAAGAAGAAGGGTGTGAGAGTGGCGCC
Source organism: Pholidichthys leucotaenia (assembly GCA_020510985.1). Taxonomy (NCBI): domain Eukaryota; kingdom Metazoa; phylum Chordata; class Actinopteri; order Cichliformes; family Pholidichthyidae; genus Pholidichthys; species Pholidichthys leucotaenia. The sequence continues at coordinate 43,519,778 of CM035841.1, forward strand.
GGCATTATGTCATGTAAATGTGCCACACAGGCTTTGAGACACGACACTTCCAACCATCATACACTGTATTTATGCATGGTATTAAAGATTTAAAGACAAATGCACAGAGACCTGGGAGCTCTTTTACTTTACTGTATGTTGGAGATGGAATAAAGTTTCTGTGTCGTCCAGCTCATTGCCTCGCCTGCCTCCTTTGTCCACATTGGTGACCCTAAGACATGTCATGGAAAGCGAGCCAAGCTGAGCCGACTGCCTGGAGGGAGAGCACCAACGCTGCGTATGTGGTCTCAGTCCAGCTTTCAGACTTCTGGCTTCAAAACCCGACTGCATGGTTCTTGCACATAGAACCCCAGTTCGCACTCCGTGGGATAACAACGGATGATACCAAGTATTACTACATGGTTGCTGCGCTGGATGCGTGCACCACGCAACAGGTGATGAGCCTGCTCAAAGAGCTGCCGGCCCAAGGAAAATATGAAGCGTTCAAGATGATTCTTCTCCAGCGCTATACCCTTTGTGACAGTGAGAGGGCAGAGAGACACCGAACGCGTTCTGAGTTAGGGGACAGATCTGCAGTGGAGCTCATGGAGAGCATGTTGGCACTGAGGGGGAAGAACAACAAATCTTTCCTGTTTGCCCACTTGTTACAAAGGAACCTACGGGCTAAAGAGAGGGTGATCCTGGCCAACTCACCATGGTTTGTTGCTAAGGACTACCGCGCCCTGGCACAGGAAGCGGACCGCATCATTTTGATGACCAGAACTCTCAGCGTGCAGACAGTGGCACCGGCATCCATGAGGGACTCCAACGAGATCAAGGAGCCATTTGTTGTAGCTGGGATGGACACCGGGAGACAAAGTAACAGGGCGATCTGTTTTTATCACTGCCATTTTGGTGCGAATGCCCAATTGCCTGTCACTATGCCAATTCAAGAAGCCGGGAAGACGGCACGTTCGGAATTCAGTGGCAGCTGCAACCGATGGCAACAGGAACAGACTGCTTTATGTCATGGACACATATTTGGGGAGATGATTTTTGGTGGACTCCAGCTCCCAGAAGAGCCTCATCCTGCCGGTCAACGCAGACAGGGTGGCAGGACGCAGTGGTTCCAAGCTCATAGCCGCCAACGAATCCACCATCAGGACATCTGGCGAGTGGACCCTGATGATATGCTTACACGGACGCAACTTTCAGTGGGAGTTTGTTGTAGCTGCATGTTCTGGCCCCATTTTAGGCACAGATTTTTTATGTGCTTATGGGTTGTTAGTTGATGTTGCTAATAGGAGATGAGTGGACACTGTCTCTTTTACGTCACTGCCCTGTACAGCTCCCCGAGCTGTACAGGGCAGAGGGATCGAACACTTTATAACGACAAAAGGCCCGCCGGTGTTCACGCGACCTTGGCATTTGGACGCAGCGCGCAAGAGGAGTTTGCCATGTTAGAGCAGTTGGGCATCATCAGGCGCTCCAACAGCCCGTGGGCATCCCTGCTACACATGGTGCCTAAAGCTGACGGGTCGTGGCGACTGTGCGGCGATTTCCGGCGCTTGAATAACACCACGAAACCCAATCGTTATCCCATTCCGCACATTCAGGATTTTTCCGTGCACCTGGCTAGTGCACGTGTTTTTTCGAAAGTGGATCTGGTCCGTGGATACCATCAGGTCTTGGTGCGAGCGGAAGACGTTCCTAAAACAGCAGTAATAACTCCTTTCAGCCTTTTCGAGTTTTTACACATGCCGTTCAGATTAAAAGACCAGGTGCAGCCTTTCAAGAGGATGATGGTCACAGTGCTTCATGACTTGTCCTTCATTTTTGTCTACTTAGATGACATTCTGGTAGCTAGTGCATCCGAGGAGGAGCACATCGACAATCTCAAGACAGTTTTCCAGAGGATGAAGGCGCACTTGCTGATAGTTAACCCGGCGAAGTGCCAGTTTGTTTTTTCACTGATTAACTTTTAGGGCCACCGCATGTCACCGGAGGGTGCGATTCCGTTACCAGATAAGGTGTGCACTGTGTCGGACTTTATGTGTCTGCAGACCATGAGAGCACTACAGAAATTTTGGGGAATGGTTAATTTTTATCACCGTTTCCTTCCCCGGGCAGCCCAGCTGATGCAGCCGTTGTATGCCGCGTTTAAAAAAAAGAAGCCCATGGAAGGAATCGACTGGACTCCCGAGCGAGTCCAGGCTTTTACTAATGCCAAAACAGCACTTGTGGATGCCGCGTTGTTAGCCCACCCAGATCCATCTGCACAGATTGCGTTCACTAGGGATGCATCTGATGTTGCCATAGGAGCAGTGGTGGAGCAGTACGTCTCAGGTTCGTGGCAGCCGCTCGTATTTTTCAGTTGAATTTTGCGTGACAACGAACACAAATACAGCACGTTCAATAGAGAATTGCTGGCTCTCCACCTGGCAATGCGCCATTTCCAGTTTTGGCTAGAGGGGCGTGAGTTCACCGCGTTCATGGACCATAAGCCGCTGACGTACGCGATGGCCAAGGTCTTGGAACCATGGTCGGCCCGACAGCAACGGCATTTAGCCACAATTTCAGAGTTTACTACCTATATTCAACACGTCACTGGTAAGCTCAATGTCGTCGTCGATCGTCTGTCGCGCATGTTATTCTCCCCGGTCTACATGGGAATAGATTTCCCTACAATGGCTGCGGAGCAGGCTGGAGACGCGGACATTGGCATGCTCCAGTCTGTGCCTACTGGGTTAAGGGTGCCCTCCCTTGCTCTGTGACGTCTCCACTGCCGCCCGTGCCTGGTGGTTCCGAGCTCTTGACACCGTCACGTTTTTGAGTCGATCCACTCCCTTTCGCATCTGGAAGGGCGCGCTTCGGTGAAGCTAGTGGGGGCAAAATTTGTCTGGCTGCGCTTGTGCAAGGACGTGAAAGAGTGGGCTGCAGCTTGTGTCGCGTGCTAGCGGGCCAAAGTGCACATGCACACCAGCCATTCCAAATCCCGGCCAGGAGGTTCGACCATGTCCACGGGGATTTTGTGGGACCCCTCCCGCTGTCGCAAGTTTTACGCACCTTTTAACAATCGTGGACCGCACCACGCGTTGGCCTGAAGTGGTTCTGGTGGCTTCTATCACATCCGCAGAAGTGACTCGTGCTGTTTAGTCAGCTTTGGTTGCATGGTTCGGATCCCCGTTGGACATCACTTCTGACAAGAATCCACAATTCGTTTGAGAACTTTGCCCATGATGGCCCAGAGCCTGGGAGTCAAAATTCACCACACTACCGCATACAACTCCCAGGCTAACGGGTTATGTGACCATTTTTATTGGTTGCTTAAAGCAGCGCTGGGTTCTTATAGGGTTGCGCTCCACACCTAGAATGCTTCCGGGTCTCTGTGCTTTCCTCTTTTATATCTTTAATACCATGCATTGAGACCCGGAACTTCCGACCATAATACACTGTTGTTTAGAACAAAGCCTGTGTTGCACATTAACATGACAACGCCGGTGCCGCTCTCACACCCTTCTTCTTCCAGCAGCTCCGGCAGTTACTCCTCAACCCAGGGGGTGCATAGTCCTTACTGTCCCATCTGATACCCCCCGGTGACACCTCCTCTTTCGGTCTATTGTTCCCCCATCCCCCAGTTGCCTTCTTCACTGAGTGGAGAAATCCCACACCATGCTCACACGCAGCACCCCCCCCCAAACCCCCCCCCCCCCCCCCCCCCCCCAGAAAGGTCACTAGCCCCCCACCGTCCTTTGGGCTTGAGCTGGTGCCCATAGCGGCTGCAGCGAGGGGTCGCCGATCCAGTCGATCGGCCCTGCTGGCGGGGTGTACATGAGGGCACGTCAGTCTGTGGAGGGAAAAGGGGAGGGGGAGAAAACATCAGCTTCGAGAGCACAGGTCCCTGCCAAGGAATCACCAACTTGTGGAGCCACCAACGGTGGGCGTCCACACCGGGGAGCTTAGGCCAACACCTCCTGCTCGTCTGTCAACACAAAAGAGGGCTTCAGCCTGTCAATGCAGACGGTCTTCCTACGTCCCCCCAAGTCTAACATAAACTGCTTCGTCCTGGGTTCCAACACCCTGAATGGTCCATTGCACGGTGGGCGCAGCAGGGTCCGGTGCGCATCGTAACTGAACAAAACAAAACTGGCATTCTGCAAGCTTTTTGTGATGAAGATAAGATAAGATAAGCCTTTATTAGTCCCACAACGGGGAAATTCCAGGATTGCAACAGCACAGGGATAGCAACACTCAGAGCAACAATCAGAAGGCAAGAAAAAAAACAAGCAAGCAAGAGCAGCTAATATACATATGTACATATTACTATAAAATATATATACACACACACACACACAGACACACAGTGCAGAGCATTGTAGCTGGATGGAATAAATATATGAATATATGAACACACAGTGCAGAGCATTGTAGCTAGATGGAATAAATATGTAAATATATAAACACCCACAGTACGGAGCATTGCAGCTAGGTGGAATGATGCGGGGAAAACAATGGTGGTCCGGGCCCAGTATGTTAATAGCCTCCGTACTGTGAAAAAATTGTGCTGGCAGATCAGCCTCGAGTGCAGGGTTTTCCGGTAAAACTCTGCGGGGATCTGCAGGAGCTGAGAAAAAACGAGTCCTGCCGGAGAGGCTGCAAAATCCTCATTAGGTGCAGAGCGCAACCCTAAAAGAACCCAGGGCAGGCGGTCGACCCAATTTGTATCCGTGAGCGAAGCTCTGAGCGCTGCTTTAATAAGCGGCCTATGAAAACACTCACGTAACTCGTTAGCCTGGGGGTTGTACGGGGTAGTGCAGTGAATTTTGACCTCAAGGCTCTGGGCCATCGTGGACCACAGTTCCGAAATGAATTGTGGATCTCTGTCAGAAGTGATGTCCAATGGGAATCCGAATCGCGCAACCCAAGCCAACAAAAGAGCACGAGCCACTTTTGCGGATGTGGTTGAAGTCAGCGGGACCACTTAAGGCCAGTGCGTGGTGAAGTCCACGATTGTTAAAAGGTGCGTTAAACTTTGCGACGGCAGCAATGGTCCGGCCAAATCCCCGTGGATGTGGTTGAACCTCCTGGCAGGGATTTGGAATTGCTTGAGGGGGGTTCTGGTGTGCTTGTGCACTTTGACCCACTGGCATGCGACGCAAGCTGCAGCCCACTCTGTCACGTCCTTGCGCAAGTATGTACAAAATATAGCTAATTGTTTACTTGGGGTCTTAAATGGGGTAATTTGTATATATTTCACATGGGTCGTATTTATGGAAAAGAGGAGTTGGAATTAATAACTGTTCACTTCTTCCTTCTCCCTTTCCAGCACTGTATACTGTCACTTTATCACACTTGTCATTTGTTTTGTTTTTTTACTTTTTTTTTTCGAAATAAAGTATCTATCTATCTATCTAAGTATCTATCTAAGCATCTATCTAAGCACGGCCAGACAAAGTTCACCCCCTCTAGCTTCACCAAAGCACGCACTCCCGGATGCGAAAGGGAGTGGACTGACTCAAGAACACAATGGCGCCAAGAGCTCGGAACCACCGTATGCGGGCGGCTGGTGGAGATGTCGCAGAGCAAGGGAGGGCACCCTTCTTGCACCACCCTGCTCTTCAGCCTTAACCCAGTAGGCACAGACTGGAGTGTGCAAATGTCTGCGTCCCCGGCTTTCTCTGCAGCCATCGCAGGGAAATCTTTTCCCATGTAGACTGGGGAGACTAATGCGCGTGACAATCGGCCATGATGTTGAGCTGACCGGCGACGTGTTGAACGTCGGTAGTAAACTCCAATATCTCGGAAATGCCGTTGCTGCCGGGCCAACCACGGTTCCGAGACCTTGTACATTGCATATGTCAGCAGCTTATGGTCCACGAACACGGTGAACTTGCTCCCCTCTAGCCAAAACTGGAAATGGTACGTCACCAGGTGGAGAGCCAGCAATTCTCTATCGAACGTGCTGCATTTGAGTTCGTTGTCACGCAAAGTTCGGCTGAAAAAATGAGAGCGGCTGCCACAAACATGAGACGTACTGCTCCACCATTGCCCCTATGGCAACATCAGATGCCTCTGAAGTGAGCACTATGAATGAATGAATGAATTTTATTTATTTCAGATAGTACATTACAGGTTAAAAGAAACTGTATAATATAACAACAAGGTCAAATTAGACAAAGACTCCTACTATACAATTCCACGTGAGTTATCCGAAATGGGTGATGGCTGAAGCCGCAGCTTATATTGCAGCTTATACTATCTGTGCAGATGGATCCGGGTGGACTAGCAACGCGGTATCTGCAAGTGCTGTTTTGGCGTTTGTAAAAGCCTGGACTCGCTCGGGAGTCCAGTCGATGTTTTCGGCAGGCTTCATTTTTTTAAGCGCAACACACAACGGCTGCATCAGATGGGCTGCCCAGGGAAGGAAACGGTTATAAAAAAAATTAACAATTCTCAAAAATTCCTGTAGTGCTCTGATGGTCTGCGGACGCGAAAAGTCCGACACTGCATGCACCTTATCCATTAACGGAATCGTGCCCTCCGGTGAAATGTGGTGGCCCAAAAAATCAATCACTGGCGCACCGAACTGGCACTTCTCCGGGTTAACCATCAGCCCCTGCATCTCCAACCTCTGGAAGGATGCACTAGCTACCAGAATATCGTCTAAGTAGATAAAAACGAAGGACAAGTAGCGAAGCACTGCGTCCATCAGCCTCTGGAAAGGCTGTGCCACACCTTTTAATCCTAATGGCATTCGTAAAAACTTGAAAAGGCCAAAAGGAGTTATTACCGCTGTTTTTGGAATGTCTTCTACACGCACCGGGACCTGATGTATCCACTTTCCCAGATACCCAGATCCACTTTCGAAAAAACACGCACACCAGCCAGGTGCATGGAAAAATCCTGTATGTGCAGAATGGGATAACGATCGTGTTCCGTGGTATTATTCAAGCGCCGGAAATCGCCGCACCTCCTCTCATGTGCAGGCCAGTTAAGCTGCATCCAAGTGCTGAGGTCACGTGAACACCGGCGGGCCTTTTGTCGTTTTAAAGTGTTCAACCCCTTGTTTCGTTACCATAGCCAAAAAAGTTAGGATCATGAGTGCTGGGAACTGTTTGAGCAAATGTTGGTACTTACTCCTTGGAGCTATAACGTTAGCCAGTGTTGTCGACCCAGCTCCCCGAGCTGTACAGGGCAGAGAGTCAAGAGATAGCATCCGCTAATCTTCTATTAGCAACATCGACTAACAACCCATAAGCACATAAAAAGTCTGTGCCTAAAATGGGGCTGGAACATGCAGCTACAACAAAGTTCCACTGAAAGTTGCGTCCATGTAAGCATATTGTCAGGGTCCGCTTGCCAAACGTCCTGATGGTGGATCTGTTGGTGGCTATGAGCTTGGAACCGCTGCGTCCTGCCACCCTGTCTGCGTTGACCGGCAGGATGAGGCTCTTCTGGGAACCAGAGTCAACCAAAAACCATCTTCCCAAATGTGTGTCCGTGACATAAAGCAGTCTGTTCCTGTCGCCATCAGTTGCAGCTGCCACTGAATTCCAAATGTGCCGTCTCCCCGGCTTCTTGAATTGGCATGGTGACAGGCAGCATTGGGTATTCAAGCCAAAATGGCAATGATAAAAACAGATCGCCCCGTTCCTTTGTCTCCTGGTGTCCGTCCCGGCTACCACAAATGGCTCCTCAAACTTGCTGAAGTCCCTCATGGATGCTGGTGCCACTGTCTGCACACTGAGAGTTCTGGTCGCCAAAATGATGCAATCTGCTTCCTGCGCCAGGGCGCGGTATTCCTTAGCAACAAGCCACGGCGAGTTGGCCAGGATCGCCCTTGCTGTAGCTGGTAGGATCCTGAGGAAGAAATGGGTGAAGAGGAAAGATTCATCGTTCTTCCCCCTCAGCGCCAACATCCTCTCTATGAGCTCCACTGCAGATCTGTCCCCTAACTCCAAGCACGTTAGGAGTCACTCTGCCCTCTCACTGTCAGAAAGGGTATAGCGCTGGAGAAGCATCGTCTTTAGTGCTTCATATTTTCCTTGGGCCAGTGGCTCCTCAGGCAGGTTTGTCACCTGTTGCGTGGTGTGTGCATCCAGCGCAGCGATCATGTAGTAATGATTTTTTTACTTTTTTTTTTTTTTTAATGGCGCCGGAGGCAGGGCGGCCGTATCAGCAGCAACTCTCTCGTGTCCTGTAATTTCCCAGTTTGGGATCAATAAAGTACCTCTATCTATCTGTCTATCTGTCTATCTGTCTATCTGTCTATCTGTCTATCTGTCTGTCTGTCTGTCTGTCTGTCTGTCTAATACTTGGTATCGTCAGTTGTTATCCCGTGGAGTGCCAACTGGGCTTCTATGTGTAAGAACCACGTGGTCAGGTTGTAAAGCCAGAAGTCTGGGAGTTTGACTGAGACAGCGCACACGGCGCTGGTGCTCTCCTTCCAGGTAATCTCCGGGGTGGTACTCGGCTCGCTTTCCATGGCACGTCTTAGGGTCACCAATGTGGAGAAAGGAAGCAGGCGAGGCAACCAGCTGGACGACACATGAACTTTATTCCATCTCCAACATACAGGATAGTAAAAGAGCTCCCGGGTCTCTGTGCATTCCTCTTTTATATCTTTAATGCCATGCATTGAGACACGGAACTTCCGACCATAATACATTGTTGTTTAGAACAAAGCCTGTGTGGCACATTAACATGACACAATGCCAGCACCGCTCTCACACCCTTCTTCTTCCAGCGGCTCCAGCATTTACTCCTCTCCCTGGGGGGCGCACAGTCCTTACTGTCCTGTCTGATACCCCCCGGTGACACCTCCTCTTTCAGTCCATTGTTCCCCCCCTTCCCCAGCTGCCTTCTCAGGGTGGAGAAGTCCCACACCATGCCCCCACAAGAGATTTATATTTCATTCAGCCATCCATCCATCCATCTTCTTCTGCTTAATCCTTTTTGGGTCCCAGGATCTTTGGCCGAGAGGCAGGGTACACCCTGGACAGATCGCCAGTCCATCGCAGGGCCAACACAGAGAGACAGACAACCATTCACTCTCACAGTCATACCTAAGGACAATTTAGAATCCTCAGTTTGATGCCAGTTAACCTAACGTGCATGTTTTGGGCATGTGGGAGGAAACTGGAGAAATCCCCGAGTAAACCCACGCAGACACGGGGAGAACATGCAAACTCCACACAGATCACTGTTGGTCGGGGGCTAGGATTGCAAACTAAGGAAAGAAAGTACATTTTGGAGACAAGAGACCACTTTCACTAGATTGAGAGGATTAAATTACTGGATTAAATTAGACACTGTTTATTTTGGGGAAACGTGAAAATGGGAATTTTCGCATTTATAATGCAATGAATCAGTGGAGCATGTTTTTATAGAAAGTAAAAAATACGCAAAAGAAAGGGAGGTGCTAAAAAGAAAAGTAGAGGAAATGGGGAAAAAATTTAACTTAAGAGGTGTGTTAGGGAAATCATTAAGGGAGAAAAGCTCTAAGTATTTATTTGAATTTCTGAGGGGAAGTGGCTTGTACAAAAGGATGATTTTTTTTTTTTAATGCAAGTCTGTCAGCCATAGGAAATGATTCCTCACCTTTGGGTCGCGGTTATGCACCAATTTGGTGTCAAGCGCCGAAAAGCAAGCACGGCAGGTGTAAGAGAACACGGCATGAAGAGGCAGCAACTTTCTGCTGAAGAAGAGAAGGCGATTCGACCAGGACACGAATTCAGCTAGGAGGAATGGAGGTGGGAAGGGAGGAAGAGGAAGTCTGGAGCACGGTGGAGTCTAAAAGAAAGAAATGTAGACATCAAGAAACTCAATCAAGACCGTTATCAAGTGCTGAGGAATCAGAGGATGAACGATCCCGGAATGAACAGAAGAAGTGGAAAGTAATTATTAAACTTACTCAGGAAGGGGCATTGTTTTGTGAGTGGAACCCAATTAAGCTCACAAATGCAATTAATGGTTTACTTGGAGATGTTTTAAATGCAAGGATTCTTCATAGTGGTTCGTTGCTGGCTGCATGTAAAGATAGTGTTCAACAAGGAAAAGCAATCAGAGTCACTCAGATGGAGGGAAAAAATGTGCAGTGTTCAGTATTGGAAGGAAATAAGGCAATGAGAGGAGTGATGTGGGGCATTTCAGCGGCTGTCTCAGTTGATGAAATAATGAGGAACTTAACTGGAGCAAAAGTGACAGAGGTACAGAGATTGAAAGCTAATAGAAATGGCAAAAAATGTGATAGTCTGTCAGTAATGTTAAAATTTGATGAAACAAGACTGCCAGGTAAGGTGTATATTGGCTACATGAGCTATGAAGTCAGACTTTACGTTCCTCCTCCACTCAGATGTTTCAAACGTCAAAAGTTAGGTCATGTAGCAGCGATATGCAAAGGTAGACAACGATGTGCCAGATGCTCCGGTGAACATGAATATGGAAAGTGTGAAAGAGGAGCCAAGTTAAAGTGCTGTTACTGTGGTGGTGAACATAGCTCTGTCATGGTCTGAGCACCGATCTCATCCGCGCTCGGGTCATGCAGTATTTTCCTCCCATTCTGTATTTATTCCTGGTGGGCTCTCAGAGCTCTTATTCTGACAGCGTCTCTGCAGGGCTTCCGGCTGTCAGAGCCAAGCAGTAACAGCTGGTTTTGATTCAGCTGATGACACCCTCATCAGCTGATTAATCATCTTGCCCTATTTAAGGGAGCAGCTTCTGTCACTCCGGGCTGCAACCTCGCCTTATCCAGACTGGTTTCCCTACGTCCGAAGCCAGTTCCTTTCAGCGTTAAGTTCCGCCCTCGCTATTCGCATGTAAGTGTTGTATCCTTGTCTCCCATCAGTCTCCCTAGTTCTCAGTATATCATAGTGTGTGTTAGTCTTTGTCTTTATTTGTGTTTTGCCCCACGAGGCTCATTATTTTGTATTGTATGTCCTTCATTAATAAATGTGCAAACTCTACAGCTGCCTATAGTGTCTCATTAGTGGTCCGCCAGGACTGCACCATGACAATAGGTCACAGCCAAAATGAGATGCCGGCGACCGTGAGTTTGCACTGTTTGGGCTTGTAGTTTTTTTTCCTTTTGCGCGTACCAGTTTGCTGGAGATGGCATCACCACCCAAGGGCTATGACATGAGTTTAGGCTACGAACTAGTTATGGCTCTCATAGAGATCGATGGAATCCTCTCCAGCGCTCACAGTAACCCCATCCCCAGCGGCTCGCACTGGTACCTGGACTTCGCTGAGGCGACTATTAACCACCATCCTCGCTACGCTGACCACCCTGAAATCACGGCGAGGATGGCGGACATCTCTGCTCACCGGAAGAAGCTCTGTGGGCTGAAGGGAAACTCCGGCAGGAAGCCTAAGAGGAGACATTCTTGCTCCTCGTCTCGGGATCCCATTCCTGTCCCCCGTCCAGTCCAGGAGTTTGCACCATCCAGGGGTCATCCCCAGCAGAGAGAAACGTCAGCCGGGATTCCCTCAGAGGACACACAGTGGACAGCTGTGATCCTTCAGGACCGTGTGGCTGCGGCTCTCTCTGCTTCCCATCCAACGGAGATCATAAAGCGTGTGACGGCGGCAGTTAGACTGGTGGAGCTCAGCCCGGAGCTCCATAATTATCCCAAATACGCCAAATTGCTGGCTTCTGTCTCTGCGCAGCAGCGGCGGTTCCCTCACCTCACCTTTGCCTCACCCTCTGCCAGTAAATGACGGGACAATGCCCGTGGTAAGCCTCAGCGATAACCCCATCCGGATCCAGTTCCGGGTCACCAAAGAAACTCTGCCTTCCAGCCAGCTGTTGCTCCTGCATCACGACAGGAGGAAAATACAATTGCCTCCGCCTCCGGGTCATCTGTCCCTGCTGTTCCGTCAGCTCCTCGTTCCCGGATCACCTCGGCTGTTCCTCCCTCCTCCTTGACGCTCCCCCCAGCTGCTGTGAGCTCTACGAGTCCGTCTCCGGCTGCCCCCGCTCCTGATCCAGTGCGAGCGGCTCCTCTTCATCTTCCTGGGGGGCCCTCCTTCACCATCCATTGGGGAAAGGGAAGAACCAAGCCCACTGCAGCAGCGTCCACCGGCCCTCAGCGGAGCAGGCAAGTGCCTTTTCATTCTTTTCCTTCACTGGGTGAATTGCCTTGTCTGACCCTTGGGGGTGGAGTTCGGGGTTCACAGTCCCCTGAGCTCCCTCCACCTGCTGCAGTGATTAATTATGAACCTGCTACCTTTGTGTCTCCTTCCCCTGAGCGTTCCTCAGCGCCAGGTCTATGCCGTTGGACGAGGAGGGAGCCTGCGGGCCTGGTGAGCCTGGTTCCAGCCCCGCAACCATGACACGGGCAGAGGAGGAGGGGGGACTGTAAATTGGAGCCTGCGCCAACGAGCAAGCGTCCCAGGGTCTCCACGGAGGGACAGTCCGACCTGGCAGGTCACGGATCCCCTGCCACCATGCCGTGTGGGCCCTTGGCGTGGACGTCAGTGTCAGGGAATTCCCGGACTGTGGACACCATCATGCCGGCTGCGGAGCCCGCCGTAGCTGAGTGGGAACCAGAGGAGGACCTTCTACTTGCTGAACCCGGATCGCCGAAGTCCTGGACGGTGGCAGAACTCAAGATCAGGCAAGTGCTCTATTTTGTCTTTCTCCTGTCTATTCTGGAGCATTTTTGCCTGTCTCTCAGGGAGACAAGCCAGGTGCAGCCGTCCACTGCATCCGAGCTTGTCTCGCTGGGCTCTGTCGCTGCCAGTGATCCTGATCCCGGTTCTCTTTCTTCTCCTGAGCCTTCTCCCAGGGTCACCAGTGTTGAGTCAATTTCGGTCACTGTTCTGGAGGTTCTGGGTTCGGGTTTGGAGGCCATCCCTGGTGCTGCGCCGGCCCAGTCGGGGTCTGTCATGAATGCAGCTCTGATCCAATCGGGGTCCGTCGTGGGTGTGGTTCCAGCCCAGTCAGGGTCCATCATGGGTGTAGCTCTGACCCAATCGGGGTCCGTCATGGATGTGGTTCCGGCCCAGTCGGGGTCCATCATGGGTGCAGCACGGTCCCGCTTGGGATCCAACGAAAGCACAGCGCCAGTCCATGTGGAGTTCGGAGAAGGAGCTGCAGATCCTCCGCCGATCGACGCTGGACTGGTCCCATTTCCTTCCCCTGTTCCCTTTTCCCTTCCATCTGGGGCCGCTGGGATTCCCCATTATCAGCTCGGCTTTCCCTCGCTATTCCTCTCAATAGGGAAGCCAGCTCCGAGTTCTCCCCTGGGGTCCTGGTGGCCTTTTGACACGGGTCGGCCCGCCTGGGAGACTCCTTCGCCGGTTCGGCGTTCTGGGTCGGCCACCCGACAAACTGGATTCTTGGTTTGGCGACATGGTCCGGCCGCCAAAGGTACTGTTTCTCCAGGCCTGGGACTGGGTTAGGCCGCCTGAACTCATCCTTGTTCCCCTGCCTGCGATCTGGACGCTAGATGCGGGTAGACCGCCTGAACTATTGTTTTTCTTTATTCCTCTGCCTGCCATCATTCCTGTGGGTTTTTTTTTCCTCCTCTTCCCTCTCCCTTGAAATATTTGGGATGCGCTTGTGTTTTGTATATGAACTATATTGAACTGTGTATTTCGCCGCCTTGTAGTGTGTCTTTCTTTTTTCTTCCTCCTCCTTTGTATTTGGTGATTGGGACTGTTTCTGAACTGTATGTATATCGCTGCTATTTAGCGTGTTTCTTTGTTTTTCCTCTGTAGTCAGAGATAGGCTCTGTTATGCCCGGTTATTGGGACCCTACCTAAACTGTTTGTATTTCGCCGGTCTTTAGCGTGTGTTTTTGTTTTCTTTCATTTTCCCCCTCTGTAGTCTGTATATGCGCTTTTGTTGCCCCTGCCAGTTTATTTGGATTTATGGAACTGTCTGTATCTTGCCGCTATTTAGCGTGAGTTTTTGTTTTCCCTTCCTCTGGTTGAGAGATGCCTGTGTATTATGGTCGTTTAGCGTTGTATCTGTTATTTGCATTCATTGTTCTGTCTTCTACCTGTGCATTATGGAGTATATTTGTGGGTTTTGTTTCCTTGCTCTGTTGTGCACCATGTTCATATTTGTTCTGTATTGGCCCTTGTCATTTTTTTTTTTCCCGGTTCCAATCCTTGGTGTTTTTTCCTTTTTTTTTTTTTTTGACTCTTGCCCTTCGAGCCTTTTTCCCCCTCCACCTGCCCTGGGTGGGATTTCGTAGCCTTCTGGGTGGGGGGGTGGGGCTTGGATGTTAAGTTTATGCACAGAGTGTGTTCCTTCGGGGGGGAGTACTGTCATGGTCTGAGCGCCGATCTCGTCCGCGCTCAGGTCATGCAGTACTTTCCTCCCATTCTGTATTTATTCCTGGTGGGCTCTCAGAGCTCTTCGGATTTCTGGCCGACCAGTCCGCGCTCCTGGTTTAACGCAGTCGAGGCACAGTTCCACCTCCGGAGGATTTCGGTAGACGCCACAAAGTTCTACCATGTGGTTGCAAAGCTGGACAACCACACAGCCCAGCGAGTGGAGAGCCTGATCAACCACCCGCTGGACAGCGACAAGTACAGCACATTGAAAGCTGCACTCATTCGCCATTTCACCCCCTCCGTGCAGGTGCGGGCAGAGAGGCTCCTGACGCTTACTGAATTTGAGGGCGACAGACCTGCAGACCTGATGGGGAAGATGTTGAGTTTGAGAGACTCCGAAGATGATAACTTCATCTTCACCCACCTTTTCCTCAGAACCCTACCGTCAGAGGTGAGAGTGACCCTGGCCAATTCACCACTGCTGGCCCGAAAAGACTACCACGAGCTGGGCCAGGAGGCGCAACGACTCGTCGACGCCAGCAAATGGTGTGCGGCTGCGGCTGCGGCAGCGGGTCCAGGCGCAACGTCCGGAGATAGCAGGGGGCCAGAGGCTGCAGCACCAGACTCACCGACGACGGCGGCGGCAGGGGCCGGCAAACATGGAGCAGACGACATCCTTTGCTTCTACCATCGCCGTTTCGCAGAGAGGGCACGCAAGTGCATTCCACCGTGCCACTTTAAGCGTTCGGGAAACGCCAAGACCAGGGGTCGGTAGCAGCGGCGGCCCTCGGAGAGGAGAACAAGCTGCTCTACTTGAGGGATGCGAACTCGGGGAGACATTTCCTCGTGGACATGGGCTCCCAGCTGAGTTTCATCACACCTTCCTACGCTGACCGACTGGCGCCTTCCAGTGGTCCCCGGGTGTCAGCAGCGAACGGCTCGGCGATTAAGACCTTCGGTGAGAGGACTCTGCTTCTGTCTTTACACGGCCGCACTTTCGAGTGGACTTTCGTCATAGCGGCAGTCAATTTCAACATGTTAGGGGCTGATTTTTTGTGCTCACATAGTTTATTAGTCGATCTTGCTAACAGATGCCTGGTTAATGCACTCTCTTTTTCTTCTATCCCCTGTACAGCTCGAGTGGCCCCGCCAACAGCACAAGCCAATGTCACAGCCGCAGGTGGTAAGTTCCACACACTCCTCACTCAGTTCCCAGCACTCACGGTCCCGACATTTTTGGCGACAGTGGCTAAACACGGGGTGGAACATTTTATTACTACCACCGGACCCCCGTTTTTGCAAAAGCTCGGCGCTTGGATTCAGCTAAACTGACCATAGCGCGCGAGGAGTTCGCCAACCTGGAGAGGTTGGGCATCATTAGGCGTTCGAACAGCCCCTGGGCTTCACCACTTCACATGGTCCCGAAAGCTGATGGCTCGTGGCGGCCTTGTGGCGATTTCCGCAGGCTGAACAACGCTACAGCGCACGACCGCTACCCGATCCCGCACATCCAAGATTTTTCAGTTCATTTGGCGGGGGTGCGCATTTTTTCTAAAATAGATTTGGTACGCGGTTACCACCAGGTCCCAGTGCGCACTGAGGACATACCCAAAACAGCCGTAATAACTCCTTTCAGGCTTTTCGAGTTTTTGCGCATGCCGTTTGGGCTTAAAGGCGCGGCGCAGACGTTCCAACGCATGATGGACGCGGTTTTGCGCGATCTCCCTTTCGTGTTCTTCTACCTGGACAACATATTGGTAGCCAGCACATCCGAAGACGAACATGAAAACCACCTCACGGCAGTTTTCCGGAGGTTGGCAGAGCACGGGTTAATAATTAACCCAGCGAAGTGTCAGTTTGGGGTGACGCAGATTGATTTTTTGGGGCATCGCGTCTCCCCAGAGGGAGCGGTCCCTCTGCCTGACAAGGTGCGCGCAGTG
The DNA here is from genome assembly GCA_020510985.1 of Pholidichthys leucotaenia. NCBI lineage: Eukaryota > Metazoa > Chordata > Actinopteri > Cichliformes > Pholidichthyidae > Pholidichthys > Pholidichthys leucotaenia. The sequence goes on from CM035841.1 coordinate 43,535,983, forward strand.
ACAAATTTTCCCCAGCCGCGAACGGTCAAAGCGTTACAGGAGTTTTTAGGAATGTTAAATTTTTATAACCGTTTCCTCCCCCGCACAGTGCAGCTCATGCAACCATTGTATGCGGCATTAAAAAAAAAAAAAAACCCGACTTCCGGTCTGGACGCCATGGTGATAGCAACTTAACGCTGAACCTCCCAGATCCAATCCAAGGAAAACATCTTCAAAATCAGACTTAACGGATTTTTGGAAGAATAAAAATCAAAAGACAAAAACACCATGCCTAACCAAAAACAGAAGAAACTGACATTCCCCAGGTCAGGACGCGCAGCGGCCGCAGAATCTGATCCCGAGGACCGAGACGAAGAGCTGGGCCTAGCTAACAAAAAGGTTAGCCTGAAATCGCTACATGATGAATTACGACGATTTCGGGCCGAATTTCATGAATTCAGAGAGGAACTAAAAAGGACGAACAGCAGAATGGACCAGGCCGAAAACCGAATCTTGGAAGCTGAAGAAAGAGTAAAAGTGCTTGAAGATTCTATGCTGGATTTACACAGAAAACAGTCAAGGCTGGAGGCTAAGCTAGCCGACCAAGAAGGAAGACAGAGACGAGATAACATCAGAATTCACAGTCTGAAAGAAGGAGCTGAAGATAGTTTCAACACAGTGGCGGAATGCGTGGAATCCTTATTGAGAGAGAAGTTGGATATTCCACAAACCACCGATTTGAAAATAGAAAAGGCCCATCGTACATTAGCTGCAAAGCCAGCGGCAGAGGCGCCCCCGCGTTCAGTGTTGGTAAGATTCTCCGATTTCAAAATAAAACAAGAGGTTGTAAGACGGGCTTGGCAGAAAAAAGGATTTATGCATCAAGAGAGAAAAGTCTTCGTGGAGCACGATTACGCCCCTGGGGTTCTTAAAAAGCGACAGGAGTATAACGACGCCAAAAAGGTTCTACAGGAAAAGAATCTACCCTTTCAGACGCCATTTCCGGCGAAGTTAAGGGTCTTTTACGGTGAAGAGTCATGTCTCTACAATTCAGCGGAAGAAGCAACAATTGACATGGCAAGAAGAGGGCTCCCGGTAACGGTGTTTAAACCCGCAGCGAATCTGAGCGAGAAAATCAGAGCTCAAACGTGGTCCACTCAGAGACCTTCTAAATCCACGGGCCAGCAGCGGGAAACCCAGCCCCAGAGCTACAAAGATATGCTTTCCAGTTCCAGGAAGGAATAGCGACCTTTTGGTTTTTTTTTTTCTCTTTTCAGTCATTCTGCACTTCCATCCCCCCTCCTACAAGGTAACAAACATTAAAGGAGATGCAGAATCAGCATGTGGTAAAACCTTTCATGGAGCAGTTATAGAATTAGAAACAAATGTCTTCTTAATTTAAAGGAAAAAAAAAAAAATCTTGTTAAAATAGAAATGTAACAATGACCCACATGTTCTCCCCACACTAACAAATACTGTATTAGAGTGAATGTTTGCTGTGATGGGGGTGGGAGGGTGCACACAATCTCATAGGGTATAGGCATAAAAAAAAAAAAAAAATCATTACAAATTCGGATTGGGATCTGAAATTCACGTTAAAAACATGGGACAACTTACAGGGGTAAGAGAGGGCCCTCAACACGTCACAGAGTTTGAGGAATTTCCCTCAGAGCCTACACTCCATCAGGGCTCTTACAGGGTCTTTAAAGAGACCCCAGCTCAGGAAGTTTTTTTTGACAGTTTTTTGTTTTAAAGTCTCGTACACTATGTTCTTAATGTTTTTTATGTTCTTAATGTTCTTTCAGTTTCTGAGTAGCAAAAAAGAGGGCCACCACACTGTTATACTAAATAAGAAAATACAATGGAGAAACAGGGTGTAACCAAAATAGCCTCATATAATGTAAAAGGGATCCTGAATCCAGTTAAAAGATCCAAGATTCTACGCAAAATGAAAAAAGACAAAGCAGAAATAATATTTTTACAAGAAACCCACCTAACAGATGTGGAACACACTAAACTCAATAGACAAGGGTTTAAAATGATCTCTTCATATAAATCAGGGAGGAGGAGGGGAGTAGCGACATTGATATCAACAAAAATTACATTTGAAAAAAAATCAGAACACGAAGATAAAGAAGGGAGGTACAGTTTGGTAATTGGGCAGCTAGAGGGAGAAGATATCACCCTTGTAGAAGTTACAGAAAAACAGACAGGATACGTGTAAGTCTGTCTGGAAAAACTTTTACATTTTTTCACTTCCTACTTTTATCTCCGTCCAAAACGGAAAAACTCCGCCTTCACATTAAAACTCCACCTTCACATTAAAAGATCCAATTTTGTGTGTGAGACCAACAACTAATATCACCACACAGGCCCCCCCAGAACACACAAATAACAACATAAATAAACATGCTGACAAAAAACAAACAAACAGCATGAACAAAAATCCAAAAGAAAATAACTCAAGAAAACCTCTTAGGCAACCTAATTACCCTGCCCCGACGACTGCACTGCACAGTCCTAGGGGGCACAACTGTAACTGGAGCAGAAACAACCTCAGGCGCAGGGTTGGGAGGGCGCCCCCGCCGAGCCGGGCGGGCTAACTCAACCTCATCGTCACAAAGAACATGCGCAGGCTTCAAACGATCCACCGAAATCCGATCCTGGCCAGTCCCCAACTCAACCAAAAAATCCTTATGGCCTGTTTCTAACACCCGAAAAGGGCCATCATAAGGTGCCTGCAGGGGAGAACGATGGGCATCGTGCCGGACAAAAACATATTTAGCTGACCTAAGGCTGTCAGGGACGTAAGACTGAGGAAGGCAGTGGTGCGCAGCCACAGGAACAAAAGCCCTAGCTTCCTCTCGACACTTAGGCCTCTTAACCATACTGGGACCTAACCCTGAACTGGTAGGAAGAAACTCCCCTGGAACCCTCAAGGTCTGGCCAAGGACCAACTCAGCAGAAGAGGAATGCAGGTCTTCTTTGGGGGCTGAACGCAAACCCAACAAAACCCACGGTAATCTGTCCACCCATCTACTATCCACCAATGACGCGCGAAGGGCCGCTTTCATAGTCCGATGAAACCGCTCGCATAGCCCATTAGCTTGTGGATGGTATGCTGTGGTCCGATGGAGTTTAACCCCCAAACTACCAGCTACTTCATTCCAAAGTGCAGAGGTAAATTGCGGGCCCCTGTCAGAGGTAACGTCCAAGGGGACACCAAAACGGGACACCCAAGAGGAGATAAATGCCCGGGCAACATCAGATGCTGTAGTTGATGTCAGGGGAACCACCTCCGGCCACCGCGTAGTCCGGTCCACCATAGTGAAGAGGTAAGTAAAACCGCGAGACGGAGGAAGAGGTTCAACTAGGTCCACCTGAACATGATCAAAACGTCGCTCCGGAATCCAAAAAGGCTCCAATGGAGCCTTTATGTGGCGCTGCACCTTAGCACGCTGGCATGCCACACAGGTTGTCGTCCAAGTCTTCACATCCTTTCTAAGACCCGGCCATACAAACTTGGCGCTCACCAACTTGACCGAAGCCTTAACCCCAGGATGCGACAAAGAATGAACAGCGTCAAAAACACGACGACGCCAAGCCACAGGCACCAGAGGTCGTGGTTTTCCCAGTGTAGTATCACACAGAAGAGTGGCGCCACTGTCTTGAAAGCAGACATCCTCCAACTGCAAACTGGACTCCGTGGAACGAAGCACCTGCACCTCCGGGTTCAACAACTGATCGGCAGCCATCTCAGCATAGTCCATGCCCAAATGAACAGCAGCAACTGGTGCACGAGAAAGACAGTCCGCCACCAAGTTGGTCTTACCAGCCACATGCTGAATGTCTGTAGTGAACTCGGAAATAGCCGAAAGCTGCCGTTGTTGCCGAGCTGACCAAGGTTCAGTGGACTTGGCCACGGCAAACATGAGAGGTTTATGGTCCACAAAAGCGGTGAATTTACGGCCCTCCAAAAGAAACCTGAAATGCCTTGTCGCCAAGAAAAGGGCCAACAGCTCCCTGTCAAAGGTGCTGTACTTCCTTTCTGACTCGCGTAACTGTCTACTAAAAAAGGCCAGAGGTTCCCAGGAATTGCCCACCCACTGCTCACAAACTGCTCCGACAGCATAATCAGATGCGTCGGTGGTAAGAGCAATGGCGGCCGTGGGATCTGGATGAGCCAACAAGGCAACATCAGCCAGTGCAGCTTTAGCCCCATCAAAAGCACATAACCTCTCATGAGTCCACTCAATGTCCTGATTACCCCTCTTACCCTTCAAGGCCTCATATAGCGGACGCATAATATGGGCAGCATGAGGTATAAAACGGTTGTAAAAATTGACCATGCCCAAAAACTCCTGCAGGGGCTTGACAGAGGAGGGGCGTGGAAAAGCTAAAACTGCTTCGACTTTAGCCGGGAGGGGCACGGCACCCTGCTGGGATACCTTGTGCCCCAAGAACTCAAGTTCTGAGAGCCCCAAACTGACACTTCACGGGGTTCACTATCAGTCCATGGTCACAGAGGCGTCTGAAGAGCTGGCGAAGGTGCAACACATGTTCCTCCACCGAAGCGCTCGCCACCAGTATATCGTCCAGGTATACAAATAAAAAAGGCATGTCCCGCAACACAGAGTCCATAAGCCTTTGAAACGTCTGCGCAGCACCCTTAAGGCCGAACGGCATCCTCAAGAACTCGAACAGTCCAAATGGAGTGATCACCGCTGTCTTGGGGACGTCCTGGGGATGGACAGGCACCTGATGATAACCACGCACTAAATCCACTTAAGAAAAAATGACTGTCCCTGCCAGACGTGAAGAAAAATCCTGGATATGGGGGACTGGGTACCTGTCGTTGGTAGTAGCGTTGTTAAGGCGCCTAAAATCTCCACAAGGACTCCAACCCCCATCTGACTTAGGGACCATGTGGAGGGGAGAAGCCCACGGACTGTCGGAACGGCGCACAATACCCAGCCGCTCCATATTGGCAAACTCATCTCTAGCGATGGCCAACTTAGCAGCATCCAGACGGCGTGCACGAGCAAAAACAGGTGGACCCACAGTAGTAATATAATGCTCAACCCCATGCTTAACTACTGCCGCAGAAAACGTAGGCACAGTGAGGGCAGGAAACTCAGAGAGAAGGCGCTGGTATCTGTCTCCTGAGACGAGCATGTTAGCAAGCAGTGGACCAGCCCCACCCAGTGTACATGGATAAGAATCAAAAGACACAGCATCAATCAAACATCTGTTAGCTACGTCAACCAACAGTCTGTAAGCACACAAAAAATCTGCGCCAAGAATAGGAACTGCTACAGATGCTACCACAAAGTCCCAACTAAATTCACGGCCGTTAAAACACACAGTAATGAGCCTGGTGCCAAAGGTGCGAATAGGAGTACCATTAGCAGCGTCCAGTGGAGGTCCATGTTCATATTCCATGACGTCAGCCGAAGAGGGGGGAACGATGCTCCGCTGCGCTCCCGAATCCACCAAAAAACGACGTCCAGCCGCGCAGTCCTCAATAAAAAGCAGCTTATTGCTGGTGCCAGTGCACGCAGCTGCTAGCGAGCACCGGCCTTCTCGTTTCCCTGTGGCTGGAAAGAGCACGGTGGAATACAGCGCCGAGCCTTCGGTCCAAAACGGCGGTGATAAAAACACATGCTGCTCTCTTTCTTACGGCGATCCGATACTGCGGCCACACCCACCGAGACTTCTCCATCAGACTGCCCAGGCAGCAATGCATGCACCGACAAATGACGAGAAGCCAGCCAAAGCCTGTCCGCTTCTCCAGCCAAACCCCGGTAATCCTTAGTACAAATGAGGGGCGAGCTGGCCAGGACAGTGCGCACTGGAGGCGGAAGCTGACGCAGAAACAGGTGGATAAACAGAAATGAACTGTCTCCTGAACCAAGAAGTGCCAGCATATTCTCCATCAGCTCAGAAGGTTTGCTGTCCCCCAAACCAGTCATAGACAGAAGACGATCAGCGCGCTCTATATCAGAGAGTTGGTACAGCTGCAGAAGAGCTCTCTTCAGAGTGACGTACCTGTCAGCGAGAGGCGGGTCCCAGAGCAGTCCCATCAAACGACGAGTAGTGGCGGAATCCAAAGCTGCGACAACATGGAAATACTTCGTGTCATCTGTGGTTATTCCGCGCAGATGGAACTGAGCCTCGACATGCTGAAACCAGGGCTCCGGGTCATGCTGCCAAAAGTCCGGTAATTTAATTGTAGCCGCAAAAAGAGCTGGTACGGGAGCCGCAGTGGATACAGACGCCGTGGCGGCGATATCAGAAGAGGTCGCTTGATCAAACATTCTTCAAATGTCGGGGTCACCAATGTAGAAGTTACAGAAAAACAGACAGGATACGTGTAAGTCTGTCTGGAAAAACTTTATTTACATTTTTTCACTTCCTACTTTTATCTCCGTCCAAAACGGGAAAAACTCCGCCTTCACATTAAAACTCCACCTTCACATTAAAAGATCCAATTTTGTGTGTGAGACCAACAACTAATATCACCACACCCCGCTGAATGTATATGCACCACCAGGGGCTAAATGGAAATTTTATAAAAATGTATTCGACCTAATGATAACTAAAGCCCAAGGTTTAGTGATATGTGGTGGAGACTTCAATCTAAGACTGAATCCATACTGGGATGCAACAGGTAATTCTTCACATCAAAATAACACTCAAAATAGGAAAACTCGGATGCTACTAAAAGAAATGGGAATCTGTGACGTATGGAGGGAATTCAACCCCAATGTAAAAGGTTATACGTTTTATTCAACGCCACATTCATCTTACTCAAGGATTGATTACTTTTTTATGTTTAATAGAGACATTGGAAGAGTAAAAACATGTAAAATAGGACTGATGGATCTCTCTGACCACAGTCCGATCTATATGGACTTAAACATCCAAAAATACACAAATAATACATTTTCCTGGAGGTTGAATTCAAATGTCCTGAAAGGACCACTGAAAGATGAATTGGAATCAGAAATTTTCAAATATTTGGAAGAAAACGATAATGGAGAAGTATCCCCTTTAATACTGTGGGATGCGTGCAAAGCTGTAATAAGGGGAAAAATTATTGCAAAACTGGCAACCCAAAAGAAACTGAGAGAAGAAAAACTAATCACACTAGAATCAGAACTCAAGAACCTAGAAAAAGAACACAAAGACAACACTCATTCTAATGGCTCGCTCAAGATTAAAGAAATTAAAAATCAAATAAATGAGATCTACACAATAGAAATCCAGAAGAAACTTACATTTCTGAAACAAAAACACTATGAAGCAGGCAGTAAATCGGCAAAATTACTAGCCTATAAATTGAGGAAACAACAAACAGAAAGAGCAATCTACAAAATCAGAGACCCAGTATCAAAGGAAATAAAATTCAGAATTCAGGATATTCTTAAAAGCTTCGAGAATTACTACAAGAACTTATACTCCCACAAAAAACATAAAAACGCATCCGAGACATTCCTAAACACATTACACCTTCCCCAACTTACGGAATCACAAAATAAAACACTACTGTCAGAAATACAACCTAAAGAATTGGAAAAAGCAGTTATGAAACTTAAAGCTAACAAATCCCCAGGAGCAGATGGCTATACAGCAGAATGGTACAAAACCTTTAAACAGCAACTATCTCCTCTCCTCTTGAAAACATTTAACTATGTCCTCCACACAGGGGAAATCCCCCCCTCCTGGAGAGAAGGGGTCATTGCAGTTATACCTAAACCTGAAAAGGATAAACTAGAATGCTCCAACTACAGACCAATCAGTGTATTAAATCAGGACTATAAGCTTTTTACCATTATCCTTGCCAAAAGGTTAGAAAACATACTGACAGACTTAATTCACTTAGACCAAACAGGTTTTATAAGACAAAGACAGACACAAGACAACATTCGACGCACTTTACACATAATTCATCATATAAAAAAATATAACTTAAATGCAGTCATATTGGGATTAGATGCTGAAAAAGCATTTGATTCGGTTGACTGGTCTTTCCTATATAGAATCTTATCCAGTTTCAATTTTCATAACAACTTCATTAGAACTATACAGGCATTATATAAAAAACCAACAGCTAAAATAAGGATTAACGGTAATTTATCATCATCTTTTGAGCTGGAAAGAGGATGTCGTCAAGGCTGCCCCCTGTCTCCACTGCTCTTTGCAATCTTCATAGAACCTCTGAGCCAATGGATAAGACAAAATCAAAAAATTCAAGGTATTACACTTGGTCAGAAGGAACATAAAATAGCACTCTTTGCTGATGACATTTTAATATACCTAGGGCAACCAGACACTTCTTTACCAGGACTAATCTCAGTTTTTTCAGACTATGGAGATTTATCGGGGTACAAATTAAACATGCATAAAACCCAAGTTTTAACATTCAACTATGACCCAAATCATTATTCACTAAGTGAACTCAAAACTAACTGGGAGTTGGAATCTATGAAATATCTGGGGATCAATATCCCGAAACAACTCAACAAAATTATAACACTAAACTATGATCCACTGGTGACAAAAATAAAATCTGACCTAGCAAGATGGAATATGATACCATTCTTAGGTACTGCACAAAGAATTGAAGCAGTCAAAATGAACATACTCCCACGTCTTCTATACCTTTTCCAAACAATACTGGTAGAACCTCCCAAAAAAACATGGCAGGAGCTGGACAGAAGGATCTCAAGATTCATATGGCAGGGCAAGAGACCTAGAATCAGATATAGAACCCTACAGCTAAACAAAGACAAAGGTGGGCTCGCGCTGCCAAATATCAGGGACTATTTTATAGCTGCACAAATTAAAACTTTAGGAGAGATATGTAACCCAGTCTACACTGCACAATGGAAGGAGATGGAATGCCAAATAACAAGTGACATCCCCCTACAGGCGATAATAGGGAACAATGCCTTACCTAAACTCTTGAATAACACTAACCCGTGGATAGAGACCCCGCTAAAAATTTGGTTTAAGATAGTCAGAGAGAATCAAACTAAAGAGCCCTATCGACTTCTGCAATGGATTGCCTATGATCAAGACTTTACCCCCAATAAAACAGACACTAGATTTAAAGAGTGGAAAGAGAAAGGGCTGATAAAATATTACGATTTTTTTAAAGGGCAAATTTTAAGAAGTTTTGAAGATCTGAAAAAACAAGGTCTGCACAGGTCTGCACAGATCTGCACTGTGTGTGTTTATATATTTACATATTTATTCCATCTAGCTACAATGCTCTGCACTGGGTGTGTTTATATTTATATATCTATATATTTATTCCATCTAGCTACAATGCTCCGCACTGTGTTTTTATATATCTACATATTATTCCATCTAGCTACATTGCTCCGCACTGTGTGTGTTTATATACTTGCATATTTATTCCATCTAGCTACAATGCTCTGCACTGTGTGTTCATATATTCATATATTTATTCCATCCAGCTACAATGCTCTGCACTGTGTCTGTGTGTGTGTGTGTATATACTGTATATATTTTATAGTAATATGTACATATGTATATTAGCTGCTCTTGCTTGCTTGTTTTTTTTCTTGCCTTCTGATTGTTGCTCTGAGTGTTGCTATCCCTGTGCTGTTGCAATCCTGGAATTTCCCCGTTGTGGGACTAATAAAGGCTTATCTTATCTTATCTAATAAATCAAGACCTTTACAGGTTCTTTCAGCTTAGACACCACATAAACAAAATACTTAAAAAGGAGGATTTGGAAAGGGCCCAGTCAGGTGTTCTGAAGGTCTTCTTAATGGCATATAAAGGGATCCCAGGGATCAGATACATTTCTAAAATATACCAAGGTCTTCAAGACTTAAAAGGAGACAACACATCATATATAAAAGAGAGATGGGAAAAAGAGGGGAATTTCACTTTACAATTGGAAATATGGGAAAAGCTAAATAGACAGCAATGGAAAAATACCTCATCCCTGCAGTGGAGAGAATTTGGATGGAAAAATTTGGTAAGATTTTTCAGAACACCTGCACAAAACAAATTTACCCATAAGGGGTTGAACTGTTGGCACTTGTGTGGTGAAAAGACTGCAAATCATTTTCATGTGTTTTGGTCATGCCCAGTTATCCACCAATATTGGACCAATGTACAGACAATATTGGGGAAAATATTCAAAATAACAGTTCCCTTTTCTTTTATAACTTTGTATTTGGGTTTACTACCGGACTCACTGGAAAGACGAGGAGATAAATACTTATTCAATGTTTTAATATTGGCAAGTAAAAAAGCTCTAACTAAAAAATGGATGCTGAAGGACTGTCCTACACCTGAAGATTGGATTAACGTGATTCAAGACATTTACTCGATGGAAAAGTTGACATTCGCACTGAGACAGGACATGGATGGGTTCATGAACTTTTGGCAACCCTGGGTCGCATATGTGTCTTCCATTAGATCTAATCTTTGACAAATACCATTTCAATGATGGTCCCACTCTTTGTTCCAACACTACTCAGATGCTCTTTTACTTTTAGTTACTTAATTTTCTGTTTGTTTTTTGCTGTTCTGTTTGTTTGTTTATTCGGTTTTTTGTTTGTTTGTTTGTTTAATTTAATTCTCTTTAATTTCACTTTTTCTTTCACTTTAAAAAAAAAGGGGGTGTTGTAATAACTATTCTACCAATGTTGTCAAATAGCAAAATATAAGGGAAAGTGCGATGAAAATGTAAACAATGCAATGCTGTAATGACCTGTATACCCTTTACAAAAACTTAAAAAAAAAACAAAAAAAAAACCCACAAATAAAGTCGAATGGTCTCTGGAGCGAGAGCGCGCATTTTCCGAAGTCAAAACAGCTCTGGCAAACGCTGCGTTGTTAGCACATCCAGTCCCAGCAGCCCGCATGGCGCTCACTACTAGCATGTCAGATTTGGCCATAGGGGCGGTCGTGGAGCAGTTTGTAGCTGGAGCCTGGCAACCGCTCACCTTTTTCAGTAAGACCCTGCGCGACAGCGAACAAAAATACAGCGCATTCGACAGAGAGTTGTTAGCTCTCCACTTGGCCATTCGCCACTTCCAGTTCTGGCTGGAGGGACGCCGTTTCACCGCGTTCATTGACCGCAAGCCGCTGACTTTCGCGATGGACAAGATTTCAGAACCTTGGTCGGGCCGGCAACAAAGACAGCTGACCGCGATATCGGAGTTTACTACCGATATCCAGCATGTGGCGGGTAAGCTTAATGTAGTGGCGGACTGCCTCTCGCGCGCCGTGGGGGCTCCAGCCCACATGGAGGTAGATCCTGCAGCCATGGCCGCGGAGCAAGTTAGCGACGCGGAAGTGCACGCGGCCCCGGTCCGCGTGGGGATAGACTACGCAGCCATGGCCGTGGAGCAGGTTAGCGACCCGGATGTGCGCGCGCTCCAGTCTGGACCAACAGGGTTAAGGCTGGAGAACAGGGTGCTGCAAGACGGTATGCCCCCCCTAATCTACGACGTCTCCACTGGGCGGCTGCGTCCGGTGGTTCCAGCCGCGTGGCGCCGCCGCATTTTTGTCTCGATTCATTCTCTGGCACACCCGGGAGTGCGCGCGTCGGTCAAAATGGTGGGAGAGAAATTTGTATGGCCGAGCCTGCGCAAACAAGTTAGAGAGTGGGCGGCAGCCTGCACGGCCTGCCAGCGGGCCAAGGTTTATAGACACACGAAAGCTCCCTTGGAGCCGTTTCACATCCCGGCTAAAAGGTTTGATCATGTCCACGTGGACCTCGTAGGCCCCCTCCCGCCCTCACAAGGGTGCACACATCTTCTGACAATGGTTGACCGCACCACGCGCTGGCCAGAAGTGGTCCTGCTGTCATCAACCACAGCCGAGGAGGTGGGGCGCGCATTTTTAACATCATGGGTAGCGCGTTTTGGAGTCCCGTCGGACATTACGTCCGACAGAGGCCCTCAATTTGTTTCCGAACTTTGGTCAGCGATGGCCCGCAGCCTGGGGGCAACGATCCACCGCACGACCGCGTACAACCCGCAGGCTAACAGGTTATGCAAACGTTTTCCGTTTTCACAGGTCATTGAAGGCGGCTCTCAGAGCGTCGCTTACGGATCCAAATTGGGTGGACAAGCTACCATGGGTTTTATTGGGGTTGCGTTCTGCACCTAAAGAGGATTTAAAAGCCTCCCCAGCCAAGCTAGTTTTCTCACAGCCTCTTCGGCTGCCCGGGGAATTTCTCCCAGATAATCCAGCGCCAGAGTGCTCCCCGGCTCAGCGGTTACAGAATAACACGGGCCCGAGCACACTACCTGGCCCCGTTCACCACAGTTTTCCACATGTTTTGTGCCTAAAGCTTTAAAAAATGCGGAGTTTGTTTTTGTCAGACACGATGCCCACCGTCCGCCTTTACACCCACCTTATGACGGACCATATAGAGTGCTGGAAACAGGGGATAAGCATTTTTTGCTAGATTTGGGGGGCAGAAAAGAAAGGATTGGCATTAACAGGCTCAAGCCTGCTTTTGTGGTAGCTGACGAAGTTGTGCAGTTGGCGAAGGCTCCTCGGCGCGGCAGACCCCCTAGAGAGCATTCCCCAGGACACCCACAGAGGTTGACTAACAGTTCTCATCCCCAGGCAGCAGATCCACAGCTGGAAGACGCTGTGGAGGTGGTACAGCCTGCTTACAGCAGATACGGGAGAAGGTTGAGACTTAAGCGGCACTTGGACTGATATGTAATGATTTTAGTGTGACATGCAATCTGTGGTTATGTTGTTCCATCTTAGATGTTTGGGGGGGTCATGTGGGCACATATGTAGGTTCCATATGCTTCACATGCTTATTGCTGTATGCTTATTGTTTACTGCACGTCTCAGAGGAACAAAAGGTCTGAACCTCCTAAGGGTAGCAGGAGGATGCGAAGTCTGGCCTTTTGCATGCAGAGAGATGGCCTTGAGGAATTTCCTGACCACCAGGACTTCAGGAGCAGACAGACAGGACACCTGAAGGGGGGTGCATTGTGATTTGGGATGTAAAGACAATGTGACTGTATGCTTTGATGTCCTGGGTATAAAAGGGACAGAGGTGGGGGCATGATTTCCTCTTTCCCGTTTTGGATGTTGGAGAATGTGGTGTTGAATAAAACTGATCTTGAGAAATAAAATCAGTCTCGTCTTTCCACACGATCTCCACAATGGGATTATTTTGTGTTTTATAGAGACATGGTCCAATTTTGAATTATTTTGTGTGATTGTGATAGGTTATTTTATTGCAGTTTATTGTTCTCCATGTTCTTAGTGTATGATTTGGGTTTTAAATTTGGGGGGTTTTAATGGTGTGTGTGATTTCCCATTTTCTAAGGGGGGAGGGAATGTTGGATGTGTGTACAGTGGGGCAAAAAAGTATTTAGTCAGCCACTAATTGTGCAAGTTCTCCCACTTAAAAGATGAGAGCGTCTCCAATTTTCATCATAGGTATACCTCAATTATGAGAGACAAAATGAGAAAAAAAAATCTAGAAAATCACATTGAAGGATTTTATTTTTTTTTTGTAACTTAAGATTTTTATTCATTTTTCATCATATATATTGCATTCAGATCACAGTCTACATTTAAAAACAAAGGGGCTAGAGTAAGAAAGAAAAAAAAAAGAGGGGGGGGACAAATGTTGGAGCATCAAGTTTTTAGTTTCCATCTCTTAATTCTTCTGGTTTTTCCAGCGTCTTTGGTTATTCTTTCAATTTCTGTCTCGTTGTTGCACTTTGTAGTGTGTCCATTTCCGCCATTTTTTTTCCCATAGTCCTTCTTGCATTCTTTGTCGATATGTTAGTTTTTCCATCATACGTATGTCCTCAACAATGTCAGTCCATTGCTCTTGGTCAGGAAGAACTTCTGCCCCACATCCCCTCCAGCATAAAGATTGGGTATTTGTATATTTTCCTTGAATCTGTGGTGTAATGAAAAAGCGAATCAGGTTTTTCCATCCAAATTCCCTCCATATCCTTGAATTTGTTGATGTGTGTTGTGTTTTCCATATTTCCTGCCAGCTTTCTTCTGTTATGTTTAAATTTAGCTCTTTCTCCCATTTCTCCTTTATATAGTTACTTGAATGTTTGTTTGCCATAAGTTTCTGATATAGCTTTGAAATAATTCTTATTTTATTTCCTGTATATGAGCTTAAAATGAATTGTATAATCTCGCTCACATCTGTTTGGAGGTTATGCCTAATCTCCTTCATATAATAGTCTCTCATCTGCAGATATCTGAAGAATTCCGATCTTTCTAGTTTAAATTTTCTTCTGATGTTTACAAAGCTCCCGAGATCTTTTTTTCCCGATATTGCCCCATGCTGTGATTCCCTTGTTCACCAGACTTTTGTATCCCCTATCTTGCTTTGCCGGTTCAAACTGACTGTCAAATGCTACCCATTTCAATAGTTTTATGTCTTCCTTTATATTATACTTTTGTACTATTTTATACCACAGTTCCAAAGTAAATTTAGTGATTGGGTCTATTTGTTTGATTTGCTTATATGCATCTTTATCTCCTATTATGCTTTGTACTGGGAGTCCCTCAATTTCCTTTTCCATTTCTTTCCATTTTGCCTCATATCCTTCGTCGCACCAACATATAATATATCTTATTTGTGCTGAGTAGTAATATTCCTTTAGACTCGGTAGGCCCATGCCTCCTTTCTCTTTTGGTAACTGGAGAGTTTTATATTTCACTCTTGGCTTTTTACCTCCCCAAACAAATCTCGATATCATCCTGTCCCACTTTGAGAACTGGGCACCTGGAATCTCTGTTGGTAGAGCCTGGAAGAGGTAAAGTAATCTAGGTTGTATGCTGATTTTGACTGTCTCAATTTTTGAATTCAGATCCATATTTAAGATTGACCATCTATCAATATCTTTTTTTATTTCTTGTTCCAACCTATCATAGTTTGCTTTATAGATTTTGCTTAGATCTTTAGGTATGTTCACTCCAAGGTATTTTATTTCTTTTTGTTTCCAGTTTAGTTTGATCTTATCAGTTATCTGGTTTAGAGGGTTATAGTGGAATGTCAGTATTTGTGTTTTTGTTATGTTTATCTTGTATCCTGATAATTTTCCAAAATTTTCTATCAAGTTCATCATTTCCATTATTGATTCATCTGGTTGTTCAAGGTAAACTATAATATCGTCTGCAAATAGCCCAATCTTGTGTTCCGCTCCCTTTATTGTTACACCTTTTAATTTCTTATTTTGTCGTATCGCTTGAGCCAGTGGCTCTATGAACAGAGCAAACAAGGTGGGCGATAAGCAGCATCCCTGCCTAGTTGATCTTTGTATATTTACTTTGTCTGTTAAGCTACCGTTTATCTTGATTCTTGCCACAGGTTCTTGATACAGCGTCCTTATGCATTGTACTGATTTTTCGTTAAATCCAAAGCGTTCCAGCACACTATATAGGAATTTCCAGTTAACCCTGTCAAATGCTTTTTCTGCGTCTAAACTCATTATTACTGCGCTTTTCTTTTCTTTATGTATTTGATTAATTATATGTATTGTTCTCCTGATATTGTCATGTGTTTGGCGTCCCTCTATGAAACCAGTTTGATCATCTTCTATCAGTTCCGTCAAGAATGTCTTTATTCGTTTACATATAATTGTTGTATATATTTTATAATCCACATTTAATAAAGAGATTGGTCTATAGTTTCCGCATTGCTCTCTATCTTTCCCTGGCTTTAAAATAATTCAATTCAATTCAATTCAATTCAACTTTATTTATATAGCGCCATTTCACAACAACAGTCATCTCATAGCACTATCAACTGTAGGGAGGACCCCCACAGTTGCAGAAAGACCCCAGCAATCAGGCGATCCCCTGTGAGCAAGCACTTGGCGACGGTGGAGAGGAAAAACTCCCTTTTAACAGGAAGAAACCTCCAGCAGAACCAGGCTCAGGGAGGGGCAGTCATCTGCTGCGACTGGCTGGGGGGTGAGGGGATAGAGAAGAAGAAAAGAACAGACATGTAGAGAGCAAACAGCACGATGGGGACTCAATCTATGGGAGAGAACAAACAAATGTTAATGACCAGCAAAAAAAAAATATTTCATAGAGAGTGAGGAAAGGAGTGAGGCCCAGTGCATTACTGGAGGTCCCCCGGCTGACTAAACCTATTAGCAGCATAACTAAGGGAGGGTTCAGAAAACACATGATCCCTCCCTAATTGTAGGCTATATCAAAAAGGTAGGTTTTAGCCCTATTCTTAAAAACAGAGATCGAGTCTGACTCCCGAATCCAGATTGGCAGCTGATTCCACAGGAGAGGAGCTTGATAACTGAAGGCTCTGCCTCCCATTGTACTTTTGGAGATTCTAGGTATTACAAGTAAACCTGCATTTTGGGAGCGTAGTGCTCTGTTAGGATGATACGGTAGTATCAGATCTTTTAAATAAAAAGGAGCCTGATTGTTTAGAGCTTTGTAAGTAAGAAGAAGGATTTTAAACTTAATTCTAAACTCTATGGGAAGCCAATGAAGGGAGGCCAGAACCGGAGAGATATGATCTCTCTTTCTAGTACCTGTTAAAACTCTTGCTGCAGCATTTTGGATCAGCTGAAGACTTTTTAAAGATGTTTTAGGACAACCTGATAATAAAGAATTACAATAATCTAATCTCGAGCTAACAAAAGCGTGGATCAGCTTCTCAGCATCACTCTGAGACAAGATGCTCCTAATCTTGGCAATATTACGCAAATGATAGAAGGCAGTCTTAGAAACAAATTTAATATGTGAATTGAAGGACAAATCCTGATCAAAAATAACTCCAAGGTTCCTCACAGAGCTATTAAGAGAAAGAGTAACTGCATCCAAACTGAAAGTTTGATTTGGAAAGGAATTTCTAAGGTCCTTTCCAACTCAAACTTTCAGTTTGGATGCAGTTACATAAATAACTGAAATAATGGCTTCGTTCCATGATGGAGGTATTTTGTTGTTGTTCAACATCCAATTAAATGACTTTAGGAGCTGTAGTGTGAGTTCTTCTATAAACAGTTTATAAAACTCAGAGGGGTATCCATCACTATCTGGTGATTTACCGTTTTTAAGTGACTTAATCACATCTCTAATCTCTTGTGTTGTTATTTCTGCTGTTAGCTTTTCATTTTGTTGATTTCCTATTGATGGCAAGTCCAATGTGCATAGAAATTTTTTTAATATCTTTAGTATTTGTTTCTTCAGGTTGCGAGTATAGTTCTTGATAGAAATTATGGAATATTTCTTCGATGTTTTCTGGGTTAACTGTGGTTTTATTTGTGATGGGGTCTTTAATCTTATATACATTATTCATTGTTTGTTGTTTTCTTAACCATTTTGCCAGCAGTTTTGTGGCTTTTGGTCCCGTTTCATAATATTTTTGCTTTAGATATCTATTTTTCCTTTCAATTTCATCTATTTGTGTTTCTTTTATCTTTATTTTTTCTTCTTTAATTTCTTGATATATTTTTGGGTCATTTGTGCTTTGATGTTTACGTTCTAATTCCCTCAGTCTCTCACATCTTTGTTCATATGTTTACAGTTTAGACTTATTTGCTTTTCCTGTTTCAACAATTAATTTACCCCTTAACACGGCTTTTAGTGCATCCCATAGTATTGTTGGGTCCACTTCTTCATTGTCATTCTCTTGGATATACTCGTTTATGTTTACTTTTATTCTTTCTTTCATTTTCTCATCATTTAACAGTCCTACATTAAGTTTCCATGTTGTTTGTCATTTTCTATTGTTTAAATATATTTCCATGTATATAGGATTATGATCTGATATTTCTGCCCCTCCAATCCAACAATTTCTCACCCTGTGTCTGTCACCTTCATTCATAAGGAAGTAATCTATTCTAGAGTGTACTTTATGGGCTGCTGAATAATGTGTATAGTCTTTTTCGAGTGGGTGCAGGTCCCTCCAAATGTCTACCATACCCATTTCTGCCAGTGAGGTTCTTATGAACTTTGTTACATGTTTTTTTGTCTTCTTAACACTTGTTGTATCAACTTCATGATCCATGACAGCATTTAAGTCTCCTCCACAAATTAGGACTCCTTCACTGTGTGTTGCTATGAGATCAAACAGATGTTGAAAAAAACCCTTGTCACTGTCTGGTGGGGCATAGATGTTCACTAATGTGATCTGCATACCATCTATTCTTCCCTTTATTATTACATACCTGCCTTCTTTATCCTGGATTTCTTGTTCACATTCAAATTGTATTTTATTTGAAATTAGTATCATAACCCCTCTTTTAGTTCCTCCCTTAAATGAACTGTAGTAGGAGTTCTTATAGCCAAATCTCTTTAGTTTCACATGTTCTGTCTTGCTCAAATGTGTCTCTTGCATAAATATAATTTCGGCTTTTTCCTTCTTGAATTTTCTTATTATTCTTTCCCTTTTAACAGGTGAGTTCAGACCATTCACGTTTAGTGTCATTATCTTAAGATTTTTACCCATATTCATTTTTTTCCATTTTTTTTAACTTGTGCTCCTAGCCCCTTTAACAACAAAAATAACACATATTTATATAAAAACACATTAAAAAATCTTGACCTCCGTACTTTGGGCCTTTCTTCTGCCCAATGGTCCCTGTTGGTGGGTGGAGGGAATGTCCTCACCGAGTGAGGGGCCCTCCCTAGACCTGTATTTACTATCCAAGTAATAGTCATTAGTCTAGAAATGTCCAACAAAAATCACTTAAACCTCTCCTAGCCTTTTGTTTCTCTTTTACCTTGTCTTCTTGGCCTTCATTTCTTCTGTGCCTTTCTTAATCTTTGTTATAATCTAGGCTTTCAGTTGAAAGCCTTGCAGTTTTTCCTGGCCCGCTGCTCCACGTCTCCTCCCGTCTTCTGCCGCTCACTCGCCTCCACTCCGGCTGTCGTGATGCGTTCAGTGCCGCCGGTGCTCCAGCCGCTTCCTCCGGCACGCTCACTACAAAGCCCCGCTCCATCATGTCCCGCGCTGCCTCTCTGGCCGTGTTGTATGTCTTCACGCCGTCCTCCCAATGAATCCTCATCTTTGTTAGCGGCGTTTGGAATCTAATTTTTTTCTCTTTCAGCATTTTTTTAATGTTGGCATATTTCTTTCGCTGCTGCACAATTTCTGTTGGGTAGTCATGATCAAAGAATATCTGCTTGTCACCGATTCGTATCTTTTTTTCCACGCTTGTGTCAGGATTCTTCCTTTACATCATATTTCAGAAAGTTTACCACAACTGACCTGGGTGGAGAGTTTGGTTTCGGGTTCTGTGTCGAGACTCTGTGCGCTCGTTGAATCTGCAGGTCCGCTTCACCGGGCAGCTCCAGCTCTTTTTTTAAGAACTGATCCATGAATTTCGTCATCGAGTTGCCTTCAATGCCCTCCGGGATCCCGAAGATGCGTATATTGCTCCGTCTGGACCTGCTCTCCAGGTCGGTTATTTTCTCCTGCATCCTCTGCGTTTGTGCCGTCAGGGTCTGCAGCTGCTCGCTTGCCTCACTCTTCCAATCTTCCAGCTCCAATATTCGGGCCTGTGCTTCTGTCATGCACGCCCGTTGAGAGCGCAGCTCCTCCATGTTTTCTGCTAGCTTGCGCTCCATTTCTCTTCAGAGGCCCATAATTTCCTCTTTAATCTCTTTTTTCAGCTCCTCCTTAAGAGCCGCTAAATCCTGTTGTAGTTGCCGCTTGAAGTCTTTAAACTCTTAACCCAAACTGGCGAAGCCAGTGTTCATGGTATCGAGCCTGGCGTCATCCATTTTCTCTGCTGCAGTCACCTCGTTTTTTTGGGCCTCGTGTTCAGCGATTTCTCCTGCGTTGTTGAAGAGGAATTCTTTAATTTTACCCTGCTTTTGTCCTTGTGCCCGGCTCCTTCATGTTTTCATCCCTTGGTTTATTGATCCGCTTATGTCGAGTTGGCCATTTACCGATGATTTTTAATCCGGCTAGGGAGAGCTCTCTGTTTAAGCGTTATGTCTCTCCGCCATCATCCCGGAAGTCACATTGAAGGATTTTTAATGAATTAATTGGTAAGTTCCTCGGTAAAATAAGTATTTGGTCACCTACAAACAAGCAAGATTTCTGGCTCTCACAGACCTGTAACTTCTTCTTTAAGAGGCTCCTCTGCCCTCCACTCGTTACCTGTATTAATGGCACCTGTTTGAACTCGTTATCAGTATAAAAGACACCTGTCCACAACCTCAAACAGTCAGACTCCAAACTCCACTATGGCCAAGACCAAAGAGCTGTCAAAGGACACCAGAAACAAAATTGTAGACCTCCACCAGGCTGGGAAGACTGAATCTGCAATAAGTAAGCAGCTTGGTGTGAAGCTGCTTGGGACCAGGAAGCAGAGTCGCAGTCTTACACGCCTCTCTGCAGCTCCTCTTCATCCGCCACCCCTCAGCTTAGCCCCTGTCTTCCCCATCAGAGAATCGTTGTCTGCTCCCTCCAAAGTGAATAAAAATATAATGTATAAGCATCCCAAAGTGATAAAGCAAAATATTGGTAAAACTCAAATTAAACATAAAGCCTCTAAATTGAATGATTTGGCCTCTGTTCCTCCTCATAATTTAAAAATTAAATGTGGTTTATTAAATATTAGGTCTCTAACTCCCAAGTCTCTGTTAGTCCATGATCTGTTAATTGATCATCAGATTGATTTAATTTCCCTTACAGAGACTTGGTTAGGGCAAGAGGATTATGTTGGTTTAAATGAATCAACTCCCTCTGGTTATTTAAACTGTCAAAATCCCAGAAGTTCTGGTCGTGGAGGAGGAGTAGCATCAATTTACCATTCCAAATTACTAGTTAATGTAAAGCAAAAAACATGTTATAATTCCTTTGAGGGCCTGGTCCTCAGTGTTGGGCACTTTAGCAATTCCAGGTTAAACCCAATTTTATTTGCCATAGTTTATCGTCCCCCATCAACCTATTCAGAATTTTTATCCGAATTTGCTGATTTCTTAGCTGATTTAGTGCTGAAATCTGATAGAATAATTATAGTAGGGGACTTTAACATACATGTGGATGTAGATAGTGACTGCCTTAATGTGGCTTTTAATTCAATATTAGACTCGATTGGGTTTTCTCAGAAAGTAGGGAATTCTACTCATTACCTCCACCATACATTGGACCTTGTTCTGACATATGGCATAGAAATAGAAAATCTTGTAGTGTCTCCTCATAACCCTGTACTGTCAGACCATTGTCTGTTAACCTTTGATTTTACTATTTCTGACTATTTGGCTCCTAAAGAAAAATATTATCACAGTAGATGCCTCTCAGATGATGCTGTTTCCAAATTTATGCAGATTGTTTCCTCTATGCCATGTGTCAACACAACGGAAATAAGCTATAGACAGCTTGCTCCTTCTGTAATTGATAACATGGTGGATAGTGTTTCAGCTTCTCTGCATCAGGCTCTAGACTTGGTGGCCCCCTTAAAAAAGAAAAAGTCTAATCAGAGATTTTTAACTCCTTGGTTCAACACAGAAACTCGTAGCTTAAAACAGAAGACTCGTCAATTAGAAAGAAAATGGCGCTCTACTAATTTAGATGAAATCTATTTAGCTTGGAGAAATCATCTTTTAATTTATAAAAAATCTCTTAGAAAAGCTAGAACGAGTTATTACTCTGCATTAATAGAAGAGAACAAGAATAATCCCAGGTTTCTTTTCAGTACTGTAGCCAGGTTGACAAAGAGTCAGGACTCTGTCAATCCTAGCATCCCCTTAGAGCTTACTAGTCAGAACTTTATGAACTTTTTCAATAATAAAATTTCATCCATCAGAGATAAAATCAATCAGATTCTTCCCACAGTTAACTTAAATACTGTAACTACTACAACTCCTTCTATTGATGTCTGTCTTGATGAGTTTACTCCAATCGACCTTTGTGAGTTAGACAAAATAGTTTCCTCATCCAAACCTTCAACTTGTCTTTTAGACCCTATTCCTACCAGGTTATTTAAAGAAGTCTTCCCACTTATTGGTAGCTTTATTCTTCATATAATCAATTCTTCATTAACTTTAGGCCATGTACCGCAGGCTTTTAAAACGGCTGTAATTAAACCCTTACTCAAAAAGCCAACGCTAGATCCAGGAGCTTTAGCTAACTATAGACCAATCTCTAATCTCCCTTTCATTTCAAAAATCTTAGAAAGAGTTGTTGCTACGCAATTATTTGACCACCTGCAGGGAAATGGTTTACTTGAAGAGTTTCAATCTGGGTTTAGAATCCATCATAGTACTGAAACAGCCTTAGCGAAGGTCACTAACGACCTCCTCATTGCATCTGATAATGGACTAGTTTCTGTACTTGTCCTTTTAGATCTTAGTGCAGCTTTTGATACTATTGATCATAATATTCTACTTGATAGATTAGAACACTATGTTGGACTTAATGGAACTTCGTTGCAGTGGTTTAGATCTTATTTATCTGATAGGTTCCAGTTTGTTCATGTAAATGATGAGTTTTCTCTCAGCTCAAAGCTTAGTCATGGAGTTCCACAGGGATCTGTGCTTGGCCCTACTCTTTTTAGTTTATATATGCTTCCGTTAGGCAACATTATTAGAAAGCACTGTATACATTTTCACTGTTATGCAGATGACACACAATTATACCTGTCAATGAAGCCAGATGATACTAATCAATTAGCCAAGTTAGAAGCCTGTCTTAAGGAAATCAAAGCTTGGATGACTTGTAATTTCCTGCTATTAAATTCAGATAAGACTGAAGTCATTCTTGTTGGTCCAAAAAACCTTAGAAATTCCTTTCCAAATCAAACTTTCAGTTTGGATGCAGTTACTCTTTCTCTTAATAGCTCTGTGAGGAACCTTGGAGTTATTTTTGATCAGGATTTGTCCTTCAATTCACATATTAAATTTGTTTCTAAGACTGCCTTCTATCATTTGCGTAATATTGCCAAGATTAGGAGCATCTTGTCTCAGAGTGATGCTGAGAAGCTGATCCACGCTTTTGTTAGCTCGAGATTAGATTATTGTAATTCTTTATTATCAGGCTGTCCTAAAACATCTTTAAAAAGTCTTCAGCTGATCCAAAATGCTGCAGCAAGAGTTTTAACAGGTACTAGAAAGAGAGATCATATCTCTCCGGTTCTGGCCTCCCTTCATTGGCTTCCCATAGAGTTTAGAATTAAGTTTAAAATCCTTCTTCTTACTTACAAAGCTCTAAACAATCAGGCTCCTTTTTATTTAAAAGATCTGATACTACCGTATTATCCTAACAGAGCACTACGCTCCCAAAATGCAGGTTTACTTGTAATACCTAGAATCTCCAAAAGTACAATGGGAGGCAGAGCCTTCAGTTATCAAGCTCCTCTCCTGTGGAATCAGCTGCCAATCTGGATTCGGGAGTCAGACTCGATCTCTGTTTTTAAGAATAGGGCTAAAACCTACCTTTTCGATATAGCCTACAATTAGGGAGGGATCATGTGTTTCTGAACCCTCCCTTAGTTATGCTGCTAATAGGTTTAGTCAGCCGGGGGACCTCCAGTAATGCACTGGGCCTCACTCCTTTCCTCACTCTCTATGAAATATTTTTTTTTTGCTGGTCATTAACATTTGTTTGTTCTCTCCCATAGATTGAGTCCCCATCGTGCTGTTTGCTCTCTACATGTCTGTTCTTTTCTTCTTCTCTGTCCCCTCACCCCCCAGCCAGTCGCAGCAGATGACTGCCCCTCCCTGAGCCTGGTTCTGCTGGAGGTTTCTTCCTGTTAAAAGGGAGTTTTTCCTCTCCACCGTCGCCAAGTGCTTGCTCACAGGGGATCGCCTGATTGCTGGGGTCTTTCTGCAACTGTGGGGGTCCTCCCTACAGTTGATAGTGCTATGAGATGACTGTTGTTGTGAAATGGCGCTATATAAATAAAGTTAAATTGAATTGAATTGAATTGAAGAAATCAACTGTGGGAGCAATTATTAGAAAATGGAAGACATACAAGACCAGTGATAATCTCCCTCGATCTGGGGCTCCACGCAAGATCTCAACCCGTGGGGTCAAAATGATCACGAGAACGGTGAGCAAAAATCCCAGAACCACACGGGGAGACCTAGTGAATGACCTGCAGAGAGCTGGGACCAAAGTAACAAAGGCTACATCAGTAACACACTACGCCGCCAGGGACTCAAATCCTGCAGTGCCAGACGTGTCCCCCTGCTTAAGCCAGTACATGTCCAGGCCGGTCTGAAGTTTGCTAGAGAGCATTTGGATGATCCAGAAGAGGATTGGGAGAATGTCATATGGTCAGATGAAACCAAAATAGAACTTTTTCATGAAAACTCAACTTGTTGTGTTTGGAGGAGAAAGAACACCATACCTACTGTGAAGCATGTGGGTGGAAACATCATACTTTGGGACTGTTTTTCTGCAAAGGGACCAGTACGACTGATCCGTGTAAAGGAAAGAATGAATGGGGCCATGAATGGTGGGATTTTGAGTGAAAACCTCCTTCCATCAGCAAGGGCATTGAAGATGAAACGTGGCTGGGTCTTTCTGCATGACAATGATCCCAAACACACTGCCCAGGCAACAAAGGAGTGGCTTAGTAAGAAGCATTTCAAGGTCCTGGAGTGGCCTAGCCAGTCTCCAGATCTCAACCCCATAGAAAATCTTTGGAGGGAGTTGAAAGTCTGTGTTGCCCAGCGACAGCCCCGAAACATCACTGCTCTAGAAGAGATCTGCATGGAGGAATGGGCCAAAATACCAGCAACAGTGTGTGAAAACCTTGTGAAGACTTACAGAAAACGTTTTACCTCTGTCATTGCCAACAAAGGGTATATAACAAAGTATTGAGATGAACTTTTGTTATTGACCAAATACTTATTTTACCGAGGAACTTACCAATTAATTCATTAAAAATCCTTCAATGTGATTTTCTGGATTTTTTTTTTCTCATTTTGTCTCTCATAGTTGAGGTATACCTATGATGAAAATTGGAGACCTCTCTCATCTTTTAAGTGGGAGAACTTGCACAATTGGTGGCTGACTAAATACTTTTTTGCCCCACTGTATGTGTATGTGTGGCAGTGCCAGCCCCCTAAGGTGGCGTGAGGTTGACACAGCCCCTCTGTATATAAACCCCAAGTTCAGTGTAATAAAAGAGAGTTCTATGTTGCATGAAGTCTCTTCTTCTTCTTCTTCTTTTAGATTTGATTTGCAGTTCAATTCAATTCAATTCAATTCAACTTTATTTATATAGCGCCATTTCACAACAACAGTCATCTCATAAACTATCAACTGTAGGGGGAACCCCCACAGTTGCAGAAAGACCCCAGCAATCAGGCAATCCCCTGTGAGCAAGCACTTGGCGACGGTGGAGAGGAAAAACTCCCTTTTAACAGGAAGAAACCTCCAGCAGAACCAGACTCAGGGAGGGGCAGTCATCTGCTGCGACTGGCTGGGGAGTGAGGGGATAGAGAAGATGAAAAGAACAGACATGTAGAGAGCAAACAGCACGATGGGGACTCAATCTATGGGAGAGAACAAACAGATGTTAATGACCAGCAAAAAAAAATATTTCATTGAGAGTGAAGAAAGGAGTGAGGCCAGTGCATTATTGGAGGTCCCCCGGCTGACTAAACCTATTAGCAGCATAACTAAGGGAGGGTTCAGAAACACATGATCCCTCCCTAATTGTAGGCTATATCAAAAAGGTAGGTTTTAGCCCTATTCTTAAAAACAGAGATCGAGTCTGACTCCCGAATCCAGATTGGCAGCTGATTCCACAGGAGAGGAGCTTGATAACTGAAGGCTCTGCCTCCCATTGTACTTTTGGAGATTCTAGGTATTACAAGTAATCCTGCATTTTGGGAGCGTAGTGCTCTGTTAGGATAATACGGTAGTATCAGATCTTTTAAATAAAAAGGAGCCTGACTGTTTAGAGCTTTGTAAGTAAGAAGAAGGATTTTAAACTTAATTCTAAACTCTATGGGAGGCCAGAACCGGAGAGATATGATCTTTCTTTCTAGTACCTGTTAAAACTCTTGCTGCAGCATTTTGGATCAGCTGAAGACTTTTTAAAGATGTTTTAGGACAGCCTGATAATAAAGAATTACAATAATCTAATCTCGAGCTAACAAAAGCGTGGATCAGTTTCTCAGCATCACTTTGAGACAAGATGCTCCTAATCTTGGCAATATTACACAAATGATAGAAGGCAGTCTTAGAAACAAATTTAATATGTGAATTGAAGGACAGATCTTGATCAAAAATAATTCCAAGGTTCCTCACAGAGCTATTAAGAGAAAGAGTAACCGCATCCAAACTGAAAGCTTGATTTGGAAAGGTATTTCTAAGGTTTTTTGGACCAACAAGAATGACTTCAGTCTTATCTGAATTTAATAGCAGGAAATTACAAGTCATCCAAGCTTTGATTTCCTTAAGACAGGCTTCTAATTTGGCTAATTGATTACTATCATCTGGCTTCATTGACAGGTATAATTGTGTGTCATCTGCATAACAATGAAAATGTATACAGTGCTTTCTAATAATGTTGCCTAACGGAAGCATATATAAACTAAAAAGAGTAGGGCCTAGCACAAACCCCTGTGGAACTCCATGACTAAGCTTTGAGTTGAAAGAAAACTCATTATTTACATGAACAAACTGGAACCTATCAGATAAATAAGATCTAAACCACTGCAACGAAGTTCCATTAAGTCCAACATAGTGTTCTAATCTATCAAGTAGAATATTATGATCGATAGTATCAAAAGCTGCACTAAGGTCTAAAAGGACAAGTGCAGAAACCAGTCCATTATCAGATGCGATGAGAAGGTTGTTAGTGACCTTCGCTAAGGCTGTTTCAGTACTATGATGGATTCTAAACCCAGATTGAAACTCTTCAAGTAAACCATTTCCCTGCAGGTGGTCAAATAATTGCGTAGCAACAACTCTTTCTAAGATTTTTGAAATGAAAGGGAGATTAGAGATTGGTCTATAGTTAGCTAAAGCTCCTGGATCTAGTGTTGGCTTTTTGAGTAAGGGTTTAATTACAGCCGTTTTAAAAGCCTGCGGTACATGGCCTAAAGTTAATGAAGAATTGATTATATGAAGAATAAAGCTACCAATAAGTGGGAAGACTTCTTTAAATAACCTGGTAGGAATAGGGTCTAAAAGACAAGTTGAAGGTTTGGATGATGAAACTATTTTGTCTAACTCACAAAGGTCGATTGGAGTAAACTCATCAAGACAGATATCAATTGAAGGAGTTGTAGTAGTTACAGTATTGAAGTTAACTGTGGGAAGAATCTGACTGATTTTTATCTCTGATGGATGAAATTTAATTATTGAAAAAGTTCATAAAGTCCTGACTAGTAAGCTCTAAGGGATTGCTAGGATTGACAGAGTCCTGACTCTTTGTCAACCTGGCTACAGTGCTGAAAAGAAACCTGGGATTATTCTTGTTCTCTTCTATTAATGTAGAATAATAACTCGTTCTAAAGCTAGAACGAGAGGGAGTCAGTTGGCAGTCTCGCCTCCGACTCCCTCATTTCAAGATATAACACAACCGCCAATCAAGTCTAAAAGAAGAAGACGAGATGAGATGCAGATACAAA
Organism: Pholidichthys leucotaenia; assembly: GCA_020510985.1. Lineage (NCBI taxonomy): Eukaryota > Metazoa > Chordata > Actinopteri > Cichliformes > Pholidichthyidae > Pholidichthys > Pholidichthys leucotaenia. Next base: position 43,563,532 of record CM035841.1, read on the forward strand.
CAGCTAGAAGAAGAAGAATGAGATGAGATGCAGATACGAGATTAAAAAAGAAGAACGTCACAAAGCTATGAGGAAAATGTCACAAAGTTATGAGGAAAACGTCACAAAACTATGAGGACAAAGCTAGGAGGAAAACGTCACAAAGCTATGAGGAAAACGTCACAAAGCGATGAGGAAAATGTCACAAAGCTATGAGGACAAAGCTAGGAGGAAAATGTCACAAAGCTATGAGGACAAAGCTAGGAGGAAAATGTCACAAAGCTATGAGGAAAACGTCACAAAGCTATGAGGACAAAGCTAGGAGGGAAATGTCATAAAGTTATGAGGACAAAGCTAGGAGGAAAATGTCACAAAGCTATGAGGAAAATGTCACAAAGTTATGAGGAAAACATCACAAAGCGATGAGGAAAACATCACAAAGCTATGAGGACAAAGCTAGGAGGAAAACGTCACAAAGTTATGAGGAAAACGTCACAAAGCGATGAGGAAAACGTCACAAAGCTATGCGGACAAACCTAGGAGGAAAACGTCACAAAATTATGAGGAAAACGTCACAAAGTTATGAGGACAAAGCTAGGAGGAAAATGTCACAAAGCTATGAGGAAAACATCACAAAGCTATGAGGACAAAGCTAGGAGGAAAACGTCACAAAGTTATGAGGAAAACGTCACAAAGCAATGAGGAAAACATCATAAAGCTATGAGGAACATGTCACAAAGCAATGAGGAAAACGTAAAGCTATGAGGAAAACGTCACAAAGCAATGAAGAAAACATCATAAAACTATGAGGAAAACGTCACAAAGTTATGCGGAAAAACAGACACAGAAAGACAGATGTACAGTATATGGCTTATGACTCGAGCATCCTCCGCGCAGTCAACACTGGGCAGGACAATTTGTCTTGACGAGAGCCTTGGAGGACTGGAAGGAGTTAAGTTGGGACCGCATTTACGTCAGAGCATGATAAAGCTGAGGTGGGCTGGATACTATCCTGGCCTGGGGGCCAGAAAAGAGCAGCTAGGGGGCCAACAAGACCCTAGAAGCGGGTCAGATGAGAGTGATGCATAGGAGAGTGTTCAAGTCAGGTAACCAATCATATTCTGAATGCTGCAATAGCAAATATACCTAAGAAAACTCCCTACCCTGGTGGAATGACGAATGCAGTATTGCAATAAATAAAAGAACTAAACAAGGCATTCAGAGAGCTGAGGAAGAATATGACTAATGAAAACTTAATAGTGTATAAAAAGAAAAGGGCAGTAGCTCAAAGGATTATTAAAAACAGGAAAAGGTCAACATGGAGAGAATTTTGTTCCACCCTTGGTAGGAAAACAGAACTAGGTTATGTCAGGGGTATGTTTAAAAAAATGAGTGGGAAAAGGGTATCAGTTTTAAATTCCAGCTCTAGTGGATGAGGACAAGATCTTGGATGTATCAGACAAAGAAAAGGCAGAAGTCCTAGGTAGACCATTTGCAGCAGTGCACAGAGGAGGCCATCTTGGTGAGAGTCACAGACAGCAAAGGGAGCATAAACTCAGAGAAAATGCAAATTTAAAAAATGAAGTGAAAGAGGAAATGACTGTGTTAGACCTCGAGCTCACAATGTCAGAGCTTAAGAGAGCTTTGCAAGATAGTGGATACACAGCTCCAGGATATGATCAGTTAAGCTATGCTATGTTCTGGCAGTTGCCTATGCAATCAATGCAACTAGTGCTGAAATTGTTTAACAGGATATGGAAGGAGGGGGTTATCCCAAGTGGGTGGAAAAAGGCTGTAATTTTACCATTTAATAAGCCAGGGAAAGATCCAGCTCATCCAGGCAACTGCAGGCCAAGAGCATTAATGTCACATTTAGGGAAATGGATGGAGAAGGTGTTAGTTTACAGACTCTCATATGTATTAGAGCAAAAACAATTAATAAATGACTATCAGAATGGTTATAGAAGAGGAAGATCCACAGTGGATGCTCTAGTTAGGGTAAGCAATGATATTGAAAAGACTCTCAAAATGAAAGAAGTAATGGTTATACAGTGGGGCAAAAAAGTAGTCAGCCACCAATTGTGCAAGTTCTCCCACTTAAAAGATGAAAGAGGTCTCCAATTTTCATCATAGGTATACCTCAACTATGAGAGACAAAATGAGGGAAGAAAAATCTAGAAAATCACATTGTCTGATTTTTAAAGAATTTATTTGCAAATTATGGTGGAAAATAAGTATTTGGTCACCTACAAACAAGCAAGATTTCTGGCTCTCACAGACCTGTAACTTCTTCTTTAAGAGGCTCCTCTGTCCTCCACTCGTTACCTGTATTAATGGCACCTGTTTGAACTCATTATCAGTATAAAAGACACCTGTTCACAACCTCAAACAGTCAGACTCCAAACTCCACTATGGCCAAGACCAAAGAGCTGTCAAAGGACACCAGAAACAAAATTGTAGACCTGCACCAGGCTGGGAAGACTGAATCTGCAATAGGTAAGCAGCTTGGTGTTGAAGAAATCAACTGTGGGAGCAATTATTAGAAAATGGAAGACATACAAGACCACTGATAATCTCCCTTGATCTGGGGCTCCACGCAAGATCTCACCCCATGGGGTCAAAATGATCACGAGAACGGTGAGCAAAAATCCCAGAACCACACGGGGGACCTAGTGAATGACCTGCAGAGAGCTGGGACCAAAGTAACAAAGGCTACCATCAGTAACACACTACGCCATTAGGGACTCAAATCCTGCAGTGCCAGACGTGTCCCCCCTGCTTAAGCCAGTACATGTCCAGGCTGGTCTGAAGTTTGCTAGAGAGCATTTGGATGATCCAGAAGAGGACTGGGAGAATGTCATATGGTCAGATGAAACCAAAATAGAACGTTTTGGTAAAAACTCAACTTGTTGTGTTTGGAGGAGAAAGAACACCATACCTACTGTGAAGGATGGGGGTGGAAACATCATGCTTTGGGGCTGTTTTTCTGCAAAGGGACCAGTACGACTGATCCGTGTAAAGGAAAGAATGAATGGGGCCATGTATCGTGAGATTTTGAGTTCCTCACCATCGCGGATCCACATGCAATTTTTGCGCGGCCCAGTCACCACGTCCCGGGCCGGCATTTGCTTATTCCCACCCCCTCAACCTCCTCCTGCACAGAGCTTTTCCCGGACCTCACTCCCAAAGCCGACCGATTGCCGTCTGGTTCCAATACGCACAACTGCACACCGGCCCGTGTGCCCACGATCCACGGCCGTTCAATGTGCTGGAACTCGAGAGCGGAGCACACTGCCCTTTCCACCCCTCCCCCGTCCCCCTCACAGACTGACATGCCCTACGACAGTTCTACAGGAGCTGGAGCCAGATGGGGGGTGGGGGGTCACAACCCCTGCTAAGTGTTCTGGGCGGGGGAGCACTGTGGTGACCCACCACAATCTACATAGACATTCATAACACTCAGCTTGGGCATGAAGCAGAACAATTGGCATACAGACAGAGAGCCCCTTGGGGGACAACCAGTTAATCACGTGATTGATATGTATTGACTGATATGTATATCAGTATGTAAATGTGCCATGCATTCTCTGTCTGTATCACTGTATAAAAGAGCTGACTTTACATGCCTCAGGAGAGCACACTCACAAGAGCGCACACACAGCACACACCAGCTGCAGTGTGTCTCATGATGATGGAGGAATAAAACTCTTAAACCTTCAGCTCGCCGTGTCTCGCCTGAACTTATTTTGTTCCTCCACAACAGAACCATTAACATTATATAATCAACCAATAGAGAAAGTCAGTGAATTCAATTATCTAGGATTGTGGTTTGTTAGTGCATACACATGGAGAGTTCATGTTGAAAATCTGGAGGCAAAATGAAAAAAGTCATTAATCTCATAAAAACTGGAGCTAGACACAAACGGGGTGCAGATAAACAGGAATTAATTGACATTTACAAAGCACTAATGCGATCGACAATAGACTACGGATGCATGATTCATGGAGCAGCGGCAAAGACAACTCTGGAAAAAATAGAATGCAGCATAGAGTACTTCGCCTGTGCATTGGAGCTGTCAAAACAACACCAAAGAATGCAGTTTTGATAGAAGCAGGAGAAATGCCGATGGATTTGAGAAGAGATAAACTCGCATTATCATACTGGGTCAAGCTGAAAGGAAGTGACATACACAAACGGACAGAGATTGAAGCTCACTAAACCTGTTGTGACCACCACGAAGAAATTGACCAGTGAAGCTGGAGAGAAACTGAACACATGCATGGAAATAACTGACTGGAGCATGTTTAAAGGAGCCACACATGATCTTAATGAGTACACAGACACTGTGAACTCATATATCAACTTCTGTGAGGAGAGCATTCTCCCATCGCGCACCAGGGTGAGGTACTCTAATGATAAGCCCTGGTTCACTGCAAAGCTCAGACAGATCAGAAAGGAGAAGGAAGCTGCGTTGAAAAGTGGAGACAGAGACTGCTACAGGGAGGTTAAATATCGGTTTAACAGAGAGCTGAGGAGAGCTAAATCTGTGTATTCTGAGAGACTCCAGCAGCAGTTCACTGCTAATGACTCTGCTTCTGTGTGGAGAGGACTGAGGCAAATCACCAACTATCGGCCTCAGGCTTCTAAAGGTCAGGATGACAAAGCCCTTTGTCAAAAACTGTCCCAACATTACGCCCGTTTTGACACCTCGTCAGCTGTGTCCAACTCCCCCCCCTCCCCCCAGCTCCACTGCCTCCTCGGCCCCTAATTCATCAAAAGCGGTCCCCCCTCCTCCTCCTCCCCCCCTGCCCTTGTCATCAGTGAGCAGGACGTGCACAGACAATTCTCCAGACTGAACCCGCGCAAGGCCCCAGGGCCGGACGGTGTGTCTCCCTCCACCCTGAGACACTGTGCGAAAGAGCTGGCTCCTGTCTTCACAGACATTTTTAACACCTCCCTTAAGCTATGCCACGTGCCGACCTGTCTCAAATCCTCCACCATCATCCCTGTCCCCAAGAAGCCACGGATTACTGGACTTAACGACTACAGACCTGTAGCGCTCACCTCTGTAGTCATGAAGTCCTTTGAGCGCCTGGTCCTGTCTCACCTCAAGTCCATCACCACTCCCCTCCTGGACCCGCTGCAGTTTGCCTACCGTGCTAACAGGTCTGTGGACGACGCAGTCAACCTGGCCCTTCACTCCATCCTGCAGCACCTGGACTCCCCGGGAACCTACGCCAGGATCCTGTTTGTAGACTTCAGCTCTGCATTCAACACCATCCGCCCCACTCTGCTCCAGGACAAGCTGTCCCTGCTCGGCGTGCCTGACTCCCTCTGCAGGTGGATCACTGACTTCCTGACGGACCGGAGGCAGCATGTGCGGCTGGGGAAGTCTGTCTCAGACTCTGTTTGCATCAGCATCGGATCACCCCAGGGCTGTGTACTTTCCCCCCTACTCTTCTCCCTTTATACCAACTCCTGCACCTCCTCCCACCAGTCTGTTAAGCTGATTAAGTTTGCGGACGACACCACCCTCATCGGGCTCATCTCCAACGGCGACGAGTCCGTCTACAGGAAAGAGGTGGCCCAGCTGGTGTCCTGGTGCAGCCACAACAACCTGCAGCTGAACACTCTGAAGACAGCGGAGATGATTGTGGACTTCAGGAAAGTCACAACCCCCCTGCCCCCCCCTCACCATCACAGGCTCTCCCATCACCATTGCAGATTCCTTCCGCTTCTTGGGCACCACCATCACCCGGGACCTCAAATGGGAGCCAACCATCAGCTCCCTCATCAAAAAGGCCCAGCAGAGGATGTTCTTCCTGCGGCAGCTGAGGAAGCTCAAGCTACCCACCAAGATGTTAGTGCAGTTCTACACGGTCATCATCGAGTCCATCCTCACCTCCTCCATAACCGTGTGGTACGCAGGAGCCACTGCCAGGGACAGACTAAGGCTGCAGCGCGTCGTGCGTACTGCTGAGAAGGTGATGGGCTGCAAGCTCCCATCTCTCCAGGACCTGTACATCTCCAGGACCCGGAGGCGTGCAGGCCGGATCATAGCCGATCCTTCACACCCTGGTCACGTACTGTTTGCCCCCCTCCCCTCAGGTAGAAGACTTCGGTCCATTCAGACTAAAACCTCCCGGCACATGAACAGCTTTTTTCCCTCTGCCATCAGACTGCTGAACATTAAGTGACTTATTGACTCTTGTGCACTATATACAGCAGCTCATGTCGTTCATCACTGTTTTTTTGTTGCATTATCGACTGCTCTGTGGTACCCCATATTATCTGCTACTTGCTAATTTATTTAAATCTGCCTTGACTAGTATTACTCATTATTATTATTATTATTATTACTTATTATTCTACACTTATTGCATGTTTTTAGTCTTTTAGTTTTTTAGTTTATCTCTTTATCTCATCATGTTTTTAATGTTGCAGCATGGCACCGAGACAAATTCCTAGTTTGTGTACTACATGAACAATGGCAATAAATCTGATTCTGATTCTGATTCTGAAGTGACGAAGCAAATATTTCAAAAACAACACTACAAGACTGCTGGGAATACTCTAATTTCCAGGGACATGGGTTTGGGTGGACAATTGAAAGAAGGACCAGAATGTATGGGCTGCACACTATTGATATACTGTAGCTAACTCCAGTCCAGTGAGTAATGTTCCCCCTTGGCTGTTTCCGGGAGTTGAAGTAGACGCTAGTCTGCTAATGAGGGAAAAGGATTGGCATATGAGTGAAGTTGGTGTTAAAACAAGCATTTACCTCAGGAACAATTACTATAACTTCTTACAGCTCTATACTGACGGTTCAAAGAATAAAGAGGGCTCTGTTGGAGTTAGAGTATACATCCCAGAGTTTAAAGTGATCATCTCAAAAAGACTCTCCAACAATACGTCCGTGTTTACAGCAGAGCTGGTGGCAATAATTATTGCTTTGCAGTGGGTGGAAAGGTCAGACCGGACCAGGTGGTGGTGTGCACGGACTCACTTGCAGCGCTTAAAACCATACAGACACAAAAATCTACAAGGGAAGACTTGGTGATTGAGCTATATTGTGGGACACATATGCACATATGTATATCACTTCATGCTTCATATATATACCACTTTAGGCTTCACATCTCAGATCGAACAAAGGACCGGGTCTCTTTGGAGATAACAGGAGGATGTGAAAGTTTAGGCTTTGGTATGCAAAGAGATGGCCTGGGGGGATTTTCCTGGCCGCCAGAGGCTGGGGGTGGAGGTGTTAAGATCTGAAAGAAAATGCATTGTTACTTGGGATTAAATACAATGTGACTGTGTGCTTTGAAGTTCCTGAGGTATTTAAAGGACGAATGTCTGGGTTTCTTTCTCTTCCTGTTTTTGCTGATGTTGGAAGATGTGAATAAACCTGACTCGTGAGATAAACTCTGCCTCGTCATTTTCACATTTTCCACACTGGTGACCCTAAGACGTATCATGAGTGAAAGAAATTCCCCCGAGCCAGCCGGATCAGGAGCTCCCAGCCAAGCGTATGCCGCTACCGTCCAGCTACCGGACTTTTGGCGAGACAACCCGCGCTCCTGGTTCCACTTGGTCGAAGCACAGTTAGCCCTCCGGGGGATAACGGTAGATGACATGAAGTTCTACCATGTGATTGCCAAGCTCGACAACCGCACGGCTCGGCATGTGCAGAGCCTTTTGGAGCAGCCACCGGCTGACGACAAATACGGCGGGTTGAAGGCTGCGCTCATCCAGCGCTTCACTCTCTCAGTCCAGGAGAGAGCGGAGAGGCTCCTGGCCCTGAACGACTTGGGAGATGGCACGCCCGTTGACCTGATGGAGAACATGCTGAGCTTGAGGGGCTCAGACGACGACGACTTCATCTTCACCCACATTTTCCTGAGAACCCTACCGTCGGCCACAAGAGCGACCCTGGCCGGTTCGCCGTTGTTGGCCCAGTGGGACTTCCCCGCGCTGGCCCAGGAGGTGCACCGGATTCTCAACGCCAGCAAACAGCGCACGGCCACCGCAGCAGCGACGGAGTTCGGCGCGACGGCCGGAGATGGCGAGGGGCCAGAGACGGTGGTAGCAGACCCACAGACGACGGTGGCAGCGGGGACCAAGGATCGCGGAGGAGACACCCTCTGTTTCTACCATCGCCGCTTTGCAGAGAGGGCATGCAAATGTATACCACCGTGCCAGTTCAAGTGCTCGGGAAATGCCAAGACCGGGGGTCGGTAGCAGCTGCGGCCCTCGGTGAAGAGAACAAGCTGCTCTACTTGACGGATGCGCGTTCGGGGTGGCAGTTCCTCGTGGACACAGGCTCCCAAGTGAGATTCATCACGCCTTCCTCCGCTGACCGGCTGGCGGGTCCCGGAGGTCACGGGGCGTCAGTTGCGAACAGCTCCGAGATTAAGACCTTTGGTGAGAGGAACCTGCTTCTGTCCCTACACGGCCATACATTTGAGTGGACTTTTGTCATAGCTGCAGTGAGTTTCAATATGTTGGGGGCTGACTTTCTGTGCTCACATGGTTTGTTGGTTGATCTTGCTAACAGGCGCCTGGTTAATGCACTTTCTTTTTACTCTATTCCCTGTGCAGCCCGAGTGACCCCGCCCACAGCACAAGCCAACGTCGCAACGGCAAGCGATAAGTTCCACACACTGCTCACTCAGTTCCCAGCACTCACGGTTCCCACATTTTCAGCAGCCGTTGCTAAACACGGAGTGGAACATTTTATTACTACCACCGGACCGCCCGTTTTTGCAAAAGCTCGGTGCTTGGATTCAGCTAAACTGACCATAGCGCACGAGGAGTTCGCCAACCTGGAAAAGTTGGGCATCATCAGGCGTTCGAACAGCCCATGGGCTTCCCCGCTTCACATGGTCCCGAAAGCTGATGGCTCGTGGCGACCTTGCGGAGATTTCCGCAGGTTGAACAACGCCACAGCGCACGACTGCTACCCAATCCCGCATATCCAAGATTTTTCCGTTCATTTGGCGGGGGCGCGCGTTTTTTCTAAGATAGATTTGGTCTGCGGTTACCATCAAGTCCCAGTGCGCGCTAAGGACATACCCAAAGCAGCGGTAATAACTCCGTTTGGCCTTTTCGAGTTTTTGCACATGCCGTTTGGGCTTAAAGGCGCGGCGCAGACGTTCCAACACATGATGGACGCGGTGTTGCGCGATCTCCCCTTCGTATTCGTCTACCTGGATGACATCTTAGTAGCCAGCACGTCCGAGGACAAACACGAAAATCGCCTCACGGCAGTTTTCCAGAGCTTGGAAGAGCACAGGTTAATAATCAACCTAGCGAAGTGTCAGTTCGGGGTGACGCAGATTGATTTTTTTGGGCATCGCGTCTCCCCAGAAGGAGCGGTTCTGCTGCCTGACAAAGTGCGTGCAGTAACAAATTTTCCCCAGCCACAAACGGTCAAAGCGTTACAGGAGTTTTTGGGAATGGTGAATTTTTATAACCGTTTCCTCCCCCGCGCAGCGCAGCTCATGCAACCATTGTATGCCGCACTAAAAAAACAAAAACCCACAAATAAGATCGAATGGTCCCCGGAGCGAGAGCGAGCATTCTCTGAGGTCAAAACAGCCCTGGCAAACGCTGCGTTGTTAGCACATCCAGACCCAACGGCCCGCATAGCGCTCACTACTGACGCGTCAGATGTGGCCATAGGGGCGGTGGAGCAGCATGTAGCCGGGGCTTGGCAGCTGCTCGCCTTTTTCAGCAGGACTTTGCGCGATCGTGAACGAAAATACAGCGCATTCGACAGGGAGTTGTTAGCTCTCCACTTGGCCATTCGCCACTTCCAGTTCTGGCTGGAGGGATGCCATTTCACCGCGTTCGCTGACCACAAGCCGCTGACATTCGCGATGGCCAAGGTTTCAGAACCGTGGTCAGGCCGGCAGCAGAGGCAGCTGGCCGCAATCTCAGAGTTTACTACCGATATTCAGCATGTGGCGGGTAAACTGAATGTAGTGGCAGACTGTCTCTCGCGCGCCGTGGCGGCCCCAGTCCGCGTAGGGATAGATTATGCAGCCATGGCCGCAGATCAGGGTAGCGACGCGGATGTGCACGTGCTCCAGTCTGGACCAACAGGGTTAAGGCTGGAGAACAGGGTGCTGCAAGACGGTAAGCCCCTCCTAATCTGTGATGTCTCCACTGGGCGACCACGTCCTGTGGTTCCGGCCGCGTGGCGCCGCTGCGTTTTTGACTTGATTCATTCTCTGGCGCACCCGGGAGTGCGCGCGTCGGTCAAAATGGCGGGAGAGAAATTTGTTTGGCCGAGCCTGCGCAAACAAGTTAGAGAGTGGGCAGCAGCCTGCATGGCTTGTCAACGAGCCAAGGTACACAGACACACGAGAGCTCCCTTGGAGCCATTTCACATCCCGGCTAAGAGGTTCGATCATGTTCACGTGGACCTCGTAGGCCCCCTCCCGCCATCACAGGGGTGCACACACCTTCTGACAATGGTAGACAGCACCACGCGCTGGCCGGAAGTGGTCCCACTGTCGTCAACCACAGCCGAGGAGGTGGGGCGCGAGCGTTTTTAACAGCATGGGTAGCACGCTTTGGAGTCCCGTCGGACATTACGTCTGATAGAGGTCCTCAATTTGTTTCCGAACTTTGGTCAGCAATGGCCCGCAGCCTGGGGGTAACGATCCACCGCACAACCGCATACAATCCGCAGGCTAATGGGTTATGCCAACGTTTTCATAGGTCATTGAAAGCGGCTCTCAGAGCATCGCTTACGGATGCAAATTGGGTAGACAGGCTACCGTGGGTTTTATCGGGGTTGCTTTCTGCACCTAAAGAGGATTTAGAAGCCTTCCCGGCTGAGCTAGTTTTTGCGCAGCCACTTCGGCTGCCCGGGGAATTTCTCCCGGATAATCCTGCGCCAGAATGCTCCCCGGCTCAGCAGTTGCAGAGTGGCATGGAATCGGGCACGCTGCCTGGCCCCGTTCACCACAGTTTTCAGTGCGTTTTTGTGCCTAAGGCCTTAAAAAACGTGGAGTTTGTTTTTGTCAGACACGATGCCCATCACCCACCGTTGCGACCACCTTATGATGGACCATTTAGAGTGCTGGAAACAGGGGATAAGCATTTTTTGCTAGATTTGGGGGGCAGGAAAGAAAAGATTGGCATAAACAGGCTCAAACTCGCCTTTGTGGTGGCGGACGAGGATGTGCTGTTGGCCAGGGCTCCTCGGCGCGGCAGACCCCCTAGGGGACATTCCCCAGAACACCCACAGGGATTGACTAACAGTTCTCACCCTCAGACAGCAGCTCCCCAGCAGGATGGCGCCGCAGAAGTGATAAAGCCCGCTTACAGCAGATACAGGAGGAGACTGAGGCCCAAGCAGCACGTGGACTGATGTGTAATGGTTTTATCATGACATGCAGACTGTTATTTCGTTGTTCCATCTTAGACGTTTGGGGGGGTGGGGTCATGTGGGACACATATGCACATATGTATATCACTTCATGCTTCATACTGTATGTATACCACTTTAGGCTTCACATCTCAGATCGAACAAAGGACCGGGCCTCTTTGGAGATAACAGGAGGATGTGAAAGTTTAGGCTTTGGTATGCAAAGAGACGGCCTGGGGGGATTTTCCTGGCCACCAGAGGCTGGGGGTGGAGGTGTTAAGATCTGAAAGAAGATGCATTGTTACTTGGGATTAAATACAATGTGACTGTGTGCTTTGAAGTTCCTGAGGTATTTAAAGGACGAATGTCTGGGTTTCTTTCTCTTCCTGTTTTTGAAGATGTGAATAAACCTGACTCGTGAGATAATCTCTGCCTCGTCATTTTCACATTTTCCACAATATCACAGTTTATTTAGGGTACACAGGGGTGGTGGACAAGTTCAGTTTTGCTGGGTTTCTGCACATGAAGGGTTGAAAGGTAATTACTGTGCAGACAAATTAGCAAAAACTGCTCTTGGAAAAGAGATAACTATACCATAGTCTCTTGGAAAAGGTGAAGGGAAAGCAGTAATCAAGAGAAAAGGAACTGAGCTATGTCAAAAAAAAAAAAAAAGATGGGATGAAGATCATAAAGGTAGATCATATTACAAAATACAAAAATCTATTGCAATAAAGAATCTCATAACAGCCAAAAGGAGGGAAGACATCATTATGGCAAGACTCATACTGGATCACACAGGTTTAAATGGCACTTTGTTCACCATGGGGAAAAGTGAATGTGACAAACGTAGAGAATGTGGAGTAAAAGAAAATGTCGAGCACATCTTATTACACTGTCACAAATACGGAAATGAAAGACAGATAATGGAAAATGAAGTTCAAGAGGTCGGTAGGAAATGGGATTTAACTGGGATTCTGGGAACAGATGGAGAGGCAATAAGAATCATGAGAAGGGCCGCACAGTGGTGCAGTGGTTAGCACTGTTGCCTTACAGCTAGAAGGTTCCAGGTTTGAATCCCCTGGCTGGCAGGGGTAGGAACTTTTCTGTGTGGAGTTTGCATGTTCTCCCTGTGCTGCGTGGGTTTACTCCGGGGGCTCCGGTTTCCTCCCACAATCCAAAGACATGCATGATAGGTTAATTGGTTGTTCTAAATTGTCCCTAGATATCTGTCTCCTATAAGCCCTTGGAATAGAGGGTTAGTACTAGTGAAGCGCTTTGAGTGGTCTTTGTGACTAGAAAAGCACTATATAAGTGCAGGCCCTTATCCCCTCTTTTCTCTTTTTTAAAAAACACAGGATTAAGTCATCCCCCTCATGGATTGTCACCTTATCGTGGTGGTGGGGTTTGCGTGCCCCAGTGATCCCAGGAGCTATGTTGTCCGGGGCAAATTGCCTCTGATAGGGTCTCCCAAGACAAACTGGTCCTGGGTGAAGGGCCAGACTAAGAACGATCCAACAGACTCTCATGATAAATTGTATATCAAGGATTCAGTGTACCCCGCCCGGTATAGGGTTACCGGGGCCCCACCTTGGAGCCAGGCCTGGGGGAGGGGCTTGAAGGCTAGCGTCTGGTGGCCAGGTTTCCACCCATGGGACCCGGCCGGGCTCAGCCCGAAGAAGTTACATGGGTCCGCCCTCCAGTGGGCTCACCACCTGCAGGAGGGATCATGGGGGTCCGGTGCTATGTGGATTAGGTGGCGGTCAAAGGCGGAGACCTTGGCGGACTGATCCCAAGCTTTCTAAACTGGCTTTTGGTACGTGGAATGTCACCTCTCTGGTGGGGAAGGAGCCTGAGCTGGTGTACGAGGTTGAGAGATACCGGCTAGTCAGGGGTGTCAAACTCATTCCATGGAGGGCCAAGACCCTGCAGGTTTTACTTCCATCCAGTCTCTTCAGCAGCTGTTTTCACTGATCACCAATCTGTAGGAAGAAATTCAGAGAAATCACCTGTTGAAGACACTGGGTGGAGGTAAAACCTGCAGGGTCTTGGCCTTCCATGGAATGAGTTTGACACCTGTGGGCTAGATATAGTCAGCCTCACCTCAGCACACAGCTCCGGTTCCGGAACCAGTCTCCTGGAGAGGGGCTGGAGCTTGGCCTTTTCTGGAGTTGCCCCAGGCGAAAGGTGACGAGCAGGGGTGGGTATTCTTGTATCGCCCCACCTTGCTGCCTCTATATTTGAGTTTTCCCCAGTGGACGAAAGGGTTGTTTCCCTGCGCCTCCGGGTTGGGAAACGGGTCCTGACCATCATTTGTGCCTATGCACCAAATGATGTTTCAGAGTACCCACCCTTTTTGGAGTCTGTGACTGGGGTGCTGGAGGGTGCTCCTCTTGGAGACTCCATTTTCCTACTGGGGGACTTCAATGCGCACGTGGGCAACGACAGTGAAACCTGGAGGGGGGTGATTGGGAGGAACGGCCTGCCTGATCTGAACCCGAGTGGTGTTCAGTTTTGGACTTCTGTGCTAACCACAGTCTGTCCATAACGAACACCATGTTCAAGCATAAGGGTGTCCACATGTGCACCTGGCACCAGGACACCCTAGGTCGCAGGTCGATGATCGATTTTGTTATTGTATCATCAGACCTGCGACCGTATGTCTTGGACACTCGAGTAAAGAGAGGTGCAGAGCTGTCAACTGATCACCACCTGGTGGTGAGTTGGATCCGATGGCAGGGGAGGAAGCCATTCAGACTTGGTAGACCCAAACGTATAGTGAGGGTGTGCTGGGAACGTCTGGCTGAGGCCCCTGTCCGGGAGGTCTTCAACTCCCACCTCTGGAAGAACTTCAACCACTTTCCGAGGGAGTCTGGAGACATGGAGTCTGAATGGGCCATGTTCTCCACCTCTGTTGTTGAAGCGGCGGCCCAGAGCTGTGGCCGCAAGGTGGTCTGTGCATCTCGTGGTGGCAACCCCCGAACCAAGTGGTGGACACCAGTGGTGAGGGGGGCCATTAAGCTGAAGAAGGAGTCCTATCAAGCTTGGTTGGCTTGTGGGACTCCCGAAGCAGCTGAGGTGTACCAGCAGGCCAAGTGGAGTGCAGCTCGGGTGGTTGCTGAAGCAAAAAACCCGGGTATGGGAGGAGTTCGGTGAGGCCATGGAACAAGACTTTCGGTCAGCCTCAAAGAGATTCTGGCAAACTGTCCGGCGGCTCAGTAGGGGAAAGCAGCTCCCCGTCCACACTGTGTATGGTGCGGATGGGACACTGTTGACTTCGACTGGGGATATCGTCGGGCGGTGGAAGGAATACTTCGAGGATCTCCTCAATCCCACTGATGCGCCTTTCATAGAGGAAGCAGGGTTTGAGGACGAGGGGGATGACTCGCCTATCACAGGGGCTGAGGTCGCCAAGGTGGTTAAAAATCTCCTTGGTGGCCTGGCCCCGGGGGGTGGACGAGATTCGCCCTGAGTACCTCAAGGCCCTGGATGTTGTTGGGTTGTCATGGTTGGCACGCCTCTGCAACATTGCGTGGAGGTCGGGGGCAGTGCCTTTGGCATGGCAAACCGGGGTGGTGGTTCCTCTCTTCAAAAAAGGGGACCGGAGGGTGTGCTCCAACTTTAGAGGGATCACACTCCTCAGCCTCCCTGGGAAGGTCTATGCCAAGGTACTGGAGAGGAGAGTCCGGCCATTGGTCGAACCTCGGATTCAGGAGGAGCAATGTGGTTTTCGTCCTGGCCGTGGCACATCGGACCAACTCTTTACCCTCTCCAGAATTCTTGAGGGTTCGTGGGAGTTTGCCCAACCAGTTTACATGTGTTTTGTGGACTTGGAGAAGGCATTTGACCGCGTCCCTCGTGGATTTTTGTGGGGGGTGCTTCGGGAGTATGGGGTATCGGGCTTGTTGTTACGAGCTATTCGGTCTCTGTACGACCGTTGTGAGAGTTTGGTTCGTATTGCCAACACTCGGTCGGAGTCATTCCCAGTGAGAGTTGGACTCCGCCAGGGCTGCCCTTTGTCACCGATCCTGTTCATAACTTTTATGGACAGGATTTCTAGGCGCAGCCAGGGAATGGAGGGTGTCATGCTTGGTGACCACAGGATCTCATCTCTGTTGTTTGCAGATGATGTTGTCCTGTTGGCTTCATCCAGCAATGGCCTACAGCTCTTGCTGGGACGGTTTTCCGCTGAGTGTGAAGCGGCTGGGATGAGAATCAGCACCTCCAAGTCCGAGTCCATGGTCCTCAGCCGGAAAAAGGTGGATTGTCCTCTCCGGGTTGGGGACAGGCTCCTGCCCCAAGTGGAGGAGTTTAAGTATCTTGGGGTCTTGTTCACGAGTGAAGGGAAAATGGAGCGAGAGATCGACAGACGGATTGGAGCAGCATCTGCAGTGATGCGGACGTTGTACCGGTCTGTTGTGGTGAAGAGGGAGCTTAGTTCTAAGGCAAAGCTGTCGATTTACCAGTCAATCTACGTTCCTACTCTCACCTATGGCCACGAGCTTTGGGTAATGACAGAAAGAACGAGATCGCGGATACAAGCGGCTGAAATGAGCTTTCTCCGTAGGATTGCTGGACTCACCCTCAGAGATAGGGTGAGGAGCTCAGTCATCCAGGAGAGGTTCAGAGTAGAACCGCTGCTCCTCCACATTGAAAGGAGTCATTTGAGGTGGTATGGGCATTTGATTAGGATGCCTCCTGGACGCCTCCCACTTGAGGTGTTTCAGGCATGTCCCACTGGGAGGAGACCCCGGGGCAGACCCAGGACTCGGTGGAGAGACTATGTCTCCCAGCTGCTCTGGGAACACCTTGGTATCCCCTCTGAAGAGCTGGAGCAGGTGGCTGGGGAGAAGGAAGTCTGGGCTTCTCTGCTTGAACTGCTGCCTCCACGACCCGGACCTCCGGAAAAGCGGTAGAAGATGGATGGATGGATGGAAGGATTAAGTCATAGAATTTAGGGATCGGGCTCAGATGACATAATGCTACACACTCTTGTACAGTAGGTGGCGGTATGCACCTTTCAGTTTTTTGCTATCTGCCAGTAACCGAGAGAAGAAAAAGACAGACAGACATGGGGTGTGTGGCAGTGGTGCACCTGTGGGCTGGTTGCCAACCGCCAATCAGGTCTAGAAGAAGAAGAAGAAGAAGAAGGGGGAGAAGTTGTTCAGAACTCCTTATACAAAGATATAGAGTGATGATAATCAAGTCTTCTTCTGTAAGATCTGATTCGCGGTTGGCAACCAGCTGAAAGGTGCATTACTGCCACAATCAAGTCAGTGGCGGTAATGCACCTTTCAGCCGGTTGCCAACTCCCAATCAAATTTAAAAGAAGAAGAAGAAGAAGAAGAAGAAGAAAGTCTATAAGGCAGTTTTTAGGTTCATTCGGACAACAGGCCCAATTTCAAGGATATAGCAGGGCAATGCCATTTTGAATCACACTCCATTCCAGAAGGTGGCGGTAATGCACCTGTAAGCTGGTAGCCAACCTCCAATCAAATCTAAAGAAGAGGAAGAATTCAAGATGGTGACGAGACCAGTGGAGCTTTGAGGTCTGAACCGAGATTTGCTGGTAAAACTATTAAAAAGACTTTTGTTTGTCACCAACAAATGTGAGGAATATTTGTGAGAGACACCTAAGCTGACCTGGAGAAGGTTCTGGTTCCGTTTCTGCTTTCAAACAGGATTTAAAAGAACGGTGAACCAAGCTAAAACCAGCTAGCTTAACTAGCTTAGCCGCTCTCGTGTTGACTTTCATGTGTCCAGCTGTGTGTTTCAAAGGTTTTTGCATATTAGCTCTGTGGTACGAGCACATGATTTAGGGTGCGAGTTTGTGGCGAGCACGAGCATGTGTGTCTCGGTGGCTGTGTGTCAGTTCAGGTGTTGCAGCCTCGTAGACCGCGGCCCAGGAGGTCAGAACACTCCCAGGTCGGTTCGGCTGCATCGAAAGGCGGATTAATGGCTGCTTTGGTCGGACTCTGACTGGTGCCGTTTGCCTTGTTCCCTGCTTAAATGTCATGGTCCTCTCAGCGGGGGTCAGCACCGACCATACTGAGATTAGAGTTGATCGTATTTTGTTTGACAAGGTTCTCCTTGTTCGTGTCACGCACGCGGGTGGAGCACAGACGTGGAGCTGCTGCGTTTTCACTGCAGGGTGTGGATGGTGGCAGCTGACAGTCAGCTGAGCACACAGCGCTCATTTAAAAATGAATTAAAATGTGGAGTTTGTAGTTCACAAACAGCATGAAAATGTGTCTAGAAACAGATATTTTGTAGACTCCATTAAACTGAGGAGCATGGGACACCACCTTCAGGGCTGCGTTCCATCTTGGCCTCAAGGTAAATAGACGACCTTCTGCCAGAAAGAAAAATGAAATGGATGAGAAAAGAGTCTCAAATTACTATGAAAAAGTCTCACATTTACAGGAAAAAGTCTAATATTGCTCTAAGTGGAGAAAGTCGGAAATTTCCTAGAAAGAAAGCTGTAAATTTGTGGGACACGTTAACTTTATGTGGGGGTGAGGAAGGCCCATTCATCAGAGAAAATAGCATAGAAGAGAGCTACAGTTTAAAAACAGCACAGAGATGATTTTTAGCAGCAGTGGTGAGTTTGATTTAAATTTATTTCTTAATAAGTTTTTCTGTCACCAACTTTCCAGCGGCCACAGCAGCCTGCCATCAGAGGCATGCGTTTTAAAAATTAAGGGGTCATTGATTGAAAAATGGTGAGTTTATAGGTTTTAACTGTGTCAAACATGTCAACTGATAATGGAATTGACCAAAAATTTTCCTAAAAATCAACTGTCAGAAAAAAGCACGCTGCCAAACTGCCCAAAACGTTTTTTGACTTTTCCAGGTAAATCATATAAGTCAAGTTTAGAAAAAGCCAACCCACTTCCGTCCTTGAGACCCGCCCACTGCTCTGTTATTGGCCCACCTAGCTGTCCGTCATGTACATGTTGTGGCTAAAGGTAGCCTATTAGCCCACGAGCTAACACTGTTATCAGGACACTCGCTGTCAGCGCAGCTTATATTGTTTTTTTCTTCAGCTCTTAACCCTGGAGAACCCAAGAACCCTTTTCTTCTTTGGAAAATTATGAACTATGCATTAAACGACTGCTATAAGTTCACTGAACACCAAAATATCCACTTTTTCAATTTTAACCCTTTATTCCCTAATTTAGGATTGGGGCTAAATTTGACCCATTGGGCTTTAGGCGTATCATTTCAAAGAATCATGATAACAAACACTGTCAATGCAGACTATTTTAAATTTAGGAAAATAATCAGTCAACCACACAACTACATTTAACAATGTTTTTTTTGCTTTATTTGTTGCATGTTAGAACTGGATTTCAAATGTACAAACACACTTTGGCCAATGGAAACAAGAACACAAGGCCAAAATCATGACTGAAAAAAACTAACACCATGGGTCTTTGCTTATCCAAAAATCTGTTCTGCTAGATAGAGGAACTCACACTAGACATTGTGATAGTCTTTGAAACAATTGAATCGGTGAATTCAAAAGGGGCCCAAGTCCCCTTTGAAAAAGTGTGGACTTGGGCCCTTTTTGAATTCACCAATTCAATTTCTTTTTTTGTTGATGCAGAGAGGAACTCCACATTTTTCACAGTGCATTTCAGTTTTGAGGTCCTTGCACACAGCACATCGACGGCGCTTTTCCTCCTTGACAGGCCAGTGGGTGATTTGGTCAAAACAAACATCTGCACTCTGACAAACTCGAACAAATCTTGGTGGTGGCGGGGAGGAGGGGCCTGGAGTTGGTGGCCTACCCTGCCTTCTTGCTGTTCCAACTTCAACCAAGCCTTGAGCAACCAAACCCTGAAACTTGCAAAGTTTGAGTACTTTTGATCCAGTGATTCCCTATGCCTCACAGTCATGCTGGTAAAGAAGCCATGTGTTGATCACCGCAACAGACAAGAAATGCCAGAAAAGTATCATATACCAGCGATGGGTCCTGATGGGAAATTGACAGCATGCAAGATGCGCATCCAGCATGCCAACTCCTCCCATACTCCTTGATGATGTTCGGATGATCAATGTTGGTGTACTCTTTTTTGGACTTGTCCCAGCGCTGAGCTTTTCCCAAAGGCTCTGGTCCAGCATATGTTGACATCAAACTGACTGCCTTCGTGTCTTGCCATTTCAAACAAACAGTGTTGGTGTTGGACTCAATTCAATAATCATAGGATCCACTGCCTTTCTTGGACAGGTCTTTGTCCTTTATCAGGTTGCACTTCGACATACGGGTTTTTCGCACAGTTCCTGTGTAGTAGATTCCCTTTGCCAATAATTTCTCAATGAGGGGCATCAAAGTGAAGAAATTGTCAGCGAAAATCAGGAAATGTACTTTCTCTGCAAGCAATTCGCATAGCTTCACCACAGTGTCTCCACCAACTCCCAATTGACTCTTCCCTTTTTGTTCATTGCCACCACCTTTTCCCTGATATGTCAAAGTCGTGCAGGAGGCCAGTGACACAGCAGCGTGCCCACACTTTGAATCCCCATGGATGTAGCTTCCCTTTGATGTACTGCCTTATGCCACCAAATTTCCCTTTGTATGGCACCATCATCTGATCGATGGACTGTTTTTGGCGAGGAGCTATATTGAGGCATTGTCTCCGAAAAGAATCCAAAAATAGTCTGTTTCCAAAGTCAATCCTTTTTTACTTCTTCACTGGCCATTTCGTTGTCTACAAAGTGGATGACCGAGAGTAGCAGGTTGAATTGGTTGCAACTCATTACGCCTGCCACAGGCCCATAACGAACTTCACTTTCCCAGTACTGACGTACTCCAGACATTTGAACTAACCCTATCCTGAGATACATTCCTAGAACTTGTTCTATCTCCTTTACTGAAGTGTCTACACATTTCCCATGCTTTTGAACACTGTGTTGATTGGTATGCTCAACAATATTTTCCAACATATCAAGGGAAACAAAGCGTCTAAAGTAAACCAGTGGCGTGTCTGTCGTGGCATCCTGGTACGACTCAACCTGTTCACCTTGAAAGTTCACATCAGGCAACTCAAAGCCTTTCTTTCGGCACCTGTAAGTTTTTGTGGCACGATTTGGTTCCATCTGTGGGCTAGCAGTCTCGGCAAACGGCACATCTTCATCACTGGACGAGTCATTGGACGAGTCACTGTCTTGGGCAGAAGATTCACCACCATCACTTTCATGTGGTTGAAACAGTTCATCAGAATCGCTATCGCTGTCCAATTCCGGGCCAAAGTCACTATCATCAGCTTCAAGTTGCTCCAATACTTGTTTTACAGTGAACTTTCCCTGTTGCTTTCCCTATCCTGAAAAAGGAGCGGCCATACTCCCTGAAAAGATATAGGTATTTACTTTATTAGTCTCTGGCCCTGTACTACCAAGGTAACTTAGTAAAATATATTTTACAAATGAATTTATTTCAAGGCTTTAGCCAAATACAGGACTGTCACCATTCTCCATCTACAAAGTCACTCAAAGAACCAAAGGGTCATTTTTGACCTGACATTTTTTTAACCCATACACCCAGAGGGTCATTTTTGACCCATCGTTTTTTGAACTAGCTCAGAGTCGCTAATTTAGCCAAAAAGAATATAAAACGTACTTCTAGGCATTCTGCAGGCTAATACTAAATAGATTAACAAAAAATACACAATTTTACCAACCGTTGGTTTGCTGAGAAGACGATTTTGTTTGGGTAGGTTTCCAGCTCAACAAAACAGCATGTGGTCAGCCATCTTGTCACTACCACTCTGGCTCATGTCAGTTCAATATTCATCCACTAGGTGTTTCTATGCAGGGGTCAGAAGTGGCACTCTGGGCTTTTGAAGTTAAATTTGACTTTTTTTGAAATTTTTGTTCATTTTGGGTAGCAGCAATTAACAGCGGCCAAATTTGACCCACGGGGTCAAATTTGACTGCTGAGAGGCCCATCTCTGAGTGGTTTTGAAATTAAAATTAAATCACCCTTTATTGTCATTCAACCATACAACCAATCATGTACAGTAGAACGAAATTGTGCTTTATCCTATCTACAGTGTCAATCACCCCCCCCCCCCCCCCATGTGTAGAATCAGAAGGGCCGCTGCCATGCAAGGCGCCGCCACAGATTTCTCTCCTCCATTCCATTATTGCTGAGCACCAAGCTGGACGACAGGAAGTTCCACTTTTATATGGTCTTCGGCATGACCCAGCCAGGATTTGAACCCCTGCCTCCCGGGTGTAGGGCGGATGCTCTATGAACTGAGCCACCACTCTGGTTTCATCGTGATTCCACAGCGACTCACCCACCAAGGCACACTGGTCACTTTTATGGCCCAGGACCAGGGCTACTGGTCGGTGTTATGCTGAGAACTGCCTGGATTGGTGGGGATTTATACACATTCACTGGGCATGAATGCGTATAAATGTTTGGTAGTGGTTGGAGAGGCCGTTGGCGTGGATTGGCAGCCATGTTTCCATCAGTCTGCCCCAGGGCAACTGTGGCTACAGAAGTAGCTTACCACTATCAATGTCTGTCTGGAGTGAATGACTAATGGACTCACTGTAACCGCTTTGAGATGTCACTTGACAGGTAAAGCGCCATATAAATCTAATCCATTATTATTATAGCCTATATCAAATGCATATAACGTGCACATGTACGTGCTCGTACACGTGTGGACATTTGCGTTTGTTCTGTTCCACAGACCACCTCTTCCAGCAGTTCCAAAGCTGGGGGAAGGTGCTGTTCTGCAGAATGGTAGGGAGCGATCACACTGACAGAGGTTCCACACTTTAGGGGTCAAACCTCGGTCAGCACAGAACCGCCACTACAGTCAGAGTAGGTCCTCAATGAGACGGTCTGGTCTTTGGAGGACCTATGTCTGCAAAAAAATCTCTCAACAGACATCGTCATAGTTGCTAAGCAACTGGGTAGTGTGTGGTCATGCAGACATTTTTGACAGAGATGGAACTTTATTTTTGTCTTTTTTTTTAATTGTCTTTTTTTTTTGTTTTATTGGAGAATCTTCACCAGACAGAGGACCATGACCAGAAAAAATGAAACTTTCACTCTTGTTGAAGTCAGCAGCTGAACAACAGTTAAATTAAGGTAAATTAAAACCATAAAATACATAAATTAATGTTCATTTTAAATATGTATATTTGGGTTTTTTTGTGTACTTTATTGATCCCCAGAGGGAAATTCAGGACATCCACCTGGATGGATGAGGCAGCCACAGTACGGCACCAATCCCTTCACCATTCACACACACATTCACACCCAGGTCCACTTTAAGGTCTCCAGTTAACCTGACCTGCATGTTTTTGGCCTGTGGGAGGAAACTGGAGTACCCGGGGTAAACCCACGCAGGCACGGGGAGAACATGCAAACTCCACACAGAAGGGTCACTGATGGTCAGGAGGTGGGATGGAACCCACGATGGTCAGGGGTGGAATCAATCCTGTGACCTTCTTACTGTGCTGCCACTATGCTAACCACTGCACCACCGAGCTGCCCATATCAGTTAGATTGAACTCTAAAATATATTCTTAATTACATGACCAGTGGAAAATCTGACAGTTTCTTCTTCTTTCGGCTGCTCCCTTCAGGGGTCTCCACAGTGGATCATCTGCCTCCATCTCACCCTATCCCTTCATCTTCCTCTGAAACACCAACCCTCTCCATGTCCTCCTTCACTACATCCATGAATCTTCTCTGTGGTCTTCCTCTTTTTCTCCTCCCTGGCACCTCCTTTGTCCAATATATCCATTTTCCCTTCTCTGCACATGTCCAAACCATCTCAGCCTTGCCTCTCTTACTTTGTCTCCAAACCACTCGGAGCTTTCCCTCTGATATACTCATTTCTAATCTTCTCCCTCCTTGTCACTCCCAATGAAAATCTTAGCATCTCCATCTCTGCCACCTCCACCGCCTGTCTTTTTGTCAGCACCACCGTCTCCAAACCATACATCATATATGGTCCCACTACAGTCTTGTAAATCTTCCCTTTCACTCTTGCTGCTACACTTCTGTCACAAATCACCCCTGATAGTCGTCTCCATCCACTCCACCCTGCCTGCATTCTCTTCTTCTCCTCTCTTGTGTGTTTTCCATTGCTTTGGATGGTTGACCCCAAGTATTTAATCTCATCTACTTTCACGACTTCTACTCCTTCTATCTTCACTGTTGCACCTGCCTCCCTCTCATTCACACTCATGTATTCTGTCTTGCTTCTACTGACTTTCATTCCTCCTTTCTCCACAGAATACCTCCACCTCTCCAGGTTCTCTTCCACCTACTTCCTACTCTCACTACAGATCACAATGTCGTCTGCAAACATCATGGTCCACGGTGACTCCTGCCTGACCTCGTCTGTCAGCCTGTCCATCACCATGACAAACAAGAAGGGGCTCAGAGCTGATCCCTGATGTAATCCCACCCTGACCTTGAATCCAACCGTCACGCCTACAGCGCACCTCACCACCGTCTCGCTGTCCTCATACATGTCCTGCACTACCCTCACATACTTTTCTGCCACTCCTGACTTTCTCATAGAGTACCACATTTCCCCTCCTGGCACCTTACTCCACCTCACTCCACCCAGCTCCACTGCCTCCTCGGCCCCTAATTCATCAAAAGCGGTCCCCCCCTCCTCCTCCTCCTCCTCCCCCCCTGCCCTTGTCATCAGTGAGCAGGACGTGCACAGACAGTTCTCCAGACTGAACCCGCGCAAGGCCCCCGGGCCGGACGGTGTGTCTCCCTCCACCCTGAGACACTGTGCGAAAGAGCTGGCTCCTGTCTTCACAGACATTTTTAACACCTCCCTTAAGCAATGTCACGTGCCGACCTGCCTCAAATCCTCCACCATCATCCCTGTCCCCAAGAAGCCACGGATTACTGGACTTAACGACTACAAACCTGTAGCGCTCACCTCTGTAGTCATGAAGTCCTTCTAGCGCCTGGTCCTGTCTCACCTCAAGACCATCATCACTCCCCTCCTAGACCCGCTGCAGTTTGCCTACCGTGCTAACAGGTCTGTGGACGACGCAGTCAACCTGGCCCTCCACTCCATCCTGCAGCACCTGGACTCCCCGGGAACCTACGCCAGGATTCTGTTTGTGGACTTCAGCTCCGCATTCAACACCATCCGCCCCGATCTGCTCCAGGACAAGCTGTCCCTGCTCGATGTGCCTGACTCCCTCTGCAGGTGGATCACCGACTTCCTGACGGACCGGAGGCAGCATGTGCGGCTGGGGAAGTCTGTCTCGGACTCTGTTAGCATCAGCATTGGATCACCCCAGGGCTGTGTACTTTCCCCCCTACTCTTCTCCCTTTATACCAACTCCTGCACCTCCTCCCACCAGTCTGTTAAGCTGATTAAGTTTGCGGACGACACCACCCTCATCGGGCTCATCTCCAACGGCGACGAGTCCGTCTACAGGAAAGAGGTGGCCCAGCTGGTGTCCTGGTGCAGCCACAACAACCTGCAGCTGAACGCGCTGAAGACAGCAGAGATGATTGTGGACTTCAGGAAAGTCACAACCCCCCTGCCCCCCCTCACCATCACAGGCTCTCCCATCACCATTGCAGATTCCTTCCGCTTCTTGGGCACCACCATCACCCGGGACCTCAAATGGGAGCCAACCATCAGCTCCCTCATCAAAAAGGCCCAGCAGAGGATGTTCTTTCTGCGGCAGCTGAGGAAGCTCAAGCTACCCACCAAGATGTTAGTGCAGTTCTACACGGCCATCATCGAGTCCATCCTCACCTCCTCCATAACTGTGTGGTATGCAGGAGCCACTGCCAGGGACAGACTAAGGCTGCAGCGCGTCGTGCGCACTGCTGAGAAGGTGATCGGCTGCAAGCTCTCATCTCTCCAGGACCTGTACATCTCCAGGACCCGGAGGCGTGCTGGCCGGATCATAGCCGATCCTTCACACCCTGGTCACGTACTGTTTGCCCCCCTCCCCTCAGGTAGAAGACTTCGGTCCATTCGGACTAAAACCTCCCGGCACATGAATAGCTTTTTCCCCTCTGCCATCAGACTGCTGAACATTAAGTGACTTATTAACTCTCGTGCACTATAACCTGTTTTCCACTAGCCCAGCACACCTCGTTACGGCTCGATTCACTTCAGTACGGCTTGGAATGCTTCTGTCTCCATTTGCATGTTGTTGTGTTTGTGCTGTGTTTTTTTTTTTTTAGGAGGTTTTAGAAGCGGGGCAGCAGCAGATTCTCAGCGAGGCGGGGCCACACTCCCGTGACGTTACGCACCCGACTGAGTCCTTATTTACACGAGACAAAAAAGGATCCAAGGATTATTGCCTTGCTGCTCTGTGGATTTATCTCACAATTAATTTTATCTCATAATTAAGCTGCAACAACACAAGTCACTTTTGTTTTGAATTAACTGCCAAATGACCTAGAAATAATGAGCTGAAACTTGTTTTTATTCGTATTAAATAATGAGACGGTGGCACACTGGCCAACACCACATCCTAGGGCATTTTGGATGTACTGAATTAAAAAAATTCATGTTTTTCACCTTCAGGTCAACGTTTGGAACAACAGTATTATTATTTTCCGTTTAGATGATGCTACACTCCTTCTAAAGTATTGTAATTCTCTGAATTTGGAATGCCGATAGAACATTCAATTTACATATACTTACTTTTTTACATACTTTGACTTGTAAGCTTGATCAGTCTCTCCTGCTGCATTTTAAAGTCCAACTGTGCAACTTCTTGTAAGTTAACATAAAAACTGTACCCAAAGTTTAGAACTGGATCATGTGGGGCAAATTTTTTATGATATTTCAATAAAAAGAACAGAAAGCTTACAAAAACATTTGTTTTTTGGTCTAGTTAAAAATTACATTACCTTTACAATGGTTGACCCTGACAGGAAGATCAGTATCATTTTGATCAGACTAGGCAATGGAATTTCTATGTAATTATACTGTTTTATAATTCAGTGTTATAACAGACAAACCACACTTTCCAAAACAATTCCATTTTATTATATACAAAATATTAAAAGAAAAAAAAAAACTTTGCAACACAACATGAAGGTTAATCGACATTTTATACACGCCGACCACTGAGTGTCTACACCAGCTTCCCAAACTGGGTCACGACTCGGCTGAATGAAGCGTCTCTGCCAGCTGTGGGTCAGGAAGGCTCGGTTGAATAATCCGGACGGGCTGTCGCGGCGGACGCGTGGGATGATTCTTCAAGGAAAATGCACACAATAAAATACAGCACAGTAGTTTTTAACAAGAATACATAAGCTTATTTCAGCGTATTGTTCACATGAATAATTAAAATAAAAGCTTTAGTCCGCAGTGTGCTGCAATTAAGCAGCGATCCATCCACAAATGAACAGCTTTTTTATTGCATAAATAAACTGAGCGTCTTACCGAATATATTTGCGAAAAAACGCACAATAAAAAATTAAAACTCACCGTTAAAGGACTCCGATGTCGAGACCTCCCGGTATATTTTTTCATTCCGGGCGGCTCCGTCTAACTCGCGCTACGTTCGTCTGACAATGCAGTCAGCAGACACTGCAGCTCCTTATTGATGCATGGAACACCCTTATTACGCGAAGCCATTTTTGATAGAGAATAAATGAAAATAGCACAGCAATACACTGAAAAGGAACCGCCAACAGTGGTTGCGTGCTGAGTAAAGGCGGTCGTGAAGATTCTTTTTTTTTTTTTTTTCAAAAACTTTATTGAGAAGGTCGTGAAGATTTGGTAGATGAGGAGGAGGAGAGGGGCGGTTACAACCTGACCAATCAGCACCGGTTACGACGTGACCAATCAGCGGCGACCAGTCTGTTAACGTCACAACACGGCACAGCTCAGCACTGCTGTACCCTGCCGTTCAGCGGGGCTGAGAATCGCGGCTGTTAAACCATGTTGGGGCTTGTGGAAAAGCGTACAAAGCGTGCTGAGCCGTCCCGTGTCGCGCTAAAGCGTGCTAGTGGAAAAGGCCCTTATGTACAGCAGCTCAACCAGACTCATGACATTCATCACTGTTTTTCTGTTGCATTATCAACTGCACTGTGGTACCCCATATTATCTGCTACTTGCTAATTTATTTAAAACTGCCTTGACTAGTATTACTCATTATTACTATTATTATTATTACTTATTTTTCTACACTTATTGCACGTTTTTAGTCCTTTAGTTTATCTCTTTATCTCATCATGTTTTTAATGTTGCAGCATGGCACCGAGACAAATTCCTAGTTTGTGTACTACATGAACAATGGCAATAAGTCCGATTCTGATTCTGATTTTGACCTTGTCATCTGCTTTATCTAGATCCACCAAGACACAATGCAACTCCTTCTGACCTTCTCTGTACTTCTCCATCAGCACTCTGTTAGCAAACATTGCATCTGTAGTACTCTTTCTTGGCATGAAACCATACTGCTGCTCACTGATTGTCACCTCTCCTCTTAACCTGGCTTCAACAACTCTTTCCCATATCTTCATAGTGTGGCTGATCAAGTTTATCCCTCTGTCGTTACTCCAGCTCTGATCAACACCTTTGTTCTTGAAAATTGGTACCAAAACACTTCTCCACTCCTCAGGCATCCTCTCACTCTCCAAGATTGTGTTGAGCAATCTGGTTAAAAAGTCCACTGCCATCTCTCTTAAACATCTCCATACCTCCACAGGTATGTCATCTAGATCATCCGCCTTTCCATTCTTCATCCTCTTCAAAGCTGCCCTCACTTCTGCCTTGCTAATCCACGGGACTTCCTTGTTCACCATCTTTCGTTCATTCATCCTCCTCTCTCATTTTCTCTATTCATCAGCTCTTCAAAGTACTCCTTCCACCTTCTCAACACACTCTCGTCATTTGTTAGTACATTACCATTTCTGTCCTTAATCAACCTAACCTGCTGTACATCATTTCTAGTTTGATCTCTCTGTCTAGCCAGTCGATACACGTCCTTTTCTCCTTTCTTAGTCTTTAGCCTCTCATATGTGAAAATGAATTTTTGACAGTTTGCAGACTCTTTTCAGTTAACCAACCAATAATCACAGAAGAAATACTATTTCTCAGCTTAACTTTTATTGAACCATGCAGGGAGTTAGAGTACACGGCCATGGGACTGTCATCCCCTCCTCTGGTTAAAGACCCAGAACAAAGAACCACACAGTTATATAAAAGCTTTCAGTTATAAAAACTTTCAGCTTTTCAGTTTTAAAAACTGCCTTGACTAGTATTACTCATTATTACTATTATTATTATTATTATTACTTATTTTTCTACACTTATTGCACGTTTTTAGTCCTTTAGTTTTTTAGTTTATCTCTTTATCTCATCATGTTTTTAATGTTGCAGCATGGCACCGAGACAGATTCCTAGTTTGTGTACCACATGAACAATGGCAATAAATCTGATTCTGATTCTGATTAGTGGGCATGTTTCCCAGTAACTTTCCAACAATACATGTCCATATTCCAAACTGTCCTATTGGCGTCCAGATGGCTCCTCTATCCTGTTATTTCCTGCTTTTATGGCTTTTTATTTTATTTTTTTTGTTACTTGTTTGTACCCGTAGGTAGATTTGGTTTGCAGTCTGGTGACAAGCCACCGGCTGCCGGTCGCTGCGTGCGCGAGCGCCCTAAACCTACATGTTTTTGGTATGCGGGAGGAAACCGGAGAAATCCCGGAGTAAACCCACGCAACACGGGGAGAACATGCAAACTCCACACAGCTCACTGTTGGTCGGGGGCTGAGATCGAACCCACGATCTCATGATCCCCGCGATCCCCCGGCCGAGGGTAAACTGTGCTGCCACAGTGCTAAACCACTGTGCCACCGTGCAGGTTTATGGCTTCCTCTCAGCGTCCATATATCTTTTCTTTCCTCATGCCCATATTTGGAAACAAGAACAGACTTTCCTGTGGAGTTTATGTGTGTGTAAGCAACTGATGTGTATGTGTGAATGGTGTATGTGTGGATTTGACTTGTGAGTCTATGTGGGTGTATGTGTGGATCTGAGAGATCTAAGAGAGCACTTTGTGTAATATGTAATTAACTCATCTTCACGATTTATTATAAGTTATTTCCTCTCGACTCCATTTTCATGGAGTCAATAACTATAATAAACAGGTGTCAGACACCTGGTGTTACTTTCATGTGTGATGAGTGAAAAAACTATAAAGAGTATATACTTTCATGAGTAATCATTGTAATGCAATTTCTTTTCTATCTTCATTGAGCATTTATACAGGAAAAATTCTCATCTCTTTTCTACTACCTTTGGCAACCATAAAAATGAGTCATCATTTACAAAGATTCAGTATTACAATTTCAGTATCAAAAATATAAACTTAAAAACTTCCAATAAATGTATTTACACAATTTTCAGCTGGTGCATCATGCTTTAGTCATTATAGGCCTATTGCCAGTACCAACATTTTTTCTTGCAGAGACACTGGTAGGCATGATTTAAACTCGTCTGTCCTCATCACTTGAATCCTTGTCGCTCTCCTCCTGCTGAGTTAATGAGATACTGGTGTGCACCAGCAGCATGTACTGTTTTTCCAATAAGGCCTCTACAACAGGGAATGCAGCAACATCCTACACACATTAGGATGGCGATACCGATCATAAGGGATAAGATAATGTTTTTTTTTTATCACTCCTGCCCACCATCCAAAGAAGGATTGTAGCCAGGCAGTGAAGACATCGGGTTCATATTCAACTGGTATAGCCGTTGCCCAGACTACATCATGTGGTTTGTATTCCAGGTCCCTCTTTCAACACTCTGACTGTCTGACTTAATCCAGATACATCATGATAGTGTGGTCAGTCAGTCGTACGGGGCGCAGACACCTCCCAGTTAGAGGGCAGGCGTGAGTAGACCCTCTACCCACAGAGCCACCATCCTCCATTTAGTTCAGAGGTGTTGTTCTGCCCTAGCGCCATTGACGCTAGGACTACGACTGCAGAGGAGGGCTTGGAGGAACTGTTTGAAATGTTCCTAAGTCCTGAGCAAGAGAAATTTGTTTTATTTGTCCTACTAGCAAGGAACTCTGCATATCTTCACCAATAGTTAGTTGTGAATGCATAGTTGTGATGATGTGGATCAGGTAACCAGTCATCTTCCAAATGTTCTACATATCTTGGTGTGTGTTTGAATGTAGTGTTATTGCTTTACAATTAGGATTAGAATTAGTAGTAGACCATGCCTACACTCTCTAAGGGGTCTTTTCCAAGTACATTTAGCCCAACATAATATTGTCCAGTGTCAGACAACTTCAGAGATATTTGTTATTCTGATAGGGTTACAAATTGTGCATTCCTTATAGCCATATGTGACGCTCAATCTCGCAGCACATGCCCCATGGTCGGGTGACTGTATAATGTATATGTATTTTAATTTATGTGTGGCGGCATGAAATAATAAGCGGCGAACTGAGAGTTTTTAAGGGAGTTTATTAATCATACCACCATCACGAGAACTCACTCCAGTGCCGTGCAGGCGCGCCGGAGCAAGCCCGGAGGCTCTCGTCAGGAGACAGGGAATGCGTCTCGTCAGATGAGCAGCAGAGAGTTACAGAGCATATGCAGTTTTTATACCCCACTACAGACAATACATTCACAGCAGTAGGTATGGACATTTGCATTTGAGAGTCACACATAACAATAGGAAGATTACTGGCCGGAATTCGCCTCTGCTCCGGAGCTGTAGAACAAAAGAGGTTACAAGGCACATCTACATATTGTTATCAGTCCATAGATCACACTGCTATGTTAATTGCCCCCGCTGAGCGCTCTGCTTGTCCGTGGCTGTTGTGGGGGTTACCCATACATATGATGTGTTTTAAAGTATTAAGTCATCGGGTCCAGTATGTCTGAACACACCAGCCCAGTTACATGGAGGAGTGCACATGTACTTATGACTCTTTTCATACATCACAAACTCAGATTCATAGTGCTTGGAGTGGTCACAATTACTGTATATCTCAATAGTTAAACTGGACTACACAAGCTTTATCTTCAGTGCACGTTATGGTGGTTGATGTCCCTTTATCCTTCATGTTGATGTTTATTGATCTGCCAGTTACCTTTTAAAATGGCTACTGAGCTGCACAACAACCTTATCAGGAGGTCTACGACAAAGACAAGCACAAAGAACACGTGAGCCATTCATAAAACTGGAATCTACGTCAGTAATCTCTGAGGGGTCTTTCATCGTCAGCCATTTTTAGTGTATTCTACCTGCTGTAGACTCTTAATTTCTTCACCAAGGTTTGAGACAATCAGGTCAGCTAAAATACCTGACTCCCTTTGTAGCCCCAGACTTCCTCCACAACAGCAACACTCTCTATGGATTTCCCCTTTAGCTTCTATGGTTTGTTTCAATAATAATTTACAGTGTGTAAGGTGTACACAAGTGTCTCTGCCTTGTACTTTTGCAGCTGTTGGAATTGACAATATTACCTCATATGGCCCCTGCCAGGGGGCTTCTGACCAGGTCTTCTTTTAACAGTCTTGGTAAGGGTTTGGTCTCCAGGTTTTATGTTGATGATTCCTCCTGTGTGTTCCTTCCTAGGAAGAATGGCATGAACAGAATCTTTTTGAGTCAACATTTTTAACATCTAATCTGCTAAACCAAACCTCTTCATCTAATGGAATGAATGGTCTAAGAAGGAATACAAATTAAAGCTTTTCATGTAAACTTCAAATGGAGATAAACCTTCTTTTGTAGGCATTATTTAACATGATTTGGTAGTTGGACCCAGAAGCAGACTACGGGCTCAGTTAGAAAGTGTAACAATGATTTATTGTGTAGAACATGACATGAGGTGCGGGGAGAAGAAAGGAAGGGGTTGAGCAACTGAGACACAGGAATGGTATAGACGTTATGAATTGTTGTCTTACGGGTCAGAGAGCTGCGGGCTGTGAAACCGCCGTCGTTCCTCGTCTCCTTCCCGGCTGTCGTGACGGGTGAATGAGTGGAATCCCGGTGCAGATATTTACAGCAAGGGGCTGAGACTCTCCTGGGTCGAGGGAGTAAAGAGAGATCACTGCACAGTTCATTAATGTCACTTACAGGTGTTGAGCTGGTGACAGGGGCTCCCTTCCGACGGGAGGACTGAATCCTGGGTCCGCTGGGAGGACGGGAGATCCAGAACCGCCAGGAGGATGAAGCCGAGGTCCGGCAGGAGGATGGTCCACCTGTACACAAATAAGTGGAGGATAACATGGAAATGAGGAGGCAGGCAGATAGAAGTTTAATCTTACAGTTTACCACGTTGGAGGAGAGGCTGAGTCAGAAGTGAGGAGCTGTCAGCTGTAGCATGTAAAGTTGACATCCCCGTGAAGTAGTGAAGTGCTGCTCCCTATTTAAAGGCTGCACAAATGAGAAGCGGCTGGTGAACCTGCAGCAGCTGTGGGGCATAAGTAATTACGGAGACAAAGACAACAGAGTGTAGCCAGGATCGTGACAGTATCTCCCCCCCCCCCCCCCCCAAGGGGCACCTCCTGGTGTCTAATTCGGCTTGTCCAGGTGAGCACAATGAAATACCCAGACCATCCGAGGATCAGTAATGAAGGCCCTTGGAATCCAAGATCTCTCCTCGGGGCCCGCCCAGTCGACTAAATATTGGAAGCCCCGTCCACTGCGTCGAACGTCCAAGATCCGGTTGACCTTGTAGACCGGACCCCCATCAACCTTCTCCGGATGTGGTGGTGGCTTGGAGGGTGGACAGAGGGGACTGGTGGAAACGAGCTTTACCTGTGAAACATGGAAAGTGGGACAAATACGGAGAGCTGGGGGGAGAGCAAGGTGTACAGATGCAGGGTTGATAATTCTGGAAATGGGATAAGGACCAATGAAACATGGGGAGAGCTTTCTGGAATGAGTCTTCAGGTTGATATTGCTAGTGGACAACCATACCTTCTGCTCCACACGGTAGGCGGGGGTCGGAAGCCTCGGTCGGTTGGCGATCTCGGGGTTCCAGTTAGCAGTTCGGTGAAGGGCAGCACTGGTGGTACTCCAAAAATGGCGGCAGCATCTGATGTGTGCCTGGACGGATGGTACTGCCACCTCCTCCTCCGAGGTGGGGAACAGGGGTGGGTTGTAACCTAATGAGGCCTCGAAAGGAGAGAGACCCTTAGTGGTGGAAGTGGCAGTGTTGTGGGCATACTCAATCCAAGGTAAATATGAACTCCAAGATGCCAGATTGGTTGCCGTGACGCACCTCAGGGCTGCCTCCAGTTCCTGGTTGGTACGCTCGCACTGACAATTTTTCTGGGGGTGGTACCCTGAAGACAAGCTCACCAAAGCCCCAAGCAGTTTGCAAAAGGACCGCCACACCTGAGAGATGAACTGGGGACCCCGGTCCGAGACCATGTCAACGGGGATACCGTGGAGTCGGACCACATGAAGGACAAAAAAGTCAGCTGTCTCTCTGGCTGAGGGGAGCTTAGCGAGAGGAATAAAGTGCGCTGCCTTAGAGAACCGGTCCACGATCGTGAGAACAACTGTGTGACCATCCGAGGGAGGGAGTCCTGTAATGAAGTCCAAAGCCACGTGCGACCAGGGCCTGCTGGGAATAAGCAGCGGATGCAAAAGTCCAGTGGGGTAAGAAGATGGTGACTTTCCAGCTGAACACTGCAGACATGCCTTGACATATTCCTCAACGTCTCTCCTCATGGACGGCCACCAAAATGCTCTCTGGAGGTAGACGAGCGTGCGAGAAACCCCAGGATGATAAGTGAGCTTGCTCTTATGTAAGGAGTTGATGACGGCCCACCGAAGGGAGGAAGGAACGTGCAAACGACCTGTGGAACCCCCCCCCCCCCAGGGTCAGGTTCCATCTGTTGGGCTCTCCTGACTCTCTCTTCAGTGTCCCATGAAAGTGCTCCCACCATGCACGACGAAGGGAGCATGGGGTACTGTTCCGGAGGGGGAGTCATCGGTAGCAAACTGCCTGGAAAGGGCATCCAGCTTGATGCTCTTGGAGCCTGGGTGGTAGGTAATAGTGACCCCCCCCCCCCCATCCTGTCAGGCAGCTAGGTAAGCAAAACAGAGATCTGTTACCCTTATTGTGTCAAAACAGATTTACTTTACCAAAAGGAGCTTTATACAGTACCCCCCACCAGCAGGGCCAACACCAGTCCCTGGGCCCCAGGCACCAGGAGGCCAGTGCCCCTACCCCCTGGGGCGGAGACCGGCCCGCCCCCCAGAAGCAAGACCCCCAGGCACCCCCCAGCAGGCACCCCCTTCCCCAACACCACCGCCACACACCCCGGGGACCCCCATGCCCAAAGAAGTCCCCCCCCCCAGGGGAGCCCAGATAGCAGAGAGGCACTACCCCCTCAATCCAGCACCTCCCGACTCGCAGACACACCCATTTCCACACCTTTACACCCTCATGCTTTCATGCGCACCCACATGCACTCACCCATTCTCACACTCTAAGACCCACCCTTTCTCTCTCACTCCTGTACCCGTTCAATCTCACTGCCACTCGCCCTCAGGGTCACCCACACCCACTCACGTTCACCCATGCACGCACTCTCATTCACACTCCGACCTACTCGCATCCATTCGTGCTCTCACCCTCACACTCACCCAACCTCATTCACCCTTATTTCTTCGGGCGACCGCGATGCAGATGCAACAAACCTGAAGGCGCACCAGTGCTCGGCAGCGGCCGGGGAGACCGCCAGCACAGGCCAGCGGCCAGCCCCCCGCCAACTTACCCCAGGGCGGCCGCGGCCACAAAATCAAACCCCCACCCCCAGTACCCACCTGAGCGACTGATCAGCAGATCACCACAGGCACCCCAAGATGCCACCCGACACGCAAAGTGCCACACAAAACTGACCCACCATCACCACCTCCATTCATCACTTCCTCACTCTTGCTTACTCTCTTATTCAGTCCCTCTCTCACTCCCTTGGTTGTCTCTATACATTCAGCAGCACCCAGGGATTTTGACAACATGATGGGTCCCAGGCCCCCTGCTGGGCCCCAAGCCAGAAGGAAGACCCCCAACCCCCTCCCCCTTGTACAGAATATGGTAGGTGTATGTTGGTTGTATGATGCAGTCATGTGTAAATGTGTGGACTTCCATAGTGCAGTTAAAATTGGGGGGATGGTGGTTGAAGCACCATTACCCACTGCGATAGGCAGCGGGGCCCCCATCCTCCCAAGCCCTCAGTGTCTAAAATGCAATTAAAATTGAGGTGAGGGCAGCCCCACCGCACAGCAGAGGTATCCCCTTCACCGACACAGTGTGGCACACCCCCGCCTCAAAGCCCTAAATGTATCCAAGAAGATGTATATTCCACCCAGAGTCAGGGGGAGAGGCGGGAAATAAAACTGGGAGGGAGGCGGTCCAAAAGTGAGGCCAACCCATCCCCAAAAGCCAGCTCACAAACTGGTTCATGAGGCCACCCACTGCTCCCAAATTCCAACCCAGGGCGAGGGCCGCCAGGCTGAGCAGCCCAGGACCCACCAGCGTTGCGCCCTGGTGCTCCCAGCACCACAAACTTGATGGAGCAGTCACACCCATTCCCACTCATCTTGCACATACAAACATGTACAACAACAATAGTAAACTATGGGCCGGACCCACATGGCGCCTCATGTGCCAAGCGACACTCCCAAGCCCCCCAGCACCAAGGGTACAGGGCCAGACCCAGCCCCTCCCGGGAGGCAAGGCCAGCCAGCCGGGGACCACGCAAGTCGAAGACATGGAAGCTCTCAAACATATACTTGACAAACTGAAGAGGAAAAAAGGAGAAGGAGGACAAGAAGCCAGACGTCCTAGCCATAAATATCGTGACAGCCCCAAACAATCCTTCAGAGCTACCAAAACCTGACCATGAGGAACCTCCTACTGCAAAGGGTGAGAATACCGAAGACACAACAGAAAATCCTCCACCTGAGGCTCCGGAGGGGCCTTAGAGCCCAACGCCACCCAGCGCCATTTTGGTAGTCCAGCTACCTGAAAAACTCCACTCGCTCGAGACAGACGGCTCTTTAATCCGCATTGAACTGCCAGTCCAACGATTTCTGTGTGACTTGACCGAAAGGGGGGTAGCACGAAAATTTTTCCTTTCATTGACCTTGGAAGATGTGATGATGCACGAAGTGCTACTGGATACGGTGGCAGACATCACTCTAATGTGGCAGAACCTCTTTGACCACCTCTGTGTCGCTGCTAACCGCGTGCACAAAGACTTAAAACTACAACCTTGTTCCTTAGCTGTTCAACCCTATGCACCCTCCAACACGACTCTGTCACACGTCATTGGTAAAGATTTCCATTGGACCCATGACCTTGATCCATCCGGTCTATGTGTCCAATCTCAACTCAATTCCATTGCTGCTAGGCAAGGACGTGAACCACTTTGTGCCTCTGATAGAGTTTAAGAATCTTAAACTATGGGCTCAAGTTTGGCAACCTCACCCACCCACTCTACCTGAGGCAACTGAATCACAGCGCTACACTCTGGACACCTTGGACATTCCAAGAGTCACTCCACACACACTGCTGACCCAACCAAGTTTGACCAAAGGTGACCTTGAGGACCTTTAAGAGGCTCCTCTGTCCTCCACTCGTTACCTGTATTAATGGCACCTGTTTGAACGAAGGAGTGGCTTCATAAGAAGCATTTCAAGGTCCTGGAGTGGCCTAGCCAGTCTCCAGATCTCAACCCCACAGAAAATCTTTGGAGGGAGTTGAAAGTCCGTGTTACCCAGCGACAGCCCCGAAACATCACTGCTCTAGAGGAGATCTGCATGGAGGAATGGGCCAAAATAGCAGCAACAGTGTGTGAAAACCTTGTGAAGACTTACAGAAAACGTTTGACCTCTGTCATTGCCAACAAAGGGTATATAACAATGTACTGAGATGAACTTTTGTTATTGACCAAATACTTATTTTACCGAGGAATTTACCAATTAATTCATTAAAAATCCTTCAATGTGATTTTCTGGATTTTTTTTTCCTCATTTTGTCTCTCATAGTTGAGGTATACCTATGATGAAAATTGGAGACCTCTCTCATCTTTTAAGTGGGAGAACTTGCACAATTGGTGGCTGACTAAATACTTTTTTCCCCCACTGTAGTTCATTCCTTTGCACCCTAAAGCCTGGGACAGCCGACGATGAGTATTGCCCCCAAGTGATCAAAGGCCTAGTTGTCCAAAGCTCCCACATAGAAGACAGATTGCTCTCTGGTCTGATAAATCTGCCATCAGCCAGAAACCTTTTGATTCTCTTCACGAGAAATAACCTGACCTTGTGGTAACTAAAAAGTCTTTTCACTTCCCTACTGGTGCCAAATCAAACAAAATATTGGTCGCCACAGCAATCTGTGCCCTCCACCTTCAGTGGAACCACAGACTAACTCATCCTTTCTTGGACTTTCCCGACCTGCCACATGCAGTCTAAATTGGCAGTGATCTTTTTGTGAGACTTGGAGCTCTGGTTGATACTATTATCAATGCTTTATGGTCTCTCTTGTCGGAGCCCCTAAGGCAGTTCTATGTTGTGCTCAACATCGTTCTGGCAGCTCCTGCAACGCGCTGGTGCCAAACTGTAGCAGCCCTGCTGTTCCTTTGGATTCATCAGTGACGTGGAGAGGGGGGACATGCTGCATGGGCAACATCTTGTCCTCCATATCTTCCTGCCCAGGCTTGAATCCTACCAATGCCCAACGCTGGAAGGTAGAACACCGGATCACTGGAGAGGACACTCCAGCTTCGCCTTTGGCGTAGACAAAACACGGGGAATGACAGTTACCGGTTATAAGCCACTGCTCAATTGGCGTAGAGCGTGGCGCCAGGGGTTGTTCCCGACGGTGGGAGGGATCATCAGATCTCACTGGACAGCTACCGCCCGCCTCAAGCTGGGCAGCCCCGAGCCAATAAGGTGTTGTCCCGCCACAGCTTGCTTTCCTCATTGGGTGCATGGGGATAAGGAGAAATCCAAACAGCAGGCTGAGAACCTTCGCACCAGGCAAGACAATAAAACAAAAGAGACCAACTCTAAAA
Organism: Pholidichthys leucotaenia; assembly: GCA_020510985.1. Taxonomy (NCBI): domain Eukaryota; kingdom Metazoa; phylum Chordata; class Actinopteri; order Cichliformes; family Pholidichthyidae; genus Pholidichthys; species Pholidichthys leucotaenia. The sequence continues at coordinate 43,601,936 of CM035841.1, forward strand.
CTGGGAACTTGGAACGTCCGCACTATGATGACAGGACTCGCTGCTAACCTCAAGGACATCAACGACACCAGGAAGACTGCCATCATCAATAATGAGCTGAAGAGACTGGGAGTGGATATCACCACTCTCCAGGAAACACGGTTAGCTGATGCAGGCACACTGAGAGAGAAGGACTACACGTTCTACTGGCAGGGAAAGGGCAGTGACGAACACAGGGAACACGGAGTTGGCTTCGCAGTGAAGAACACCTTGCTGAAGATGGTGGAACCGGGCAGCACTGGCTCTGCACGACTCCTCACCCTCCGCCTGAACACCACTGAAGGCCCAGTCACCCTTGTCAGTGTGTATGCCCCAACACAGACAGCCACACCAGAGGCAAAAGACGAGTTCTACGAGAATCTCGCAACAACTGTCAGGATCATCCCCAACTCTGAACAACTCATTCTCTTTGGAGACTTCAATGCCAGAGTGGGTGCTGACCACGACTCCTGGCCCTCCTGTCTTGGACCTTTTGGCGTGGGCAGAATGAACGACAATGGACAGCGGCTGCTCGAGTTCTGTACATATCACGATCTGTGCATCACAAACTCGTTCTTCAAGACCAAGCCCCAACACAAGGTTTCCTGGCAACATCCGCGCTCAAAGCACTGGCACCAGCTAGACTTGATCCTGACCAGGCGCACCTCACTGAAGAACGTGCTAATCACCCGTTTGTTCCAGAGTGCAGATTGCGACACAGACCATTCATTGGTGTGTTGCAAGGTCAAGCTGCAGCTGAAGAAATTCCATCGTGCTAGACAACCTGGAAAGGCACGGATTGACACCAGCAAGATGGCCCAACCAGAACTTGAGCAGTTTGCCTCCACCTTTGAGAAGGAACTTGGTGTACCACAAGGAGGAGAATCTGCAAAGCAGAAGTGGGATGAGCTGCGAAACACCATCTACCGCACAGCCTTGGCTACCTTTGGGAGGAAGACCTCGAAGTCACAGGACTGGTTTGATGCCAAGTTGACCGAGATGACCCCCGTCATTGAAGCCAAGCGCTCAGCACTTGCTGAGTACAAGAAGTACCCAAACGAGAAGAATCTCCAGATTCTCAGGGCTGCGAGAAGCAAAGTTCAGCAGACTGCTCGGCGCTGTGCCAACGAGTACTGGACTCAGCTCAGCCAAGACATTCAAACCGCTGCCATAACAGGGAACATCCGTGGTATGTACGATGGCATCAAGAAAGCACTTGGTCCGGCTCAGAGCAAGACGGCCCCCCTCAAATCTTCCACTGGGGAGATGATCACAGAGAAGAACAAGCAGATGGAGAGATGGGTGGAACACTACTCCGACCTCTACTCTAGACAGAACACCGTGACACCGTCAGCCCTTGATGCCATCGACTGCCTGCCATCCATGGACGAACTTGACGCCGAGCCAACCATCGACGAACTCAGTAAGGCCATTGATAGCTTGGCCGCTGGCAAGGCACCCGGCAACGACGGCATACCCCCTGACCTGATCAAGCACTGCAAGACCGCCCTACTGCTGCCATTGCATGACGTCCTCTGCCAGTGCTGGAAGGAAGGTGCCGTTCCACAGGACATGAGGGACGCCAAGATCATCACCCTCTACAAAAACAAAGGGGAGAGAAGCGACTGCAACAACTACAGGGGCATTTCCCTCCTCAGCGTTGTTGGCAAAGTCTACGCACGAGTTGTTCTCGTTCGTCTACAGAAGCTTGCCGAACGTGTCTACCCCGAGTCTCAGTGTGGCTTCCGCGCTGAGCGATCGACGGTAGACATGATATTCTCCATCCGCCAACTCCAGGAGAAATGCAGAGAACAGAACATGCCTCTGTACGTCGCCTTCATCGACCTCACCAAAGCGTTCGATCTGGTCAGCAGAGAGGGCCTTTTCAAGATCCTGCCAAAGATAGGATGCCCACCAAAGTTGCAAAGCCTCATCGAATCGTTTCACACCAACATGCAGGGGATAGTGCAGCACGATGGCAACGTCTCAGAGCCATTCAACATATGCAGCGGAGTGAAACAGGGCTGTGTACTTGCGCCAACCCTCTTTGGGATTTTCTTTGCTATGCTCCTGAGGCATGCCTTCAGCACAGCAACAGAGGGAATCTACCTGCACACAAGATCTGACGGCAGGCTTTTCAACCTCGCCCGCCTTAAAGCCAGAACCAAAGTACGCGAGGCTCTAATCAGAGACATGCTGTTCGCAGACAACGCTGCAGTCGCAACCCACACACAGCAGGAGCTTCAGACCCTGATGGACCGCTTCTCCCAGGCATGCAAGGACTTCGGGCTTACCATCAGCCTGAAGAAGACTACCGTCTTGGCGCAAGACACGGAAGCACCACCAACCATCACCATTGATGACTACAAGCTGGAGGTCGTGAATCAGTTCACGTACCTGGGGTCCACGATCAGCAACAACCTCTCCCTTGATACAGAGATCAACAAGAGGATTGGAAAATCAGCCTTCACACTCGCTCGCCTCACCACATGAGTGTGGGAGAATCCCAAACTCTCTGTCAAGACGAAGATGGCAGTGTACAACGCCTGCGTCATCAGCACACTGCTCTATGGGAGTGAGACGTGGACAACATACTCCCAGCAGGAAAAGAGAGTGAACTCCTTCCACTTGCGCTGCATTCGCCACATCCTGGACATATCCTGGCAGGACAAAGTGCCCAACACAGAATTTCTGTCCCGCGCCGGCCTTCCCTCCATGTTCACTCTACTCAGGCAGCGCAGGCTCCGCTGGCTAGGCCACGTTCACCGTATGGAGAATGGCAGAATCCCCAAAGACGTCCTCTATGGAGAACTGGCAACTGGCAGGAGAGACGTTGGCCGCCCACAGCTGCGCTTTAGAGATGTCTGCAAGAGAGACATGAAGGCCCTGGATATCAACACAGAGCGCTGGGAGGACCTTGCAACGGACCGCTCCAAATGGAGAGGCACCCTGACCAGACAGCTCAAGGCGGGTGAAGAGAGACTGACTGCTGCAGCAGATGAAAAAAGGACCCGCAGGAAGAACCGCCACAGACCCAGCAGCACGGAGACCACCCACAAGTGTGACCTGTGTGACAGGGACTGTCATTCGCGCATCGGCCTGTTCAGCCACAGGCAGTGCTGTTCCAGCAGAGTAGACGTTTAGGATTCTCTTCCATGGTCATCATAGACCGACGGAGGCCGACAATGGTCTCTCACCCCACTCCGAGACGCTCACTCTGAACCAGATCTTGATGCTCTAAAGTCAAGCCAGACCATCCCTGAAGCCTTCCAGGTACTGAACATGCAACACTGTGTCATACCTGCTAATGTCACGTGCTACCTGGTCCAACTACGCATTCAGATCAGACAAAAACTCATGCATCCGCAAGCATTTTTTCACCCGGCTGTTTGGCAATTTAGGCTTAACTCTGGAGGCCATACCCCTTTTAAGCCTAGGATCTAGAACCACCACGTTGCCGGTAAGCAATCCCACGGCAGAGACCAGAGACCATCGTCCTGCCCAAGGCCACGCCCCTCAGCTGGCTCATTAAGACTGATTTCCACAATTTTGGACTTACCTTTCCAGCGTTAGGCGGCCTCCCTGATTCCCTTTGGGCCGACTCTCTTGAACCTATGGTCATATACACTAAGCCTTCTAAGGCCATTGCCCTTGCGTCAATGTCAACCCCTGACAAAGAGTTGGTGGGACAGACTGACTTGACTAATGATGATTAAATGCTTGTCCAAGCCACTGAACTCCTCCCATCAACGTCCAATTAGCAGACCCCTGACAATCCCAGCGGTGCTCCACCGAAACCGGTCATCACCATCACCGAAGAGATTGAACAGGTGATAGCTGACGCTGATGCCCTAACCGAACGCCACAAACTTCGCCAGGATCTTCTTAAGTATGAACCGTCGTTTTCCAAAGATTTCTTTTACTGTGGTCTAACCATAATCCACACGGTATGCATTCCTACACCACCTGACACTCCTCCCACCTACGTCAGGCAGTACAAGATTCCCTTGGCCTCTTATGGCCCAGTACAGGAAATAATCGATGACCTACTGGACCGTGGCATAATCAGGCCATGCAGCAGTACTTACTCTGCCCCCTTGTGGCTGGTCCTGAAGCCCAATGGTAAGTGGTGACTCACCATTGACTACAGGAAATTAAACACTCACATTCCTCTCTCTAGGTGGCCTATGACTCTACTGGAGCAAGAACTTCCTAGAGTCAAAGATGCCAAATACTTCTTGACGCTGGACATTGCTTCTGGTTTCTGGACTATTCGAGTCCAAGCTGAAGACCAACACAAACTAGCCTTCATATTTGCGAATCGCCAATACACGTTCACCCAGTGCCCTTTCAGGTATGCTTACTCTCCTTCAGAGTTCAACATCTTCTTGATCAAAGCATGTCCAGAGACCAGAGGCAATCTCATCTATGTCGACAACATCCTCATTCAGAGCCCAACTCTGGACGCCCACCTCAATGAAATCAACCATGTCCTTGGCCAGCTCACATGAGCAGGAGCCAAAGTTTCTCTTTCCAAGTGCCAGTGGTGCAAAACCAAAGTCATTGCGAATCCAAGGCATCCTAAACATCAAAACCCCTACTAACATCTCCAAACTCCAGAGCTTTCTAGGGGTATGCAACTACTCATGCCAGTTCATTGAGGATTATGCATACTTGCCAAAGCCCCTGACAGACCCCCTACAAAAAGGACACCCTTTTCATCTGGTCTGAAGCTCAAGAACAGGTTATGCTAGCTTTAAAGCAAAAGTTATGCACAGCACCCTGTCTGGCCTATCCCAACTGTGACCAGCCATTCTTCCTACAAGTGGGGTTCTCCGCCATCTGTTTGAGTACTGGATTATACCAAATCTACGACTGTGACAAACTTGTCTCTGGTCCCGAATTGAAATACTCTCACTGCGAAAAAGCCGTTCTGGCCACTGTATGGGCAATCAAACATTTCTCCAACTATGTGTGTGGCCAGAGTATCACAGTTGAGACTCACCACCAACCAGTGGTTTTTCTTAACAGTCAACGCATCAGAGAAGGTGTTGTGACGAATGCCAGAATAGCTTCCTGGTTGATGGCTCTACAAAGCTTTGACGTGGAGGTCCGCTATGCACAGAACTTACAGAGCCCTCTCGGCACGGACTTGGCAGCCTGCCAACAGTGTTCTGAGGACACTCCAGGATCATCCATTCATGCAGAGCCACCTACAGTCACTGAAGACCCGAACCATCACTACTTTGACCAGAACATCTGTCAAAATATGGTCACTGCTTTCGTTGATGGTTGTTCTTTCCACCATGAAACCCACATCCGTGCTGGAGTGGGGGTGGCGTGGTTAAACATTCAGCCTTGCAAACCCCACAACTTTCAACTGGTGTCCCAATCATCCATGTATGCAGAAATCACAGGCGTGCTCATTTACGCTGCAATTTGCTGTAGACCATGGTATTCGCACATTGGTCATCTGCACCAACTCCACCTACGCATGCCTCAGTTTCACGCGTCATCTAGCACTCTGAAAGGCCAAAGGTTTTGTAGCCTCCAACCGCAAACCACTTAAACATCAAGACCTTTTCAGGGCATGTGATCACCTGGTCCTCTCCAACAACCTCTAGGTGTATTGGAAAAAGGTCAGAGGTCACTCGTGCACACCAGGTCAGGACAAAGAATGGAACGACCTTGTGGATTTACTTGCAAAATAAAGAGCCATACAAGGCACCCCCGGTCCTTTGATCCTACTCTGGTGCCAACTGCAGAGTCCCACCCGCCCACCCCTATAGTTTGTGCGGTCACCAGGGCCAAGACAAACAGGGCCCAGGACCCGACACAACCCATCGGTGCCCTAGCAGTTGACCCTGCTTTCTCTGATGCTGACCTTGTCTCTCTTCAAGCCCTTGACCCTGCAATCCATAAAATGATACAATATCTCTTGGATCCTTTACTCAGTGCACCATCCGACTCGAATCTCGCTGATATTGCGGAATTGAAGCCGCTTTATGCCGCACAATCATCCCTGCAACTGTGAAATGGCATTCTGGTTCATGTTTCCGATGAACTCCCTGCGCTTGTGGTCCCTTGCAACCAGAGGGGGGTGATGATTGTTCATGTCCATGATCTCCCAGCTGCAGGACACAAAGGTGTGAAAGCGACATACAATGCTCTGAAACAAGTGGCATATTGGCCATACATGCAAAGGGATGTAGCGGACTACATCAAGGTATGCCTCGTATGTTGCCAGTTTCAACCAACCAACCCAGTTCACCGAGCACCCCTACAGAAAAGAAGCATCTCATTCCCATGGTCTGACTTTCAAATCAACTGGGTAGGTCCCCTTCCATGGTCAGCCAGAGGTAACAAATACTTCCTCACCGTCACATGTGCTTTCATCAAATGGGTCGAGTGCTTGCCTGCTCCCAATGACACGGCAGAAACCATGGCCTACCTGCTGATGAACCATGTGTTCTCAAGATTCGGTCTTCCAAGCCAGATCAACTCTGACCGCGGTCCCTATTTCACCGCCGAAGTCATGTAACAGCTGTGGGAAACCTTGGGAGTTAAAGCTAACTTCCATATTAGCCACCACCCACAGTCCTCTGGACAGGTTGAAAGAGCCCACCAAACGGTGATCAGCATACTGAAGAAGTATGTTTCAACCACACCAAAAAGACTGGGATGTAAAACTCCCCCTGGTCTTGATGGCTATCCGAGCCACACCCCATGAAGCTACTGGGGTATCGCCTTTAGAAGTGATGACAGGCCGGCAAATGACTTTGCCCCTGCATTTGCTCTACCAACCTGGAGAGGCCAGTGTTGCCACAGCCTACACTACCCACCAGTACATGACTGACCTGACCAAACATCTCCAACAGACTTTTGCGTTTGCCCAAAAACATTTTGACCGATCGGCTGAAGGACGCAAAGCGTACTACAATCAGAAAGCCTCCCATGATGAACTTCAAGTGGGAGACAAAGTCTTCTACTATTCCCTCAAACAGGACAGACCAATGCACGGGCAGGAAAACTCGCTCGGAAATTCCTTCCCAGGTGGATGGGTCCATACAAGATCACGGACAAACTCTTGCTGGTCGTGCACCAAATCAGGATGCGCAAAGGTCGCCAGGACCCCATCTCTAAATGGGTCCATCATAATCAGATCAAAGCTCACCAAACCCCCATGGGACTTGTCGGGGACAACACTGTTCCAGTAAGTCAATAAATAAGCTTAAAATCCACCCTGCGCCTGATAGATAACTGAGCTAACTATCAGTCTCAGGTATACTCAGTCGCATTTCTCTATCCCAGTCAGCTGCATTAAACCTCCAAAAGGAAAGAGTTAACCCAAACTGAATTCCTAAAAAAGCTAACTTCAAAAGACCCTCCAAAGTTTTATTCAGTGTTGTCAACTTACTATTTCAAAATAGTACACACAAAACCTCCAATATCATTAGCCTGAGCTAATAACATCAAAATTCACACTAAACGTAATAAAACTCTAAAAGCCTAGAGCTCAGTCTCTAAAAGAAGTGTTCCACCTCTGAGAATACTTTTCACCTGCCACTCAGGTGACAAAAGAAAAACCAGCAAGAAGCTTGAGATTAAAATCACTTACTTCTATTTGTTTGCCAGGATGATGGCCCTCCTGTTTTTTAGTTTAGCCTTCTACCTAGCAATCACACCTCGGTCACCCAGTCATAACTGGGCAGGGCCGAGACAAAAAGTCAACAATCCTTTGGTGGATTGTCAGTAACAGTCTTATCGTTAGGGCCTCTTGTTAGCCTTAGCACTCCCACTATTAACTGGTCAACACCGCTACACCGAAATGCCAGGTAGTTGAACCACAAACCGTTAACAAAACTTTGCAAGATACTGTTTTGGTTTTGAATGTTTGCTCCAAAGCTTCAGTCAAACTCAACAAGGTCTTGAACTTGTCACTCTTCGTGTTAAAGAGTGACTGCTCACACACAGCTGGTGTCTGTTACTCCCAGAGGTAGCTAGAAACATTAGCTTTTCAGTTAACACTTTAGTATTGAGCCTGTTTTCACCTAATCTGGTCCCTTTTCCAGTTATCACAAATTTACTCCTCATTGTCATTCAAAGAACAATGACGACATTCCATGCTCGCTCAACTTTCCAGAATAAAGGCCTCGAACACCCTAAGACTCAGACATCTGTGGAACCATGGTTTAGTCCAGCTAAACCAATCCAATTTTAACCGCCTTGAGTTTCCTCAAGCTTAGCCTTAACATCTGCCTTAGATATAAGCAATAAAAAAAGTTTTGTTTTGTATCTCTCTTTAATTTTTACTCCTAGAATTTTTTAATTTATATGCATGCTTTTATATATATACACACACACAGTATATACTCTATTTTGATTTTTGTGCACATTCAAATGATTTTTGAACAATTTTAGTAGCTGCTTTATTGTAAACCAAAACATTTACATCAGAATCAGCTTTATTGGCCAAGTATGCACAACACATACAAGGAATTTGACTTTGGCTAAAAACTTGCTCTCGTTGTTCAGGTAGAGGATTTAAATAACGATTCAATGACAACAGAGTATGTACAGTAAATTACAGTCTGTCCGCGTTTCTATAAAAGGATGCAAATATATACAGGAATATATGCAGTTATTTACTCAGACTAACCACACTTTGCAGAAATATATGAAAAAATATACAGTCGCACAGTATTTCAATGTGAACTCAGATTCAGTGATATAATGTGAATGAAGTAAAAAGCAGTGTGAGAGTTATGTGCAATGTAATAATGGATGAAAAGTCATGAGTACAGCAACAGGTAGGACTAGGTAAATGTTAGGAGTTCATCAGAGTGATGTCTTGAGGAAAGAAACTGTTCCTGTGACGGGTGGTTTTGACCTTCAGTGATCTGTAACGACGACCAGAAGATAGAAGTTCAAACAGTTTGTGGCCGGGGTGTGATGGGTCAGCACAGATGTTTCCTGCCCGTTTCCTGGTTATGGACCGATATAAATTCTCAATGGAGGGTAGGTCGGTACCAATGATCCTCTCCGCAGACTTAATGAGCCGCTGCAGTCTGGTCTTGTCCTGTTTAGTGGCAGATCCAAACCAGACAGTGATGGAAAAGCAGAGGACAGATTGGATGATGGCGGTGTAGAAGACAACCAGCAGCTCCTGAGGCAAATCAAACTTCTTGAGCTGACGCAGAAAAAACAACCTCTGCTGGGCCTTTTTCCGGACAGTGTCTATATGGGAGGACCACTTCAGGTTCCGGGAGATTGTGGTACCCAGAAACTTGAAGGAGTCCACAGTGGACACTGTGCTGTTGAGGATGGTGAGTGGGGGCAATGAAGGGGGGTGTCGCCTGAAATCCACAGTCATCTCCACCGTTTTGGCTGGGTTAAGTTCAAGATGGTTCTGGCTGCACCAGAGGATCAGCTGCTCCACCTCCCGCCTGTATGCAGACTCATCATCATCCCAGATCAAACCGATGACTGTGGTGTCATCCGCAAACTTCAGGAGCTTCACCGAAGGGTCCTCTGAGGTGCAGTCGTTGGAGTAGAGGGAGGTATATAAAACTACATACTTTTATCTTTGTACTTTTGCAACCAGAATTTTTGAGTCATTTCTAGACATATACCGTATTTTGGGTACTTTAGACAATTTTCAATTTACATTTGTCCATATTCAAATTATTTTTGGAAATTCCTAGAAGTTTTTCCAGTAAATGAAATCCAAAGATCTCTTCGTAGGAATAGACACCGCTGACAAGCCAGTGCATATGGACATCAAAACCTTTAGCCCAGTATTTAGATCAAGAGTTGCCAAGTGGAACGCAGCTGCCTAGGATGTGTACCAACGCTGACCAACATTTACCATTGATACAGAGGGGGGGGGGGTGTTTATGTAGCATCAGCTTGCCCTTGGCTCATCAATAAAATTACTCTCCCCCTCTCAGAGATTGTTTCATCCCAAAAAACTGCACCAGAACTGTTTTTTCTTCATCATCAGAACCCCAGTGGAGACATTTTCCCTTATAGAGAAACCCGATAAGGCCCTTTTAAAGGATTAAATGCACCATAAAAACCGCTGGAGGTTCAGGCCCATCAGACAGTTCATGCTGATAGCACCCTTTTGTGCCAGGGACTGACTCTCATAAGCCCCATTTCCACCAGTATCACCTGGGCTTTACTTTTTTTTACTTGTTTCGGTTTTTTCGCCATTTCCACCCAAGTCCTCACGGTTTAACCGTTACGATTTTCGTGCCTGTTCAGAGGCAGGGTACAGGCGAGCGAAAAGCGAGGTGTGAATTGACGTCAATCGACTGCTAAACGCTGATTGGTCAGGGCGTAACGTCACCAAACGCGTCCGTTTTGTTTTCTGTTGAAGCTACACGTCCGCCATTTGTAATTTCAGCGAGTAACCGCGGTGACTGGATTCACAATTGTGTTCTCATATAACAATGTCCACGCGCAAGTTTATTCCATGAACAAACGATGAGGTGCGGACTTTTCTGTCCCTCGTAGCCGATGACTACATCCAGAGCGAGTTGGTGGGGCAACTTGCAATGAAAAAATATACCAGGAAGTGTCCGGCCTGCTATTATTGGCAGAGAATTTGGACTCGACACGGCCACGGAATTGGAAAACGGTGACGGTGAGTGTTGTTTTGTTATTGTCCGTCTTCTTGCCTTTCGGTCAAAAGCGCACTTTATTTTAGCAATAAAGAAAGTTGTTTGATTGTGGGCAATTGTGGTGATGGCTAGCCCGCTAATAGCTAGCTACCTCTGTGCCTTGCTGCTACCTGGCATCAAGCTGCTGAATCGCGCTTTTATTTCAGTGTTCACGTGAACAAAACGCTGACGTAAGCTTATTGTATTCTGGTTAAAAAGTTTTGTGTTTGCGGTACATGCTGCACTTTGTTTGTGAGCGTTATTGTGTGTTTTTTCCTTCTATACACAGTTTTCAAATCCCTTGGGGTCCGCCTCACTGGACTGCCCTGGCATCTCCCGGTCAAGTGCTGGTAAGGCACAACAAACTGAAAATTACCACCCGGTTGTTTTTATATGTGATTGTTTTCTATAGACGCATAACAAGGAATTTAAAATGTCTTTCTACGTTTATAAAAATACTAGATTCAGGGGTGTTCATAGCCACAGTGGCCCAGTGTTATAGGTGTGTTGGTGGTGAAATACTGTTGTATTTTCACCAAAAAAAAGGAGCACATGTACCGACTTCAAATCAAAATGCTTGATTGAAATTCTTCAAGTCAGCTAACACTATTAACCCATTCTGATTTATGAGGCCACAGTACAAAGAAATTCTTTTAAAAATAACCCATTAAATCAAAATACTTTTTACAATTAATCCTTTTTGAAATGAAGGGGGGCCTAACCACATCACCACAGAAGTTTCTCTACTGAGGGGCAACAACATGACAGTTGAGCTTAAATACAGCAACGAAGCATCCCACCACAGGCTTTCAACAGTTTAATTCCATATTATTTTTTCTGACATGTTTTGATCCGGTGTTATCTAAATACAATGACTTCTGTCTTTCATATAGGCAAGCTGAAGAGGTCCAGCAACATTGCAGACCTTGCATCACTGATGGCCCAGAATCATGCTGAGGAGATGCGGATCCATGAAAGGATGCTCGAACAGCGCGAAAGACACCTGCAGTTAGCCGCATTAAGAAGGGATGAGCTGACAGAGATGGCTTCCTTCCACGGAGCCTTCCGAAACCATTTTGGCAGTCTGGTCGAAGTACTGAAAGCTCCCCATTTGTTAACATGTTTTGGGAATATTTGTAATGTAATAAAATGTTAGTCTTTTGGATAAAAGTGTGGTTTGTATATTATAACACTGGATGATAAAGGCGAATAATTACATACACATTCCATTGCCTCATATGACCCTAATCCTGCTGTTCAGCCATAAAGGTGTCAAGATTTTTAATGGTAATGTAATTGTTATTGTTAAATTTAATAAATATTACCACTGCTGTAGCCATTGCTCTACATTGGGTACAGTTTTTAAGTAAAATTGTAAGCAGTTGCACAGGTGTAATTTACATTCAGCAGTAGACACTGATAAAGGTGAAAGTCGAATTGGGTAAAAGGTAAGTACATGTGAATTGAATGTTATATCAGCATTCCAAATTCTGAGAATTCCAATAAATTATAAGCAGTCTAGTATAATATAAAGCGAAAATACCCATACATGTAAACCCAAATATAACATTTTCGATGTTGTAAACGTTGACATGTATATGATAAACCTATGCGATTGTGATTCAATAGATCCATAGTGATCTTTGGTTTGAAAAAGAAAATTATAATTTGGTGTTGGGCAGTGTGACAATGTCAGTGTATTTAGTAGGATTAAAAAAAGTTTCATCATAAAATTTCTAGGTTCATTGGCAATTCCATCAAACCAAAAGTGAGTTGTCTAGCTGCAGCATATTTTTTTTTTGAGTCATTTCTACGTTGTTTTAGTGTGTAATTAGCCACCACTGAACAGATAACCCTTATAAATAACAATAGATTGGAAAAATGATACACAATGGGCCTAGATTTGGATTGGCTTTTTTATAATATCAATTATTTGGTAAGTTAAAGTTAACTGGAAGTATAACAAGTTTCCACATATAATTCCAAGGTCAATTGGCAATTCCATCAAATCAAAAGTGACTTGGCTAGCTGCAGCATTTTCTTTGCAGTCATTTTCTACGTTGTTTTAGTGTGTAATTAGCCACCACTGAACAGATAACCCTTATAAATAACAATAGATTGTACAATGATACTCAAATGATACACAATACAAAAAATGGGCCTAGATTCGGATTGGCTTTTTTATAATATTTTTAATTATTTTGTAAGTTAAAGTTAACTGGAAGTATAACAAGTTTCCACATATAATTCCAAGGTCAATTGGCAATTCCATCAAACCAAAAGTGCGTTGTATAGCTGCTGCTTTTTTTGGGAAGTCAGTTTATCATCAGTGTATCATTATTACACAATATACAAAATGGGTCTAGATTTGGATTGGCTTTTTTTTATATTATTATAAATTATTTGGTAAGTTAAAGGGGTTTAGGATTAAGCTTCTGCATAATTTTAAATTACCCCGGTGTTTCAGCATTTAATTAACCGTCTGTTAACATTTAACCGTTTTGAACAACAGAGGTGACGTAGTTGAAAAGTGCACAACATTTTATTTAAAAAAGACGTTTGACATATGTATGCACATGAACACTGAACAAATGAAATGATCTCTGAATGATCTCTGCTTCATATGCAGCTGCTTCAGATTCCTCCTGGGCAACCGCTATTCTCCTCTCCTGCTCCAAAGTGTGTTGTCTTAATCCACGTCGTCTTCTCCTGTAAAATTCTCTTGTCTCGTTAAAGACATTCATTGTGTTAAAAACCGTGGAAATCCTCCGCTCGTAATCCGCTATTTTTTTCTGTGTTGTTGAGGAGTCAGTCTCGTCCTTTATACGTCAGCAGTGTAGCGCCACCTCGATCCCGCCCACCCCAGCAATTCTCGGCTTTCCGCGGTTGTGATGGAGGCGCAGCCGCGGGAGAAACAAGTAGTAAAGAAAAGAAAAGAGTAGCGCAGAACTATATAGTGGAAATGTGGCTATACAAGCATAAATTCTCAAAGTTTACTCCTCAAGTAGATAGGTATATAGTTGACTCCCTTTTGGACATATTCCAGACGCCCATAAAAAAACTATTTAAGCTGTATACCAAGTCCTAGAAATCATACACGGCTCAACATTTCCTCCTGGTGGACATCTACGGAATATGTTTCATTACTGATAAACTGTTATTTCTGACCGAAAATTAACCACATTTTCAAGTACATTCCTCAGGATAACTCTGGACTCTGAAAGATGATCTCTGTGATAGACAATAAGGGTTTGCAATAATTCATTAATCTTTGATTTCAGTGTGATTGCATGCTTGAAATATTCCTTAATCAGTGATTTAAAGTCCTCGGACGGTGACATTTTTTTATTGAACCAATAAACTGATTGTATGAAAATATTCCATTCTGGCCATTCCCGTGATTTAATATGTGTCACCAGCCTCCATAAATGACTTTATTTGGTAATAGCCCATCTTTCACTTAGTGATGCTGCAGTGCCGCCATCTGTCGATAGGGGCAGGCAGCAGTGACGTCAGCTCAGGAAGAAGTGAGGGTGATATTGCCTGCCTGTGCTGTGAGCCTCATCAGAGAAACATTCCCATCGGATCACTACAAGGGATTTTGCCTACCAAGATTAGATTTGTGAAAAATGATATTTAAATAAAGTTTTGTAAAATCATATATTGAGTTTATTAATGTTCATGTCAATTTTATAATTGTAATATTTCAGCATTCATCAAAGTCGCATGTCATATACATTTGAATAGTTTTTCTACCATTTTATGGTATAAAATTCGGGTTCAATTCGGCACTCAATGTGGTGGGAACTCTGGCTTGTACATAGTGCCACTGCTCCCATAAGTGGGTTGGATCAACCAAGGTTTTGTTGAACAGAGTATTCATCAGATCATCCACATATTCTGAAAAAAAATATATTCAATAAAAATTAGACATCCATTTGACTACAGTATGAAATACAAATTTGACCCAAATTAACATAATTTGATAAAAGCTATGAAATGTGAAAGTTGAATGAAGACCAACCCTCCACCCACTGTAAATATCATATACAAGCCTAGAAAATGATACTAATATTTCTTATACTCCCCGAAAGTTGGATTAACTTTCTTTGCTTGCAGTGTATATCCGCCTTTTTTGAATTTTGGGTACCTGATGATGAAGACCGGCTCACCATCACTATTCTGTGCCTGCTTGCGGCCTGCATTTTCATTAAAGTGCATTGCAGCTAAACAAAGTCTGTAATTAGAATATTATCACAATGATTTATTTTTGGACATATAAGTGATCTGTCTATCAGCAGAAACTCTATGTAATTGGCACTGTTATTATAATTGCATTTCATATTTTTGGTCACATATTGCATCTCCTCACCTTGTCAACATTCCAAGGAATGAGAAGTGTACACTCTTTGGTGCAAAATGAATAATCAGACTGTGGAAAGCCTCCACATTTGAAGTTTGCTGCCCTGGACTCAGCTTTCGCACATCCCTGAGGACCCGTGTTTTGTTGATCATATCAACAACTTTTTCACAGCCCTTTGTCCCTGAAATAAATAAATTGTAGGTGTGAGATATGTGACCAAAAATGATGAAAATCAATGGGATAATAATTTTTATATATATATAATACATGCACTGTTGTTTCATTGTGTGAAACTGTTTTTTGTGTTAGGTTGCAGTCTCTCAGGAGCTGCGGGATCGTATATAGTGCTCGCATCTTTGTATTTGTACTACGCAGGTGTGCGCGCAGCTGAAGCCGCTGATGAGGGGCGAGTCGTGACACAAATTGCATCTTATTCTCGAAATCGCTGTCAATGAAATGTCTACTGCACATGTTGGGTGAGTTACCGACATCATTCCAATTTTTTTGCGTTTTCTGAACGAATTTCACCCATGCCGTTCTGATTTTCCCAAGGACGGGAAATTCAAAAACACTCACCGCATGCTCCGCTGGTATAACGTCGCACCCGTAGACAACACAATGCCAAACCATAATTAATTCAATTCCTGAAATCCTAATCTTAATAAATAATCTGTTTGTAATCCACAAGTACTCCGAGAAATATCCGTATTCGCCGATTTTAAAACGTAAACAACAAACAATGTCCGCCGAGCGTGTGCGTCTCTCTCCCTGTGATGATGTCACACAGTCAGTGGCCATTTTAGCCGCTGATCGCTCGGCTGAGTCAGACAGCTCTCAAGGACAGCGTACTTCAAGAGTGCATTGTCACCTTATGCGACATTTGTTGACACCAAAACGTGCGGTTCAAATTAGCTCGTCTCACACAAAAATTTAAGATATGATTTAGCGATATTGAATTTTCGTCCGGCCGATGCCTTTAAATGTGGTTGCATGCCTTAGAAATGTTTACATGAATCTTATTGTGATGTGTGTTAATGATATAAGTACCAGTATACTGTAACTACATGCTCACTGGATATTAGTTATGAATCACTGAAAAGTAGTTTAGATTTCATATTAAGTATATAAAATGAATTTTATAGAGAATGGGTGGTGCGGTGGAGCGGTGGTTAGCACTGTGGCAGCACAGCAACTCACCCTTGGCCATGGGATCCCTGGTTCGATCCCAGCCCCTGACCAACAGTGATCTGTGTGGAATTTGCATGTTCTCCCCGTGTCTGCGTGGGTTTACTCCGGGATTTCTCCGGTTTCCTCCCACAGGCCAAAAACATGCAGGTTAGGTTAATTGGAGACTCTAAAGTGGCCCTAGGTGTGAATGTGTGTGTGAATGGTGAAGGGATAGCGCCGTACCGTGGCTGCTTCATCCATCCAGGTGGATGCCCTCAATTTCCCCTCTGGGGATCAATAAAGTATACAAAATCAAAAAAAAAAATGTATGTGCTCTGAAACTTGTGTGAGTCATCTGACTTGTGACAACCAATCACAGGCTGCACCTGTTAGATGATGTCCTCTTTTCATTCTATTGGTTGGTTACAAAGAACTGCTCCCTCATTGGACAAAAGTTCACTCAAACCTCTTGTGATGGAAGACAATTGGTCCTTTCTTTCTTGTCAGTCACCCTCACCAGGGAAATTGGATTCAGTTAAAATAGAGAGGGAGCCGCCCTAGTTTCAGTTCTTGTTAAAGTTCTGTGTGTGTCTGAACCTTGTCAAGTCCTGTGCTAGTCTTCTTAAAATCGTCTTTTGTAAGCTTTTTTTTTTTTTTTTTTTTTTTCGGCATCTGGGTAGGATCCCTTTTTGTGAGCTCACCTCTTGACAAGAATCAAACTCTCAAAACACCTTTCTTCCCTCTGCTCAGAAGCCATTCTTGCCCTACTGAACGTTTTTGTGGACTTTGATTTTTTCCTGCCATTAAAGTGAACTAATAGCGATTTTTGGACTCTTGTTTCTTGCCTGACCCCCACGAACCACAACGCCAAAAGCACTCTGATCTCGTGGGTGTAATGGCCTAGCTACCATTTTCTTTCAGACTAAAGTTCTCCAGTGGCTGGTGGATATCCTAAACTTTTGGACCAGTTGCCGCAAAGACGTCACGTCTGCTCCTGGAGCCCCCGTTCATCCTGCTGCCGGCTACGCGCCACATGCACCGGAATGCCCCCAGCTGAATGTAAGCCTCACAGCTTTAATGATTAGAAGGACTACTGGCAGTCGCTTTTCCCTGGTTGCCACCTGACAGGCGTGTCACGATCACCGCTGGAAATCTGCGGACACAGCTGTGCTAGTAAGCCACACTTTCATTCCTTATCTGCTGGGCTAAACGTGATGTGTAAATAAAATTGACTATGACCAATGTTTTCATGGTGTAATTAGTCCATAAGCTACAAGACATCTATAAGCTGAAGGAAATTAGTTCTTTTTCCATAAACTTTGTTTTTCTTTTCATAGAGTAACTTAGAATTCCTTTTTCATATAATTAGCTTAGGTCAGTTTTCCCCATAAAATTGCATTCAATTTTATACATAATTGTGATCAAGTTATTTCACAGTCTTCCGTTGCATTACAGCAAAATCTAATTTCTCATGGTTCCACAAGTGTGCTTACATTGTTGCTCAATAAGCAGTTATAAAGCTGTGATATTGATCACTTGTTGATCATTTTGAACCTACTTACCACTCATTTGAATGTAAAGTCATTTAACCTTAGTTCTTTAATAAACTTGTAAACGAGAGAAGTTGTATTTGATTTCTTGCTGCATGTATGCTTTCCTGGTTCACGGCAGAAATGAATTCACTAATATTTGAGACTGATTGATTGATTGATGTTACAGAAATTAATGAATTAATAAATTTGTTCATTTGAACTGGTGCCCCGTTTGAAGAGCCTGGCTCTCATAGTTTGTGTTTGTGGAGGAATCAAACATCCTTCCACTCACCCACTTCTAATCATAAAATAAAATCACTGTACCTTATCACACAGATAATTAAATATTGCTACAGTGTCTTCACACCAAACGTCTGCATCTAGTGAGATGCAGACAGGCGAAGTTGTCTTTAAAACTTCTGCAGCTGTGTTCAATTTGCTGTGGAAATTCCCAAAATAACGTCATGCTTAGGTTTACATTATTCAACCTGGGGAGCACCTGAAAATGTTGTCTCAAGCCTCCAAAACTTCACAGATGATGGGTGTTTACATTGCTAGCTTGCTAGGACATCCGTGGCCAGAAACCGTGGGTAAATAAGTTTACTTACCATGGGTAAGTAGTTTACTCTGCAATGGTGATTCTTTTTTACTCTGACGCAGAATCTCAAAGCTAGCAGCTAACTAGTGGACGTGAACGTGTGACCATGCAAATTCGTGCATACTCGCATCTTCCCGTTCACTTTGTATGGATTTGCGCCGCCTGTTCGCATTTGGTGTAAACACACTTTGAGAATCTCTTCCATGCCAGAGAAGAGAGAACTTAGCTGTTGCTGGCAGGGCTGAAATGATTAGTCGACGTTGTCGATAATGTCGACAATAAAAACTTGTCAACAAATATTTTTATTGTTGACAAATCGTTTAATTATAAAGTTTATATGCATGCCGTGATAATGTTCAGTTGTAACTGCAGTGCACGACCGGAACTGCTGAGGGCAGTATCGCCTCTGTTGTCCATCATGTGTTAACAGTTTCCAACGAAGAAGAGGAGGAGCACATTTACGGCTCGGAATATGGCGAATGTCAGTGGATTAAAAAAAAAAAATAAAAAAAAAAGGCAGACCCAAACTTGCTGCTGTTTGGGAACATTTTACAGAAGACAACAGAACAAAACAAGTAAAATGCAGACTTGGCAAGCTAGACCTCACTTACCACGGCAACACTACAGTGATGCATGAGCATCTGAAACAACGGTACCTGTGAGCTATGGCATTACCATCTGCTTGGTAAATTTTTGCGAGTAAAAGAAGGTAGAGCCGCTTATTTTCAGTGGCCAACAAGTTCAAGCTTTAGAAAAATGACAATACTTTTTAGTATGTGCTGTTAATATTAGCTTACCTTTTTGACAATAAGCTCTCTGGTTGCTGAAGGTTGGGCTGTCATGGCTAACGTGTTGAATGCAGTAAATAACTGAATTACAGGAGGCACTATCACTTTTTTATCTTTAATATTAGCCCTCATTCTGAATATTAGTTACTGTTGGCGTGATTTAATTGATTATAAGTGTGACAAGGTACAACGATTATTTAATTTAATTTTAGAGGTGTGGGTGTATGTTGATGGGTTTTGTCCATCCACAACACTCACAAATAACAGAGGAAAACACTCATAACAGGGTCACCAGTCTAATGGGATTATTTATTAATAACTAATCCTTGAAACCTTGTCATTAGCCAGTCTCAGAATTTGTGAATTTTTCTGCAGTGAATCAGAAAAGCACACACAAATACAAAAAATCAAGCAGGAACCTCACTATACTGTTAACAAGTTTAAACAATCAGATTCAGGTTAAATGACATCACATTCAAATGAGTTGTGAGCAGAGGAAATGATCGACAAGTATCAAATATCATATTAATTGATAAGGGATTCCTGAGCATAAAGCCTGTATTTAAACCTTTGTGAACATCAAAAGAAAACCAGATTTTTAATTTGTACTGTGATGCAGTTGGAAGACTGTGAAATAACTAACAAAAATATGCATGAAATTGGATGCACGGCCAGCCCCAGCAGCCGGTTTGACGTCTTCCTGGGCAACATCCATCCATCCATCCATCCATCTTCTACCGCTTTTCCAGAGTTCAGGTCGCGGAGGCAGCAGTTCAAGCAGAGAAGCCCCGACTTCCCTCTCCCCCGCCACCTGCTCCAGCTCTTCAGAGAGGATACCAAGGCGTTCCCAGACCAGCTGGGAGACATAGTCTCTCCACCGTGTCCTGGGTCTGCCCCGGGGTCTCCTCCCAGTGGGACGTGCCTGAAACACCTCAAGTGGGAGGCGTCCAGGAGGCATCCTAATCAGATGCCCATACCACCTCAACTGACTCCTTTCAATGTGGAAGAGCAGCGGTTCTACTCTGAGCCTCTCCCGGATGACATAGCTCCTCACCCTATCTCTGAGGGTGAGTCCAGCAATCCTACGGAGAAAGCTCATTTCAGCCGCTTGTATCCGCGATCTCGTTCTTTTGGTCATTACCCAAAGCTCGTGACCATAGGTGAGAGTAGGAACGTAGATTGACTGGTAAATCGACAGCTTTGCCTTAGAACTCAGCTCCCTCTTCACCACAACAGACCGATACAACGTCCGTATCTCTCGCTCCATTTTCCCCTCACTTGTGAACAAGACCCCAAGATACTTAAACTCCTCCACTTGGGGCAGGAGCCTGTCCCCAACCCAGAGAGGACAATCCACCTTTTTCCGGCTGAGGACCATGGACTCGGACTTGGAGGTGCTGATTCTCATCCCAGCCGCTTCACACTCAGTGGAAAACCATCCCAGCAAGAGCTGTAGGTCATTGCTGGATGAAGCCAACAGGACAACATCATCTGCAAACAACAGAGATGAGATCCTGTGGTCACCAAGCATGACACCCTCCATTCCTTGGCTGCGCCTAGAAATCCTGTCCATAAAAATTATGAACAGGATCGGTGACAAAGGGCAGCCCTGGCGGAGTCCAACTTTCACTGGGAATTACTCCGACCGAGTGTTGGCAATACGAACCAAACTCTCACAACGGTCGTACAGAGACCGAATAGCTCATAACAACAAGCCCGATACCCCATACTCCCAAAGCACCCCCCACAAAAATCCACGAGGGACGCGGTCAAATGCCTTCTCCAAGTCCACAAAACACATGTAAATTGGTTGGGCAAACTCCCACGAACCCTCGCTCCTCCTGAATCCGAGGTTCGACCAACGGCCGGAGTCTCCTCTCCAGTACCTTGGCATAGACCTTTCCAGGGAGGCTGAGGAGTGTGATCCCTCTAAAGTTGGAGCACACCCTCCGGTCCCCTTTTTTGAAGAGAGGAACCACCACCCCGGTTTGCCATGCCAAAGGCACTGCCCCCGACATCCACACAGTGTTGCAGAGGCGTATCAACCATGACAGCCCAACAACATCCAGGGCCTTGAGGTACTCAGGGTGACTCTTATCCACCCCCGGGGCCCGGCCACCAAGGAGATTTTTAACCACCTTGGCGACCTCAGCCCCTGTGATAGGCGAGTCATCCCCCTCGTCCCCAAACCCTGCTTCCTCTGTGGAAGGCGTATCAGTGGGATTGAGGAGATCCTCAATCATTATAATTGATTATAACTCAATGTAAATACATGAAAAGACATTAATTCACCGTCTGGGTGAGATGCAGACAGGCAAAGTTGCCACTCACCTGAAAAAGTTTTCCCTGTTGAAAACTTGGTGTGTGTTTCTGTGGCAGCACGTCTGTGGGTAAATAAATCCAACATCCCGATTCAGCTGAAGAGCTCCCTGTTCTTCAGCCTCCATTTTGGGTAGAAAATAACAATAAAGACAACCGGGCGGATCCAAGAAATACTTTTACCGGAGAAAGCGGAGGAGAAAAGTTTAAAAAATGTCTCTTGGACTTGGAGGAGTGAGGAGGAGATGCAGGCTCTGATAGATATTTCGTCAGAGAACCAGATTTCTCAGCTGCTTGTGGCTACACACAAGAATATCGCCTTTTTTAAAACTTTTAGCTACATCATGATGGCACGGTGGTTTCTACAGACAGTGGAGCTTTTTATTTTTATGAGTTTGTGGTGGATAAACACCTCGGCTGAAGGGAACGGTGTTAAGCTGAGAATTGCTCGCTTGCCGAGAATTGCATCCCATCGTCGAATAAACATAATTCAAAGATAATTTACAAGAGGTAGTAACAATTTTTACTTCTAAAAATGTATAATGGATACTTCTAAAAATGCACAAATGGTTACAAGCCTTGCTGTAGTGTTATATTTTATAGTTTTGGTGGATGGGATGCAATTTTTGGCAAGCGAGCAATTCTCAGCATAACACTGGATTTCCGTTTTCGGTCCTGGCCAGTTGATGAGCCGGATTTCTCTTTCTCGCCGAGATTTTTTCTTCCTGGTCAGTGGTGATTTCGGCGACAGCGCCACAAACGAGCAGCTGCTGTAACTGTGTGACTTTGTCCAAGCAGTTTGGTCCGCTTGAGTGAAGTGCTGTGTGAAACTAAACCAAACAAAGGTGTGAAAATTCTCGCCATTACTCACCGAGTCGAACCGAGACCCCCGGACTATCCTGGTGTGAATGCAGCCTAAGAATGATCCAGTAGACTCTCATGGTGACTGTTGGAGCAAGGATTCAGTGTACTCTGCCTGGTATAGGATTAACGGGGCTCCACCCTGGAGCCAGGCCTGGGGGAGGGGTTCAATGGCCAGAGCCTGGTGGCCGGGTTTCCGCCCATGGGACCCGGGCTGGCTCAGCCTGAAGGAGTCACATGGGTCTTCCACTCCAGTGGGCTCATCACCTGCAGGAGGAACCATGGGGGTCTGGTGCTATGTACGTCAGGTGGTGGTCGAAGGCAGAGACCTTGGCAGTCTTATCCCAGGCTTCCTAAACTGGCTTTTGTCACGTGGAATGTCACCTCTTTAGTGGGGAAGGAGCCTGAACTGGTGCATGACGTTGAGCGATACCGGCTAGATATATGGCCTCACCTCAACATACAGCTCTGTTTCTGGAACCAGTCTCCTCGAGAGGGGCTGAAGCTTGGCCTACTCTGGAGCTTCCCCAGGTGAGAGGCGACAAGCAGGGGTGGGTATTTATGTATCCTCCACCTCATTGGCTCTATATTGGAGTTTTCCTCGGTGGATGAAAGGGTTATTTCCCTGCACCTTCCAGTTGGGAAACGGGCCCTTAGCATCATTTGTGCCTATGCACCAGGTGATGGTTCAGAGTACCCACCCTTTTTGGAGTCTCTGGTGACTGTGGTGCTGGAGGGTGCTCCTCTTGGAGACTCAATTGTCCTACTGGGGGACTTCAATGCGCACATGGCAACAACAGTGAAACTTGGAGGGGGGTGATTGGGAGGAATGGCCTGCCCGATCTGAACCCGAGTGGTGTTCAGTTATTGGACTTTTGTGCTAACCTCAGTTTATCCATAAATAACACCATGTTCAAGCATCAGGGTGTCCACATGTGCACCTGGCACCAGGACACCCTAGGTTGTAGGTCGATGATCGATTTTATCATTGTGTGATCAGACCTGCGACCGTATGTCTTGGACACTCGGGTAAAGAGAGGTGCAGAGCTGTCAACTGATCACCACCTGGTGGTGAGTTGGATCCGATATGAGGGGAGGATGCCCTTCAGACCTAGCAGACCCAAACATATTGTGAGGGCGTGCTGGGAACGTCTGGCTGAGGCCTCTGTCCGGGAGGTGTCCCACCTCCGGAAGAACTTCAACCATTTTCTGAGGGAGTCTGGAGACATGGAGTCGGAATGGGCCATGTTCTCCACCTCCATTGTTGAAGCGGCTGCCCAGAGCTTTGGCCACAAGGTCATCGGTGCATCTCGTGGTGGCAACCCCCAAACCAAATGATGGACACCAGTGGTGAGGGGGGCCATTAAGCTGAAGAAGTTCTATCGAGCTTGCTTGGCTTGTGGTATCCCAAAGTAGCTGAGGTGTACCGGCAGGCCAAATGGAGTGCCGCTCGGGTTGTTGCTGGAGGAAAAAATCGGGTGTGGGAGGAGTTCGGTGAGGCCATGGAACAAGAGTTTCAGTCGACTTCAAAGAGATTCTGGCAAACTGTCTGGCGGCTCAGGAGGAGAAAGCACCTCCCTGTCCACATTGTGTATGGTGCGGATGGGGTGCTACTGACTTTTACTGGGGATATTGTTTGGTGGTGGAAGCATGCCGTGGAAATGTTCAGTTTAACTGTTCCAGAAAAGAAGAGGAACGCACCATGGTGACAGGGAGAGAAAATCACAGAGAGCACCAAAAGTTTCCAAAGTACTGGAGGATTTTACCAAAAATTAATAAATGCAATAAGTTAAATATAGACTGTAAAGCAGTGTTGTCATATCACAGCTGTGCTACAGTGATGATCCATTCCCTACTCCTCTCCGTTCCTCCATCTCTGGCCACCTGTCAGCAGATAGCACTGGTAAGGTTAGCAAGTAACGTTAGCACTTTTTATTTTCAATGAGCGACTCTCTCAGCTTTAGAAAACTGATCACACTATTAGTGTGTGCCGTTTCAATACTTAACCTGCTGTCGGACACTAATCTGTCTTATGATGGTTGCTGACAGCTGAGCTGCTTCCGTTATGCTAGCTACATGTTAACTGCAGTGAATGGGTGAATTACAGGAGCAATTTACTCTTTTTTGTATTCCCTATTATTGTCACCGTAATATCAGCCCTTTTTCTGAACATGAGTGCATCTCGGTAAATTAGAATATCATGATTTTTAATTTAATTAAAAAAAGATAACCATAATCATCACAAATAAATTTAAAACGGCTTAAATATTCCACTAAGTGTGGTGAAGGCTCACATTCCTGCACTGACATTTAAAGTGTTTGTTTTATTATGGTCTGGAAGAAGTTCTTTTAATTTTCATCTGAAACCTAATTAAACTTTTAAACTTGTAGACCCAGGAAGGTTTTCAGACAGGATGGACTTCAGGTTCAGGTTACTTTATTTGTACCTGTAGGTAGATTTGTTTTGCAGTCAGGTGACATCCATATTTACAAACCACAATTACATTCAACATGAACACGAACACAGGCACACATGTAGCTGACTATAAACATGATAAAAGTGCTCAAGGCTCCACCAATCAGGACATAGGACAAAGAGATAAGAGAAAAAAAACAAAGAGAGAAGAGAGAAGGGTCATATTAAAAAGTTAGACTAGTAGTAGTAGTCAAAGAGGTTAAAAACTCCAAAGTCTAAAGCCCAATAAAAGATTTAGGACCCAAATAAAAAACCGACAAAAATAAGTATAAAATAAAATTAATAAATGGGTAACTAAATTATGTGCAATATATTGTTGCATATTGTTCAATTCTTTAACAGCAGCAGGAACAAAGCTGTTTTTGTAGTGCTGGGTTTTACTTTTTGGGACAGCAAACCTCCATCTGGAGGGAAGAAGCTGAAAGTTGCAGTGCAAAGGGTGGGAGTCATCATTTAAAATGGAGGTAGCCATCCTCTGTACTTGTCTGGTGTACAGGGATGTCAGGCTCAGCTGTGACTCACCAAGCAAGTGACTGGACCATCTAACTACCTGATCCAAGGATTTCCTCTGTTTCAGTTTTATCTGACCAAACCATGACACTAAAGAAAAGGATAAAACGGAGTCAATAAAAGCCCGATAAAACATTGTCATTATGGTTCGGTCACTTTGGAAGCATGCAAGTTTCCGTAAACAATACAAATGTTGCTGACCCTTTTTGCACACCCTTTCACAGGTATCTTCAAAGTTTAAATTGCTATCAATAATCGTCCCAAGATATTTGTAGGATTGTACACATTCAGTAGTCTGACCTTTTAGTACAGTGACTTCGTGCCTGGGAGTTTTCCTCCTAAAGTCAATAATCATATCTTTAGTTTTTGTTGTATTCAGCTGCAGGTAGGAATCCTCGCACCAGTGAACAAAATCAACTTCTGGGCCGTGGCCACTCTCACCATCCTGGAGGAGACTGACAACGACTGAATCATCAGCATACTTTATAATGTGTCTGTTGTCTTGTCTGCACCGACACATGTTTGTGTACAGGATGAAGAGTAATGGTGTGGCGGTTTGGTTTCAACCCCCACAACACACAGGGACAGACAGTTTGATCTAATCAGCCATTTATGCATTTCACTGCTGTGAGGTTAATGTGCCACCCATGCATTGTGTTCATGCATCCTGTCTGTGTCTCAAAAATGCAAATATCTCATGCCTGTTCTGCAGTCCCTTTGATCAGACCAACCGCTGTGAATCTGCTTTGATGTATTGTTTGAGTTGGGTATAAATACTGCACAGGTTCTGTAACACTTCCTCTCACTCACACACTTCAACCTCTGCTGCAGACACGCACTCTGTGTCTTCTTCACTGAGAGCCGTGGGCTCGCTCCCGGCGTGCACGCACGGCGCCGGGAGAGGAGCTCGTGACGGCGGTATGATATAATAAAACTCTACTTAAAACCTCCAACAACGCTGCTTTATTTCATGCCGCCGCACTGGTGACCCGACGCTGAAACGAACACGCTGCCAGCGAACGCAACGCCCGGCGGTGATTCTCCGACGACCAGCGAACGCGGCAGCCTGACTGATCTGCCCTCCCTTCTGCTTCAGGGAGACCTCAACGCGGAGTTTCCAGGCGAAACTCGCCGGAGAACACCCACGACCGAGAAAGCTGAGCAACGTTTCATGGTGAGATCTGCACGCCTAGATCGGCACATCCACGCTGGACCGGCCGCGCTCGCAGCCCCTCCACAAGAGAGCGCATGCGCCTCGTCCCCTCTCCACGACGGCGATCCCCATGGCCGACGGAGCACACGTGGACCTGAACGCACCATGACCGAGCGAGTGACAGAGCGTCTACTTTCCTTCACCGCTCCAACAGACAACAGGGATGATCTCCAGCAAGCTCCCTGACCCTGGTTCTCCTCTCCAGCGGCCCACCCACACACGGGACCCCGGCACACGCACTGGGGAGTCACGGGCACGGCGCACCACGCACGGGACACATACGGCTCCACAGACTGCCTTCCTCCTTCTCCGCTGCCCTTCAGGGCTGCTCGCTCACCTGAGGCACGCATGCAGCATGCTCGAAGGATTTGTTAATGGTCTCAGCCACGGCACACATAGGGAAATTCAGCGGTTTGCGGTTCCCGAGCACTTTAAGGTTGTGCCCGCACCTAAAGCCAACACGCCAGTCCCTCTGTTCTCATCACAGCCGCCACGCAGCCTCGTCTTTTCTTCATGGCCGCTATTAATCCTTGCAGGACTTAATCGCGAGAGGAGCCAGTGACTAATTTTTCTTCTTGTGGACCTCTGCACGTCCAACGGGACAGCCCTAAGGCATCGCGGACCCACAAGCAATTTTTGCGCGGCCCAGACTTTTCATCGTCTCCGGCCGGCTTTTATTACCCCCCACCCCCCTCCTGCACAGAGCTTTTCCCTGCTCGCTGCCCAAACTACACTATCGAGGTCTCGGCCACCTGCCGAGCCCTCTGGGGGGGAGCTGTGGCGGTTTGGTTTCAACCCCCACAACACACAGGGACAGACAGCTCGCTACTCCTGGGTTTTTTCCGCTGCATGCTGTGATCTAATCAGCCATTTATGCATTTCACTGCTGTGAGGTTAATGTGCCACCCATGCATTGTGTTCATGCATCCTGTCTGTGTCTCACAAATGCAAATGTCTCATGCCTGTTCTGCAGTCCCTTTGATCAGACCAACCGCTGTGAATCTGCTTTGATGTATTGTTTGAGTTGGGTATAAATACTGCACAGGTTCTGTAACACTTCCTCTCACTCACACACTTCAACTTCTGCTGCAGACACGCACTCTGTGTCTTCTTCACTGAGAGCCGTGGGCTCGCTCCCGGCGCGCACGCACGGCGCCGGGAGAGGAGCTCGTGACGGCGGTATGATATAATAAAACTCTACTTAAAACCTCCAACAACGCTGCTTTATTTCATGCCGCCGCAATGGTGACAACACACACCCCTGCGAAGAGCCAGTAGAAGAACGCTTTAGGTCAGACAATGCACCATTGACCCTTACTCTCTGTGTCCTGTTGGTTAAAAAATCCAGAATCCAACCCACCAGATTATTACTCAAATCAAATTGTTGCAGGAGCCTTTCAACTAAAATATGAGGTTGGATTGTATTAAAGGTGGAAGGAAAGTCCACAAATTTAATTTAGTAATTTATTCCATCTAGCTACAATGCTCCGCACTGTGTGTGTTTATATATCTACATATTTATTCCATCTAGCTACAATGCTCCGCACTGTGTGTGTTTATATATCTACATATTTATTCCATCTAGCTACAATGCTCCGCACTGTGTGTTTATATATTTATTCCATCTAGCAACAATGCTCCACACTGTGTGTGTTTATATATTTACATTTTTATTCCATCTAGCTACAATGCTCCACACTGTGTTTTTATATACTCATATATTTATTCCATCCAGCTACAATGCTCCGCACTGTTTATATATTTATATATCTATTCCATCTAGCTACAATGCTCCTCTCTCTCCCCCTATATATATGTACATATGTATACTCGCTGCTCTTGTTTTTCTCTTGCCTTCTGATTGTTGCGCTCCCTGTGCTGTTGCAATCCTGGAATTTCCCCATTGTGGGACTAATAAAGGTTTATGTTATCTTAAATAAAAGCCTGGCGTGTGTCCCATTAAAATCCAGATGTTCAAAAAGCATGTTAAACAGAGTGACAGTGGCATCCTCTACTCCTCTGAGGCCTATAGGCAAACTGCAAAGGATCCAATGCATGCTCAGTCTGCTTTAGGACCTCAAATCTGACCAGTTTTTCAAAAATTTTCATTAAAATTGAAGTCAAAACAACTGGTCTAAAATCATTTACCATTTTAGGACAGCTGGATTTTTGAACGGGGACAGCCACAGCTTCTTTCCAGATCTTAGGCACATGTTGTGTCTGTAAGGACTTACTGAAAATGTAGTGAAATACAGGACTCAGCTCATGTGCAAAGGACTTTACCAAGCGCCCACATATATTATCAGGGCCCTGACTTTTGTTCACTTTTACAGCACAAAACGCCCTTTTAACATCCTGCACCTCAGTATTAAAGAGCTGATTGTCTTTGAGTTTCTGTTTCAAACCTTGGGTTTCTGTGCTAAAATCAAAGGAGTCAAAACAACCATAAAAACAAGAGCATTAGCCAGGTCTGTGTCTGAATTAAAACCATCTAAAAACACAAGATTACTGCGCTCTGTGCTCTGAAGGCCTGCAATAGTTTTCATACTGGCCCAGGCTGAACCAAGTTTCTTTGTTGCCATCTTGCTTTCCAACTCTGATTTATAATTCTGTTTTGCTCTTAAAATTTCGGCCTTCAGCTCGTTTGTGGCAACCTGTAGCTCAGAAACAACCCCCTGTTTGAAGGCAAGTGCTTTCCTCTGTAAGCAGGATTTATCTGATTTTGTAACCCATGGCTTATTGTTGGGATATACAGTATTTTGACACGTTTATGTGGAACGATCATACCTCTACAGAAAGCCATGTATGAGCATGTCACGTCAGCTAAAGAGTCCAAATCATCTCCGCAGGACAGTGTGAACACCTCCCAGTCCGTACAGTTAAAGCATTCCTGGAGGCAGTGCACTGAATCCTCTGTCCACACGTTTATGTCTCTGGTCTTCGCCTTGTCTCTTCTGAGAGCAGTTTTATATGTGGGCAGCAAATGTACACAGTTGTGATCTGGGGATCCTAAAGGAGGAAGGGGAATAGATTTATAGGCCCTCTCAATGGATCCATAGCACAGGTCCAATGTCTTTTTTCGCCTGGTTGGGCAGGAGACATACTGATAAAAGTTTTTAAGTGTCTTCTTTAAAGAAACATGGTTAAAATCCCCCAAGGATAAAATTTGGAGCCTCTGGGGAAATCGACTGCAACCACTGTACCACATCAAAGACGGTGCTGGAGGCGGAGTCAGCATCCGCTCTCGGGTGAATGTACACAGTCGTTATGAAAAGTTGGGGGAACTCGCAGGGCAGATAAAAGGGGCATATCGATACGGACAGAAGCTCCACATCTGGTGTACAGATGCGCTCTCTGACCGTGACAGATGTACAGTACTGTTTATTAATATATAAACATACGCCACCCCCCTGACGTTGCCCCATTACCTCTTCCTGCCGATCCAAGCGAAGTGGGGCTCCAAAGCCGTCAATCCACAGGTCCGCATCCCGGTCATGCGCTGTAAGCCACGTCACCGTGTAAGCCATGACACAGCAGTTCTTGAAATCCTTTTGATATCGTACATTCCCTTGAATTTCATCCACTTTATTTCTCAGGGATTGTATGTTCCCCTTAATAATGGAAGGAAGAGGAATGCGGTTAAGCTGACGCCTCCTCAGGTTTAATCTTACGCCTCCACGCTTTCTGCGTTTCCTCCTCTTGTCTCTCTTTTCATTGCTGTGTCCAGGAAAACCTCTTAAAATAAAGTCCGTCAGTTGCGGCACGGACTCAAACACAGATGCTGCATTATCCATGTTTAAATGTAGTAACGTGTCTCTGGAATACTGTATTCTTCCCGGCATGATCGCGATCGCGCTTACCTCCAAAACAAAGAGCCGGTAGGAAAGAAACGACAGTGCAAAAACAAGAAGGAAATCTGGATGGACTTGCTTGTTATTTTCTTTTTTTACTTTAATGAAGTTGAATATTACTCTAGTTTATTTTAACACGTAGTTACAACAGCCTTTATGGAACAGCAGGGCTGATATTATTTTACACTTTAACATGTATTATTTAATTGTGTAGCATCAATCCACGTGGCTCCAATCTATAAAATCACTCTTCACCTTGAAGAAATTGTATCACCCAAAAGTCTTGTCAAGAATTGTTTCCTTCACCTAAGGACCACAGTTTAAAAACACATTCCATTGTAAAAGGGCCGATAAGGATCCCATTTCGTGCCATGAAGGGATTAGTCTACAATCATAAATAACTGGAACTTCCTCCCAACCAGGCAGTTTTATGCTTAAAGTACTGTTTGAGACATCCCAGAAACTTTGGACTACATTCCACAGGTTGCGAGGAAATATCAACAGTTCAACATTGCCCCCTTCTGTCAACTCAGGGACATGCTGGATTTAATCAACTTGGGAATTTTGTTTTATCTGCTGAAATAATCCTTTCTCCTCAAGACTTTAATTTTCCGGGAAATACTGCTCAGAACACTGTTGAAGATGACCGCCTCTGTGTTGGACAATGATGGATTTGAGATGTTTCATTAATCATTGATTTTAAATGTGTTGCGTGTTTGAAAATGCTTAAAAGAACCTTATTCTAATGCATGTTAATTATAGAAGGACAAGTTTATAAAAGTGCATGGTCACTGAAAGTCATGAATCACTGAAGTTAGCTTAGATTTTATATTAAGTATATAATGAATTTCACAGTTAAAATGTGTATACGCCTTCTGAAACTTATGCCAGTCATCTGACTGGTACCAGCCAATCACCAGGCCGTCTCTGTTGGATGACGCCCCTTTCATTCTGTTGGTCGTTACGGACAAAGGACTGCTTTCTTCTTGGATCATAGCCCATTTGACTCTCCCATGATAGCCAATAATACGTTCTTCCTGCTGCCAGTCATATTTTATCATCCAAGGAGCACACTCAGTTAAATAAAGAGAACCGCCCTAGTTTTTCAGTTTGTTTGTTTTTTTCTTCAGTTTTTGTCGAGTTTTCTGTGAGTTTTGTCAGTTTCAGAAGTCTTGTTAAGTCTTTTTCTGTTTTTCATTAGCATCTGAGGAGAGACCATCCTTTATTGTTGAGCTCAACCCTTCTTAATGGAGTGAAACTCCAAAACACCTTTTTTCCTCTCCTCAGACGCTGTGTTCATTCTGCTGAACTTTTCCTATTGATAACTCACCGTTACAGTGGACTGATGGTAATTTTTGAAATTTTTTTCCCCTCAAGACTGCCTCACCCATGTCCCCCAACATCAGAAGAACTAGATTTTTGTGGGCGGAACTGTCTAAATACATTTTTTCTTCAGCCTGTGTTTTTATCGGCTGGTGGACATCCTAAATTTGCGGGCCAGGAAAGGATCTGTTGCCCAGAGGAGATGTCACACCTGCCCAGGGGGCCAGCCGTTCATTCTATCGCCGGCTCCACTCTCCAGACACCAGCTGCCATACCCACTGCTAAGTCTGTGCTATAACCACTGTCACAAC
Organism: Pholidichthys leucotaenia; assembly: GCA_020510985.1. Classification (NCBI taxonomy): domain Eukaryota; kingdom Metazoa; phylum Chordata; class Actinopteri; order Cichliformes; family Pholidichthyidae; genus Pholidichthys; species Pholidichthys leucotaenia. The sequence goes on from CM035841.1 coordinate 43,633,930, forward strand.
TGGAAAGGTCTGCTGACAGTCTTTCCTCCTTTTTGCCATCTGCTGGCATTCAAGATCACTGGACTCTGAAGACACAGTTGTTTGTAAGCCAGACTTCCACTTCCTATCTGCTGGGTTAAATGTGATACCCAATTATAATTGAATAGGACCAATTTTTCATGTTAAAGTTAGCTCCTATCATAATTCAATTCAATTCAACTTTATTTATATAGCACCATTTCACAACAACAGTCATCTCATAGCACTTTCAACTGTAGGGGGAACCCCCACAGTTGCAGAAAGACCCAGCAATCAGGCGATCCCCTGTGAGCAAGCATTTGGTGACGGTGGAGAGGAAAAACTCCCTTTTAACAGGAAGAAACCTCCAGCAGAACTAGGCTCAGGGAGGGGCAGCCATCTGCTGTGACTGGCTTGGGGGGTGAGGGGACAGAGAAGATGAAAAGAACAGACATGTAGAGAGCAAACAGCACGATGGGGATTCAATCTATGGGAGAGAACAAACAGATGTTAATGACCAGCAAAAAAAAATATTTCATTGAGAGTGAAGAAAGGAGTGAGGCCCAGTGCATTATTGGAGGTCCCCCGGCTGACTAAACCTATTAGCAGCATAACTAAGGGAGGGTTCAGAAACACATGATCCCTCCCTAATTGTAGGCTATATCAAAAAGGTAGGTTTTAACCCTATTCTTAAAAACAGAATAGCTGTTATAGCTTATAGACTATCAAGCTGAAGGAAAATATTCCTTTTTCAATAACCTCCATTCTTTTTGTAGAGTAACTCAGAATTTTCTTTTTCATATAATCAGCTTTTGTCATTTTCTTCATAAAATTGCATGTAATTTTATGCATATTTTTGTTAGTTATTTCACAGCCTCCCATTGCATCGCAGTTACAAATTCAAAATATGGTTTTCTTTTGTTTTCACAAAGGTTTAAATATAGACTTTCTGCTCATGAATCCATTAACAGTTAATATATTTGATATTTATTGATCATTTCACCTGCTTACAAATCAATTGAATGTAATGTCATTTAGCCTGAGTTTGATTATTAAAACTGTTAACGGTATAGAGAAGTTTCTGATTGATTTCTTTTGTGTGTGTGCTTTTCTGGGTCACTGCAGAAAAATTCACTAATATTGAGACTGGTTAATGAAAGGTTCAAGGATTACTTATTAATAAATTGTCCAAGTTGGACTGGTGCCCCTTTACGAGTGTTTCTCTCTTGTTTTGTGAGAGTTTGTAGTCACGAAGTAAACCTCCATCCCCACACACAACTCTAAATATAAATTAATTCTTGTACCTTATCACACTTATAATCAATTGTTACATGCTAGTAATTGTGTTACTACAAACACTTCTGATTAAGCTGTCAAGTTCAAGTTTCTAGCTCATGTTGGATGGGCCATTATTTTATTTAGCTATGGGAACTTGCTATAATAGGCTACATTATATTAAGGCAGAGACTGACAACAAAGTGATTTTCACAGGTGTACAGGATTAAACAGGTGAGGTAAAACATGCCCCAGAGCCCTGAACAGGACTCTAGGTCATGACTCTTGCAGGAAGCTGAGCTTGCAGACATGCCAGGAATAATCATGATTAGTCGACTAATCAAAAAAATAGCCGTTAGATTAGTCGACAACCAAAATAATCGTTAGTTGCAGCTCTAGTGCGGTGTTTATAAGTGGCCCAACTTCAATCATCACCGGGACGGAGCACAGCAGAGACCTGCTGACAAGTCGCCGAGCGAAGAGAGGAGGAGGGATATGCCGCTGTAGTGCTGATGTGATGATAACTCTGCTTTATAGAGTTTGCATTTAACTTGTTTCATTTGTTTATTTTCGGGAAAATGCTCCCATACTTTGGAAAGTTTTGGCCTCTTCTTGTCTGTGATTTTCTTTCTTCTTTGTCGCCATAATGCACTCCTCTTCTTCTTCCCTGGAACAGTTAAACTGAACATTTCCGCGGCATCCATATAAACTTTAAAGTTGAACAATTCATCGGCAATAAAAATCTGCGTCGACAAATTTTTATGATCGACATCACCTACGTTTACCCGCAATGGAGTTCTGCCCGCCGTATGATACCAGAACACAGAGGAGAAGAGACAGAAATGAGCTACTGTCATGTAAATGAGATAAATAACGAGGATATTTAGTTTGTTTAATAAAAGGGCAAAGTAAAGACTTGTATGACTTCTGTTGTGATCTGGCGCTACATAGAAAAATAAAATTAACTTGACACTCTGTGGGGGCGGGGGGAGTTGTCCATTGGAGGGGGGCTGCCCCCCAGTATAACAGTAGGGAAAACACTGAAATGGGAGCTTATTTTGATAGACTTTTGACACCTATCAAAATCAAAATAATGCTCCCAGTTAATACAGATGTTATCTGACAATTCGAGTCATTCAGAAGGCAGTGTCACAGCATGGGGGGCATGCATATGTACTGTGTATATATTTGTGTGTGTGTGTGTGTGTGTGTGTGTACACACAGAGCGGATATAAAGTCTACCCTGTTCAAATGCCAGGTTTTTCTGAAGTAAAAAATGAGACCAAGATAAATCATTTCAAAACTTTTTTCCACCATTAATATGACCGATAACCTGTACAACCCAACTGAAAAACAAACTGAAATCTTTAAAGGGGAAAAATAAAACTTACAATAACCTGGTTGCATAAATATGGACACCCAGTTATAACTGGGAATGTGGCTGTGTTCAGAATTAACAAATCACATTCAAACTCATGTTAAATGAGAGTCAAAAAACACCTGCCACCATTTAAAGTGCCTCTGATTAACCCCAAATAAAGTCCCATCGAGTAGGCTTTTCCTGACATTTTTGTAGTCACATCTTACAGCACAAGCTGTAATAATAGTTCAATAATTAGTTATTGAACTAGTTATTAGTTATTACTCAAAACAAGCGTCCCAAACGAAGGAAACGCAAGAAGAAAATCCCTCATGCAAATGAGGAAGGACCAAAGGACTCAACGCAGTCCAGTGCTGTTATGGCAGCCCAACCACAGGTCACAGACCACTCCTCTAACGTGTCGCAACTCTGTGTCGAACCACCGGTTCCACAATTCCTATGCGATTTAAACGAGAGGGGGGTGGCACGGAAATTCTACCTTCCACTGACCCTTGAAGACACTGGAACTATAATTATTGTAATAATAGTTTTTTGAATGCAAAAGATGCAATAGACTTACACTATGGTCCTCTCCGGCATACAACTAGGAACATACCGGTCGCTATGGAGGGTGAGAATATGTATGGGCACATAATCATACCATGTAGGATAACTAAATAGACGGTTATGCTGTTTCATCCCACCTAGCAACAATGCTCTGCACTGTGTGTGTTTATATATTTACATATTTATTCCATCTAGCTACAATGCTCAGCACTGGGTGTGTTTATATATTTACATATTTATTCCATCTAGCTACAATGCTCAGCACTGGGTGTGTTTATATTTATATATCTATATATTTATTCCATCTAGCTACAATGCTCCGCACTGTGTTTTTATATATCTACATATTATTCCATCTAGCTACATTGCTCCGCACTGTGTGTGTTTATATACTTGCATATTTATTCCACCTAGCTGCAATGCTCCGTACTGTGGGTGTTTATATATTTACATATTTATTCCATCTAGCTACAATGCTCTGCACTGTGTGTTCATATATTCATATATTTATTCCCTCCAGCTACAATGCTCTGCACTGTGTGTCTGTGTGTGTGTGTGTATATATATATTTTATAGTAATATGTACATATGTATATTAGCTGCTCCTGCTTGCTTGTTTTTTTTCTTGCCTTCTGATTGTTGCTCTGAGTGTTGCTATCCCTGTGCTGTTGCAATCCTGGAATTTCCCCGTTGTGGGACTAATAAAGGCTTATCTTATCTTATCTTATCTTACAAGCCATGGTCCACAGACACCTTCCAAAGCATCAGAGGGATCTCATTGTTCAAAGGTATCAGTCAGGAGAAGGGTACAAAAGAATTTCCAAGGCATTAAATATACCATGGAACACAGTAAAGACAGTCATCATCAAAAGGAGAAAATTGACACAACAGTGACATTACCAAGAACTGGACATCCCTCCAAAATTGATGAAAAGACAAGAAAACTGGTCAGGGAGTTTGCCAAGAAGTCAACGGCAACATTGATGGAGCTGCAGGAATTTCTGGCAAGTACTGGCTGTTTAGTACATGTGACAACAATCTCCCATCTTCTTTATATGTCTGGGCTATAGGGTAGGCTGGCAACATGAAAGCCTTATGAAGAAAAACATCCAAGCCCGGCTACATTTTGCAAAAACACATTTGAAGTCTGCGAAACCCATGTGGGAAGATGTGTTATGCTCTAATGAAACAAAGGTTGAAATTTTTCGCCATAATTCCAAAAGGTATATTTGCACAAACACAACACTGCTCATCACCAGAAGAACACCATACTTACAGTGAAGCATGGTGGTGGTGGCATCATGCTTTGGGACTGTGTTTCTTCAGCTGGAACTGGGGCTTTAGCCAAGGTGGAGAAAATTATGAACAGTTCCAAATACCAGTCAGTGTTGGCACAAAACCTTCAGGCTTCTGCTAGAAAGCTGAAGATGAAGAGGAACTTCATCTTTCAGCACAACAATGACCAAAAGCACACATCCAAATCAACAAAAGAAGGGCTTCACCAGAAGAAGATTAAGTTTTTGGAATTGCCCAGCCAGAGTGCAGACCTGAATCCGATCGAACATCTGTGGGGTGATCTGAAGAGGGCTGTGCACAGGAGATGCTCTCACAATCTTGACAGATTTGGAGCATTTTTGCAAAGAAGGGTGGGCAAATATTGCCACATCAAGATGTGTCATGCTGATAGACTCCTACCCAAAAACACTGAGTGCTGTAATAAAAGCCAAACGTGCTGCAACAAAGTATGAATTTAAGGGTGTGCATATTTATGCAACTAGGTTATTGCTGTTTAAATAAGTTATTGTCAGTTTTTTATTTTTCCCCTTAAAAGATTTCAGTTTGTTTTTCAGATGGGTTGTACAGGTCATCATAGCAGTCTGTCGGGTGTGACAATGACTGTTTCATTTAGGTCTGATCAGATTCCTCTGCTGCCAGGAACTCCTGACCTTGTTACCCTTGCGACGTCTGAGCCAGTATAAGTTGCTTTCTGACTGACCATTTCATGAAACTGCTTGCAAAGTATTTGAGTACCGCTAGCTTTTGCTGGACTAGCGGCACATTCTTGGCAGATAAAGGTATTATCAGTGGCAAGGACAGGCCAAGACAAACTGACTCCCGTATCTGTTGCAGTGACTGACCAGATGATAGGTTTGTTGATCTCTGCTCCTTCTGTTGTGCATGTCAAGATGCACCGACTGGCACAGTCCACCACAGACCTTGCAACAGATGTACTCATCTGCCAGGATGTCCAGTCTCACCCCGTGTAACTAGGAGTCGTCCACCACAGACCTGTGACAGATATTGTTTTGAGTTCTGCCAGGATGCCCAGTTTCACCCTCCACGCCCTCAGAAGGGCAGGGTTGCCAGTTGAGTCACTGACAGCCCAACCCATGAGACAGTATGGTTATCCAATAGCAAGCAAACCAATGCTTGACCTGACATGATGTAGTACAGGTTATAGGTCACATTCATGGTGGAACAAGTTTTGAAATGATTTATCTTGGTCTCATTTTTCCATCATAAAAACCTGGCATTTGAACAGGGGTGTGTAGACTTTTTAAATTCTATGTATATGTATGGGTACAGGGAGAGAAGGTTGCGGGGGGTCACCCTCCCCAACCCTCCGGGGCCTGTGTGTGTGTACACAAGTGTATGTGCAGATGTGTGGGAGTGTGTGGGTTCACTTGTATATGTGTGGTATGTGTGTGTGCATGTTTGTGTGAACATGTGGATGTGTGTTGTGTGCAAATATGTAAGGGTGTAGGTGGATATATGTGAAGGTATGTGTGTGTGTGCACATGAGGGTGGGCATATAAGATAAGATAAGCCTTTATTAGTCCCACAACGGGGAAATTCCAGGATTGCAACAGCACAGGGATAGCAACACTCAGAGCAACAATCAGAAGGCAAGAAAAAAAAAACAAGCAAGCAAGAGCAGCTAATATACATATGTACATATTACTATAAAATATATATATACACACACACAGACACACAGTGCAGAGCATTGTAGCTGGATGGAATAAATATATGAATATATAAACACAGTGCAGAGCATTGTAGCTAGATGGAATAAATATGTAAATATATAAACACCCACAGTACGGAGCATTGTAGCTAGATGGAATAAATATATAGATATATAAAAGCATATGTGTGCTAGGGGCAAGTACCTGCGGGTGGACTCAGTTGTGGTGGGTGTGTATGTGAGGGGAAGACCTTGTTGGGTGGCGGGGAGTGGGGCGGGCCGTCTGGTGGCCAGGGGGATAGCGGTTTGGTTTCCGCTCTCCCTGGCCATCCTGCTGTTGGGTCCTGGGATAGGGTGCTTTACCCACACTGCCTTCAGTGTCCGTGGCGCCGTGTGTGGGTGTTGGGGAGGGGGGTGGCATTGGCATGGGTTGACAGCCGCGTTTCCACCAGTTTGCCCCAGGGCAGCTGTGGCTGCAGGGGTAGCCTACCGCTAGCGATGTCTGGCTGGGGTGGATGGTGGATGGACTCGTGGGGGTGCTTTGGAATGTCGCTGGACATGTGGATTGCCGTATTATTATTGTTATTATTATTATTACATGTGTTTGTGTACGTGCATACAGGGTGTGTACAAGATGCGTGAGTGTGAGTGTGGCTGCCCTATCATACCTGTGGTGCTGGACAGTGCTGGGGTTTGACATGAAAGTCTCATTCGTCATGATCCGCATGTTTGATCTGGCAAAGGTTTTATGTTGGATGCCCTTCCTGACACAACCCTCCCCATTTACCCGGGCTTAGGACCAGCACTAGGAGTACACTGGCTTGTGCACCCTCTGTGGCGTGCCCATCTCTGGTGCAGTTACGTGCACTAATGTTCCGCTAACTGTCGCTGAAAGTGACTGCCTTCATCGGCTCCTCCCAGAACACTTCTGCAATTGTGGGGGTTTCCCCTACAGTTGAAAGTGCTATGAGATGACTGTTGTTGTGAATGGCACTATATAAATAAAGTTGAATTGAACTGAACAGCCTGACATGGCCGTAAATCAAGGGTAGTCCACGGGGGACAATTTTTTTTTCTTTAAACCTTTTAGCTTTTCTCATAAATTTGTCAGTTTTTCTCATTAATTCACTACATTTATTTGCAAATGTAAAACTTTTTGTTGTAAATTTGCTACTTTTTCCTCATAAATCTGCTGGGGTTTTTTTTTTTCATCTAAAATCTGCAATTTTTTTCTTGTAAATTTGTAACCTTTTTATAATAGATGTGAGTTTTTTCTTATAAATTTACTTGTGTTTTTGGCATTATTCACGACCTCCTGGTTGTGGGGCAGATGCTCTACCAACTAGGCCACCACTTCAGCCGGGTCATACCAAAGACCATATAAAAATGGTACTTTCTGCATTCTAGCGTGGTGTCAGCATAATAGGACAGGGAAAGTAAAGTCAACACACAGAGCTACCAGAGGACTGACCCCCCCCCCCCCCCCCCCCATTGTAGCTTTCACTACTCACAATAGCTGTGTGGCCTAGGGTCAGTGAAACGGAGATAGGCACCGCGCCATATACGTACCACATGGTGTCCCACATGCTGTGGAAGGGATTGACTTACTTAAATTGGTGTTATTGCGTTAATTGCCTATTAACACATTGCCCCCGTTAACCGTGACAAATTTTGTGATCGCGGCTAAGGCAGTTCACGGCAGAAAGTGCAAACAGTACTTTTTTGGCCAAGCGGCTCTCTGTACCAAAGCCGCTCTGGCCACAGACGCTGTGTGCTCCATGCAGACATTGCAAAGTGAAACAAGCTGGATTACAGCCATGGAAATCCCCAATGTGCTGTCATGTTTTAAGTTTACAACGTTACTGTCAGAGCTTTCACCTGGATAGCTGTTACAGCCTCCTCCAAAACTTTGCCTGGATGTTGGTTGTTCTTCTTCTGTGGAAGCTGGCTAGCTGGCTAGTAGCTACATGCTAGGTTGTAGCTAGGTTGTAGCTGACCTCCAGCAGCTGCCATGGACAGAAATTTGCCTGTTTTCATCCTCATAGCTTTGGGTCCAAATGTTGGTGAGTACCAGTCTAAACAAATTCTCAAGCTATGTTCGTAATGTCCATTCACTCCCCTGCCATTTTTGCAGCACGGTGGGGTGTCATCACTATCGAGATAGTTGTTTTTGTTTGCAATTTTTCTGCTAAAAGGGAAATTGTGTCTGTTGTGACACACGAGGGCCATGGTTTTGTGTTGATCTGCTTAAAAATTGTGGATGTTTGCTATTGGAGACAGAGCAAGCTCCATTTGTGGCTGCTGGCTGGGTGGATGCTTAGTTGTGTTGCAGTGATGTTAATGATCCCTGGCATTCCGTTGATTGCATATGCAGTCTACTTTTGAGAATTCTCTGGAGAATATTCTGGATAGTTTTAGTCATTTTGGATATGCTGAGAGCTTTAATAAACCTGCAGGTGAAGATAGCAAGCATGTTTGTCCACTCCCATGTTCATAATAGTATGACAAACTTGAAAAATTACCAACTTAAGGTACACTGTATCTGTATGGAAAAAAAATGTGATTGTGTTATTAATCGTGATTAACTCAGTATTCCAAAAGATTAATCGTGATTAACTCAGTATTCCAAAAGATTAATCACGATTAACTCAACATTCCAAAAGATTAATCGCGATTTGAAATTTTCAAAACCACTAAAAGTTACATATTTTTTCTCAAAAAATGACAATTTTTTTCTAGTAAACTTGAATTTTTGTCAATGTTCAATTGTTTCTTTAAAATTTGCAATTTTCTTTCTCATAAATTTCTGACTTTTTTCTTGTAAGTTTGCAGCTTTTTTCCCCATAAGTGTACATTTGTATATTCTTTCTCATAAATTTGTGACTGACAACAACAATACTTAGTGTTCCCTCAATATTTACTCTGGAGAAAATGTTCTGTTTGTTGTCCCTCCCAACATAAAAATGAAATATTCGCCCATGCGGCATATTGGCACTGCTCCGGACCTCTGGCTCTGGAAAAAATAAATGCGGACCTCGGACCGAGAGGCTAATGCTAACCATGGAAAACTTGGAGAAAGCTGATCTCCCACAGCTGGAGGATACCAGTGCATCTCAGAAAATTAGAAAACCATGATTCATGATTTGATTCAAAAAGCTGAGAACTAAGAAACTAGACCGGGGGTGTCCAATCATGTGCCATGGAGGGCCAAGATCCTGCAGGCTTTACCTCCAACCAGTGTCTTCAACAGCAGATTCCACTGAATTTCTTCCCACTGATTGCTGATAAGTGAAAGCACCTGCTGAAGAGACTGGGTAGAAGAGAAAACCTGCAGGGTCTTGGCCCTCTATGGCACATGATTGGACACCCCTGAGCTAGACCATAGTAAAGTATGAACTAATGCCTAAACAGAATAACCGACAACAACAAAAAGACAATCTCAAGCATGATCCAAAAATCATGCTCTCCTGACAACCTTAAGCACATCCCAGATGGGTCTGTATCTAGAGTGTGCTTAAGGTTAATGTTACCGGTCAGTAGATCTGAGCACCCTCGGGGTGATTTCACCAGGCTAGAATGAGCTACTCCATCACTGATAGTCTGGTTTGAGATGACCAGTAAAGAAATTGTCACAGTTAAAGAAAAAGGAAGCATAAATGAAACTGTCTCTTATACCTGCCAGGTGGATCATAATGAATGTTTGTCTTCTGTGATTGTTGCAGGAACAGGTTGGTGAGAACGTTTAGCTGGTCGGTGTCGGTGGTTCAGCTCCTGTTCTGCTCCTCATGGATGAATAGCTGATGTAACTCTGTGGAGACCTGCCATTGATGGTCTGTGCTGAGTACTGGAGAATAAAGAACCAATGTAGAAGTCCACATTCTGAGTCTGAGGACTTTTATTTGGCCTTCAGGCTAACTGAACTAGCCTCATCCTGCTAGCTCTGACCGTCAGCAGCCACATCACAACATCTGGAGGGAGGAAGCAAACCATAAAGATGTTTTCAGGTTGGCGTCTGAGAGAGTTGGTCAGAGAGCGACTGGCTGCTGCTACTGAAGAAATAATAACAGAGTTTGAACAAGTCACCAACCAGTACGAGGAAGAGATCGATCGTCAGCGCAGACTACTGAATATGCGCTGGTGCCCCCAGATAAAAATCCACAGAATAGGTATGTAAGACTATAATGGTCTGAATGAGGCTTTAGAAAAGTCTGGATCTGTTTTCAATCATGGTTGTGCCTTAAATGTGCAAATTTGTAAAAAAAAATTCAATTTTTTGTTTTTAAATCCTAGATTTGAAAATTTGTTTATTAATTTGTAAAGTGAAAGTTTTTTCTCCCCCTTCTTTGTCTTTGTTCCTCCAGATTTCCCACAGCAACCTGAATGTAAAGAGGAGGAAGTTCTGACTGAACAGCAGCTCTGGAACCAGGAGAGGAACTCTGTTCTGGACCAGGAGGAACCAGAAGCTCCACAGGTTAAAGAGGAACAGGAGGAACTGTGCATCAGTCAGGAGGGAGAACAGCTGGTAGTGAAGCTGGAGGCCGATCCCTTCATGGGAACTCTTATTCTGAAAAAAAAGCAGCAGAGTGAAGCTAGAACCAAACAGTGAGAGCTCATCTCTCACAACTCTGCTGGAACTGAGATCCAAGATAAGGAAGGAAGCTGGCATGTAGACTCAGGATCCACTAAAGAAGAAGAAGAACCCAAACCAAAGAAGAGACGACTGAAAACAGGAAGTGACAGTAACAGTGATGACGACTCTCTGAGCTCAGAGACTCTCTGTGAGAATGAAACAGGTAAAAAGTTAGAAAATGTTCAGGTTGAGTCTTTGAGAGACTGTCCTAAAATAAAATAATAATATTAAAATAATATTTCCAGTAACTTCCGAAATCTGACCTACTTGTACTGGTCTAGTTTGTGTTTGACTTTGACTGATCTAACCCAGTGGAGAAATTATTTAATCTCTTTGACTATACAGTTATAGTTTGCACTTCCAATGAGTTGTTCTTTTGGTTCAGTGTACCAAGTGGAGGAATTGTCTGCTCTAGCCAGTTAGCCATTAGCCCCTGCTAGCAACTCCAACAGCAAACGATGCAGTATGTGGTTATGTGTATATAAAAACACCATAGTGACATGTTCAGAAACAGAAGTTGGACAGTGCTGTGTGTATGACCGACTAGAAGAGACGTATAAAACAGAATTACTAATAAATAGTACATTTTATACTACTGTTGATGTTCTGGACATGGGCTCACCATGACGTCACAACTGGTGACAAATCAGAAATGTTCACTGAAACGAGACCTAGAGGATCATGGTGGACCCTAACAAAGCGACAGGGTTTTTTGGAGTATTTTTATTGATCGCACTCCACATAGAAAAAATCATTTGTAGAAACACTGAAAAAATAAAATTTCCTTTCTGTGTCCCCTTTTAAACCTCAGGGAACCATGTTAGCATGTGGAAAAATAATTTTGTCCCCTTTAAATAACTTGTTGAATCTGAAAATGATTCATCACTGCTGTAATTATCACATGCAAGGATAAGAACTGTTGGTTACCAGGTGGTAACCACTTTTTTTGGCCAGTTAGTGTTTTTATTCTTTCTGGTTTTTCTATTACTAGCATTTTCTGTGTCTCTTTGTCCCTCCAGAAGCTCCACGGCTACATGACTGTAAGGAGGAGGAGGTTCTCACTGTCCAGCAGCTCTGTAACCAGGAGAGGAACTCCAGTCTGGACCAGGAGGAACAAGATGCTGCACAGGTTAAAGAGGAAGAAGAAGAACTCTGTAGCAGTCAGGAGGAAGAAAACTTTGGACTTAAACAAGAGTCTGATATCTTCATGGTGACTCCAACTGATGAGGACAATGACAAAAGTGAAACTGAACCAAACAGTGAGCGGCTCCTCTCTCACAACTCTGCTGACACTGAGAGTCAAGACCAGAGAGCAGGTGAGAATGTAAACCCAGGATCAAGTAAACATGAAGAGCCAAAGCCAAAGAAGAGACTTCACAGAAACAGAAGTGACCATAACAATGTAGACAACTCCTCCATGTCAGAGAATCGATGTGATACTGACACAGGTGAAAAGTCTGTAAAATGTTATGATAATGACAAACACTGTAGAAATGATTCCCAGAAGAAGAAATATCACACAGTTAAGTCACATGTTTGCAACACATGTTGGAAAAGATTCAGTAGTAAGAGCAAATTATCAGTTCATGAGAGAATTCATACAGGTGAGAAGCCATTTTCTTGTGAAACATGTGGGCAAAGATTTAATGAACGTGGTACTTTGAAAACTCACATGAGAATTCACACAGGTGAGCAGCCATTTTCTTGTGAAACATGTGGGCAAAGATTTAATGAACATAGTACTTTGAAAACTCACATGAGAATTCACACAGGTGAGAAGCCATTTTCTTGTGAAACATGTAGGCAGAGTTTTAATCGATTTGATAGTTTGAAAACTCACATGAGAATTCACACAGGTGAGAAGCCATTTTCTTGTGAAAACATGAGGGCCAGAGTTTTAATCGATTTGATAGTTTGAAAACTCACATGAGAATTCACACAGGTGAGAGGCCATTTTCTTGCGAACATGTGGGCAAAGATTTAATGACCGTGTACTTTGAAAACTCACATGAGAATTCACACAGGTGAGAAGCCATTTTCTTGTGAAACATGTGGGCAAAGATTTAATGAACGAGTACTTTGAAAACTCACATGAGAATTCACACAGGTGAGAAGCCATTTTTCTTGTGAAACATGTGGGCAGAGTTTTAATCGATTTGAGAATTTGAGAACTCACATGAGAATTCACACAGGAGAGAAGCCATTTTTTTGTGAAACATGTGGGCAGAGTTTTAATCGATTTGGTAGTTTGAAAACTCACATAAGAATTCACACAGGTGAGAAGCCATTTTTCTGTGAAACATGTGGGCAGAGATTTAATCAACGGGTAATTTGAAAAACTCACATGAGAATTCACACAGGTGAGAAGCCATTTTCTTGTGAAACATGTGGGCAGAGATTTAATGAACGTGGTACTTTGAACACTCACATGAGAATTCACACAGGTGAGAAGCCATTTTCTTGTGAAACATGTGGGCAGAATTTTAATCAACGTGGTACTTTGAAAATTCACACGAGAATTCACAGGTGAGAAGCCATTTTCTTGTGAAACATGTGGGCAGAGATTCAATGAACGTGGTACTTTGAAAACTCACATGAGGAATTCACACTGGTGAGAAGCCATTTCTTGCAGATCATGTGAACAAACTTTTAGGTATCACGTTCAGTTGAAAACCCACATGAGAATTCATAGTGGGTGAGAAGCAGTAGTCTGTAAAATATATTGTAAATGCTTCAGTCAGTGTTCTAGCTTAAATAACACTTGAAAACTTACAGATAAACGACTGTTGTCCAGCAACATTTGTAGATTATTTTCTGTTTTCAGTCTCTTGTGTGAATGGAATATTCTTTAAATTGTTGAAGCTGTAATGTAAATATAAATCAGTAAAGTCATATAATCTGACCCTTTTACTGCTAAGAAGCTGTTAAGCCACTGTTTGTGTACATACTATACATATACTGTATGCATACATAACCATCCACACCCACATAAATCCATGATATAAAACAAAGTTCACAACCCAGCACATCAATCTGCATTATTGAGGATTTGCAGCAACATCACCAAATCACGTGACGTTCTATCTACGTCTCCATATTTGTAGGCCAGCTGTAAATGGGCGCTTGTGCTACCAATGTGTTAGTGCCAGCTTAGGGGGCAGGCATTTCAATTTTGACCATGGTCTTGACATGCGTCTTGGTAGGTTGCCCTAACAGGCAACAGAAAGCCACAGAAAAGTAAATTTGTTTCATTTTCCATCGGATCCAGTTCTGAGAGCAAGTAGGTAGTGGTAGTCGGGACAGTTGGCAGGCCTTCCCCACAAGTCAAATCTGCAATGATTATTTCATCAAGAGTAAGGACATGTACAGTCTTGTGAAAAAATTTGGACCCCTTTTAAATTATCAGTTCTTTATTAAGAAATGTTCACGTATCTGTCTGTTTTTATTTTTATTTGCATTTTTTTTTATTTGTGTTAGCATGTAAGGGGGAATGAAAGTGGGGGTGTCCAAAAGATGGGGGGGTCTTAATTTATTGCTCACTGTTTGTTTAGAAAAGGGACCTTCCTGTGGGGGACCTTCCTGTGGATAACGTATCGTCACTTCCCTGTGTGGGTGACTGTCTGTCTGTGGTTAGCTCTCATTCTCCAAGGATTTTTCCTTTAATTGTATTTTAATCACTTTTTTCCATCTACGTAGCTCTCACTTTGTTTATCAAGCCTCTTGCACCTGTGTGCATTCAGTGTCATCTAATCAACCCTCTTTAGCCTTCTGTTCACCTTTCATCGATGTTTTATGTTAGCTTCGGATTAGCCGCTAGCTATGGCTACTAGCTCTCCTTCCCCTTCTCCTTGGTGTGCTCTCTCTGTCACGATGTTTAGCTACACCTCTGCCTCTTTTAGTGATAACGGTAAATTGTAATAAATGTTGTCTTTTTGAGGTGCTCGAGGCGAGGTGTTCTGATTTGGAAATCCCGGCTCCCAGGCATTGAAACACCGTCTGCGCCAGTTAATCTTGACGGACGTCCCCTAGCTACAGGGAGCTCCCTAGCATAGGGTGGCCTGGTGCGGTCCTCCGGTCCTCCTTAGCAGCGAGGAGACTGGGTGGGTGACGGTGAGAAGGAAGCCTAGTTGCAAGACCCCGGTTAACCACCAACCTGTTCATGTTTCTAATCGTTTTTCCCCGCTCAGCGACACACCCGCTGAGGAAAAAACTCTGATCATTGGCGACTCTGTAGTCAGAAACATGAACCTAGAGACTCCGGCAGGCCATAGTCAACTGCAGTCCTGGGGCCCAGAGCAGGCGACATCGAGTCAAATTTGAAAATGCTGGCTAAAAGTAACTGTAAATAACTCCACAATTGTTATCCACGCGGCATTAATGAGCTCCGACTCCGGCAGTCGGAAGTCAAAAGCTTAACGTGGAATCGAGTTGTGTGACTTTGCAAAACAATGTCTGCTCTGTAGTATTCTCTGGGCCCCTCCCCAAACTGACCAGTGAAGACATGTGTAGCCGCTTGTCATCCTTCAACCGCTGGCTGTCTGTTGTGGTGTCTGCAACAATATGGGCAACATAGACAATTGGAGCTCATTTTGGGGAAAACCTGGGTCTCATTAGACGAGACAGCGTCCATACCACTTTGGATGGTGCATCTCATTTATCTAACAATCTGGCATCATTTTTATCCAAATCCCAAACCATTGACAACTCAGAGTTGGGTCCAGGAAGCAGAGTCAGGTTCAGGTTCAGGTCTACTTTATTTGTACCCGTCGGTAGATTTGTTTCGCAGTCAGGTGACATCCTTATTTACAAACCACAATTAACATTCAACATGAACACAAACACAGGCACACATGAAGCAGAATATTGTAACGGGTCCCCTTTTTGGGCACCCTTAAACGGCTGTGATTGGGACATTCGTGTATACGTGTGGGCGGCATATGGACCACGATGACACCAGAATGATGTTTCCCCACAATTTATTTGCTCCTGTTGAGAAATAAAACAATAACCATCACACTTCATCTGTACCTCGATCCCACACAGGCTCCCCCAGCAAAGCCATGCCGGGTACTGTGTGGGAAAGGGAGCTCTAAAATAATTTCACAATACATAAATAAATCACATTACAATGAGAAAATTTACCAAAAACAGGACATACCTGTTGGAGAAATAAAACAATACACATCACTCTTCGTCTGTACCTCGATCCCACACAGGCTCCTACATTTACAAAGATATAAGTTACACAACGGCACAAGCTGCAGAGTCACCCTAGAGCTTATATTGGCGCGCAATTCTAAAATGGCGACTAGTGGACTTCTAAGGTGTGCCGAAAACATCCATAAAGCTCTTATTTACAATATAAAACAAAAAATATACTACAGTAGCAATGTCAAATTAACAAGGAACAATTACAAACCAAGGTTGCAGTTTAAATGATAAAACTGATGAACAAAACACAGTCATTTAATGCCAGCAACGTTTTAAGCACGACTTACCCCCAGCAAAGCAACGCGGTACTGTGTTGGAAAGGAGGAACTACCGGAGCCTCGGAGGTACGGGAAGAGGGGATGTGGGCAGTGTACCGCCAAAATAAAAGCACTCAAGTAAATAAAATTCACAACAATATAAAGGAAAACATGACTGAGACAAGGAATGTTTAAGGTGCATTTTCGACTCCGTTACACCATAAACATGATAAAAGGACTCAAGGCTCCACCAGTCAGGACGTAGGACAAAGAGATAAAAGAAAAAACAAGGAGATAAGAGAGAAGGGTCATATTAAAAAGTTAGACTATTCAAAGAGGTTAAAAACTCAAAAGTCTAAAACCCAATAAAAGATTTAGAACCCCAATAAAAAAAATACAAAAATAAGTAAATATAGAATCAAATTAATAAATAGGTAACTAAATTATGTGCAATATATTGTTACTCTTGTTCAACTCTTTAACAGCAGCAGGAACAAAGCTGTTTTTGTAGCGCTGGGTTTTACTTTTTGGGGCAGCAACCTCCGTCTGGAGGGAAGAAGCTGAAAGTGGCAGTGCAAAGGGTGGGAGTCGTCATTTAAAATGGAGGTAGCCATCCTCTGTACCTGTCTGGTGTACAGGGATGTCAGGTCAGCTGTGAATCCCAAGCAAGCGACTGGACCATCTAACTACCTGATCCAAGGATTTCCTCTGTTTCAGTTTTGTCTGACCAAACCATGACACTAAAGAAAAGGATAAAACAGATTCAATAAAAAGCCCGATAAAACAATTGTCATTATGATTCGGTCAGTTTGGAAGCGTGCAAGTTTCCTTAAACAAGCAAATGTTGCTGACCCTTTTTGCACACCCTTCCACAGTTCAGTCGCAGTCTACACGCCTCTCTGCAGCTCCTCTTCATCCACCACCCATCAACTTAGCCCCTGTCTTCCCCATCCGGGAATCATTATCTGCTCCCTCCAAAGTAAATAAAAATATAATGTATAAGCATCCCAAAGTGATTAAACATCAAGTGTTAAAAGTCCAAATTAAACTGAAGCCTCTAAATTGAATGATTTGGCCTCTGTTCCTCCTCATAATTTAAAAATTGAATGTGGTTTGTTAAATATTAGGTCTCTAACTCCCAAGTCCTCTGCTAATCACGATCTGTTGATTGATCATCAGATTGATTTAATATCCCTTACAGAGACTTGGCTAGGACAAGAGGATTATGTTGGTTTAAATGAATCAACTCCCTCTGGTTATTTAAACTGTCAAAATCCCAGACGTTCTGGTCGTGGAGGAGGAAGTAGCAACAATTTACCATTCCAAAATTACTAGTTAATGTAAAGCAAAAAAACACGTCATAATTCCTTTGAGGGCCTGGTCCTCAGTATTGGGCATTTTAGCAATTTTAGGCTAAACCCAATTTTATTTGCCATAGTTTATCGTCTCCCCCATCAACTACTCAGAGTTTTTATTCCAAATTTGCCAAATTCTTAAGCTGATTTAGTGCTGAAATCTGATAGAATAATTATAGTAGGGGACTTTAATATACATGTAGATGTAGATAGTGACTGCCTTAATTTGGCATTTAATTCAATTTTAGACTCAATGGGGTTTCTCAGAAAGTAGGAAATTCTACTCATTATCTCCACCATACGTTGGACCTTGTTCTGACATATGGCTTAGAAATAGAAAAGCTGGTAGTGTCTCTTCATAACCCTGTACTGTCAGACCATTGTCTGTTAACCTTTGATTTTACTATTTCTGACTTTTTGGCTCCTAAGGAAAAATATTACTACAGTAGATGCCTCTCAGATGATGTTTGTTATCAAATTTATGCAGATTGTTTCTCTATGCCATGTGTCAACACAATGGAAATAAGCTATAGACAGCTTACTCCTTCTGTAATTGATAGCATGGTAGATAGTTGTTATAGTTTTTCTGCATCAGACTCTAGACATGGTGGCCCCTTTAAAAAAGAAAAGGTCTAATCTGAAGCGGATGATAAAATAAAGGCAGCAATGAAGAGTTTTAAGCAGGTTTATTAAATCATACCGCCTTCACAGGATCCCCGCTCCGGTGCAAGTGTGAGCAGACCGGAGCGGGATCCTCAGGCTCTCAGAGGAGGGGACACAGAGCGTGTGTCCAGCAGCAGCAGTTGAAGAGAGAGTGAATGAGAGAATGAGCATGGATTACAGTGCAGTATATATACCCAACTACAACAATACATAAAAGAGCATTCCCCAGCAGTTGGTATGATCAAAGAGATTGCAGAACAGGCATGAGACATTTGCATTTGAGAGACATACATCACAATAGGCAGATTGCTGGCCTCTGCTCCAGCTGCAAGACAAAGAGGTTACAAGGCACATCGACATACAGTGGGGCAAAAAAGTATTTAGTCAGCCACCAATTGTGCACGTTCTCCCACTTAAAAGATGAGAGAGGTCTCCAATTTTCATCATAGGTATACCTCAACTATGAGAGACAAAATTAGAAAAAAAAAATCCAAAAAATCACATTGTCTGATTTTTAAAGAATTTATTTGCAAATTACGGTGGAAAATAAGTATTTGGTCACCTACAAACAAGCAAGATTTCTGGCTCTCACAGACCTGTAACTTCTTCTTTAAGAGGCTCCTCTGTCCTCCACTCGATACCTGTATTAATGGCACCTGTTTGAACTCGTTATCAGTATAAAAGGACACCTGTCCACAACCTCAAACAGTCAGACTCCAAACTCCACTATGGCCAAGACCAAAGAGCTGTCAAAGGACACCAGAAACAAAATTGTAGACCTGCACCACGCTGGGAAGACTGACTCTGCAATAGGTAAGCAGCTTGGTGTGAAGAAATCAACTGTGGGAGCAATTATTAGAAAATGGAAGACATACAAGACCACTGATAATCTCCCTCGATCTGGGGCTCCACGCAAGATCTCGCCCCGTGGGGTCAAAATGATAATGGAGAACGCGTGAGCAAAAATCCCAGAACCACACGGGGGGACCTAGTGAATGACCTGCAGAGAGCTGGGACCAAAGTAACAAGGCTACCATCAGTAACACACTACGCCGCCAGGGACTCAAATCCTGCAGTGCCAGATGTGTCCCCCTGCTTAAGCCAGTACATGTCCAGGCCCGTCTGAAGTTTGCTAGAGAGCATTTGGATGATCCAGAAGAGGATTGGGAGAATGTCATATGGTCAGATGAAACCAAATAGAACTTTTTTGGTAAAAACTCAACTTGTCATGTTTGGAGGAGAAAAGGAATGCTGAGTTGCATCCAAAGAACACCATATCTACTGTGAAGCATGGGGGTGGAAACATCATGCTTTGGGGCTGTTTTTCTGCAAAGGGACCAGGACGACTGATCCGTGTAAAGGAAAGAATGAATGGGGCCATGTATGGTGAGATTTTGAGTGAAAACCTCCTTCCATCAGCAAGGGCACTGAAGATGAAACATGGCTGGGTCTTTCTGCATGACAATGATCCCAAACACACCGCCCGGGCAACAAAGGAGTGGCTTAGTAAGAAGCATTTTCAAGGTCCTGGAGTGGCCTAGCCAGTCTCCAGATCTCAATCCCATAGAAAATCTTTGGAGGGAGTTGAAAGTCCATGTTGCCCAGCGACAGCCCCCAAAGCATCACTGCTCTAGAGGAGATCTGCATGGAGGAATGGGCCAAAATACCAGCAACAGTGTGTGAAAACCTTGTGAAGACTTACAGAAAACATTTGACCTCTGTCATTGCAACAAAGGGTATATAACAAAAGTATTGAGATTGAACTTTTGTTATTGACCAAATACTTATTTTCCACCATTATTTGCAAATAAATTCTTTAAAAATCAGACAATGTGATTTTCTGGATTTTTTTTTTTCTCATTTTGTCTCTCATAGTTGAGGTATACCTATGATGAAAATTGGAGACCTCTCTCATCTTTTAAGTGGGAGAACTTGCACAATTGGTGGCTGACTAAATACTTTTTGCCCCACTGTATTGATCTCAGTCTCTAGGTCACAGTAAGGACAGGACGCATGAACACAATGCATGAAAGGCACATTAATATCACAGTAGTGAGCCAGAAGAAGCGGGGATGCCTGTAGACATTAATACACACATTTCACTGTTCTGTTAATTGCTCTAGCCGAGTGCTGTGTCTGTCCAGTCTGTTGTGTGGGTTACACCAACCCGCCACAAATCGATGATTTCTAACTCCTTGGTTCAACACAGAAACTCATAGCTTAAAACAGAAGACTCGTCAATTAGAAAGGAAATGGCGCTCCACTAATTTAAATGAAATTATTTAGCTTGGAGAAATCATCTTTTAATTTATAAAAAATCTCTGAGAAAAGCTAGAACTGTGGAGAGTGTAAATAACAAGACTGATTTATGCAGCAGACGATTTTATTCACTCTCACATCAGTCATACACAGAAAAGCATGTCACAATACCACCATACGCTCCTTTTATACCAACCACCCATCTCACATCTGCATGACATCTCACATCACAATACATTCATCCCTTCTCCCCCCAACTCCTTCTTCCTGCTACCTCACCATAATCTCCATAGCTATTGTCCTTCTCTGTGTACCCTCTGCATCCAGTCTGGGATGGGCGGCGCAGTGGCAGAGTGGTTAGCACTGCGGCAGCACAGTAACTCACCCTTGGCCGGGGGATCCTGGGTTCGATCCCAGCCCCCGACCAACAGTGATCAGTGTGGTTTGCATGTTCTCCACGTGTTTGCGTGGGTTTACTCCGGGATTTCTCCGGTTTCCTCCCACATGCCAAAAACATGCAAGTTAGGTTAATTGGCATCAAACTGGGATTCTAAATTGTCCTTAGTATGACTGTGAGAGTGAATGGTTGTCTGTCTCTCTGTGTTGGCCCTGCGATGGACTGGCGATCTGTCCAGGTGTACCCTGCCTCTCGCCCAAAGATGCTGGGATAGGCTCCAGCCCCCCGCGACCCGAAAAAAGGATTAGCGGAAGAAGATGAATGAATGAATGAATCCAGTCTGGGATGATTAACCCACCAGTCTGAGATGATTAACCGAGTCTCTACAGGTGGCGGGGGAGAGGGAAGTCTGGGCTTCTCTGCTTGAACTGCTGCCTCCGTGACCCGGACTTCCGGAAAAGCGGTAGAACATGGATGGACGGATGGATGGATAGATGAACTGAATTGAATTGAAAATTATATGGATGGGAGATTTTAATGCTCATAATACATTGTGGGGTGGGGATAGGACTGATCATAATGGTCTGGTAATAGAGGAGTTAATGGATAGAAGAAATATGATATGTCTGGGAGATGAATACAGAATCAACCATTGGAAGTGATCACTATTCAACTCTATGTAGGATTGGTGATAGAAATGATCTGCTGGCAATAAAATTAGAAGAGCGATGGATGTTTAGCAAAGCAAATTGGAGTAAGTTTGAGTATCTGAGTGAAAGAGACATGAAGCAGATTAACCTGTGTGATAGCATTGCAAAGCTAAATGAAAACATTACCAAAACTATAGCTGAGGCAGCAAAGGAATCAACAGAACAAAGATCAGTAGGCAACAAGAAAAAGTTAGTCCCTTGGTGGGCAGAAGAATGTAAGAAAGCAAATACAGGTGCATCTCAAAAAATTAGAATATCATGAAAAAGTTGAATATTTTTTGTCACTCATTTCAGAAAGTGAAACCCATATATAGATTAATACACAGAGAGTGAAATATTTCAAGTGTTTATTTTAATTTTGATGATTATGGCTTACAGCCCATGAAAACCCCAAATTCAGTTTCTCAAAAAACTAGAATACTACATAAAATTAATTTTCAAAAATAGTTGTTTAATAGAAATGTTGGCCGACTGAAAAGTATGTCCATGTACACACTCAATATTGGTCAGGGCTTTTTTTGGATTAATGACTATCAATGTGGCGTGGCATGGAGGTGATCAGCCTGTGGCACTGCTGAGGTGTTATGAAGGTCCAGGTTGCTTTGATAGTGACCTTCAGCTTGTCTGCATTGTTGGGTCTGGTGTCTCTCATCTTCCTCTTGACAATACTCCACAGATTCTCTATGGGGTTTAGGTCAGGAGAGTTTGCTGGCCAATCAAACATGGTGATGCCATGGTCATTAAACCAGGTTTTGATACTTTTAGTAGTTGGGGGGGGGGGGGTCCTGCTGGAAAATGAAATCAGCTTCTCCATAAAGCTTGTCAGCAGAGGGAAGCATGAAGTTCTCTAAAATTTCCTGGTAGACGACTGCGCTGACTTTGGTCTTGATAAAACACAGTGGACAAACACCAGCAGATGACATTGTTCTTCGAATCATCACTGACTGTGGAAACTTCACACTAAACCTCAAGCAACTTAGATTCTGTGCCTCTCTACTCTTTCTCCAGACTCTGGGACTTTGATTTCCAAATGAAATGCAAAATGTACTTTTATCTGAACAGAGGTCATCTGCTGGTATTTGTCCATTGTGTTTTGTCAAGACCAAAGCAGTGTGCAGTCGTCTACCAGGAAATTTTAGAGCACTTTATGTTTCCCTCGGCTGACGAGCTTCATGGAGAAGCTGATTTCATTTTCCAGCAGGACTTGGCACCCCCCCCCCCCCCCCCCACACACACACACACACTTCCAAAAGTATCAAAACCTGGTTTAATGACCACGGCATCACTGTGTTTGATTGGCCAGCAAACTCTCCTGACCTAAACCCCATAGAGAATCTATGAAGTATTGTCAAGAGGAAGGTGAGAGACACCAGACCCAACAATGCAGACGAGCTGAAGGTCACTATCAAAGCAACCTGGACCTTCATAACACCCCAGCAGTGCCACAGGCTGGTCACCGCCATGCCACGTCACATTGATAGAGTGATTAATCCAAAAGGAGCCCCAACCAAGTATTGAGTGTGCACATGGATATACTTTTCAGTTGGCCAACATTTCTATTAAACAGCTATTTTTTAAAATTAATTTTATGTAATATTCTAATTTTTTGAGAAACTGAATTTGGGGTTTTCAGGAGCTGTAAGCCATAGTCATCAAAATTAAAATAAATAAACACTTGAAATATTTCACTCTCTGTGTAATTAATCTATATAATATATGGGTTTCACTTTCTGAAATGAGTGACAAAAATATTGAACTTTTTCATGATATTCTAGTTTTTGAGATGTGCCTGTACAAGTAGAAATAAAGCCTTTAAAGTGTTCAAGCATTCACTGAATTGCGACAAATTAATAGAATATAAAAGGGCACAGGTCAGGAGGATAATAAGACAAGAAAAAAGAAAATATTGGAGGAAGTGTTTTGAATCAATTGGAAGAAACACTCATGTTGATAAAATTTGGGGAGTAATTAAGAAGATGAGTGGAATACAAAAGGACTGGAACTATCCTGTTATAAAGACTGAAGAAATTATAGCTATAAGTGATGAGGAAAAGGCTAATGTTGTGGAAGATGTGAAAATGACGAGGCAGAGTTCTTTCTCAGAGTCAGCTTTATTCACATCTCCATCTTTTCAAAGCAGAGAAAAAAAGAGAGTGAAACAGTAAACTCTCGTCCTTAAATATCAGGGACTTCACACCTCATAGATCACATGTCACACAGACCACCTTGCATAATAAAGACAGTCACAATGCATTTCTCTCCATTGATATCACTTCCACTGTCTCCCATGCATCCTTTCCTTAATCCCTTAATTGACCTCCCACAGTCTCCAGCCTTGCATACCAAGGCTAAGATTCCTGCCTTTGTTCTGACCTAAAATGTGAGTCACAAAACCGGTCCAACAGGTCCCATGTGTGTTCACCACACAAGCCCCCCCAGCATTTTAGAAAAACAGAACAACAAGAAGATAACCACATGCATGCCGTGATAGCATCAATACACATCAGTCCACATGCTGGATAGGCTTCAGCCTCCTACCGAATCTGCTGTAGCTGGGGTTCACCGTCTCTGCGGCGCTGTCACGCTGGGGGTTTGCCGTCTGGGGGCGGAAACCCTTTGTCAGTCTCTGCGGGTGTTCTGGGGAAACATTACTTTGGGAAACATTACTGTGTGAAACCCTCCGTGGTGGTCTACCTCACCGCGGGGCCTTTGCCAACAGCACTTCCTCATCTGCCACCACAAAAGCGGGTTTAAGTCTGTTTATGCTAATTTTCTCTTTCCTACCCCCCAAATCTAGCATAAACTGCTTGTCCCCTGTTTCTAGCACTCTGAATGGTCCCTCATAAGGTGGCCGCAACGGGGTTCGATGTGCATCGTGTCTAACAAAAACAAACTCTGCGTTCTTCAAGGTTTTAGGCACAAAAACACACGGAAAACTGTGGTGCGCGGGGCCGGGCAGCGTGCTTGATTCTATGTTACTCCGCAACAGCTGAGACAGGGAGGCGTTTGGCGCAGGGTTATCTGGGAGAAACTCCCCAGGCAGCCGGAGTGGCTGCGCAAACACGAGCTCCGCTGGTGAGGCTTCTAGATCCTCTTTAGGTGCAGAACGCAACCCCAATAACACCCATGGTAATTTGTCAACCCAATTTGTATCCGTCAGTGACACTCTGAGAGCCGCTTTCAATGACCTATGAAAACGTTCGCATAACCCGTTAGCCTGTGGATTGTACGCGGTTGTGCGGTGAATTGTGACACCCAGGCTGTGGGCCATTGTCGACCAAAGCTCTGAAACAAATTGAGGGCCTCTGTCGGACGTAATGTCCGACGGAACGCCGAAGCGCGCCACCCAAGCTGTTAAAAACGCGCGCGCCACTTCCTCAGCTGTGGTTGATGCCAGCGGGACCACTTCAGGCCAGCGCGTGGTGCGGTCCACCATTGTCAGAAGATGTGCGCACCCCTGTGACAGCGGGAGGGGTCCAACGAGGTCCACATGAACGTGATCGAACCTCTTGGCCGGAATGTGAAACTGTTCCAAAGGAGCCCTCATGTGCCTGTGTACTTTGGCTCGTTGACACGCCATGCAGGCTGCTGCCCACTCTTTGACCTGTTTGCGGAGGCTCGGCCACACAAATTTCTCTCCCACCATTTTGACCGACGCACGCACTCCAGGATGCGCCAAAGAATGAACCGAGTCAAAAACGTGGCGGCGCCACGCGGCCGGTACTACTGGACGTGGCCGTCCAGCGGAGACATCGCAGAGTAGGGGGGGCATACCGTCTTGCAGCACCCTACTCTCCAGCCTTAACCCTGTTGGTCCAGACTGGAGCGCGCGCACGTCCGCGTCATTAACCTGCTCCGCGGCCATGGCTGCATAATCTAACCCTACGCTGACTGGGGCCACCACGGCACGCGAGAGGCAATCAGCCACTACATTGAGTTTACCCGCCACATGCTGAATATCAGTGGTAAACTCTGATATGGCGGCCAGCTGTCTCTGCTGCCGGCCTGACCACGGTTCCGAGACCTTGGCCATCGTGAATGTTAGCGGTTTGTGATCAACGAACGCGGTGAAAGCGCGTCCTTCCAGCCAGAACTGAAAGTGGCGGATGGCCAAATGGAGAGCGAGCAGCTCCCTGTCGTACACGCTGTATTCACGTTCGCTATCGCGCAAGGTCCTGCTGAAAAATGCGAGGGGCTGCCAAGCCCCGGCTACATATTGCTCCACGACCGCCACTATGGCCACCTCTGACGCGTCAGTGGTGAGCGCTATGCGGGCCGTTGGGTCTGGGTGTGCCAACAACGCAGCCTTTGCCAAGGCTGCTTTCACCTCCGAGAACGCTTGGTCCCGCTCCGGGGACCACTCAACCTTATCCGCGGGTTTCTTTTTTTTGAGTGCGGCATACAGCGGCTGCATGAGTTGCGCCGCGCGGGGGACAAAACGGTTATAAAAATTCACCATTCCCAAAAACTCCTGCAACGCCCTGACCGTCTGCGGCCGGGGAAAATCTGCCACAGCGCGCACTTTGTCAGGCAGCGGAACTGCTCCTTCGGGGGAGACGCGGTGTCCTAAAAAATCGATCTGCGCCACCCCGAACTGACACTTCGCTGGGTTGATTATTAACCCGTGATCTCCCAACCTTCGGAAAACTGTGGCCAGGTGTTTCTCGTGTTCGTCTTCGGACGCGCTGGCTACTAAAATATCATCCAGGTAGATGAACACGAAAGGGAGATCGCGAAGCACTGTGTCCATCATGCGTTGGAACGTCTGAGCAGCCCCTTTAAGTCCGAATGGCATGCGTAAAAACTCGAATAAACCAAAGGGCGCTATTACCGCTGTTTTGGGTATGTCCTCAGCGCGCACTGGGACTTGGTGGTAACTGCGGACCAAGTCTATTTTAGAAAAAATGCGCGCCCCTGCCAAATGAACTGAAAAATCTTGGATATGTGGGATTGGGTAGCGGTCATGCGCTGTAGCATTGTTTAACCTGCGGAAATCCCCGCAAGGGCGCCATGATCCGTCAGCTTTCGGGACCATATGTAGGGGGGAAGCCCACGGACTGTTTGAACGTCGGATAATGCCCAACCTCTCCAGGTTGGCGAACTCCTCGTGCGCTATAGCTAGTTTAACTGCGTCCAAGCGCCGAGCTTTTGCAAAAACGGGCGGTCCGGTAGTGGTAATAAAATGCTCCACCCCGTGCTTAGCGACTGTTGCCGAAAAAGTGGGGACAGTGAGTGCTGGGAACTGAGCGAGCAGTGTGTGGAACTTACCCCCTGCTGCTGTGACATTGGCTTGTACTGTTGGCGGGGCCACTCGCGCTGTACAGGGGATAGAATCAAAAGAAAGTGCATTAACCAGGGGCCTGTTAGCGAGATCAACCAACAACCCATGTAAGCACAAAAAATCAGCCCCCAGCATATTGAAATTTACTGTTGCTACAACAAAAGTCCACTCATATGCACGGCCGTGTAGAGACAGAAGCAGAGTCTTCTCACCAAAGGTCTTAATCTCCGAGCCGTTCGCCGCTGTCACCCGGGGACCTCCAGAACCAGCCAGTCTGTCTGCGTAGGAAGGTGTGATGAAACTCAACTGGGAGCCTGTGTCGACGAGGAACTGCCTCCCGGAGCGTGTGTCCGACAAGTAGAGCAGCTTGTTCTCTTCCCCGAGGGCAGCGGCTGCTACCGACCCCCGGTCTTTTTTTTTTTTTTTTTTTTGTCCTGTCAGGCAGCTAGGCAAACAGAACAGGGATCTGTCACCCTACTGTGCCAAAACAGATTTACTTTGCCAAGAGGAGCCTATACAGTGCCTAACTTTGCACTGTATATTGTTGTAACTCCTCCTGTAATAACTTTTAATACTTTATTTTAATTGTTTTACCCATGGAAGACCCAACAGGATGGGGAAGAGGGAAAGGAAGTGTGTGAAGGGGGGAAAAAAGGGAGGGGAACAGACAAAAAAAAAAAAAAAAGAAAAGAAAAAAAAAAGACAAACTGCTTCTTCCACCGGAGATGTCTCAACACGAGTCTGGTTTCTGCACCTGTTAAAGGAGAGACACTTGTACATGTATGTCTGTGTGCCTATATATGAGAACGCGCGCAAAATAAGTGTGTGCATGTGAGTGGTTTGTCAGGAAGCATACGAGCGGAGGGCCGGTCGCAGCAGCCCTCCCCCCGAGGACCCCGAGCAGGCAAGGCAGCGCCACCAACCCCCAGCCCCGAGGTCAGCAAGCCCCAGGAAAGCCAAGCATCCACCCCCGGAGAGACGATCAAGGGAGGGCAGGCTGCCCGGCGGCCGGCGCGGTGAGCCCACACCCCTGGACCTGCCCGACCCCCACCCCCCCCAGCGGGGCCAACATCCGCCCCCGGGCCCCAGGCACCAGGAGGCCAGTGACCCTACCCCCCAGGACAGAGACCAGCCAGCACCCCCCAGCGCGAGCCCCCCCAGGTACCCCCACAGCAGTCCCGCCCCAGCGCCTCGGCCACACATCCCGGGGACCCCCACGTCCAAAGAAGTCCCCTCGCCCAGGTGAGCCCACATTGCCGAGAGGCACTACCCCCCTAATCCAGCCCCTCCCGACTCGCAGGCACACCCCTCCCCATACCTTCACACCCACATGTTCCCATGCACACCCCTCTCACTCAGCCAGACCGACCCATTCTCACTCACTCCAGTACCCACTTAAATTCACTCCTCATACACCTTTATTTCAAAAGCCGGCTGTGCAGTGGGCAGATGCAGTGAGCCTGAACATGCACCAGTGCCCGGCAGTGACCAGGGAAGCCACCGGCGCAGGCCACAGAAGCAGACCCCCACCCCCCGGCGCCCATCTGAGCGAACAATCAGCAGACCACCACAGGCGCCCCAAGATGCCACCCGGCATGCAAAGCGCCGCACAAAACCGACCCACCATCACCACCTCCATTCATCACCCTCTCACTCACACTTAAACTCATATTCAGCCCCCCGTCACTTCCTTGGTTATATCTATACATTAGTGGCATCCAGGGATTTTTACAACATGATAGGTCCTAGGCTCCCCACCAGGCCCCCACGCCCCCAGCAAGACAGGGCAACAGGGGTGGGGGAAGACCCCCACCTCCTCCCCCCACACAGAACATGGTGGATGTGTGTCGGTTATATGATATAATTGTGTGGACTACTAAAGTGCAATTAAAATTGGGGGGATAGTAATTGAAGCATTGTTAGCCACTGTGATGGGCAGCAGAGCCCCCATCCCCCCAAGCCCTCAGTGTCTAAAATGCAATTAAAATTGAGGTGAGTGCAGCCCCACCACGCGGCAAAGGTATCCCTTTCACCAACACAGTGCGGCACACCCCTACCCCAAAGCCCTAAATGTAACAAAAAAGATCAGGGGGAGGAGGAGGGTGGGAAATAAGACTGGGAGGTAGGCGGTCCAAAAACAAGGCCGCCCCCCCCCCCCCAGAAGCCAGCTTGCAGACTGGCATGTGAGGCCACCCACTGCCCCCAAATCCCAACCCAGGGCGAGGGCCGCCAGTGGAAACAACCCAGGACCCACCAGCATCACGTCCCGGCACTCCAGCACCACTAACATGACGGGGCAGCCAAACATACTACCACTCATCTTACACACACGAACATGGAAAACAACAGTCACAATAGTGAACAATGGGCCGGACCCACACAGCGCCCAACACGCCAGGCGACACACCCAAGCGCCAACGCAGGCCCACGACCACCCACCCCAGACACACACCGACAGCAGCAGGCCGCCCTGCAACCACAGCCACCCCGGAACAACCCAATGGAAACACAGCCAACAACCCGCACCAATGACCCCCCCAGCCACCCCCAAGCACCAACGCACACCCGCTGCCAATGACATCAGGGCAGATGTAGCAAAGTGCCTCACCCCCCAACACAACAGCAGGGCGGCCGGGACAAGCAAGCCCCGAAACGCCAGCCCCCATGCCACTGGATGGACTGCCCAACCCCTGCCACCCAACAAAGCTCTCCTACCCATACACACATCCTCCGCCCCCTAGACATCTACCCACAAGTAACCGCTTCCATACACACACATAACTCCACCCACCATCACACATACCCACCTACACAAACACACAACCCCACCTGCCCACTCAACACACACCCACTTCCACATCCGCTCATACACAAGCCTACACTCACACACCCCCTCCCCCACCCGCAGACCCCCGTGAACGGGGAGGGCAACCCAGGATGCGGGCACCAGCCCCTGGGTGGCACCCGGGCCCCAGGAAACACACGACCCCACCACGCAAGGATGCATCAGGGATAACCCCCACCGCCGGCACACACCCGACCACGGCCCGGGGCGGGGGGACGCCCCCCCCAGCACCAGGGGCCCAGGGCCAGCCCCAGACCCCCCACGAGGGGCGAGGCCAGCCGGCCAGGGGCCACAGCCCAACCCCCCCGGTCCACCCCACAGCCCCCCCCCCACCAACCCCCCCCCCCCAGGGCCAGACAGACGGCCTCCCCGGAGCAGGCCCCCCGGACACCTGCGGTTGGGGCACAGCCAGCCGCCAGAGGTGCCAAGGAGAGTGAGTCACTGCCCGCCACCCCTCAGTTTATAGAATTAATAAGCGGGGACCAGAGAGAATTGAATTCCGCCAATTGATTATTTGAGGAGGCTGACATTCTTTCCAGGCTAATATAATCCAAGAGTAAGTTATTATAGTAAGTCGTGCACAAGTTATTTCTTGTTTTCCAGTTCATGAGGATAGCTTTCTTTGCGATGCATAAGGCAGTGAGAACCATGTGTGACATCCTTGCATCTATATTTATTTCACTTAAATCACCTAATATGCAAAGTGTGGGTGAGGGTGGGACACTATACCCAAGCCATGCTGACAGGTCTTCACATGTCTTCTGCCAGAACTTTTGAACCGGTGCACAGGACCACATAGCATGCATATAACTATCCGGGACATTGCTAGTACAGTGAGGGCAGATATTTGTGTGACTCAGGCCCATTTTGAACATCCTTTGTCCTGTATAATGAATTCTATGTAGAACTTTATATTGTATAAGTTGTAAGTTAGAGTTTTTAGTCATCTTAAAAGTGTTTAAACATATTTGTGTCCAGAAACTTTCCTCCTTATTAATCGATAAGTCTGTCTCCCATTTTGATATTGGAAGAGATATGGACTCATCCAATGTTGATCCAATGTCTATATATTTTCGATATCAATTTTGGGGAACGGAGATTTAGAAACTCTGCCACCTTAACTGGTACTTCTAAATCTGTCTGATTAAGATTAAATCTTGCTTTTATTATGGATTTAAGCTGTTGGTATTCAAAATACTTTTTATCACTGATTTCGTGTTGTGACACTAGATCCTGAAATTGGATAACATTTCCACCTTGAATAAGATGTTCTAAGTTGTTTATTCCCTTCTCTTGCCATAGTGGAAATTTTAATGTCCTCTTTTGTTGCAGGATATCAGGATTATTCCAAATGGGCGTGAGTTTACAGGGGACAAGTGAAGACCCTGTTATTTTTAAAAATTTCCACCAAGCCGTCAGAGAGGAACTAATATTAATACTTTTAAAACACTCATGGCGTTTAATAGAGGGACTTATAAAAGGTAAGTCAGAGATATTTAGCGACCCACAGAGAGCCTGTTCAGCATCTAACCATGGGTTCCCTAATGGGGTTGATTTTGTCCATTTTGAAACGAACTGCAATCTATTGGCTAAAAAGTAATTAAAAAAATTTGGTAAATCTAAGCCTCTGCACTCTTTCGCTTTTTGGAGGGTTTTTAAACTAATCCGTGATGGTTTATCCTTCCATAAAAATTTACTTATATTTGAGTCTAGAGACTTAAACCAGGCCATTGATGGTTGGGTAGGGATCATTGAGAACAAATAGTTAATTTTAGGAAGGACCATCATTTTAATGGTTGCGACTCTTCCCATTAATGATAAAGGTAGTGTCCTCCAGCGCGTAAGATCGTCTTGTATCTTTTTTAAAAGGGGGATATGATTTAGTCGCAATAATGAGAGCCTGGGAGAAATATCTATTCCTAAATATTTAACATTCCCTGATTGTATCGGAATAGTAGATGTATTTGGGAAATTGCAATTTATGGGTAAAGCTATTGATTTTACCCAGTTAATAGAGTAGTCTGATAATGATGAAAATTTATCAATGAGCGCCACTGTCCGAAGAAGAGATCTTTCTGAGTTTTCAAGGAAAATTAATACATCATCAGCATAAAGACTTATCTTATGTTCCTTTTCTCCAGTTTGAATACCTCTGATATCAACATTTTGTCGTATGGCTGCTGCTAATGGTTCAATAAAGATGGTAAAAAGTGAGGGAGAGAGTGGACACCCCTGCCTAGTACCTCTCTGAAGATTAAAGCTTCGGGAAGTCTGATCATTTGTTCGGACAGATGCAACTGGACCTCTATATAGTGTTTTAACCCAGTTTATGAAAGATGAACCAAACCCAAACTTGTTTAACACCATAAAAAGAAATTTCCAGTTAACCCGGTCAAAGGCTTTCTCTGCATCCAGGGACAAGATTGTAGTTTCTACATTATTGATCTTGCAGTAGTCTATTAAATTAAATAGCCTGCATGTATTATCAGCCGAGTCCCTACCCTTGATAAAACCTGTTTGATCTGGGTGTATAATAAACGGAATTATCCTTTCCAGTCTTTTGGCGAGAGCTTTGCAAATTATTTTGAGATCGACATTCATAAGCGAGATGGGATGGTAGCTGGATGGAAGCGTAGGTTCTTTTCCAGGTTTAAGGAGCAGGATAATACTAGCCAAATTCATATTCGGAGGAATTACATTATCTTCTTTGATTTGGTTCACCATTTTAAAAAAAAAGTAGGTGCCATCACGGGCCAAAATTCTTTATAAAATTCTACTGGAAAACCATCTGGTCCTGGGGCTTTATTGTTTGGGATGTGCTTAAGTGCCTCCTGGAGTTCAAACACCTGAAGAGGTATATCCAGAGCTGCAATCTGTTCATTACTTAATTGTGGTAGGTTAATATTGTCCAAAAATGTATTTATCTCTGAGTCCGATGGGTTAACCTGTGATGAGTAGAGATTTTCATAAAATTTTCTGAAGGAGTTATTTATTTCTTCAGGCACATGGGTAATATTTCCAGTCATATCCTTGATAGAATGGATAGTTGTTTTTTCTTTATTCAATCTAAGCTGGTTCGCAAGATATCGCCCCGATTTATTACTGTGTTCAAAATTCTCAAGACGCAGTCTTTGTATTAAAAACTGTGCTCTTTTGTTTGTAATTTCTTTTAATTCCAGCTTTAATTTTCTCAAATCGTTAAGTGCCTGTTCCTGTGGGGAAATGGCACAAGTTGTCTCCAGTGATTTAATCTTCTGTTCTAAATCCAGTATCAGTGCTTTTTCTTTTTTATTCTTGTATGAACAGTGAGAGATTATTTTACCTCGCATGACCACTTTTGCTGCCTCCCAAAGAACACCTGGGGATATTCCTGGCACATCATTATATTCCAGATATGATTCCCACTCTTTATTAAAGTCTTCATCTTTCAGTAGTGATATATTAAATCTCCAGCTCCTAGTTTCCCTTGTAGCTTCCCTATTTACTAGTGTAAGAGAAACAGGATGATGATCGCTAATAGCTTGATTTGAACATATTTCAGTGTCTATGATGTCCCTCACAATAGAGTTACTGGCTAAGAAGAAATCTAGACGCGAATATGAACTATGAACTGATGAAAAAAAGGTATATTCCCGAAGAGTTGGGTGAAGAGATCGCCATTCATCGCAAAGACCAAAATCATTCATGTACTGTTTGAGAGTGTCAGTAGCCAGCCATTTTCGGTAAACCCCCGATGTACTGAGCCTGTCGAGTGTAGGGTTTAATACCAAGTTGAAGTCCCCTCCTATTATAAGTGTGGTGTCCAAGTGCTCAGAAAGAGAAGTGAAAAAAGTGTGAAAAAAGGATGGGTCGTCAACATTTGGGCCATAAACGCTTGCAATACATAGATCCAAATTTTGGACTGAAATTTTTAGTATTATAAATCTACCTTCTGGATCTATTATGGTGTTATTCATAACAAAGTGTATTCTTCTATTTACCAGTATAGCTACCCCCCTTTGCTTAGAATTAAAGCCGGCTGAGTACATATGGGGGAATTCTGGTGAGGTGAGCGCATCTACAGACGACTTAGAGACATGTGTCTCCTGCAATAAAACAAAGTCTGCCTGTAGATCGTTCAATCGATTAAAAACTTTTAGCCTCTTCTCCCCATTTCCAATTCCACGTATGTTCCACATGACAAACTTAAATGAAGACATGTTTTCACTAACTGGTTGTGTACTAAAGACTAACTAAATGTGTAAACTATATGTGCCTATGTGATATGTCTGTAATGTATGCATATACAGTATATGTATATATATGTTGTGTGTATATATGCATATATAATTGGGTGCACGCGCATGATGTCTCTGTGCCATTTGCCTGCAATTGCAAGCAAATGGGGTACATGTATTTCAAGTTATTTCCTACAAACCAGAAGTATGAGAAAAAACAGACATGAAGGTTAGTAAGTGGTGGAAAAATGCAGACAACATACAACAATGACCTAAAAACTTAAAAAAAAAAACCTACAACAGACAAACAAACAAACAACAACCTCAACAACAAAGAAATAAACATTTTGACAAATGTTAACATATTAAACTGAAATTGAGTAAGAGACCTGCGCACAATCCCACTCTCTTTTCCACCTGTAGCTAAAAAAAAAAAGAAAAAAAAATGGGCTCTAGAATAACCAGGGAGTTATAGTTTCATCCATAAACAGCTTGCCATCTATATACAATCTATCCACAGAAACAATAGCACGTTTACCTTCTTGGATGTATTGCTTCCTAATGGGAAAAAGCTTCCTTCTCCTTTCCAAGATTTCTTGTGGAAATTGATCATTTAGACCATAATTGGTGTTTTTAAGCTGCTTGCCCTGCCTCTGTACCAAAATTTTTTGCTTAAAATGTTCAAATTTGGCAACAATAGGTCTGGGACGTTTATTCTGGGAATTTTTTTGCCCTATTCGGTGGACTCGGTGGAAAGTAATTGAGTTTGTGACTTCGGGGGATAGTTTTAGTTGTGATGACATAAATTCTCGGACCAGCTGTTCTGGATTTTCATTATTTTTTTCAATAATTCCAGAAAAAACGAGGTTATCTCTCATGCTGCGTGACTGCAAACTGAGAACTGTCTCCTTCATTTTCCGATTTTCTCCCTCAACAACGCCAAGCCATGCGGTTAGTGTGGTGACTGACTTTTTCAGGCTGTTATTTTCCTCCACGAGAGAGACGAGCTGCGCCTGACTAAACTCAAGGCTCTCCCGCAAATTTTGGAACTCTTTGCGAAGAAGTTCAACCAGCGCCAGTCTACCATCCATGCTGGTGAGTTTATTCTCAATAGAGAGAAGGATATCGCTAACCTCGGTGCCCTGCTGTGATTTCTCAGACGCTATTTTGGGTGAATCTGCGGGTCTCGGTCGCTTAGACTGAGAAGCAGCAGCAGAACACACACTCGCCTGCTCCATGACACAAAAACGGTTGTAAAATGCGTCGATATAACTTTCTAAATCCTCCAGCTCTGTAAAAAAAAAAAAAAAAAAAGAAAGACACAGACAATTAATTAATGAATTAATTAACAAAAAAAACTACCTGTGGAGAAGTTTGTTTTAATCTTGGTGACAGCAGTCGCCGTTCAAATTATTGCGCAATTGTCTCTCGCAATCACAGCATCAACTTCCGGATCCGCCCTCTCCTCCCGCTACGGTACATCCGACCGACCCCCGGTCTTGGCGCTTCCCGAACGCCCGAACTGGCACGGCGGTACACACTTGCGTGCCCTCTCTGCGAAGCGGCGATAGTAGAAACAAAAGACGTCCGGTCCACGCTCCCTGGCCCTTGCCACTGCCGTCGTCGGTGAGTCTGGCACCGCTGCCTCTGGCCTCCTGTCGTCTCCGGTCGTCGCGCCGAGTTCTGCTGCAGTGGCCGTGGCTGCGCGCCGCTTGGTGGCGTTGACAATCTGCTGCGCCTCTCGGCCCAGCGCGCGGTAGTTTCGTAGGGCCAACAGTGGCGAACTGGCCAGGGTCGCTCTCGCTGCTGACGGTAGAGTCCTGAGGAAGAGGTGGGTGAAAATGAAGTGATCGTCGTCAGAGTTTTTCAACCTCAACAACTTCTCCATCAGGCTCGCGGGCATGTCGTTTTCCCCCTCCGTCAGCGCCAGGAGCCTCTCCGCTCGCTCGTCCGCCGAGGGGGTGAATTGCTGGATGAGTGCAGCCTTCAACGTGCCGTATTTATCGCTCTCTGGCGGCTGGTTGATCAGGCTCTCCACATGCTGGGCCGTGTTGTTGTCCAGCTTTGTGACTACGTGGTAGAATTTCGTGGCATCTACCAATATCCCCCGGAGGTTGAACTGCGCCTCAACCGCGTTGAACCAGGAGCGCAGATTGTTCTGCCAGAAGTCCGGTAGCTGGACTGTAGCGGCATTCGCTTGGCTGGGGGCTCCTGACGCGGCTGGCCCGGGGGAATTTTCTTCTTCCATGATACGTCTCGGGTCACTAGTGTGGAAGATGTGAAAATGACGAGGCAGAGTTCTTTCTCAGAGTCAGCTTTATTCACATCTCCATCATTTCAAAGCAGAGAAAAAAGAGTGAAACAGTAAACTCTCGTCCTTAAATATCAGGGACTTCACACCTCATAGATCACATGTCACACAGACCACCTTGCATAATAAAGACAGTCACAATGCATTTCACCACCTTGCATAATAAAGAAAGTCACAATGCATTTCTCTCCATGATATCACTTCCACTGTCTCCCATGCATCCTTTCCTTAATCCCTTAATTGACCCCCCACAGTCTCCAGCCTTGCATACCAAGGCTAAGATTCCTGCCTTTGTTCTGACCTAAAATGTGAGTCACAAAACCGGTCCAACAGGTCCCATGTGTGTTCACCACAATGTGATAGTTAAAGAACTGACTTAAGATTCACAGTAATAAAATCCTATCCCAGGAAGAAAGAGCAGGGAGGGCAAAGACAAGGAGTCAACATTTAAGCAGTTTTAACCTCTTGCGCTCCGTTGTACCGCGGACGGGCAAGTCTCTGCGTCCTAGAGCGCACGAGGGTGCTCTCGTGCGCTCTAGGACGCATGATGGAGATTGTGATGTAGGTGGTGTATGGCGTCCAAGCGCGCACTGAAAATAAAAGCTGCAGACACAGCCACGAACGGATTAGTTCATCTGATTGACCTCTCATTCGACTAATAAGAGCCTTGAATTGGGTTTCTGAAACCTTGAAGAACCAATGACTGAAAACCTAGCCAGAAGGACCCGCCTACCAAAGCTGTGAATGCAGTGAGCCAATTGAAGCAGAGAAGTTGGCGAGCTGTTTTTTTTAAGGCTGGGTGAAGACTGACTGCTGGAGCGGATCAAAAAAGGACCCGCAGGAAGAACCCCACAGACCCAGCAGCACGGAGACCATCCACAAATGCAACCTGTGTGACAGGGAGTGCCATTCGCGCACTGGCATGTTCGGCCACAGGCGGTGCTTATTTTGTTTTGGTTCCAGCAGAGTAGACGTTATGATTTCTTCCATGGTCATAGACCGACAGAGGCTGACGACGAAGGCTAAGTGACACACACGCCTTTGCCAGTCTTTTTTTTAATTACTACTGTTATTTGTTTTGAAAAATCGTTTGGCAAAAACCGCAATCATGGAAGCACAAAACCGCAATAATGGAATTATGTTTTGATCGGGTAACGAGACCAGAACCACGAGCGGACCAGCGTCGCGTTCGTCTGACAATGGGGAAGAGAAGTTCTCCAGGACGCTGCTGTGAAGAGGTAAGGTGTTATAAGCTAAATTATTCTTTATTCCTGACTATTCTTCTGTAGCGAGGGGGGGGGGGAAGCCGCGGTGACTGAGCTGCTGTCCCACATCCCACATGAGGCTAATCCGTCATGTAGCGATGGCCGATGTCCATCCTCTGTAGCGAGGGGGGGGACACCCCCCACACACACACACACACAAACACAGCCCTGAGTGTCACTTTTCATTAGAGCCCAGAATGAAGCTTCTACATTGAATCATTCAAAAGTTACAGTCGTTTTTCCAAACTGTGCCATTTGGCACAATTTGGCACAGTTCCAAAATGCCTGGGAACAGCCTGAGGAAAAAGCTGTGTAATATATTCATTTTTTGTGATATTGTTACCAAATTTGGACCTCAGCTGGATAACACTTGGTTCTACATTTCTGTTGCATTTTCCAGCCCGGATCTGAAGCTGTGTGTTATTAGCAAGCATTTGTATCCAAAAAAACACCCAGGCCAAATTTATTTTCTTCAAGTTCACTATGTTTAGATGACTGTAACTCAGTGGCCGGAGCACTTAGAGAGATTATGACTGTTTTGCCAAAAAATTCAAAGTGTTTTCTTTTAAATGAGACCAACCCCATGAAGATGCTGCAAAGGGTTGAAGAACAGCTTTCGATTTACTTTGGGCACATTATTTTTTGGCGTTTTTAGGAAAATTGACCGGAGTGCAAGGGGTTAATAGTGAGGGAAATGATTTGAATCGTCTGAATTCATTATTCACCCAAACTGAAATGAAAAGAGCAATAAATAAGGTGAAAATAACTTCTCCAGGAAAGGATAAAATTAGTTATGCCTTGTTGGGCTTACGGTGTGTCTGGTTCAGGTCAACTTGACTTGTTGTCAGGTCAGGCATTGGCTTGCTTGCTACCGGATAACCATGAAAACTGGTACTGCCTGTCTCATGGGTTGGGCCGTCAGCGACTCAACCGGCATCCCTGCCCTTCTGAGGGCATGGAGGGTTAAACTGGGAATCCTGGCAGAACTAAAAACAATATCTGTCACAAGTCTGTGGTGGACCACTCCCAGTTACATGGGGTGAGACTGGACATCCTGGCAGATTAAGACTTCTGTCGCAAGGACTGTGGTGGACTGTGCCAGTCGGTGCATCGTGACATGCACTACACAAAGAGCAGAGATAAACAAACCTATCATCTGGTCAGTAACTGCAACAGATACTGGAATCAGTTTGTCTTGGCTTGTCCTTGCCACTGATATTACCTTTATCTGCCAAGAATGTGCTGCTAGTCCAGCAAAAAGCTAGCGGTACTCAAATACTTTGCAAGCAATTTCATGAAATGGTCAGTCTAGTAAGCTAGGAGTAGGAAGACAAAAGAAGAGGAAAACAGCAGCCTTGTGTGTAGCAGAATGGAATGTACGCACTCTGTTGGACAGAACAACATCACAACGCCCAGAAAGACAGACCGCGCTTGTGGTCCTGGAAATGAACAGGTACAATGTAGACATAGCTGCGCTTAGTGAAACAAGATTGCCTGGATATGACAGCTTGGAAGACCATGGGTACATCTTCTTTTGGAGTGGGAAATCAACTCAAGAAAGGAGAGAAGCAGGAGTGGGTTTTGCAGTTAGAAAGGAGATGGCAGCAGGGCTTGATGAGGAACCGGTGCCAAATAACGACAGGATAATGACTATGAGACTCCCACTACAGCGGAAGATGTATGCCACACTCATCAGTGTATATGCCCCAACAATGACCAACACAGAGGAGGTGAAGGAAGAGTTCTACAGTGATTTGCATGAGACTATCAGGTGTGTACCGACTGATGACAGGCTGATACTCATTGGAGATTTTAATGCCAGAGTCGGTTTGGACACTGAGAAATGGAAAGGAGTACTAGGCAGTCATGGAGTAGGCAAGTGCAATGCTAATGGAGAACTTCTACTTGCATTACTTCCGCCCTCCCAAGAGAGCAGATGCTTTTTTCTTCTCTCCTGCTGACTTTTCCTCCCCTCCTACTACTGGATCCCAGCTTGCTGTTGTCTGTCTGCATCTAACTGCGACCGCCGAAAAGAAATTATGGAGTTAATAAGCTGGGCTTTGAACACAATTGACACTATTTTTTCAACAAGGAAAAGTGCTCCGGGGGAAGCTGTCTGCCCCGCTGGAACGGCTCCAGTGGGCTATCTATGTGACACAGGTAATTGGAAAATGCTGTGTCTCTCTAATCTCTCTATCGAAGATATTGAAGATTTGTTTATCTTCGTAATCTTGGTGATTGGGATAATTCTGATTGGGACGGGAATTGTCTTGGTTTACCGCAAATTGCTGAAGATGGATTCAACCTATCAAAATGCTGGCCAGGCGAGGTGCATCCAACAAATTGAGAAGCTGGAGAAGACCCTGATAGCGACTACTGGAGAACTGTCTCGTAAGGTGGATTACATCATGGGTTCGCTCAGGTCTTTCCACGACGAATTCAAAGCTGCGCAATGAAGGATTAATGTACTGAATCTACAGAAGAAATACAAGTCTTCTCTGTGATCAGTCCTATTTGGCATTATTATTTCCCCATGAAAATTCCTCCTGGCTGTCTGCAGACTGTGTTTTTTCAAAATCATGAGCACAAGGCCTTGGACAGCCAGCTGCAGCGCCAGATAAGACTGGGCGCCAGACAGACAAAACATCTTCTGCCAAGGGTCCTTGGGTCTCTCTTATTATCATCAACACTGCTCAACACCGCACACACATTGATTCATGAACTGATTAAAGATATACTGTACACTGCTCTCTTGTGTCTTGTGAAATTCTGAGTTGTTGCTCTGTGCTATTGAGAGATTTTTTTTCATTGTAATCATAATCTGCTCAAAAAATAAGCTGTATTCTGATAACGAAGTTTTTTTTCTCCTCCCCCCTTGTGTCGTTCCCTCCCTTCCCCCTCCCTTCTTATCTATCTCTGTTTGATGAGGCGCCTATTATGGCTGCCGTGTCGTTGTGTCGCGCGCATGCGCACCAATGTCAAGTCAAGTTCTCGTGTGTTTTTTACATGCTTGGCAATAAAGTTTATTCTGATTCTGATTCTGATTCTGTTCAGAGTACAACCTCGTGATAACCAACACTCTATTTAAGCACAAGGACACACACAAGAAGACATGGATGCACCCAAGATCCAAGCACTGGCACTTGTGAGACTACATCATAGTCAGACAGAGAGACATAAGTGATGCATTGGACACCAGAGCAATGAGAGGCACGGGCTGTGGTACTGATCATGTTATGCTTAGATCTAGATTAAGGATTTGGAGACGAAAACAGCACTGCAGGACGGGTGCGAAGCCACCAAGGAAGCTAAACACCAGTGCACTGAAAGGCCAAAAGAAGCAGGTAGAACTTACACAGGAAATGGATGAAAACTTGAAAGATTGGGACAGCAACAACTCAGAGAATGACATAGAAGAGAAATGGGCAACACTGAAGGATACGGTGTATCAGACTGCAAGTGATGTATTAGGCCACCCTGAGAGGAAACATCAAGATTGGTTTGATGAGCATGATGAACACCTGAAGAAACTACTAGAAGGGAGGAATACAGCTAGGCAGGAAAACCTACAGTGTAGCACAAGGTCGAAGAAGAAGAAATACTGAAAGGCTCAGAGTGAGCTAGAGAAGTACACCAGAGAGATGAAGTCCAACTGGTGGGATGAAACAGCGGAGAAACTTCAAACTGCAGCAGACAGGAAGGACATGAAACATTCTTCACAGGTTTGAGAGAATGGCCCTAAACCAACGGCCCTAAATCAAGAGGGCTGATCCAACTAAAGGCTATGGATAGTGAAACGGTTTTGCAGGAGAAAGACAAGATCCTGGACAGATTTGCTGACCACTTTGACCAACTACTAAACAACCCTGGAGATCTCACTGAAGAGGCTAAAGAAGCTCTAGTGCAACGACCAGATGTATCAAGTCTGGATGAACACCAAATTTTGATGAACTAATGGCAGCTATCAGGACAACACAGGATGGTAAAGCTCCAGGAAGGGATGGAATTCCAGCAGAAGTGTGGAAATTTGGTGGTGTTCAGCTGACCAACTGCCTGCACAAGCTCATCCAAGAGATATGGGATGCCCAGAAAGTACCTCAAGACTGGAAGGATGCAAGCATTGTGCCTTTGTTCAAGAAAGGTGACAGGAAAGATTGTGGAAAATTACAGAGGTATATCACTGCTAACCACTGTTGGTAAGGTTCTCTCACGTGTACTACTGAACAGACTCAATGAACACATTTCACAGAATGTACTACCGGAAATCCAGTGCAGCTTTGGAAGTGGGAGAAGCCACAATGAACATGATTTTCTGCTTGAAACAGGTTCAAGAAAAGTTGTATCGAACAGAACATGCCACTTTATGTAGTCTTCATAGACTTCAGTAAATCCTTCAATACTGTTTTGCAACAAGGACTTTGGCAGGTACTCAAGAAATATGGCTGTACAGAGAAGTTTGTCAGCCTGATCGAGGCACTCCATACAGGTATGCAAGCAAACGTGGCAATGATGGGTTCAGTATCTAAAGATTTTTCAGTAAGCAACGGGGCAAAACAAGGTGGGTGCTGGCGCCTACACTCTTCCTGCTATATCTGGCAGCCATGCTTGAGGTGGCCTTCCAAAGGAACACTTCAGAAGGAGTATACATTCAAACAAGGAAAGAAGCAGACTTGTTCAATGTGGCACAGTATAAAGCCAAGAGTAAGACATCGATAAAGGTAGTAAGAGAAATGCTCTTTGCCAACGACAGTGCTCTAGTTGCACACAGTGTGGAAGATGTACAATCTTTAGCGGAGAAATTTGCAAGAGCAGCTAGCCAATTCAGCCTCCAAATCAACATCAAGAAGACAGAGTGCCTTTATCAACCACCAAAGTTCCAATTATCAGCATCACTACCAGAAGAGGTCAGCATTGGTACAGAGCCACTAGTCAAGTGCAAGACTTTCAAGTACCTAGGGAGTACTGTTTCAGAGAATGCTAGGCTGGAGGATGAACTATCTCTCAGAATGGGAAGAGCGAGCACTGTGTTTGGAAACTTGAGGGAGAGACTGTGGAACAATCAACATGTGTCTATCTGTGTGAAATGCAAAGTGTACAGAGTGACAGTACTGGCTACTCTATTGTATGGTGCTGAAACTTGGACTGTCTACAGAGTGCAGGTAAAGAAACCACGCGTACATGATGAGACACCTTCGAGCCATAATGAACATCTCATGGAAAGACAAGATAACCAACATAGAAGTGTTGAAATGAGCTGGTCTACCATCAATGGAGGACATGCTAATACAGACGAACCTGAGATGGCATCGGACATGTTGAGAGGATGGACCACGAGCGTCTCCCTCAGCAGTTACTCTACTCACAGTATGCGAGGGCAACCCCAATCAGGATGTAGACCAAGGCTCAGATTTAAAGACACTGTAAAAACAAAACTTGAAGAAGTTGGATATAGACAGGAGTTCCTGGCAGCGGAAGGCTAAGGGACAGAGCTGTGTAGAGGAATCTGATCAGACCTAAATGAAAACAGTCATTATCGCCCACGACAGACTGCTATGATGGTGCCATGTTTAAAGAAACTAAGTGATAACTCGCTGGAAGTAATTCTCGAATTATATAGTAGAATTGAGTGAAGGTAAAATTCCGGATAGATGGAAGTTTGCATAATTATTCCAGGTAAAAAAAGCAGGGAAAGTTCCAAAAAATTACAGGGCTATTGCATTAACTCTCACTTAGGTAAAATCATGGCTCGAATGATAGTTGAAAGACTAAAATATTATTTGGAGACTAAAAGCCTACTATCAGTGTATCAAGTGGGTTTAGGAAAGGCAGGTCAACAAGGACCCAATCATTAACCTTGAGTCATAAATAAAGAAAGCTCAAGCTAACAAGGTAAAAGTGGCCGCTGTATTTT
The DNA here is from genome assembly GCA_020510985.1 of Pholidichthys leucotaenia. Lineage (NCBI taxonomy): Eukaryota > Metazoa > Chordata > Actinopteri > Cichliformes > Pholidichthyidae > Pholidichthys > Pholidichthys leucotaenia. Next base: position 43,677,409 of record CM035841.1, read on the forward strand.
TTGGATGTTGATGAAAGCATATGAACTTTTCTGGACAGAAGGGATATTAATAAAGACTGGTGAATTGGGAATTTGCGGTAAAATGTACAGGTGGATCAGGGACTACAGGAAAATACAAGTTGTGAGGAATAAGATCAGGCGAGGTGAGACGAGCTGGAAGGTTGCAAAGTTTTAATTTCCTTCCAACATAATGAGACACACTTTGTAGGTCTGTGCGCTACTGTGCTCTACTGAGCTGCTGAGGCATGTATCGTAAGCTCTTTTATAGATGTTATACAAACAGAGAGAATGCATGGCACATTCGCATATTGATATACGTATCAGTCAATACATATCATTTGCGTGACCAACTGGCACCCGGATGTCCGCTCCCTAATCCAGGGATGTATAAACAACAGTCCATTGTTCTGGTTGTCCCTCAGCGGCTCTCTGTCCATATGTGAAAAGTCCTCTGCTTCCTCTAGACCTGCTGAGTGTGAGGATTGTCCATGTAGTGTGGTGGGTCACCACAGGGCTCCCCCCCAAGAACACTAAGAAGGGGGCTGTGACCCCCCCTCCCCCGGTCGTTTGGGCTTCAGCTCCTGTAGAACTGTCCCTGCTGTAGAGGAGTGTCGAGGGCATGTCAGTCCGTGGGGGGCATGCGGGGGAGGAGTGGAAAAGGACAGTGTGCTCCGCTCCGAGTTCCAGCATGTTGAACAGCCATGGATCGTGGGCGCTCGGGGCCGGTGATCGTCGTGCGTACCAGAACAAGACAGCGATCGGACGGCTTTAGGGAATGAGGTGTGGAAGAACACTGTGGAGGAGGAGGGGGAGGGGGGGTGGTAGAAAGTGAGTGCCGGCCCGGGACGTCAAAGGTGTCTGGGCTGCGCAAAAAATTGCATGTGGATCCGCGATGGTGAGGAACTTTCCGGTAAACCAGGGGCAGTGATCCGGCAGCGGCTGTGAAAAAAAAAAATTAAGTCTCTGACTCCTCTCGCGGGCTCGGTTCCAGCGGGGATGTGGGAAAGGTGACGGCCAAATTCCCCGAAGATGCGTTAGCGGCTGTGAAACAACTGCAGCTGTGTGAGGGACTTGGTAGTGTGGCTTTAGTGGCGGACGCAGCCCTAAAGCCCTCAGGGACAGCAATCGGCTAGACTCCCGTTGTGCGCTGTGGCTGAGAAACCCATACAAAGTCCTGTGTGCGGGCTGCACGTCTGCTTCAGGCGCGTGAGCAGCCCTGAAGGTTCCGAGGATGGCGATCAGCCGTGTTTCTTGGGCATGTGCAGCGGCGGAGGATGCTGTATCAGTCTGTGGAACCGGTTTTTCCCTGTGCGTGGCATGTGCTTGGCGCAGTGACCACATAGCTGGCAGTTGCACTGTCCTCGTAATCCTGCCGTGTGCGTGCGGGGCTTCTGTGCGCAGGAGGTCCGCTGTCGTGAGGTGAGTCAGAGTTGGGGAGCTTGATGGAAATCAACGCAGACGGTGTCGATGATTTCCCCATTCAGCTGCTTCCTCGGTTCACTTGTGTCGCCGTTCATGGTGCGTGTCCGGTCCCCAGCGCTGCCGCTGATCCTCGTCGGGTGTGGATGAAGAGGTTGCAGGCGTTTGCTGGTCCTCTGGAGTCCACAGCGCGGTGAGAGGTGAGCAGATAAGTCATTCTCTCTCATCAGGTCACCAGTGTGGAGGGAAAAGATCAGGCGAGAGGCGCACATGACATGTCGGGTCACCAGTGTGGAGGAATAAGATCAGGGTGAGACGAGCACGAGCTGGAAGGTTGCAAAGTTTTATTTTTCCTCCAACATAATTACTACTAACTAACCTGCACTTATATAGCGCTTTCTCTAGTCACAAAGACCACTCAAAGCGCTTTCACTAGTACTAACCGCTGTTCTAAGGGCCTATAGGAAACAGATATCTAGGGACAATTTAGAACAACCAATTAACCTAACATGCAATGTCTTTGGATTGTGGGAGGAAACCGACGAGCCCCCGGAAGTAAACCCACACAGCACAGGGAGAACATGCAAACTCCATACAGAAAGGTTCCAACCCCTGCCAGCCCTGGGGATTCGAACCAGGAACCTTCTAGCTGTAAGGCAACAGTGCTAACCACTGCACCACCGTGCTGCCCAATGAGACACACTTTGTAGGTCTGTGCACTACTGTGCTCTACTGTGCTGCTGAGGCATGTATCGTAAAGCCTCTTTTATAGATGTTTAGACACACAGAGAGAATGCCTGGCACATTAGCATATTGATATACATATCAGTCAATACATATCATTCGTGTGACCAACTGGCGCCCAGATGTCTGCTCCCTAATCCGGGGATGTATAAACAACAGTCCATTGTTCTGGTTGTCCCTCAGCGGCTCTCTGTCCGTATGTGAAAAGTCCTCTGCTTCCTCCAGACCTGCTGAGTGTGAGGATTGTCCATGTAGAGTGTGGTGGGTCACCACAAAGTTAGAATAAATAGTAGTCTTTCTGAGTGTAAGATGGTGGAGAATGGGGTTCCTCAGGGTAGTGTCATAAGTCCTATCTTATTCTCAATCATGATAAATAACATTTAACAAATGAACAAGTAGATTCTAATATAGGAAAGTCATTATTTGCTGATGATGGGGCATTGTGGAAGAGAGGGAGAAACATGGTGCATGTGGTTAAAAGCTGTGAAAAGAAACTAAAACAGTGGAAGCATGGGCAGCGAAATGGGGATTTAGATTCTCAGTGGAAAAAACTCAAGTAATTTTCTTTTTACAGAATAAAATAGATGAAGAGTTCAAATAGGAATTGTACGGTAAAGAACTTGAAAGAGTTGGTCTTGTTAAACTTCTAGGGGTATGTGTTTGATTCCCCGTCTCACTTGGCAAATACACACATACTGTGGGGGTATGGTGTGGGACTTCTCCACCCAGAGAAGAAGGCAACTGGGGAATGGGGGAACAATGGACCGAAAGAGGAGGTTACACCGGGGGGTATCAGACGGGACAGTCAGGACTATGCACCCCTCCGGGAGAGAAGTAAATGCCGGAGCTGCTGGAAGAAGAAGGGTGTGAGAGTGGCGCCGGCATTATGTCATGGAAATGTGCCACACCAGGCTTTGAGACACGACACTTCCGACCATCATACACTGTATTTATGCATGGTATTAAGATTTAAAGACAAATGCACAGAGACTTGGGAGCTCTTTTACTTTACTGTATGTTGGAGATGGAATAAAGTTTCTGTGTCGTCCAGCTCATTGCCTCGCCTGCCTCCTTTCTCCACATTGGTGACCCTAAGACATGTCATGGAAAGCGAGCCAAGCTGAGCCTACTGCCTGGAGGGAGAGCACCAATGCTGCGTACGTGGTTTCAGTCCAGCTTTCAGACTTCTGGCTTCACAACCCGACTGCATGGTTCTTGCACATAGAACCCCAGTTCGCACTCTGTGGGATAACAACAGATGATACCAAGTATTACTACATGATTGCTGCGCTGGATGCGCGCACCACGCAACAGGTGATGAGCCTGCTCAAAGAGCTGCCGGCCCAAGGAAAATATGAAGCGCTCAAGATGATTCTTCTCCAGCGCTATACCCTTTCTGACAGTGAGAGGGCAGAGAGACACCGAACGCGTTCTGAGTTAGGGGACAGATCTGCAGTGGAGCTCATGGAGAGCATGTTGGCGCTGAGGGGGAAAGAACAACAAATCTTTCCTGTTTGCCCACTTGTTACAAAGGAACCTACAGGTTAAAGAGAGGGTGATCCTTGCCAACTCACCGCGGTTTTGTTGCTAAGGACTAACGCGCCCCTGGCACAGGAAGCGGGCCGCATCATTTTGGCGACCAGAACTCTCAGCGTGCAGACAGTGGCACCGGCATCCATGAGGGACTCCAGCGAGATCAAGGAGCCATTCGTGGGAGCTGGGATGGACACCGGGAGACAAAGGAACGGGGCGATCTGTTTTTATCATCGCCATTTTTGCGCGAATGCCCAATACTCTGCCCAATACTGTACAGCTCGGGGAGCTGTACAGGGCAGAGGGATCGAACACTTTATAACGACAAAAGGCCCGCCGGTGTTCGCGCGACCTTGGCATTTGGACGCAGCTAAACTGGACAGCGCGCAAGAGGAGTTTGCCAAGTTAGAGCAGTTGGGTATCATCAGGTGATCCAACAGCCCGTGGGCATCCCTGCTACACATGGTGCCTAAAGCCGACGGGTCGTGGTGACTGTGCGGCAATTTCCGGTGCTTGAATAACGCCACGGAACCCGATCGTTATCCCATACTGCACATTCAGGATTTTTCCGTGCACCTAGCTAGTGCACGTGTTTTTTCGAAAGTGATCTGGTCGTGGATACCATCAGGTTCTTGGTGCGAGCGAAAGACTTTCCTAAAACAGCAGTAATAACTCCTTTCAGCTTTTCGAGTTTTTACACATGCCGTTCAGATTAAAGACCAGGTGCAGCCTTTCAAGAGGATGATGGTCACAGTGCTTCATGACTTGATCCTCATTTTGTCTACTTAGATGACATTCTTCGTAGTTAGTGCATCCGAGGAGGAGCACATCGACAATCTTAAGACAGTTTTCCAGAGGATGAAGGCGCACTTGCTGATAGTTAACCCGGCGTAGTGCCAGTTCATTTTTTCACTGATTATTTTTAGGGCCACCGCATTTCACCGGAGGGTGCGATTCCGTTACCAGATAAGGTGTGCACTGTGTCGGACTTTATGTGTCCGCAGACCATGAGAGCACTACAGAAATTTTGGGGAATGGTAAATTTTTTATCACCGATTTCCTTCCCGGCAGCCCAGCTTGATGCAGCCGTTGTATGCCGCGTTTAAAAAAAGAAGCCCACGGAAGGAATCGACTGGACTCCCGAGCGAGTCCAGGCTTTTACTAATACCAAAACAGCACTTGTGGATGCCACGTTGTTAGCCCACCCGGATCCATCTGCACAGATAGCGTTCACTAGGGATGCATCTGATGTTGCCATAGGGGCAGTGGTGGAGCAGTACGTCTCAGGTTCGTGGCAGCCCCTCGCATTTTTCAGTCGAATTTTGCGTGACAACAAATGCAAATGCAGCACGTTCAATAGAGAATTGCTGGCTCTCCACCTGGCAATGCACCATTTCCAGTTTTGGCTAGAGGGGCGCGAGTTCACCGCGTTCATGGACCATAAGCTGCTGACGTACGTGATGGCCAAGGTCTTGGAACCATGGTCGGCCCGACAGCAACGGCATTTAGCCGCAATTTCAGAGTTTACTACCTATATTCAACACGTCACTGGTAAGCTCAATGTCGTCATTGATCGTCTGTCGCGCATGTTATTCTCCCCGGTCTACATGGGAATAGATTTCCCTATGATGGCTGCGGAGCAGGCTGGAGACGAGGACATTTGCACGCTCCAGTCTGTGCCTACTGGGTTAAGGCTGGAGAAGGGTGCCCTCCCTTGCTCTGTGACGTCTCCACTGCCGCCTGTGCCTGGTGGTTCCGATCTCTTGGCACCGTCGCATTTTTGAGTCGATCCACTCCCTTTCGCAACTGGGAGGGCGCGCTTCGGTGAAGCTAGTGGGGGCAAAATTTGTCTGGCTGCGCTTGTGCAAGGACGTGAAAGAGTGGGCTGCAGCTTGTGTCACGTGCCAGTGGGCCAAAATGCATATGCACACCAGCCATTCCAAATCCCGGCCAGGAGGTTCGACCACGTCCACGGGGATTTCGTGGGACCCCTTCCGTTGTTGCAAGTTTTACGCACCTTTTAACAATCGTGGACCGCACCACGCGTTGGCCTGAAGTGGTCCCGGTGGCTTCTATCACATCCGCAGAAGTGACTCGTGCTGTTTAGTCAGCTTGGGTTGCATGGTTCGGATCCCCGTTGGACATCACTTCTGACAAGAATCCACAATTTGTTTGAGAACTCTTGTCCATGATGGCCCAGAGCCTGGGAGTCAAAATTCACCACACTACCGCATACAACTCCCAGGCTAACGGGTTATGTGACCATTTTTATTGGTTGCTTAAAGCAGCGCTGGGTTCTTATAGGGTTGCGCTCCACACCTAGAATGCTCCCGGGTCTCTGTGCTTTCCTATTTTATATCTTTAATACCATGCATTGAGACCCGGAACTTCCGACCATAATACACTGTTGTTTAGAACAAAGCCTGTGTGGCACATTAACATGACAACGCCGGTGCCGCTCTCACACCCTTCTTCTTCCAGCAGCTCCGGCAGTTACTCCTCAACCCAGGGGATGCATAGTCCTTACTGTCCCATCTGATACCCCCCAGTGACACCTCCTCTTTCGGTCTATTGTTCCCCCATCCCCCAGTTGCCTTCTTCACTGAGTGGAGAAATACCCACACCATGCTCACACACAGCCCCCCCCCCCAAAAAAAAAACAAAAAACAGAAGGGCACTAGCCCCCCACCCCGTCCTTTGGGCTTGAGCTGGTGCCCATAGCGGCTGTAGCGGGGGGTCGCCGATCCAGTCGATGCGCCCTGCTGGCGGGGTGTACATGAGGGGCACGTCAGTCTGGGAGGGAAAAAGGGAGGGGGAGAAAACATCAGCTTCGAGAGCACAGGTCCCTGCCAAGGATCACCAACTTGTGGAGCCAACCAACAGTGGGCGTCCACACCGGGGAGCTTAGGCCAACAACCACCTTGCTCGTCTGCCAACACAAAAGAGGCTTCAGCCTGTCGATGCAGACGGTCTTCCTACGTCCCCCCAAGTCTAACATAAAACCTGCTTCGTCCTGGGTTCCAACACCCTGAATGGTCCATTGCACGGTGGGCGGCAGCAGGGTCCGGTGCACATCGTAAACTGAACAAAACAAAACTGGCATTCTGCAAGCTATTTGGGATGAAGATGCAGGGAAAACAATGGTGGTCTGGGCCCAGTATGTTAATAGCCTCCGTACTGTGAAAAAATTGTGCTGGCAGATCAGCCTCGGGTGCAGGGTTTTCCAGTAAAACTCTCCGGGGATCTGCAGGAGCTGAGAAAAAACGAGTTCTGCCGGAGAGGCTGCAAAATCCTCATTAGGTGCAGAGCGCAACCCTAAAAGAACCCAGGACAGGCGGTCGACCCAATTTGTATCCGTGAGTGAAGCTCTGAGCGCTGCTTTAAGCGACCTATGAAAACGCTCATGTAACTCATTAGCCTGGGGGTTGTACGGGGTAGTGCAGTGAATTTTGACCTCAAGGCTCTGAGCCATCGTGGACCAGAGTTCCGAAATGAATTGTGGATCCCTGTCAGAAGTGATGTCCAATGGGAATCCGAATCGCGCAACCCAAGCCGGCAAAAGAGCACGAGCCACTTTTGCGGATGTGGTTGAAGTCAGCGGGACCACTTAAGGCCAGTGCGTGTTGAAGTCCACGATGTGTTAAAAGGTGCGTTAAACTTTGCGACGGCAGCAATGGTCCGGGCCAAATCCCCGTGGATTGGTTGAACCTCCAGACAGGGATTTGGAATTGCTTGAGGGGGGTTCTGGTGTGCTTGTGCACTTGGGGCCCACTGGCATGCAACGCAAGCTGCAAGCCCACTCTTTCACTTCCTTGAGCAGTATGTACAAAATATAGCTAATTGTTTACTTGGGGTCTTAAATGGGGTAATTTGTATTATATTTACACATGGGTTGTATTTATGGAAAAGAGGAGTTGGAATTAATAACTGGTCACTTCTTCCTTCTCCCTTTCCCAGCACTGTATACTGTCCACTTTATCACACTGCCTTCCTGACCTATTCCCAGCTTTGCAATGTTGCGTTTTTGTCTGTGTTTAGTCGCTCTTCTTCTGCTAATCTTAATCTAAAGGAAATTAGGATTTGGAAGCGGCTAAAGTGCTATTGTCACTATTTTTTCAACAAGAAATCGGGCCCCCATAGGGAGAGCCCAAGAATTGGAACCTGCGAGGAGACTCATGGACATTGGGAATTCATGCGTCTGTGGAAACAATCATTATTGGTTATGATCTCAGGACTTCTATTTTTGGCTGTGAAGTTCCCTGATGTATCAGAAATTGAAGGAAGGTGAGAGAGCTGATCAAAGTGGACCCGGCAAGCTCCCTCATCATATTCGACCAGTTGGGGAGGGCACGAGTAGCGGCAAACGGTGAAACTGAATGACAGTGATTCAGTGGAGGAATACATCTGGAGCCCTGTGCTCTCCATGGGATTAAAGTTTAAGCCTGCATATGGAAATTATGAAAGCACAGAATTGCACGGGTGAGGAAAAATCTATTCTCTGAGTGCACTGTGCAGATTTGATTTGACCTTGTCTTGGTGCCCTGTATTTACATTCCACCTGATGAAGATAAGCGGAAGAGCGGCTCTGCTAACCCAAACATCGACAAACAATGGCTGTTGTTCTGCAGATTGAGCTCCTCAAGGACAGCGCTCATGTGTTTACAGAACTTGCCACCTGCATGAGGAGAGATAAACTCTGAACATGCCGTGTAGAACACATGACTATCCGTTGCCAGGGGGTGCCCTCTGCTGTTCACCAGCAATTGACACATCTCCACACTGCATTACACACTGATCATATGCTGACTACATACACTGGTCTCTCTCGCTTGTTATTGTGTGATCTTTCTATTGTCTGCTAATTGTGCATTTGAGAGTTTTTTCTTGTAATCACAATTTTGGTCATAATAATGAGCTTTATTTTGATCAACAATGCTTTTTTCCTCTCTTCCTATTGTTGTTTCCCCCCCTCCCCTCCTCCCCCTCTTTACCCCCACTGTTATGACAGGCGCCTTGCATGGCTGCCGCGTCATTGGATGCGCCTAACGTGCGCGCCCAATGTCAAGTCAAATTCCTTGTATGTTTACCTGTAAATATACTTGGCAATAAAGCTGATTCTGATTCTGATTCTGACTGGTCATTTGTTTTGTTTTTTTACTTTTTGTTCGAAATAATGTATGTATGTATCTATCTATCTAAGCACGGCCAACAAACGACAAAACTTCACCCCACTCTAGCTTCACCAAAGCACGCACTCCCAGGATGCGAAAGGGAGTGGACCGACTCAAAAACACAGTGGCAACCAAGAGCTTGGAACCAACCGTATGCGGGCAGCTGGTGGAGACGTCGCAGAGCAAGGGAGGGCACCCTTCTTGCACCACCCTGCTCTTCAACTCTACCCAGTAGGCACAGACTGGAGCGTGCAAATGTCTGTGGTCCCCGGCTTCTCTAGTCAGCCATCGCAGAGAAATCTATTCCCATGTAGACTGGGGGACTAATGCGCGTGACAGGACAATCGGCCATGATGTTGAGCTGACCGGCAACGTGTTGAATGTCGGTAGTAACTCCAATATCTTGGAAATGCTGTTGCTGCCCGGGCCAACCACGGTGCCGAGACCTTGTACATCGCACTATGTCAGCGACTTATGGTCCACACGAATACGGTGAACTCGCGCCCTCTAGCACAAAACGGGAAATGGTTACGTCGCCAGGTGGAGAAGAGCCAGCAATTCTCTATCGAATGTGCCTGCATTTGTATTTGTTGTCACGCAAAGTTTGGCTGAAAAAATGAGAGCGGCTGCCACAAACATGAGACGTACTGCTCCACCATTGCCCCTATGGCAACATCAGATGCCTCATGAAGTGAGCGCTATCTGTGCAGATGGATCCGGGTGGACTAGCAACACGGTATCTGCAAGTGCTGTTTTGGCATTTGTAAAAGCCTGGACTCGCTCGGGAGTCCAGTCGATGTTTTCGGCAGGCTTCATTTTTTTAAGCGCAACATACAACGGCTGCATCAGTTGGGCTGCCCAGGGAAGGAAACGGTTTATAAAAAAAATTAACAATTCTCAAAAATTCCTGTAGTGCTCTGATGGTCTGCGGACGCGGAAAGTCCGACACTGCATGCACTTATCCGGTAACGGAATCGCGCCCTCCGGTGAAATGTGGTGGCCCAAAAAATCAATCACTGGTGCACCGAACTGGCACTTCTCCGGGTTAACCATCAGCCCCTGCATCTCCACCTCTGGAAAACCGTCTTGAGATTGTCGATGTGCTCCTCCTCGGATGCACTATCTACCAGAATATCGTCTAAGTAGATAAAAACGAAGGACAAGTAGCGAAGCATTGCATCCATCAGCCTCTGGAAAGGCTGTGCCGCACCTTTTAATCTGAACGGCATGCATAAAAACTTGAAAAGGCCGAAAGGAGTTATTACCGCTGGTTTTTTTTTTTTTGTTACTTATTTGTACCCGTAGGTAGACTTGGTTTGCAGTCTGGTGACAAGCCACCGGCTGCTGGTCACTGCATGCGCGAGCGCCCTAAACCTACATGTTTTTGGTGTGCGGGAGGAAACCGGAGAAATCCCGGAGTAAACCCGCACAACACGGGGAGAACATGCAAACTCCACACAGCTCACTGTTGGTCGGGGGGCTGGGATCGAACTCACGATCTCATGATCCCCGCGATCCCCCGGCCGAGGGTAAAACTGTGCTGCTACAGTGCTAAACCACTGCACAGTTTCCAAAAACTGGGATGCAGTTTTTGGAATGTCTTCTGCACGTACCGGGACCTGATGGTATCGGCGGACCAGATCCACTTTCGAAAAAACACGCACACCAGCCAGGTGCATGGAAAAATCCCGTATGTGCAGAATGGGATAACGATCGTGTTCCGTGGTATTATTCAAGCGCCGGAAATCGCCGCACGGTCGCCACGACCCGTCGGCTTTAGGCACCATGTGTAGCAGGGATGCCCACGGGCTGTCGGAGTGCCTGACGATGCCCAACTGCTCTAACTTGGCAAACTCCTCTCGTGTGCAGGCCAGTTAAGCTGCATCCAAATGCTGAGGTCACATGAACACCAGCGGGCCTTTTGTGGTTTTAAAGTGTTCAACCCCTTGTTTCATTACCATAGCCGAAAAAGTTAGGACCGTGAGTGCTGGGAACTGTGTGAGCAAATGTTGGTACTTACCCCCTGGAGCTATAACGTTAGCCAGTGTTGTCGACCCAGCTCCCTGAGCTGTACAGGGCAGAGAGTCAAAAGACAGCATCTGCTAATCTTCTATTAGCAACATCGACTAACAACCCATAAGCACATAAAAAGTCTGTGCCTAAAATGGGGCTGGAACATGCAGCTGCAACAAAGTCCCACTGAAAGTTGCATCCATGTAACTGATGCGCCCTACCCGAAGCAATTGCTAAGCTAACGCTAGTTAGCTTAATGCTGGCGCCAGTCTCTAAACAACTAATCTACAGCGATCGGCGCTCGTGATGGACACGCACGGGCTGAATTTCTACCTCCGTTGGATTACCCCTTTGATCGCCTTTCTCCGGCCACTGTGAGTAAACTGACCAGCGTTTCCAGCGTTTCTTTGTGATTCACTGATGCGCCCTACCCGAAGCGATTGCTAAGCTAACGCTAGTTAGCTTAATGCTGGCGCCAGTCATTCCACCTAACACCAGCCTGAATCGGAGCCCGGTTGCGAGGCCCAGCGGAGATACTACCAGGCAGGCGGCTCTTTGGTGACGGGGCTCAGCAGAGATTTCACCCAGGCAGACGGCGGTAGGCGGCGGTGCTCAGCGGAGGACTTACCGTGACCCCAGCGGAGCTCGGTGGCAGCGGCGGTGTGCGACGAGACTCGGTTGGAGGAGCGGGACAGGAGCTCGGTTACGGTGGCCATGAGCAGCGGGACCAGCAGCGGAAGGGGCTAGTTGGCTAGCTGAGGCCCAGCTGGATTCGAGGACGATCGGATCGGATACTGGCGACATAAGCAGAATTTATCTTACTATCCACAGATTTTTCTTTTTCTTTTTCTTTCCAAGAAAGACTGAAGATGGCTGCCACCAGATTAAAAAGTGGGCTGATGGGCACCACTTCTAAGCCTTCTCTGCTTATCTACTTCCTCTTCGTTTTGTCTTTGTGTGTCTGGACCTGCAACAAGAAGGATTTTCTGGCAAACTCAACTAAAGGTGAAGTTAAAAAGTTTTATTTATATGGATTTGGGCATGGACATCTCACCCTGTACTCTATGTGGTCTTTAAAAGCCCTGAGAAAAAGCTTCCAAAACAAGGCAAACATGGCTGTTAAGCAAAAATCACAATATGGCAGAGGGTATACGATAAGATAAGATAAGATAAGATAAGCCTTTATTAGTCCCACAGCGGGGAAATTCCAGGATTGCAACAGCACAGGGATAGCAACACTCACTCAATACAGTTAAAGTACTGTTAGTACTGCTACTTCTGGCAGGAGATATTCACCTTAACCCTGGACCTGCCACTATTAAACAGCAGACCACTGGGTTAGCACAAAACCGAGCTGTACAAAAGCAAAAACAACATTTATTTTTCCAAACTGTTAATCATGCACGAGTTCTTTGGGACACAAAGGCTAAACCAAAGGGGATCCTCGGCGGACATTTAAACATACGGAGCATAATCCCCAAAAGAGATGAGATATCAGTGTTGCTGTTGGACTCAAATCTGGACTACCTTTGTCTCTCAGAAAGCTGGCTACACAGGAACATAGTAGACACTAATATGATCAACATTGCGGGCTATCAGTGTTTTAGAAAAGACGGGCAGGTAGGGAGGGGAGGAGGTGTTTTAATTTACATCAAAGAGAAATATAAATGTCAATTGGTTGATTTGAATACTTCGCTCGAATGTTTAGCTGTTAATGTATGTCTCTCTCCGGTAATGAATTTCAACATTGCAGTAGTGTACAACCCACCGTCACACAATTCTTCCTTTTATAATTTATTTATTTAGCGAATGCAAAGTCCTTAAGCCAAGCAGTTGCCTCCTGGTTTGCTGTATGGAGGGTGTGTAATCCTCCTTCCAGTCTTTGGAGCGGGCAAGCCTCTATGATGTGTTCCATAGTTTGCTCCTCTCCACATGCGCACAGTGGGCTAGGGCTACTGCCCCATCTGTGAAGGCTGGCCAAGCAGGGGCCATGTCCAGTCCTGAAGCGATTGAGTGTAGACCATCCTTTTATAATGAATTAAGTGATCTGGTTAAACAACTTGAGAAGAACAGAGAAACAGAGAAACAATAATTCATGGTGACTTTAACATTCATGGTGACTTTAACATTAACTGGTCTGATAAAAAGGACAAACAGAAACTGAAAAGCCTCATGACTAAATTTAATTACCAACAAATGATCAAAGGACCCACCAGGATAACCAAACAATCCAGAACACTTATTGACATGGTATTTACTAATAAACCAGAACGAATAACCAGAACCTATAATCTTGTAACTGGTCTCTCAGATCATAACATGGTTCTTGCTGTCAGAAAACTTACTAAAAAGCGACTACAGTATTTTGGGGGAGTCGATATTGACAAATCCAATTTTATTATTCCCAAATCAAAAAATGAGGAGTTTGAACATTACTTAGAGAATCAAAATTGGGAGCAGCTCATGCCAATATATGAAGTAGATGATTGTTGTAATTTTATAACTGCAACAATCACAAAGTCTATAGAAAAATTTACAAAGCAAATTAAAAGTAGACAACAGAAGATTAGCCTACCATGGTTAAATAATGAAATAAGAAAACTTATGAAGAGGCGAGACTATGCATTGAAAACATCATTAACTAAAAATTTCGGTCTTCAGTTTTTTTCCATTAGAAGTCCAATTGCCGCAAATCATTTATTTACCCCATCAACTATTGATAGTGCATTTCATATATGGCACAGAAAAGGTTTAAAATCTTTTGCGGATTTATATTTTGATGGTCAATTTGCAAGTTTTTCTCAACTTTCCACCAAATTCGACATCACTTTTACACACTTTTTCCGCTTCCTCCAGGTCAGACATTATGTGCAAACCATGACAAAACAATTCCCTCAAAAACCTTCTGATAATCCTCTAGATGATTTTTTATTAGTTAAACCAACTTCTAAGGGGGTAATGTCAGTTTTATATAATTTAATTTCAAATTTACAATCTTCTTCTCTGGCCGCTATCAAATTGAACTGGGAACAAGATCTTAATTTTACTTTTACTGATGAACTGTGGGACTCTATTCTTGGCCAGGTTCACACTGTATCAATGTGTGCTCGTCACGCTCTTATTCAATTTAAGATTGTACACCGGATGCACCTGTCCAAGGTTAAGTTAGCACGTATTTACTCGGATATAGACCCAACTTGTGAAAAGTGTGGTAGCGCTCCTGGCACTTTGCTTCACATGTATTGGTCCTGCCCGGCATTGATGAATTTTTGGCATTCTGTTTTTATCACTATGTCTGAAGTCCTGCAATATCAAATTAAACCTGATCCATTATGCGCCATTTTTGGTGTGGCTCCAGAACTTGTCTTGCCAAGTTCCAAATTAAAAGTATTCAAATTTTCATTATTATTGGCCAGACGTGCTGTATTACTGAAGTGGAAAGACTCTTCGCCCCCTTCACATTTACAGTGGATAAAAGATATAATGTCCTGTTTGGATTTAGAAAAAATCAGATATACAGTCTGTGGCTCTGAAAACAAATTCTATAAATTATGGCGCCCGTTTCTTGATTTCTTTGAAAGACCCACGATTATAGTTTCTGAGTAGCTCATATCCCCTTTACCCCAACCCCACTTCACATACATAATTTTTCTTTGTATTTTTTTTTTTTTTTTTTTTTTTATTGTTTATTTAAAGGTTTCTGTGCTTTGAAGCATTTACATTTGTTGGCTTTAAGTTCTAGTTTTTTACTGTTTGGTTGAAACAAAAATGAAAATTTCTAATACTTTGTATTGTATTGATACTTCAATTAATAATAATAAAAAGACCTTTGAAAGAAAGAAAACATCATTAACCTCTAAACTACAAAATGATCACCTTGTGTACAAAAGTTTAAGAAATAAAGTGGTACAAGAGCTGCGAAAATCAAAAGTATCTTATTACAATTAACTGATAGATCATGCAAAGGGTAACAACAGTTCCCTATGGAGGCATTTAAATAACTTAACTAATAAAAAAAACGATCAGAAGGGGGTAAAGGAACTTAGAATCAATGGCAAGACCGTCAGTGACAAGGCTACTTTGGCAAATGAATTTAATTCATACTTTGTGGGCTCTGTGGAAGACTTAACAAAAATTTTTGTGCTGCCAAATGTGCTCAACAACACAAATTCCATACTTCCAACAGATTCTTTTCACATCGATGAGGTAAATGAGGAGTTAATTGCTGGTATTGTTAAAACACTGTCAAACTCAAAAACTAATGATATCTACAATATGAGCACCTCCTTTCTCAAAATGCACAGCAAAATATTAATCAAACCACTGACTCATCTCATTAATCTCTCCATTAGGTCTAGTACATTTCCATCTGGCTAGAAAAAAGCTGTCGTCATACCAGTTCATAAATCAGGCAGTAAAGACGATATATGCAATTACCGCCCAATCTCTATTTTACCAGTCCTCTCTAAGGTTCTTGAAAAAGTTGTAGCTACACAGCTGATTGAATATTTACAAGACAGTCAACTTCTTCATCCACATCAATTTGGTTTTAGACCAGGATACTCAACAGAAACAGCAAATTGTTGCCTTATTGAAAACGTCAAACAGTCCTTGGACAGGGATAATGTGGTAGGAGCTGTTTTTCTAGATCTCAAAAAGGCTTTTGATACTGTAAACCACAGTTTGCTTTTATCCAAAATGGTATCTTTTAACTTCTCCCCAGATACATTAGAATGGTTTGCATCTTATCTCCAGAATAGAGAACAGTGTGTAAAAGTTCACCAGGATAAATCCTCATTTTTAAACAACCGCATGGGTATCCCACAAGGGTCCATTCTTGGTCCATTACTTTTCAGCATTTTTATTAATGACTTGCCGTTACACTGCTCAGCTGCAACATGCCAACTTTATGCAGATGATGCAGTTATTTACACAGCTGCCAAGACTCCAGCACAGGCTGCAGATGTACTGTCTACAAGTATGGTTGATGTCCAAGAGTGGCTCCTCCAGAACCATCTATTGCTGAACCTTCAGAAAACAGTCTCAATGTGCTTTTCAATCAAAAAATGTAACCTGCAACGTTTTAAAGTTAATATACATGATCATGACATCAGTTTAGCTACAGAATTCAAATACCTTGGCATTGTACTAGATCCTCAACTCAAATTTAATCTTCATATAAAGAAAATTTCAAAAACAGTAAAAAAAAATCTGAACTGCTTTAAATTAATTAGATATTACATACCTTACGAAGCAGCTGTACTGTATATGCATTCTATGGTTTTTTTCTCATATATCATACTGTTTGACAGTCTGGGCTCAAGCAGCCCCTTCCACAATAAGACATATAGGTTCATTATATAATCAAACCCTAAAAATCTTGGACAAAAAGCCCATTAGGTGGCATCACTGTAATGTTTTAAAAAAATACAACCTATTGAGTTTTGAGAGTTTCATTGACCTCTGTTTTCTGAAATTAACGTTCAAATGTTTCCCTAAATCAGCACCCGAGCCACTTGCTGATTTCGTCCAAAGACAGGACAGCAGCAGAGCCACCAGGAGTTCTGTTAACAATAACTGTAAAATATTCCACCGCAGAACCACATTTGGACAAACAGCTTTCTCTATAAAGGGCAGTCACATCTGGAACACAATGCCAAATGTAATTAAAATAATAACGGACTTTAAAACATTCACTAAAAAGGTTAAAAACTGGCTGAAAAATAAACAAGAATGTACTCATGTATGAATTGATTGTCTGCAAGGTGAGAGTGAATGAAGGGAAGGAATGAATGTGTTTGTTTATAGTGAGTGACGAAGGGAGGGAGGCCTGAAATAGGCAAATGTGAGTCAGGTTGTTATATTTGTGTATTTATAATATTTATAATATTTATAATTGTGTATTTATAATCTTTTTTGCATTGATGTATGTGGTTATTGTGTGTTTTTTTTTCTTTTTTTTTCTCTTTACTTGATTCTCTTTTCTAAAGCCCATCCAGGGACAAGAGTTGGTTATATTTGTGTATTTATAATATTTATAATATTTATAATTGTGTATTTATAATCTTTTTTGCATTGATGTATGTGGTTATTGTGTATTTTTTTTTTTTCCTCTTTACTTGATTCTCTTTTCTAAAGCCCATCCAGGGACAAGAGTTGCAAATTAGCTAATAGCTATACACTCTATGTGCAACACATCAGATTAATTGTCATTGATTAATTGTCTATGTTTATTGCACTGTCCCTGTCAAATAAACTACTCTATCTACCTATCTATATCGTCAGGGTCTGCTTGCCAAACGTCCTGATGGTGGATCCGTTGGCGGCTATGAGCTTGGAACCGCTGCGTCCTGCCACCCTGTCTGCGTTGACCGGCAGGATGAGGGTCTTCTGGGAACCAGAGTCCACCAAAAACCATCTTCCCAAATGTGTGTCCGTGACATAAAGCAGTCTGTTCCTGTCGCCATCAGTTGCAGCTGCCACTGAATTCCGAATGTGCCATCTTCCCGGCTTCTTGAATTGGCATGGTGACAAGCAGCATTGGGTATTCAAGCCAAAATGGCAATGATAAAAACAGATCGCCCCGTTCCTTTGTCTCCTGGTGTCCATCCCGGCTACCACAAATGGCTCCTCAAACTTGCTGAAGTCCCTCATGGATGCTGGTGCCACTGTCTGCACACTGAGAGTTCTGGTCGCCAAAATGATGCAATCTGTTTCCTGCGCCAGGGCATGGTATTCCTTAGCAACAAGCCACGGCGAGTTGGCCAGGATCGCCCTTGCTGTAGCTGGTAGGATCCTGAGGAAGAAATGGGTGAAGAGGAAAGATTCATCATCCTTCCCCCTCAGCGCCAACATGCCCTCCATGAGCTCCACTGCAGATCTGTCCACTAACTCCAAACACGTTAGGAGTCACTCTGCCCTCTCACTGTCAGAAAGGGTATAGCACTGGAGAAGCATCGTCTTTAGTGCTTCATATTTTCCTTGGGCCAGTGGCTCCTCAGGCAGGTTTGTCACCTGTTGCGTGGTGTGTGCATCCAGCACAGCGATCATGTAGTAATGATTTTTTAAAATTTTTTTTTAATGTATCTATCTATCTATCTATCTATCTATCTATCTATCTATCTATCTATCTATCTATCTATCTATCTATCTATCTATCTATCTATCTATCTATCTATCTGTCTAATACTTGGTATCGTCAGTTGTTATCCCGTGGAGTGCCAACTGGGCTTCTATGTGTAAGAACCACGTGGTCAGGTTGTAAAGCCAGAAGTCTGGGAGTTTGACTGAGACAGCGCACACGGCGCTGGTGCTCTCCTTCCAGGTAATCTCCGGGGTGGTACTCGGCTCGCTTTCCATGGCACGTCTTAGGGTCACCAATGTGGAGAAAGGAAGCAGGCGAGGCAACCAGCTGGACGACACATGAACTTTATTCCATCTCCAACATACAGGATAGTAAAAGAGCTCCCGGGTCTCTGTGCATTCCTCTTTTATATCTTTAATGCCATGCATTGAGACACGGAACTTCCGACCATAATACATTGTTGTTTAGAACAAAGCCTGTGTGGCACATTAACATGACACAATGCCAGCACCGCTCTCACACCCTTCTTCTTCCAGCGGCTCCAGCATTTACTCCTCTCCCTGGGGGGCGCACAGTCCTTACTGTCCCATCTGATACCCCCCGGTGACACCTCCTCTTTCAGTCCATTGTTCCCCCCCCTTCCCCAGCTGCCTTCTCAGGGTGGAGAAGTCCCACACCATGCCCCCACAAGAGATTTATATTTCATTCAGCCATCCATCCATCCATCTTCTTCTGCTCAATCCTTTTTGGGTCCCAGGATCTTTGGCCGAGAGGCAGGGTCCACCCTGGACAGATCGCCAGTCCATCGCAGGGCCAACACAGAGAGACAGACAACCATTCACTCTCACAGTCATGTCTAAGGACAATTTAGAATCCTCAGTTTGATGCCAGTTAACCTAACGTGCATGTTTTGGGCATGTGGGAGGAAACTGGAGAAATCCCCGAGTAAACCCACGCAGACACGGGGAGAACATGCAAACTCCACACAGATCACTGTTGGTCGGGGGCTAGGATTGCAAACTAAGGAAAGAAAGTACATTTTGGAGACAAGAGACCACTTTCACTAGATTGAGAGGATTAAATTACTGGATTAAATTAGACACTTTATTTTGGGGAAACATGAAAATGGGAATTTTCGCATTTATAATGCAGTGAATCAGTGGAGCATGTTTTTATAGAAAGTAAAAAATACGCAAAAGAAAGGGAGGTGCTAAAAAGAAAAGTAGAGGAAATGGGGAAAAAAATTTAACTTAAGGGGTGTGTTAGGGAAATCATTAAGGGAGAAAAGCTCTAAGTATTTATTTGAATTTCTGAGGGGAAGTGGCTTGTACAAAAGGATGATTTTTTTTTTTTAATGCAAATCACCGTGCAAGTGGCTGCATGGTGGCGCAGTGGTTTAGCACTGTGGCAGCACAGTTTACCCTCGGCCGGGGGATTGCGGGGATCATGAGATCGTGGGTTCGATCCCAGCCCCCGACCAACAGTGAGCTGTGTGGAGTTTGCGTGTTCTCCCCGTGTTGCGTGGGTTTACTCCGGGATTTCTCCGGTTTCCTCCCGCATACCAAAAACATGTAGGTTTAGGGCGTTCGCGCATGCAGCGACCGGCAGCCGGTGGCTTGTCACCAGACTGCAAACCAAATCTACCTACGGGTACAAATAAGTAACAAAAAAAAAAAAAAAAAGTCTGTCAGCCATAGGAAATGATTCCTCACCTGTGGGTTATGCACCAATTTGGTGTCAAGCGCCGAAAAGCAAGCACAGCAGGTGTAAGAGAACACGGCATGAAGCGGCGGCAACTTTCTGCTGAAGAAGAAGAAGGCGATTCGACCAGGACACGAATTCAACTAGGAGGAATGGAGGTGGGAAGGGAGGAAGAGGAAATTTGGAGCACGGTGGAGTGTAAAAGAAAGAAAAGTAGACATCAAGAAACTCAATCAAGACCGTTATCAAGTGCTGAGGAATCAGAGGATGAATGATCCCGAAATGAACAGAAGAAGTGGAAAGTAATTATTAAACTTACTCAGGAAGGGGCATTGTTTTGTGAGTGGAACCCAATTAAGCTCACAAATGCAATTAATGGTTTATTTGGAGAAGTTTTAAATGCAAGGATTCTTCATAGTGGTTCGTTGCTGGCTGCATGTAAAGATAGTGTTCAACAAGGAAAAGCAATCAGAGTCACTCAGATGGAGGGAAAAAATGTGCAGTGTTCAGTATTGGAAGGAAATAAGGCAATGAGAGGAGTGATGTGGGGCATTTCAACGGCTGTCTCAGTTGATGAAATAATGAGGAACTTAACTGGAGCAAAAGTGACAGAGGTACAGAGATTGAAAGCTAATAGAAATGGCAAAAAATGTGATAGTCTGTCAGTAATGTTAAAATTTGATGAAACAAGACTGCCAAGTAAGGTGTATATTGGCTACATGAGCTATGAAGTCAGACTTTACGTTCCTCCTCCACTCAGATGTTTCAAACGTCAAAAGTTAGGTCATGTAGCAGCGATATGCAAAGGTAGACAACGATGTGCCAGATGCTCCGGTGAACATGAATATGGCAAGTGTGAAAGAGGAGCCAAGTTAAAGTGCTGTAACTGTGGTGGTGAACATAGCTCTGTCATGGTCTGAGCGCCGATCTCGTCCGCGCTCGGGTCATGCAGTATTTTCCTCCCATTCTGTATTTATTCCTGGTGGGCTCTCAGAGCTCTTATTCTGACAGCGTCTCTGCAGGGCTTCCGGCTGTCAGAGCCAAGCAGTAACAGCTGGTTTTGATTCTGCTGATGACACCCTCATCAGCTGATTAATCATCTTGCCCTATTTAAGGGAGCAGCTTCTGTCACTCCAGGCTGCGACCTCGCCTTATCCAGACTGGTTTCCCTACGTCCGAAGCCAGTTCCTTTCAGCGTTAGGTTCCGCCCTCGCTATTCGCATGTAAGTGTTGTATCCTTGTCTCCCATCAGTCTCCCTAGTTCTCAGTATATCATAGTGTGTGTTAGTCTTTGTCTTTATTTGTGTTTTGCCCCACGAGGCTCATTATTTTGTATTGTATGTCCTTCATTAATAAATGTGCAAACTCTGCAGCTGCCTATAGTGTCTCATTAGTGGTCCGCCAGGACCGCACCATGACAAGCTCTGCATATTGAGGTTGTGAAGCCAGCAAAAGAGCAGCAGAAATTCAGCAGATAAAGTCTCCCAGGGATTAACATGTGCAGAAGCTGCGAAAAAGGTGCCAGCTAAAAAAGTGGGAGTGGACTCTAACAGGAGAAAGTCTGCAGGCTTGCAGTGCATGCAGTAGAATTAAGGAAGATATTCTGGTTTTGAAGGAAAAAAAATTTGTCTCATTTGTGGTAGATGTGATAAACTGCACTGCACAGACTTCCAAGAAAACGGAAAAATCAAAATCATTGTGAAAGCAGCAGAAAAATATCTTGGCATTAAGGGTCTACAGTGGGAAGCAGTTGAGGACTTGTTAAGTGGAGGACCTTTAAGTTCAAAGATATCATGGGCTGGTGGATCAACTGTTGGATGTATGTGTATGTGTGGCAGTGCCACCCCATAGGGTGGTGTGAGGCTGGCACAGCCCCTCTGTATATAAAACCCAAGTTCAGTGTAATAAAAGAGAGTTCTATGTTGCATGAAGTCTTGCCTCCAACTCCCTCATTTCAAGATACACATAACACCTGGCAACGAGGAAAATTGGAAATATTTAAAGCATGGAAGAGCGCGTGACACCTTGGCTATTATTGCCGTTTCTGGAGAGCCCTGGTGAGCCGGTGGTCCCGTGGCCGGAGTGGAGACGGGAGTTCGAGGAGTGCCTCAGAGAGCTGGATATCCCTTGGCTTAACTAAGGAAACAGCGCTGGGGACTCCTGGCCTACAAACTTGGAGAGGAGGGACAAAGGATCCTCGACACGCTGGAACCGACTGAGTTCTATGCTGGGCGGTACAGTGAGGCACCCGAGGCAGTGGATGACGCTGCTGAACAGGCTTCATTTGTCCCCAAAGCGTGGCCACTGGGGGCTGGAGTTTCTTGGGCCAATCATAGCAGTGTGTAAGGCAGTCAGGAGAGGCTCGTCAGGCATGGAGAGGCGGCGCACCGAACGGCACAGCGAACTGAGAGGGAAGGAGCTCCTTATGGCAGGTAAAGACATTTTTACCAAGGAAGGGGACTTTGACCCAGGGGGCAGACAGTGGTCGGCTGTACATGGGGCTGTCCTGGGCCTCTGGTTGCAGACATCTTTGCCAGGGAGGGGGGCTTCGACCCTGGAGGGGGACAGCGGCCAGGGGCACATGTGCCATGGGGCTGCCCAGGTCCTCCGTGGCAGTGTAAGAGATGGTGGCTGGCCAGAGACATTGGGGTCACTTAGATATTATATGTAAATATGTAAATACACCGATATTTGTATATTTACCTTTTGTTCTTATTAAAGACAAAAATAGAAAACAGATGTTTTTACCTTCTTTGCATGTTTTGACTGTTCACCGCAGCCTTCGTCAGAATGTTGACGAAGGCTGCAGTGAATTAAAAGAAGACAAAATGAACCTATTTGAGCTAATATTTGTACGGTGGGGAAAAAAAGTATTTAGTCAGCCACCAATTGTGCAAGTTCTCCCACTTAAAAGATGAGAGAGGTCTCCAATTTTCATCATAGGTATACCTCAACTATGAGAGACAAAATGAGAAGAAAAAAAAAATCCAGAAAATCACATTGAAGGATTTTTAATGAATTAATTGGTAAATTCCTCGGTAAAATAAGTATTTGGTCAATAACAAAAGTTCATCTCATACTTTGTTATATACCCTTTGTTGGCAATGACAGAGGTCAAACGTTTTCTGTAAGTCTTCACAAGGTTTTCACACACTGTTGCTGGTATTTTGGCCCATTCCTCCATGCAGATCTCCTCTAGAGCAGTGATGTTTTGGGGCTGTCACTGGGCAACACGGACTTTCAACTCCCTCCAAAGATTTTCTATGGGGTTGAGATCTGGAGACTGGCTAGGCCACTCCAGGACCTTGAAATGCTTCTTACAAAGCCACTCCTTCGTTGCCCGGGCAGTGTGTTTGGGATCATTGTCATGCTGAAAGACCCAGCCACGTTTCATCTTAAAATGCCCGTGCTGATGGAAGGAGGTTTTCACTCAAAATCTCACCATACATGGCCCCGTTCATTCTTTCCTTTACACGGATCAGTCGTCCTGGTCCCTTTGCAGAAAAACAGCCCCAAAGTATAATGTTTTCACCCCCATGCTTCACAGTAGGTATGGTGTTCTTTCTCCTCCAAACATGACAAGTTGAGTTTTTACCAAAAAGTTCTATTTTGGTTTCATCTGACCATATGACATTCTCCCAATCCTCTTCTGGATCATCCAAATGCTCTCTAGCAAACTTCAGACGGGCCTGGACATGTACTGGCTTAAGCAGGGGGATACGGCTGGCACTGCAGGATTTGAGTCCCTGGTGGCGTAGTGTGTTACTGATGTAGCCTTTGTTACTTTGGTCCCAGCTCTCTGCAGGTCATTCACTAGGTCCCCCCGTGTGGTTCTGGGATTTTTGCTCACCGTTCTCGTGATCAGTTTGACCTCACGGGGTGAGATCTTGCATGGAGCCCCAGATCGTGGGAGCTTATCAGTGGTCTTGTATGTCTTCCATTTTCTAATAATTGCTCCCACAGTTGATTTCTTCACACCAAGCTGCTTACCTATTGCAGATTCAGTCTTCCCAGCCTAGTGCAGGTCTACAATTTTGTTTCTGGTGTCCTTTGACAGCTCTTTGGTCTTGGCCATAGTGGAGTTTGGAGTCTGACTGTTTGAGGTTGTGAACAGGTGTCTTTTATACTGATAATGAGTTCAAACAGGTGCCATTAATACAGGTAA
Source organism: Pholidichthys leucotaenia (assembly GCA_020510985.1). Taxonomy (NCBI): domain Eukaryota; kingdom Metazoa; phylum Chordata; class Actinopteri; order Cichliformes; family Pholidichthyidae; genus Pholidichthys; species Pholidichthys leucotaenia. The sequence goes on from CM035841.1 coordinate 43,701,239, forward strand.
CGAGTGGAGGACAGAGGAGCCTCTTAAAGAAGAAGTTACAGGTCTGTGAGAGCCAGAAATCTTGCTTGTTTGTAGGTGATCAAATACTTATTTTACTGAGGAATTTACCAATTAATTCATTAAAAATCCTTCAATGTGATTTTCTGGATTTTTTTTTTCTCATTTTGTCTCTCATAGTTGAAGTATACCTATGATGAAAATTGGAGACCTCTCTCATCTTTTAAGTGGGAGAACTTGCACAATTGGTGGCTGACTAAATACTTTTTTGCCCCACTGTATATATTTTAACGTGTATATATTTGTTTGCTGATGTGCATGTGAGTGAATGTGAATAATATGGGATTATTTTGTGTTTTATAGAGGCATGGTCCAATTTTTAATAATTTTGTGTGATTGTGATAGGTTATTTTATTGCAGTTTATTGTTCTCCATGTTCTAAGTGTGTGATTTGGGTTTTAAATTTTGGGGGTTTTTAATGGTGTGTGTGAGTTCCCATTTTCTAAGGGGGGAGGGAATGTTGGATGTGTGTGTATGTGTGGCAGTGCCCGCCCCCTAGGGTGGCGTGAGGTTGACACAGCCCCTCTGTATATAAACCCCAAGTTCAGTGTAATAAAAGAGAGTTCTATGTTGCATGAAGTCTCTTTTTCTTGTTCTTCTTTTAGATTTGATTTGCAGTTGGCAGTATTGCCTCCGACTCCCTCATTTCAAGATATAACACAACCGCCAATCAAGTCTAAAAAAAGTAGATGAGATGCACATACAAACAGCTAGAAGAAGAATGAGATAAGATGCAGATACAAGATTAAAAAAGAAGAACGCCACAAAGCTATGAGAAAAACGTCATAAAGCGATGAGGAAAACGTCACAAAGCTATGAGGACAAAGCTATGAGGAAAATGTCAAAGCGATGAGGAAAACATCACAAAGCTATGAGGACAAAGCTAGGAGGAAAACGTCACAAAGCGATGAGGAAAACATCACAAAGCTAGGAGGACAAAGCTAGGAGGAAAAGCTCACAAAGCTATGAGGACAAAGCTAAGAGGAAGATGTCACAAAGCGATGAGGAAAACGTCACAAAGTTATGAGGAAAACGTCACAAAGCGATGAGGAAAACATCACAAAGCTATGAGGACAAAGCTAGGAGGAAAATGTCACAAAACTATGAGGAAAACGTCACAAAGCTATGAGGACAAAGCTAGGAGGAAAACGTCACAAAGCTATGAGGAAAACGTCACAAAGTTATGAGGAAAACGTCACAAAGCTATGAGGACAAAGCTAGGAGGAAAATGTCACAAAACTATGAGGAAAACGTCACAAAGTTATGAGGAAAACGTCACAAAGCGATGAGGAAAACGTCACAAAGCTATGAGGACAAAGCTAGGAGGAAAATGTCACAAAACTATGAGGAAAACGTCACGAAGTTATGAGGAAAACGTCACAAAGCTATGAGGACAAAGCTAGGAGGAAAACGTCAAAGCTATGAGGAAAACGTCACAAAGCTATGAGGACAAAGCTAGGAGGAAAACGTCACAGAGCTATGAGGAAAACGTCAAAGCTATGAGGAAAACGTCACAAAGCTATGAGGAAAACGTCACAAAGCTATGAGAACAAAGCTAGGAGGAAAAGGTCACAAAGCTATGAGGACAAAGCTAAGAGGAAAATGTCACAAAGCGATGAGGAAAACGTCACAAAGTTATGAGGAAAACGTCACAAAGCTATGAGGACAAAGCTAGGAGGAAAACGTCACAGAGCTATGAGGAAAACGTCACAAAGTTATGAGGAAAACGTCACAAAGCTATGAGGACAAAGCTAGGAGGAAAACGTCACAGAGCTATGAGGAAAACGTCACAAAGTTATGAGGAAAACGTTGCAAAGCTATGAGGACAAAGCTAGGAGGAAAACATCACAGAGCTATGAGGAAAACGTCACAAAGCGATGAGGAAAACGTCACAAAGCTATGAGGAAAATGTCACAAAGTTATGAGGAAAACGTCACAAAGCGATGAGGAAAACATCACAAAGCTATGAGGACAAAGCTAGGAGGAAAATGTCACAAAACTATGAGGAAAACGTCACAAAGTTATGAGGAAAACGTCACAAAGCGATGAGGAAAACGTCACAAAGCTATGAGGACAAAGCTAGGAGGAAAATGTCACAAAACTATGAGGAAAACGTCACAAAGTTATGAGGAAAACGTCACAAAGCGATGAGGAAAACGTCACAAAGCTATGAGGACAAAGCTAGGAGGAAAATGTCACAAAACTATGAGGAAAACGTCACAAAGTTATGAGGAAAACGTCACAAAGCTATGAGGACAAAGCTAGGAGGAAAACGTCACAGATCTATGAGGAAAACGTCACAAAGTTATGAGGAAAACGTCACAAAGCTATGAGGACAAAGCTAGGAGGAAAACGTCACAGAGCTATGAGGAAAACGTCACAAAGCGATGAGGAAAACGTCACAAAGCTATGAGGACAAAGCTAGGAGGAAAACGTCACAGAGCTATGAGGAAAACGTCACAAAGCTATGAGGACAAAGCTAGGAGGAAAACGTCACAAAGCGATGAGGAAAACATCACAAAGCTATGAGGACAAAGCTAGGAGGAAAACGTCACAAAGCTATGAGGAAAACGTCACAAAGCGATGAGGAAAACGTCACAAAGCTATGAGAACAAAGTTAGGAGGAAAAGGTCACAAAGCTATGAGGACAAAGCTAAGAGGAAAATGTCACAAAGCGATGAGGAAAATGTCACAAAGCTATGAGAACAAAGCTAGGAGGAAAAGGTCACAAAGCTATGAGGACAAAGCTAGGAGGAAAATGTCACAAAGCAATGAGGAAAACGTCACAAAGTTATGAGGAAAACGTCACAAAGTTATGAGGAAAACGTCACAAAGCTATGAGGACAAAGCTAGGAGGAAAATGTCACAAAACTATGAGGAAAACGTCACAAAGTTATGAGGAAAACGTCACAAAACGATGAGGAAAACGTCACAAAGCTATGAGGACAAAGCTAGGAGGAAAATGTCACAAAACTATGAGGAAAACGTCACAAAGTTATGAGGACAAAGCTAGGAGGAAAACGTCACAAAGTTATGAGGAAAACGTCACAAAGCTATGAGGACAAAGCTAGGAGGAAAACATCACAGAGCTATGAGGAAAACGTCACAAAGCGATGAGGAAAACATCACAAAGCTATGAGGACAAAGCTAGGAGGAAAACGTCACAAAGCTATGAGGAAAACGTCACAAACCTATGAGAACAAAGCTAGGAGGAAAACATCACAAAGCTATGAGGAAAACGTCACAAAGCGATGAGGAAAAGGTCACAAAGCTATGAGGACAAAGCTAAGAGGAAAATGTCACAAAGCGTTGAGGAAAACGTCACAAAGTTATGAGGAAAACGTCACAAAGTTATGAGGAAAACGTCACAAAGCGATGAGGAAAACGTCACAAAGCTATGATGACAAAGCTAGGAGGAAAATGTCACAAAGCTATGAGGAAAACGTCACAAAGTTATGAGGAAAACGTCACAAAGCGATGAGGAAAACGTCACAAAGCTATGAGGACAAAGCTAGGAGGAAAATGTCACAAAACTATGAGGAAAACGTCACAAAGCTATGAGGACAAAGCTAGGAGGAAAACGTCACAAAGTTATGAAGAAAACGTCACAAAGCGATGAGGAAAACATCACAAAGCTATGAGGACAAAGCTATGAGGAAAATGTCACAAAGCTATGAGGAAAACGTCACAAAGTTATGAGGACAAAGCTATGAGGAAAATGTCACAAAGCTATGAGGAAAACATCACAAAGCTATGAGGACAAAGCTAGGAGGAAAACGTCACAAAGCGATGAGGAAAAGGTCACAAAGCTATGAGGACAAAGCTAAGAGGAAAATGTCACAAAGTTATGAGGAAAACGTCACAAAGTTATGAGGAAAACGTCACAAAGCGATGAGGAAAACATCACAAAGCTATGATGACAAAGCTAGGAGGAAAATGTCACAAAGCTATGAGGAAAACGTCACAAAGTTATGAGGAAAACGTCACAAAGCAATGAGGAAAACGTCACAAAGCTATGAGGACAAAGCTAGGAGGAAAATGTCACAAAACTATGAGGAAAACGTCACAAAGCTATGAGGACAAAGCTAGGAGGAAAACGTCACAAAGTTATGAAGAAAACGTCACAAAGCGATGAGGAAAACATCACAAAGCTATGAGGACAAAGCTATGAGGAAAATGTCACAAAGCTATGAGGAAAACGTCACAAAGTTATGAGGAAAACGTCACAAAGCTATGAGGACAAAGCTAGGAGGAAAATGTCACAAAACTATGAGGAAAACGTCACAAAGCTATGAGGACAAAGCTAGGAGGAAAATGTCACAAAACTATGAGGAAAACGTCACAAAGCTATGAGGACAAAGCTAGGAGGAAAACGTCACAAAGCTATGAGGAAAACGTCACAAAGTTATGAGGAAAACATCCCAAAGCGATGAGGAAAACATCACAAAGCTATGAGGACAAAGCTAGGAGGAAAATGTCACAAAGCTATGAGGAAAACGTCACAAAGTTATGAGGAAAACGTCACAAAGCTATGAGGACAAAGCTAGGAGTAAAATGTCACAAAGTTATGAGGAAAACGTCACAAAGCTATGAGGAAAACGTCACAAAGCTATGAGGAAAATGTCACAAAGCTATGAGGACAACGTCACAAAGTTATGAAGAAAACGTCACAAAGCTATGAGGACAAAGCTAGGAGGAAAACGTCACAAAGTTATGAGGAAAACGTCACAAAGCGATGAGGAAAACATCACAAAGCTATGAGGACAGAGCTAGGAGGAAAATGTCACAAAACTATGAGGAAAACGTCACAAAGCGATGAGGAAAACATCACAAAGCTATGAGGACAAAGCTAGGAGGAAAACGTCACAAAGCTATGAGGAAAACGTCTCAAAGCGATGAGGAAAACGTCACAAAGCTATGAGGACAAAGCTAGGAGGAAAATGTCACAAAACTATGAGGAAAACGTCACAAAGCTATGAGGACAAAGCTAGGAGGAAAAGGTCACAAAGTTATGAGGAAAACGTCACAAAGCTATGAGGACAAAGCTAGGAGGAAGACGTCACAAAGCTATGAGAAAAACGTCACAAAGCGATGAGGAAAACGTCACAAAGCTATGAGGACAAAGCTAGGAGGAAAATGTCACAAAACTATGAGGAAAACGTCACAAAGCTATGAGGACAAAGCTAGGAGGAAAACGTCACAAAGTTATGAAGAAAACGTCACAAAGCTATGAGGACAATGCTATGAGGAAAACGTCACAAAGCTATGAGAAAAACGTCACAAAGCGATGAGGAAAACGTCACAATGTTATGAGGACAACGCTAGGAGGAAAATGTCACAAAGCTATGAGGAAAACATCACAAAGCTATGAGGACAACGCTAGGAGGAAAATGTCACAAAGCTATGAGGAAAACATCACAAAGCTATGAGGACAACGTTAGGAGGAAAACGTCACAATGTTATGAGGAAAACATCATAAAGCTATGAGGACAACGTTAGGAGGAAAACGTCACAATGTTATGAGGACAACGCTAGGAGGAAAATGTCACAAAGCTATGAGGAAAACATCACAAAGCTATGAGGACAACGCTAGGAGGAAAATGTCACAAAGCTATGAGGAAAACATCACAAAGCTATGAGGACAATGTTAGGAGGAAAATGTCACAAAGCTATGAGGAAAACATCACAAAGCTATGAGGACGCTAGGAGGAAAATGTCACAAAGCTATGAGGAAAACATCACAAAGCTATGAGGACAACATTAGGAGGAAAACGTCACAAAGTTATGAGGAAAACATCATAAAGCTATGAGGAAAACGTCATAAAGCTATGAGGAAAACTTCACAAAGTTATGCGGAAAAACAGACACAGAAAGACAGACGCATATGGCTTATGACTCGAGCATCCTCCGCACAGTCAACATTGGATAGGACAATTTGTCTTGACGAGAGCCTTGGAGGACTGGAAGGAGTTAAGAGAAGAAGAAGAAGATTGGTACTGCATTTACGTCAGAGCATGATAAAGATGAGGTGGGCTGGATACTATCCTGGCCTGGGGGCCAGAAAAGAGCAGCTAGGGGACCAACAAGACCCTAGAAGTGGGTCAGATGAGAGTGATGCATAGGAGAGTGTTCAAGTCAGGTATCCAATCATATTCTGAATGCTGCAATAGCAAATATACCTAAGAAAACTTTCTACCCTGGGGGAATGACAAATGTAGTATTGCAATAAATAAAAGAGCGAAACAAGGCATTCAGAGAGCTGAGGAAGAATATGACTACTGAAAACTTAGTAGTGTATAAAAAGAAAAGGGCAGTAGCTCAAAGGATTATTAAAAACAGGAAAAGGTCAACATGGAGAGAATTTTGTTCCACCCTTGGTAGGAAAACAGAACTAGGTGATGTCAGGGGTATGTTTAAAAAAATGAGTGGGAAAAGGGTATCAGTTTAAATTCCAGCTCTAGTGGATGGGGACTAGATGGCTGTATCAGACAAAGAAAAGGCAGAAGTCCTAGGTAGACCATTTGCAGCAGTGCATAGAGGAGGCCATCTTGGTGAGAGTCACAGACAGCAAAAGGAGCATAAACTCAGAGAAAATGCAAACTTAAAAAATGAAGTGAAAGAGGAAATGACTGTGTTAGACCTCGAGCTCACAATGTCAGAGCTTAAGAGAGCTTTGCAAGATAGTGGATACACAGCTCCAGGATATGATCAGTTAAGCTATGCTATGTTCTGGCAGTTGCCTATGCAATCAATGCAACTGGTGCTGAAATTGTTTAACAGGATATGGAAGGAGTGGGCTATCCCAAGTGGGTGGAAAAAGGCTGTAATTTTACCATTTAATAAGCCAGGGAAAGATCCAGCTCATCCAGGCAACTGCAGGCCAAGAGCATTAATGTCACATTTAGGGAAATGGATGGAGAAGGTGTTAGTTTACAGACTCTCATATGTATTAAAGCAAAAACAATTAATAAATGACTATCAAAATGGTTATAGAAGAGGAAGATCCACTGTGGATGCTCTAGTTAGGGTAAGCTGCAGCGGCATGAAAAAATAAGCAACGATGCTGTGGTTTTAAGCAGGTTTTATTAATCATACCGCCGTCACAAGCTCCGCTCCCGGCGCCCGTGCATGAGTGCCGAGAGCGAGCTCCGGCTCTCAGAGAAGCGGACACAAAGTCTGTGTCCTGCAGCAGGGTTGAAGTCAGATTGAGAGAGAGATTGCGTTACAGAGTTGCACCTTAAATACTTGACCATAACAATACATCAAAGGGACATACCCCACAGTTAGAACGATCAAAGGTATAACAGAACAGGCAGGAGGTATTTGCATTTGTAAGACATACATCACAATGGGCAGATTAGCTAGACCTCGCTCCAAGTGCCAGACAAAGAGGCTAACAGGCACATCTACATATTGATCTGAGTCTCTAGGTCACAGTAAGGACAGGACGCATGAGTACAATGGATGAAAGGCAATAATTAGCATCACAGAGGTGAACTAGAAGAAAAGCGTCTACCTGTAGACATTAATACACCGAAGCACATCTACACATGTAAGATGCTCAGAAAAAGCACAGTAAGGACGAGCCGTATGAACACTATACAGAATGGCGCATTACATCACAATACATGCATGTTTGCATCACAAATACATGAATGGCACATTGCATCTCAGTAGTGCAGCAGGAAAAAACAGAGACAAGAGGGCTGAGTGTCCTTAGTCTGTTGTGGGGTTAAAACGAACCGCCACAAAGCAATGATATTGAAGACTCTCAAAATGAAAGAAGTAATGGTTATAGTTAATCTGAACATTGAAAAGGCTTATGACTCACTGGAGGGATGGACTTCTTATGAAATTGAATAAAATGGACATTGGTGGTAGGATGTATAATTGGATGATGGATTTTTTTTAACACACAGGACAATTAGGGTTAAAGTAGGATCAGAAGTTTCTAATGGCTTTGAAATAGAAAGTGATATTCTTCAAGGGAGTGTGATAAGCCCTGTTTTATTCAATATAATGATTAATGACATGTTTGCGGATCAAGAGGGATCCATCAAAGCAGCACTATATGCAGATGATGGAGCCATATGGACGAGGGGAAGAAATGGAAAAAATTGTGTTCAAAAACATCAGGAATGCAATGGAGAAAGTGGAAAAGTGGTCATATGACTGGGGATTTAAATTTTCAAACAGTAAAACCTGCTATATGACTTTCACAAAAAAAACAACAAAAAAACAACAACGCAGAACTGGTACAGTGTGGTGATCCACCACAATCTACATAGACATTCATAACACTCAGCTTGGGCATGAAGCAGAACAATTGGCATATGGACAGAGAGCCCCTTGGGGGACAACCAGTCACTAGGTACTCACAACAGTGCACACACAGAACACAGTGCTGCAGTGTGTCTCACGATGATGGAGGAATAAAACTCTTAAACCTTCAGCTCGCCGTGTCTCACCTGAACTTATTTTGTTCCTCCGCACTGGTGACCCTGGACAAAGAATGGAACACCAGGCGAACACCCCGGAGATGACCCGGACGGGAAGCCTCAGCACGCTTCATGGTGCGACCCTCGCCTGATCTTTTACCAGCACCATGATCAACACGAACGAACGAAGGAAGCAGCCTGAACGGAGACAATCATCGACGCCGACTGCGCTGATTTCCATTGAGCTCCCCGATCCTGACTCACCTCTCGACAACGGACCTTCCACGCACATCGTGGGGTTACGAGGACAGCGCAACTGCCAGCTATGTGGTCACTGCGCCAGGCGTGCGCCACGCCCCAGGGACAAACAGGCTCCACAGACTGATACAGCGTCCTCCGCCGCTGCACATGCCCAAGTTAAACGGCCGGTCACCGCCCTCGGAACCTTCAGGGCTGCTCGTGCACCTGGAGCGGACGTATAGCCAGCACACAGGACTTCGTATGAGTTTTCCAGCCACAGCGCACAAGGGGAATTTAGCCAATTGCTTTCCCCGATGACTTTAGGGCTGTTTCCCGCACCTAAAGCCAAATTGCCGAGTCCCTGACACAGCTTCAGTTTATCACAGCCACTACGCATCCTCCGGGAATTAGGCCGCTCACCTTCCCCACATCCTCGCTGGACCAAAACACGAGAGAAGTCAAGAGATATGATTTTTTCACAGCCACTGGGGATCTCCGCCACGTTTAACGGGAAAAGTTCCTCACCATCACGGATCCACACGCAATTTTTGCGCGGCCCAGGCACCACATTCCGGGCCGGCACTCGCTTATTCCCACCCCTTCAACCTCCTCACGCACAGAGCTTTTCCCGCACCTCACTCCCAAAGCCGGCTGATCGCAGTCTGGTTCCAATACGCACAACTGCACACCGGCCCGTGTGCCCACGATCCACGGCTGTTCAACGTGCTGGAACTCGGGAACGGAGCACACTGCCCTTTCCACCCTCCCCTGTCCCCCTCACGGACTGACATGCCCTCCGACAGTTCTACCGGAGCTGGAGCCAGACGGGGGGGGGGGGGGGGGGTCACAACCCCTGCTGAGTGTTCTGGGGGGGAGCACTGTGGTGACCCACCACAATCTACATAGACATTCATAACACTCAGCTTGGGCATGAAGCAGAACAATTGGCATACGGACAGAGAGCCCCTTGGGGGACAACCAGTTAATCGCACGATTGATATGTATTGACTGATATGTATATCAGTATGTAAATACAAGATTGGAAGATAGTTTATGATGAAAATGACATAAATAAAGCATATGATAATTTTTTACAAATATTTCAATCATTGTACAATAAATACTGTCCTATAAAACAATGCAGTGACAGACAACAACAACAAAAAAATATTCCTTGGGTCACCAAGGGGTTAATAAATGCATGTAAAAAGAAGAATACATTATATAAACAATTCATTAAATGCAGAACGGTGGAAGCTGAGATCAAATATAAAAGATATAAAAATAAGCTTACTACTATAATGAGGGCCTGTAAGAAAGAATATTACAACAGAATACTAGAGGATAACAAAAATAACTTAAGAGGAATATGGAAAGTACTCAATGGGATTATTAGTAATCGTCCTAAGAATGCAAATTATCCAGAATATTTTATCGAAAATGGCAATTTGATAAATAATATGGAAGATGTGGTCAGTGGTTTCAATAAATTTTTTTATAAACGTTGGTCCTGAATTAGCAAAATCAATAGTGACACCAGAAACAAACTACAGTAGTTCTGTGAATGAAATAGAAGATAGAAATCCAAACACAATCTTTCTGGGTGCAGTTACTGAAAAGGGAATTATCGAGACTGTGAGTAAATTTAAGAACAAAAAATCAACGGACTGGAATGAAACTGACATGACAATAGTGAAAAAAGTAATTGAGGGAATTGTTAAGCCACTCACCCACATCTGTAACCTGTCATTTCAAACTGGTACATTTCCAGACAAAATGAAAATAGCAAAAGTAATACCTCTATACAAAACAGGACACAGTCATCGCTTCACAAATTACAGGCCAGTCTCTTTACTCTCACAATTCTCCAAAATACTTGAAAAAATCTTCACTAAGAGACTGGATGATTTCACTGAAAAACACAACCTCCTTACAGATAGCCAGTATGGTTTTAGAGTAGATAAATCTACATCTTTGGCACTGATCGAACTTATAGAAGAAATTACTAGTTGTATAGATAAAAAAAAAAGGTTGCTGTAGGAGTATTTATAGATTTAAAGAACGCTTTTGACACCATTGACCACAGAATACTACTAAGGAAACTGGAAAGGTATGGAATAAGAGGGGTAGGACTGAGTTGGGTGGAAAGTTATTTAAGTAACAGACAACAATTTGTACAAATTGGAGAGCACAAATCACCCTTCATGGACATCACTTGTGGTGTGCCCCAGGGGTCAGTTTTGGGACCCAAACTCTTTATTTTGTATATAAATGACATATGCCAAGTATCAAAAATTCTGAAATTTATTTTGTTTGCGGATGACACAAATATCCTTTGCACCGGTGAGAATTTGCAGCAGGTTTTAGAAGTGGTCACAACTGAAATGGAAAAATTAACGCAGTGGTTCAACAAAAATAAATTATCTCTAAATCTAAAAAAAACAAAGATTATGTTGTTTGGAAATTATAAAATAAATCATGAAATAATGGTAACGATAGATGATACCAGAATAGAAACAGTACAAGAAAATAAGTTTCTGGGGGTGACGCTAGACAATAAAATCTGCTGGAAACCTCACATCAGTCACATCCGGGCCAAGTTAGCAAAATGTATAGGCATACTGGGGAAGACAAGACACATCTTGGACTATAAATCACTGGTCTTATTATGCAATTCACTTTTTTTACCTTATCTTAACTACTGTGTAGAAGTCTGGGGAAACACCTACAAGACCAACCTACAGTCAATATGCACATTACAAAAAAAGAGCTATAAGGATAATAAACAATGCAGGATATAGAGACCATACCAATTCGTTGTTCTTAAAGTCACATGTCATAAAGTTCATTGATTTAGTTAAATTTAAGACAGCACAAGTAATGTACAGGGCAATTAATAATCAACTACCAACTAATATACAAAAAATATTTTTAAAAAAAGAGACAATGATCATAATTTGAGAGGAGACTTAAACTTTACAAAACCCAAGATACGAACAACCAAGAAAAGTATGTGCATATCTGTCTGTGGGGTGGATTTGTGGAACAGTCTGGAGCCGGAACTGAAACTATGTACAAACAGAAATCAATTCAAAAAGAGGTATAAGCACCATTTGCTGAAAGGGTATATGTTAGAAGGGTAGTATTTATATGTACGATTCATTATGTTCACTCTGGGACATTATGGGACACTATGGAATGGTGGGTGGGACAGCACTGTGTATATCTGTGTTGTTTGAGGCTGGTTTTGATGTATCAACATCAATGTATGTTAGAATGGATGGGTGTTAATGTTGATTTGTAAAAAATAAAGTAAATTGTTTACTTTGGGTCTTAAAGGTGGTAATTTGTATAAAATTCACATGGGTGTATCTATGGAAAAGAGGAGATGGAATTAATAAGTGTTCACTTCTTCCTTCTCCCTTTCGAACAGTGTATACTGTTACTTTATTGCATTTGCCATTTGCTTGTTTTTGTTATATTTTTGTGTTCGAAATAAACTATCTATCTATCTATCTATCTAACTAAATGTGTCATGCATTCTCTGTCTGTATCACTGTATGAAAGAGCTGACTTTACATGCCTCAGGAGAGCGCACTCACAAGAGTGCACACACAGCACACACCAGCTGCAGTGTGTCTCATGATGATGGTGTAGGAGCATGCTCAAATAACGAGGCTGAGTTTCAGTCATAAACCAGCTTTATTTGACAGAACACAAGCTCCTAGCATTCTCAAAGCAGGAAAGAGAAAGAATCATATCTCAACACCCCTTTTATACATTTCCAGCATCAGGATTCAAGTCACATGGTGTCTTCAGTAAACATACAGTTACAAAGCATCCCTTTGAAGCTTCACCCATTGTCTCTCATCTCCTGATGAACCGGAATTCCCTCCGGGGCATCTTCTGTGGGACAAAGAGACAAATCTCGCACTTCCTTGTCATCTACTGCAGATTCGAGTCCTCTTGTCCTTGCAGACGTGACACCCCACAATACACATACCGTCCTGTCTCTGTGGCAACGTGAGCCCACAATGTGTGTCGGCCACACTACCCCCCCCCCCCCAAACGTCTAGTAAGGCAGAACCTGCATGGCATAAAAAAAGAAAAAAAAGAAAGACACAAAGCACTCCATACATCGCTAATCAATCCACCAACTGCCTAGGTTTTAACCTTCTGCCGAATCTGCTGCAACTTGGCTTGGCTGCCTCTGCAACATCTCTCTGCACCTGTGGATTAAAGCTGTTAGCACCTTTCTGTGAAGACTTTGGAGACTGTCGTCTCGGCGGCCTGCCCCGGCGGGGGGGCCTCGCGAGCTGCACCCCCTCGTCAGCCAGAACAAAAGCGGGTTTGAGCCTGTTAATGCAAATCAGCTCCCGTCTGCCCCCTAAATCTAGCAGAAAATGCTTCTGCCCGGTCTCCAGCACTCGAAACGGTCCATCGTAAAACGGCCGCAAACTTGGGCGCTGGGCGTCATGGTTAACAAAAACAAACTCTGCATTTTTTAGAGCCTTGGGCACGAAAACGTGTGGGAAACTGTGATGGACTGGGCCAGGGAGTGTGTTTGCTCCTGAGCCGCTCTGCCACGGCTGAGCGGGGAGGCCATTAGGTGCGGGATTATCGGGAAGAAATTCCCCGGGCAAACGGAGCGATTGAGCGAACACCAATTCAGCCGGGGAAGCATGCAAATCTTCCTTAGGTGCAGAACGCAACCCTAATAAGACCCATGGAAGTTTGTCTACCCAATTTGTATCCGTCAGCGACGCTCTGAGGGCTGCTTTCAATGACCTGTGAAAGCGTTCGCATAAACCATTAGCCTGGGGGTTATACGCGGTGGTGCGATGAATCTTCACCCCCAAGCTGCGGGCCATCGATGACCATAGCTCGGAAATAAATTGGGGACCCCTGTCGGACGTTATGTCCGACGGTACACCAAAACGCGCAACCCACGCTGCTAAAAATGCTCGCACAACTTCTTCCGCTGTGGTTGATGTCAGAGGAATCGCCTCTGGCCGGCGCGTGGTGCGGTCTACCATCGTCAAAAGATGTGTGTGCCCGTGTGATAATGGAAGCGGGCCGACCAGGTCAATATGCACATGATCAAAACGCTTAGCGGGGATGTGGAAAGGTTCTAACGGGGCCTTAGTGTGTCTGTGTATTTTGGCTCGCTGACATGCTACGCAGGCTGCTGCCCATTCCTTAACCTGTTTGCGCAACCCGGGCCAAACAAATTTCTCCCCCACCAATTTGATCAATGCGCGCACCCCCGGGTGCGCGAGAGAATGGACCAAGTCAAAAACACGGTGACGCCACGCGGTTGGCACCACAGGGCGAGGCCGTCCCGTGGAGACATCGCAGATTAGCGGGGGCATACCGTTTTGTTGCACCCTGTGCTCCAGCCTTAACCCTGTTGGTCCAGACTGGAGCGCGCGCACGTCCGCGTCGTTAACCTGCTCCGCAGCCATGGCAGCATAATCTAACCCAACACAGACCGGGGCTGCGCGCGCTCCCGCGTCGCTGCCCGGGCCCGCGGCCATGGCTACAGAGTCTGCCCCTATGGGGCTTGGCGGTGCTACCGCACGTGAGAGGCAGTCTGCCACCACATTGTGTTTACCCGCGACATGCTGAATATCAGTAGTGAAGTCCGATATTGCGGCTAGTTGCCTTTGTTGCCGGCCTGACCAGGGTTCCGAAATTTTGGCCATCGCAAACGTTAGCGGTTTATGATCCACAAAAGCGGTGAAACGTCACCCCTCTAACCAGAACTGAAAATGACGAATGGCCAAGTGTAGGGCCAAAAGCTCCCTGTCAAACGCGCTGTATTTCCGTTCGCTATCGCGCAAAGTCCTGCTGAAAAACGCGAGGGGTTGCCAGGTACCTGCCACAAACTGTTCAACTACCGCCCCCACTGCTACATCGGAAGTGTCAGTGGTGAGCGCCATGCGGGCCGTTGGAACTGGGTGCGCTAACAAAACTGCGTTTGCCAGGGCTGATTTGACCTGGGCAAAAGCGCGCTCCCGCTCCGGAGACCATTCGACTTTATTTGCGGGCTTTTGTTTTTTTAACGCGGTGTACAATGGCTGCATGAGTCGTGCTGCGCTTGGGAGGAAACAGTTGTAAAAATTAACCATCCCTAGAAACTCCTGAAGCGCCTTAACCGTTTGAGGATGCGGAAAATCTGTTATGGCACGCACTTTATTTGGAAGGGGAACTGCTCCCTCTGCCGAAACGCGATGTCCCAAAAAATCAATCTGCGCCACCCCAAACTGGCATTTCGCTGGGTTCACTATTAACCCGTGCTCTGCCAACCTCTGGAAAACTGCTGTGAGGTGTTTTTCATGTTCGCCTTCGGACGTGCTGGCTACCAAAATATTGTCCAAATAAACGAACACGAAAGGCAGGTCGCGTAAAACTGCATCCATCATGCGTTGGAAAGTCTGCGCGGCCCCCTTGAGGCCAAAAGGCATGCGCAAGAACTCAAAAAGGCTGAAAGGAGTTATGACCGCTGTTTTGGGTACATCCTGCGCGCGCACTGGAACCTGGTGATAGCCGCGCACCAAGTCTATTTTAGAAAAAATGCGCGCCCCCGCCAAATGAACAGAAAAACCCTGAATGTGCGGAATCGGGTAGCGGTCATGAGCTGAAACGTTGTTCAACCTGCGGAAATCACCGCAAGGCCGCCACGAACCGTCAGCCTTTGGGACCATGTGTAACGGCAAAGCCCAAGCGCTCTGGGAGCGTCTAACAATGCCCAGTTTTTCCAGATTAGTGAACTCCTCGCGCGCGATGGCCAGTTTAGCTGGGTCCAAGCGCCGAGCCTTTGCAAAAACGGGAGGGCCTGAGGTTGTTATGAAATGTTCTACCCCATGTTTGGCCACCGTTGCTGAAAAAGTGGGGACTGTGAGTGCTGGAAACTGAGCAAGCAGAGTGTGAAACTTACCACCCGCGGCTGAGACGCTGGCATGTGCAGTTGGCGGGGCCACCCGAGCTGTGCAGGGAATAGAATGAAAGGACAGTGCATTAATCAGACGTCTATTAGCAAGGTCAACCAATAAACCATGTGAGCACAAAAAATCAGCCCCTAACATGTTGAAACTGACTGCTGCTACAATAAATGTCCACTCAAATGAACGGCCCTGTAAGGACAGAAGCATGGTCCTCTCACCAAACATTTTAATCGTGGAGCCGTTCGCTGCTGACACTGAAACCCAGGGGACTTTAGAAGGCGAGAGCCGTTCCGCGTAGGTGGGTGTGACGAAGCTCAGCTGAGAGCCCTTGTCCACGAGGAACTGTTTCCCCGAGCGTGCATCCGTCAGGTAAAGCAGCCTGTTCTTATTGCCAAGAGTCGCGGCTGCTACCGGCCCTCGGTCCTGGCGCTTAAAATTGCACGGTGGGACGCACCTGTGCGCTCCCTCTGCAAAACGGCGGTGGTAGAAGCACAAGCCGTTCTCCGCTCTGCGTCGTCTGGCTCCGGTCGCCGCCGTTGTTGGTGCGTCTGGCGCCGCGGCCGCTGGACCCAAGCTGTCTCCGGACGCCGTTCCCGAACTAGCCGCCGCGGCCGAAACCGCGTTCCGCTTGTGGGCGTCGACCAACTTCTGCGCCTCCTTGCTCAACCCATGGTAGTCTCGCTTGGCCAATCGGGGTGACTCTGCCAGGGCCACTCTCACTGCTGGTGGTAGGGTTCGAAGGAATAGGTGGGCGAAAATGAATTCGCCATCCTCAGAGGCTTTGAGCTGCAGCATCTTCACCATCAGGTCCGCAGGTCTATCGTTTTCTGCCTCCGTCAGCGCCAGGAGCC
Source organism: Pholidichthys leucotaenia (assembly GCA_020510985.1). Lineage (NCBI taxonomy): Eukaryota > Metazoa > Chordata > Actinopteri > Cichliformes > Pholidichthyidae > Pholidichthys > Pholidichthys leucotaenia. The sequence goes on from CM035841.1 coordinate 43,717,772, forward strand.
CCTCTGCTCTTTGTTGGACTGAGGGGGTGAAATGGCTGATCAGCGCGTCTTTCAATGCGCTGTACTTGTCGCTGTCTGGTGGATGATTAACCAAATCCTCCACTCTCTGGACCGTGTCGCTGTCCAGCTTCGCTACCACGTGGTAGAATCTTGTGTTGTCGTTGGAGATTCTCCGGAGGTTGAACTGCGCCTCGATGGCGCTAAACCATGAGCGCGGGCTGCGCTGCCAGAAATCGGGCAGCCGGAGCGTGGAGGCGGCCATCAGGCTGGCTTCCACCGAGCCCGGCTCGGAAGAATTCTCATTGCTCATTCTCCGTCGTAGGTCACCAGTGTAGGAGCATGCTCAAATAACGAGGCTGAGTTTCAGTCATAAACCAGCTTTATTTGACAGAACACAAGCTCCTAGCATTCTCAAAGCAGGAAAGAGAAAGAATCATATCTCAACACCCCTTTTATACATTTCCAGCATCAGGATTCAAGTCACATGGTGTCTTCAGTAAACATACAGTTACAAAGCCTCCCTTTGAAGCTTCACCCATTGTCTCTCATCTCCTGATGAACCGGAATTCCCTCCGGGGCATCTTCTGTGGGACAAAGAGACAAATCTCGCACTTCCTTGTCATCTACTGCAGATTCGAGTCCTCTTGTCCTTGCAGACGTGACACCCCACAATACACATACCGTCCTGTCTCTGTGGCAACGTGAGCCCACAATGTGTGTCGCCACAATGGAGGAATAAAACTCTTAAACCTTCAGCTCGCCGTGTCTCGCCTGAACTTATTTTGTTCCTCCACAACAGAACCATTAACATTATATAATCAACCAATAGAGAAAGTCAGTGAATTCAATTATCTAGGATTGTGGTTTGATAGTGCATACACATGGAGAGTTCATGTTGAAAATCTGGAGGCAAAATGAAAAAAGTCAATCTCATAAAAACTGTAGCTAGACACAAACGGGGTGCAGATAAACAGGAATTAATTGACATTTACAAAGCACTAATGTGATCGACAATAGACTACGGATGCATGATTTATGGAGCAGCGGCAAAGACGACTCTGGAAAAAATAGACAGAATGCAGCATAGAGCACTCTGCCTGTGCATTGGAGCTGTCAAAACAACACCAATCAATGCAGTTTTGATAGAAGCAGGAGAAATGCCGATGGATTTGAGAAGTGATAAACTTGCATTATCATACTGGGTCAAGCTGAAAGGAAGTGACGAAGCAAATATTTCAAAAACAACACTACAAGACTGCTGGGAATACTCTAATTTCCAGGGACATGGGTTTGGGTGGACAACTGAAAGAAGGACCAGAATGTATGGGCTGCACACTATTGATATACTGTAGCTAACTCCAGTCCAGTGAGTAATGTTCCCCCTTGGCTGTTTCTGGGAGTTGAAGTAGACGCTAGTCTGCTAATGAGGGAAAAGGATTGGCATATGAGTGAAGTTGGTGTTAAAACAAGCATTTACCTCAGGAACAATTACTATAACTTCTTACAGCTCTATACTGACGGTTCAAAGAATAAAGAGGGCTCTGTTGGAGTTAGAGTATACATCCCAGAGTTTAAAGTGATCATCTCAAAAAGACTCTCCAACAATACGTCCGTGTTTACAGCAGAGATGGTGGAAATAATTATTGCTTTGCAGTGGGTGGAAAGGTCAGACCGGACCAGGTGGTGGTGTGCACGGACTCACTTGCAGCGCTAAAAACCATACAGACACAAAAATCTACAAGGGAAGACTTGGTGATTGAGCTACTGTATATCACAGTTTATTTAGGGTACACAGGGGTGGTGGACAAGTTCAGTTTTGCTGGGTTCCTGTAAATAAAGGGTTGAAAGGGAATTACTACTAACTACTAACTAACCTGCACTTATATAGCGCTTTTCTAGTCACAAAGACCACTCAAAGCGCTTTCATTAATACTAACCCTCTATTCTAAGGGCCTATAGGAAACAGATATCTAGGGACAATTTAGAACAGCCAATTAACCTAACATGCATGTTTTTGGCATGTGGGAGGAAACCGGAGAAATCCCGGAGTAAACTCACGCAACACGGGGAGAACATGCAAACTCCACACAGATCACTGTTGGTCGGGGGCTGGGATCGAACCCACGATCCCACGATCCCCACAATCCCCCGGCCAAGGGTAAACTGTGCTGCCGCAGTGCTAACCACTGCGCCACCGTGCAGCCCCCAATTACTGTGCAGACAAATTAGCAAAAACTGCTCTTGGAAAAGAGATAACTATACCATTGTCTCTTGGAAAAGGTGAAGGGAAAGCAGTAATCAAGAGAAAAGGAACTGAGCTATGGCAAAAAAAAAAAAAAAGATGGGATGAAGATCATAAAGGTAGATCATATTACAAAATACAAAAATCTATTGCAATAAAGAATTTCATAACAACCAAAAGGAGGGAAGACATCATTATGGCAAGACTCATACTGGATCACACAGGTTTAAATGGCACTTTGTTCACCATGGGGAAAAGTGAATGTGACAAACGTAGAGAATGTGGAGTAAAAGAAAATGTCGAGCACATCTTATTATACTGTCACAAATACGGAAATGAAAGACAGATAATGGAAAATGAAGTTCAAGAGGCCGGTAGGAAATGGGATTTAACTGGGATTCTGGGAACAGATGGAGAGGCAATAAGAATCACGAGACGGGCCGCACGGTGGTGCAGTGGTTAGCACTGTTGCCTTACAGCTAGAAGGTTCCAGGTTCGAATCCCCTGGCTGGCAGGGGTAGGAACCTTTCTGTGTGGAGTTTGCATGTTTTCCCTGTGCTGCATGGGTTTACTCCGGGGGCTCCGGTTTCCTCCCACAATCCAAAGACATGCATGATAGGTTAATTGGTTCTAAATTGTCCCTAGATATCTGTCTCCTATAGGCCCTTGGAATAGAGGGTTAGTACTAGCGAAGCACTTTGAGTGGTCTTTGTGACTAGAAAAGCACTATATAAGTGCAGGTCCTTATCCCCTCTTTTCTGTTTTTTAAAAAACACAGGATTAAGTCATAGAATTTAGGGATCGGGCTCAGACGATATAATGCTACACACTCTTGTACAGTAGGTGGCGGTATGCACCTTTCAGTTGTTTGCTATCTGCCAGTAACCGAGAGAAGAAGAAGAAGACAGACATATATGGGGTGTGTGGCGGTGGTGCACCTGTGGGCTGGTTGCCAACCGCCAATCAGGTCTAGAAGAAGAAGAAGGGGGAGAAGTTGTTCAGAACTCCTTATACAAAGATATAGAGTGATGATAATCAAGTCTTCTTCTGTAAGATCTGATTTGCGGTTGGCAACCAGCTCAAAGGTGCATTACCACCACAATCAAGTCAGTGGCGGTAATGCACCTTTCAGCTGGTTGCCAACTCCCAATCAAATTTAAAAGAAGAAGAAGAAGAAGAAGAAGAAGAAGAAGAAGAAGAAGAAGAAGAAGAAGAAGGTCTGTAAGGCAGTTTTTAGGTTCATTAGGACAACAGGCCCAATTTCAAGGATAGAGGACAGGGGTGTCCAATCATGTGCCATGGAGGGCCAAGACCCTGCAGGCTTTACCTCCAACCAATGTGTTCAGCACCAGATTTCACTGAACTTCTTCCCACTGATTGCTGATCGGTGAAAACACCTGCTGAAGCAACTGGGTAGAAGAGAAAACCTGCAGGGTCTTGGCCCTCCATGGCACATGATTGGACACCCCTGATATGGGGTTTTTGCATATGACGTCAGGGGGCGTGCCGCACTGGCCCGTTAGAGTGAGCCGCCATTTTGGATGGCAAGAAACAGCAGCAGCAGGGTGAAATAAACCACATAGCTCACGTGTATCTACAAACTCCGCAAAATGGTGTACTCCTGTTGTTCCCCCTGATAAGGGGATAAGCGGGGAATTAAATGGCCGGTGTGAAATGCAAAAAAAAAAAAAAAAAAAAGTTGGATTTTTGAATAATTACCTTCACTGACGTAATCTCTCGCTTTGTCATAACGGGCTGCAAGGTGGAGCAGTGGTTTAGCACTGTGGCAGCACAGTTTTACCCTCGGCCGGAGGATCGCGGGGATCATGAGACCGTGGGTTTAGGGCGCTCGCGCACGCAGCGGCCGGTGGTTTGTCACCAGACTGCAAACCAAATCTACCTATGGGTACAAATAAGTAACAAAAAAAAAAAAAAACTTTGTGGTTTGGGGGCGCCTCTCTGCTTGCTGCGATGCACACATGAAAGGGGAGAAAACTATTGTACATGTGCATAAAATCAGGTACGTTTTAACGCGGCGCGCCGTGGAGAGCCTTTAAAAAAAAACAAAACACGCAGCGCGCTTCACTCACCTCTGAGTGAGGAGCTGCTGTTGTTTTCCGACTCGTTCAACAGCCAAGACTTCACATCATCCACATCCCTTTCCGCTGACACGTTTTCCGATATTTTTTCCTCCTGCTCCCCTTCGTCTTTGAAAGATATCATCTCATCGTTTGCCCCCAAATCATCCCCGCTGAGCAGATTACTGGCAGTCATTGTTCTGCTAATTGCTCCAGCTGTTACCCCACACCCGCCACCTCCGTTCAACTGAGGCATTTCAGCACACCAGAGGAGCGCACGGGAGCAAGATTAAAAACACTTGTCTGCTGTTATGACTGCTGACAATGACTCCACTGAATGTGACAGACATCGCAGACACAGTTTCAGAGGCCATAGTGTCAGCTGTTGAAGAGGATGATCGGATGTTATTATGTCAGATTGTGACTGTGTGTTCTCCTCACTCATTCTGATCGCTAAACAGTACAAGTTACGCCTGGGTTGTCACAGTGCAACTGCTGCTCTTGCCATCCAAAATGGCGGCGCCTATGGCGTGTTTATGTTTACCCCCGCGAGTCACGTGGTTTTTACGACCCTACGCAAAGGAGGATAATGCCATTTTGAATCACACTCCATTCCAGAAGGTGGCGGTAATGCATCTGTAAGCTGGTTGCCAATCAAATCTAAAGAAGAAGAAGAATTCAAGATGGTGACGAGACCAGTGGAGCTTTGAAGTCTGAACCGAGATTTGCTGGTAAAACTATTAAAAAGACTTTTGTTTGTCACCGACAAATGTGAGGAATATTTGTGAGAGACACCTAAGCTGACCTGGAGAAGGTTCTGGTTCCGTGTCTGCTTTCAAACAGGATTTAAAAGAACGGTGAACCAAGCTAAAACCAGCTAGCTTAACTAGCTTAGCCGCTCTCGTGTTGACTTTCATATGTCCAGCTGTGTGTTTCAAAGGTTTTTGCATATTAGCTCTGTGGTACGAGCACATGATTTAGGGTGCGAGTTTGTGGCGAGCACGAGCATGTGTGTCTCGGTGGCTGTGTGTCAGTTCAGGTGTTGCAGCCTCGTAGACCGCGGCCCAGGAGGTCAGAACACTCCCAGGTCGGTTCGGCTGCATCTAAAGGCGGATTAATGGCTGCTTTGGTCGGACTCTGACTGGTGCCGTTTGCCTTGTTCGCTGCTTAAATGTCATGGTCCTCTCAGCGGGGGTCAGCACCGACCATACTGAGATTAGAGTTGATCGTATTTTGTTTGACAAGGTTCTCCTTGTTCGTGTCACGCACGCGGGTGGAGCACAGACGTGGAGCTGCTGCGTTTTCACTGCAGGGTGTGGATGGTGGCAGCTGACAGTCAGCTGAGCACACAGCGTCCATTTAAAAATGAATTAAAATGTGGAGTTTGTAGTTCACAAACAGCATGAAAATGTGTCTAGAAACAGATATTTTGTAGACTCCATTAAACTGAGGAGCATGGGACACCACCTTCAGGGCTGCGTTCCATCTTGGCCTCAAGGTAAATAGACGACCTTCTGCCAGAAAGAAAAATGAAATGGATGAGAAAAGAGTCTCAAATTACTATGAAAAAGTCTCACATTTACAGGAAAAAAACCTAATATTGCTCTAAGTGGAGAAAGTCGGAAATTTCCTGGAAAGAAAGCTGTAAATTTGTGGGACACATTAACTTTATGTGGGGGTGAGGAAGGCCCATTCATCAGAGAAAATAGCATAGAAGAGAGCTACAGTTTAAAAACAGCACAGAGACGATTTTTAGCAGCAGTGGTGAGTTTGATTTAAATTTATTTCTTAATAAGTTTTTCTGTCACCAACTTTCCAGTGGCCACAGCAGCCTGCCATCAGAGGCATGCGTTTTAAAAATTAAGGGGTCATTCAGTGAAAAATGGTGAGTTTGTAGGCTTTAACTGTCTCAAACCTGTCAACTGATCATTGAATTAACCAAAAATTTTCCAAAAAGTCAAACTATCTGAAAAAAAAGCACTATAAAGTTGCCTTTACCTTACCTTTACCTAAATGTTCGGTAATGGTTGGAGAGGCCGATGGTGTGGATTGGCAGCCACATTTCCGTCAGTTAGCCCCAGGCAACTGTGGCTACAGAAGTAGCTTCCCACTGTCAATGTCTGTCTGGAGTGAATGAATAATGGACTCACTGTAAGCGCTTTGAGATGTCACTTGACATGTAAAGCGCCATATAAATCTAACCCATTATTATTATAGCCTATATCAAATGCATATAACGTGCACATGTATGTGCTCATACATGCATGAACATTTGCATTCGTTCTGTTCCACAGAGCACTTCTTCCAGCGGTTCCAAAGCTGGGGGAAGGTGCTGTTCTGGAGCGCTCACACTGACAGAGGTTCCATTCTTTAGGGGTCAAACCTCAGTCAGCACAGAACCGCCACTACAGGGAGAGTAGGTCTTCTTCTTTTACATTTTATTGGCGGTTGGCAACCAGCTTACAGGTGCATTACCGCCACGTACTTCACTCTATATCATCACTCTATCTGATCAGGAGCTGTAGTCCTTCTATCATCATTGCTGTGTCCAATCGAACCTCAACTCTATCTTCAAACATTACTCTTCTTCTTTTAAGATTTGATTGACGGTTGGCAACCAGCCTACAGGTGCATTACCGCCACTGACTTGATTCTTCTTCTTCTTCTCTCGGTTACTGGCGGATAGCTTCCGGGCGAGCCACCTGTTCCTTGGCGAAGATGGTTTGCCGCCTTTCAAGACTACATCGTGGCGCTCGACTTGGGTGAGCTAGATAGACGGAGGGCATCTGTGCTTCTGGTGCATAATTTGGGGTTCGAAGGCCAGTGCATCCTGCGTATGCTTTGGGCTACCGACTCGTATGAGTATGTGGTCGAGTTGCTGGCGTGCTATTTCCACACCCCAGACAACATCACCATCCGGAGGATTCAGTTCTGACAACAATACCAGCAAGTGGGTGAGCCTCTCCGCCAGTTTGTCGCCAGCCTACGACAGCTGGCTAGCAAGTGTTGTTTCGGGACATTGGAGGAGGGAATGGTACATGACCAACTGGCGAAACACACAACCAGCAATGCTTTGCGAACTAGGCTGCTTTCGGCACGAGTGACCTGACATTGGCTGAGGCTGTCAAGCTAGCTCTCAAGGTGGAGACCGCGGACAAGCTAGCTTCGGCGCTAAAGTGGCGCCAATCACGACGACAGCTGGGACCTGCCACCGCAGCATTAGCTCACGGACCCTGACAGCGAAGACAGCGTGGAAACCTACACCATCAAAGTGAGCTCTGCTCCGAGAAAGCCCGTGTGTGTGGACTGTGGGTCTGTGAAGCACCGATACAAGGCTAGGGAATGCCCGGCTAGAGGGAAGCGCTGTGGCATGTGTGGACGCTTGAACCATTTTGCCAGGGTATGCCGTGTGTCTCAAGCCGGAGAGCCCATGGAGAATAACATCTGCACCCGCCCCGATAATTGTCCACGCAGTGTCCCCAAGTACCAATGGGTTCAAGTACTTTATGGTGACACTGGATGATGATGAGGTGCCGCTGATGACTGACACAGGAGTGGAGAGATCATTGTTGAATTGGGCCACGGTAAGGACATTTTTCCCCTACTACAGCATAAGAGATGACCCAGTGCCGCTCTATGGTGATGGAGGTGGCAGACTGTGCACGGTTGGAACGCTGAAGCTGATGGCTTGGTACAAGTCGGCGGTGATGCCTAACTGCTCATTCCACGTGATGGCCCGAAGCGACATTATAGGCTGTGACCTGTTTTATGGACTGGGGTTCGCCATTAGAGATGACGCTGGGAAGGAGTGGACTAGTTGTGGCTGGCAGAACTGTCCGGTTCTGGTGGCAGAGGACGACATGGTGTGGGGGAAGGATTTGTCTTGCACCACGGCGGTCAAGCAGGACCAGCTTCACTTAGGTTTGACACAGGAAGGTCTCAGCACCGGCGGTCAGGATACCTTTGACAAAGGTACCAAGTGTGATAGCGAGGCGCCTGTGTCGATGAGTGGTGCCGATGAGCAAGCCTTAGTTTCCTCCTGAGCTCTGCCGGAAAATCTGGAGCTTCAGTGGCGACCGCTGTAGCAGCTTTACAAGGAGTTGGGGCCAGACTGACGGGCACTGGACTGAGTACCGATCGGCAACACTACAGGCTGAGCAAAGCTCCCCTAAGAGTTACGGACCTGGTTCAGGTTTGTGGGGAGGGACGCCCACGGCGAATACGTGCCAAACGACAGCTTGAGAATCACCAGGGGTGGCTGCACATCATGGCTAAACAGGGCACAGCCCACTTTCAACTGTCTTGATGGTTTGTGGAGGCACGCCAAAGTCAGCCACTCCTCTCGTCCATACCCACCATCGGAAACCTCCTCCTGGACACACCAATGAGCTGTGGCGTGCCCGGGAGGAGGTTTCGGATGGTGGGTCTGGACGAGAGGCGTGGCTGACGGTGAAGATGAGGCGCATCACCATCTACGCGATCAGCTGTGGCCCCGGAGGCATGCCGCCTCCAGGGGCGGACTTACTGAGAGATGTCCGGGGCCCCCATATATATATATACAGAGAAAATGAGTACTAATAGTGTGGTTCTTTGTACAGGTATTTAGAAGAAAAATAATAATAATGAAAAAAAAAGTTTCAATGTTTGTGCATGTGCGGAAAAAAAATAAGAGTTCTAATGTTGATACGGTTGTATATTGTTCTGAGACTATTGTGTGTTTTATTTAGTTTAGGAACACGGCAGTACTTTTAGTTTATATATGGACTTTATTTACTTTATAGGTGGAAGAATAACCCACCTTGCCGTGTGGGGTAGGACAGTTGTCCACCCATCCCTCCAGCTTAGGTTTGTTGTGTGGATGTGATAGGCCATTTAAGGGCCTTTTCCACTAGCACGGATTAGCACGCCACGGGACAGCTCAGCACGCTTTGTAAGTCTTTCCACTAGCCCCAACATGGTTTAACAGCAGCGATTCTCAGCCTCGCTCAAGGGCAGGGTCCAGTCATGCCGTGTTGTGACGTTAAAAGACTGGTCGGCGCTGATTGGTCAGGTCTTAACGTCACGAAAGCGACCGTCTTCGCCGTCTTCTGATACACGACCGCCATATGCAATATTTCACGGACTAACTCGGTCACGGAGTAAATACGATATTAATACAGACGGCATTGTAGGTTTTGCGGAACTCTACACCGTGTGCCAATGAAGAGGTGCGGAGTTTTCTCTGCTTGGTGGCAGATCCACAGTGAGGAGTGACCCGGACCCATATCGCTGGCCAGCATAGAAACCGGACTATGGGCAAGCTGAAGACGATCGTGAGAGAACCATCGATGGTGAGTGATTTGTAATAATGTGCATCTGTTTGCTTATTTATCCTGTTGGTGGTAAGCTCACTTTTTTTGAGCCATACAGCGCCGTTTTGTGCTGGCTATCTCGTTTTAGCTAACATTTTTTTTTTGCTAGTAGCTAGCTAGTACCAACTGCTGATTCGCGCTTGTTTTCTCCTAAATATTTGCTTGTGAGAGCAAAACGATGAAATATGTTAATCCTGGTTAAAGTCCTGGTTTTTGTTTTGTATTGCACTTTGGTGCTGCGCATTAAATTGTGTGCAATTTAATGCCGTTTTGTGCTGGCTAACTCGTTTTAGCTAACGTTTTTTTTTGCTAGTAGCTAGCTAGTACCAACTGCTGATTCACGCTTGTTTTCTCCTAAATATTCGCTTGTGAGAGCAAAACGATGAAATATGTTGATCCTGGTTAAAGTCCTGGTTTTTGTTTTGTATTGCACTTTTGTGCTGCGCATTAAATTGTGTGCAATTTAATGCTAGAATGTGTTTCCACATGCCAGGGTTTAGCCTCCCTGTTGTGGATACTGGTGAAATGGACCACAAAAGCCGAAATCTCATCATATTAAAATTGCTTTTTCAAACCAGTGATTTATAAAGTCATTCATATAATTTTCTAAAGCATCAGAATAGACACACACACCTATTCTGTGGATCCTGCAGTGCTTGTCAGGGAAATGAAGCATGTCACATCCCACCATTGAATTTCACAGGTGTATTTCCCAAATACAGTTACATCTCCAAAAAATTAGGATGTCATGAAAAACTTCAATATTTTTTGTCACTCATTTCAGAAAGTGAAGTCCGTATATTATATAGATTCATTACAGAGTGATATATTTCAAGTGTTTAAACATCAACAAACATCAACTGTAAAATAAACCGCTTGTTAATGTATTTATTTTTTTGTCAGATCACTTGTGTGATCCTTTGTGAGTTATCAATCAATCAATTAAGGTTTATTGTCAATACTACCGTACGTGCAATACATACAGGAGAATTGAAATTTGACTTGACATTGGGCGCGCTCTGTAAGCGCATCCCAGTGCCGCAGCAGCTTTGAGGCGCCAGTCATACAGTGGGTGTAAAGAGGGAAGGGGTAGGGGATGACACAGTAGGCGAGAGAAAAAAACATAGTTATCAGAATAGCGCTCAGTGAGCGAAATTATGATTACAAGAAAAAAAAAACCTCAATGCACATTTAGCAGACAAACAATGCACACGTTGACAAAGAGCGATGAGAGACCAGTGAGTGTGTAATCAGCATATATAATCGGTATGAGTGCAGTGTTGAATGTATCATTTGTTGATGTATAACAGAGGGGGGCGCCTCCTGGCAACGGATAGTTGTTATGATCATGTTTTCAAAACACAGATAAACATGTCCAGAGTCTCTCTCTCTTCGTGCATACCAGATGGCAAAGTTCTGTATTATCGGGATCGTCACTTCCTTGTGGTAACGTATCGTCACTTCCTGTTTTGCTGTCTACCTGTGTGGTTTGCTCTCCAGCCACTAGCTATGGCTACTAGCTCTCTTTCCTCTCCTCCTCTGGTGTGCTCTCTCTGTCAGATGTTTAGCTACACCTCTGCCTCTTTTAGTGATAACGGTAAATGTAATAAATGTTGTCTTTTTGAGGCACTCGAGTCAAGGTTGTCTGATTTGGAATCCCGGCTCCGCTGCATTGAAACACCATCTGCGCCAGTTAATCTCGACGGACGCCCCTTAGCTGCAGCGGAGCTAGCTAGCTTAGGCCCCCCTGTCAGCGGTTCCCCGGCTCTCCTCTGCAGCGAGGAGACTGGGTGGGTGACGGTGAGAAGGAAGCCTAGTCACAAAGCCCCGGTACACCACCAACCTGTTCACGTTTCTAATCGTTTTTCCCCGCTCAGCGACACACCCGCTGAGGAAAAAACTCTGATCATTGGCGACTCTGTAGTCAGAAACGTGAACCTAGAGACTCCAGCGGCCATAGTCCAATGCATTCCTGGGGCCAGAGCAGGCGACATCGAGTCAAATTTGAAAATGCTGGCTAAAAGTAACTGTAAATATTCCACAATTGTTATTCACGCCGGCATTAATGACATCCGTCTCCAGCAGTTGGAAGTCACAAAATTTAATATAGAATCGGTGTGTGACTTTGCAAAAATGATGTCTGCCACTGTAGTATTCTCTGGGGCCCTCCCCAATCTGACCAGTGATGACATGTTTAGCCGCTCGTCATCCTTGAACCGCTGGCTGTCTGTGTGGTGTCCTAAAAATGACGTGGGCTACATTGACAATTGGAGCTCTTTTTGGGGAAAACCTGGTCTTATGAGATGAGACAGCATTCATCCCACTTTGGATGGTGCTTCTCATTTATCTAACAATCTGGCATCTTTTTTATCCAAATTTCCAAAACCCTGACTCCTCAGAGTTGGGACCAGGAAGCAGAGCCGCAGTCTTACACGCCTCTCTGCAGCTCCTCTTCATCCGCCACCCCTCAGCTTAGCCCCTGTCTTCCCCATCAGAGAATCGTTGTCTGCTCCCTCCAAAGTAAATAAAAATATAATGCATAAGCATCCCAAAGTGATAAAGCAAAATATTGGTAAAACTCAAATTAAACATAAAGCCTCTAAATTGAATGAATTGGCCTCTGTTCCTCCTCATAATTTAAAAATTAAATGTGGTTTATTAAATATTAGGTCTCTAACTCCCAAGTCTCTGTTAGTCCATGATCTGTTAATTGATCATCAGATTGATTTAATTTCCCTTACAGAGACTTGGTTAGGGCAAGAGGATTATGTTGGTTTAAATGAATCAACTCCCTCTGGTTATTTAAACTGTCAAAATCCCAGAAGTTCTGGTCGTGGAGGAGGAGTAGCAACAATTTACCATTCCAAATTACTAGTTAATGTAAAGCAAAAAACATGTTATAATTCCTTTGAGGGTCTGGTCCTCAGTATTGGGCACTTTAGCAATTTTAGGTTAAACCCAATTTTATTTGCCATAGTTTATCATCCCCCATCAACCTACTCAGAATTTTTATCCGAATTTGTTGATTTCTTAGCTGATTTAGTACTGAAATCTGATAGAATAATTATAGTAGGGGACTTTAATATACATGTGGATGTAGATAGTGACTGCCTTAATGTGGCATTTAATTCAATATTAGACTCGATTGGGTTTTCTCAGAAAGTAGGAAATTCTACTCATTACCTCCACCATACATTGGACCTTGTTCTGACATATGGCATAGAAATAGAAAATCTTGTAGTGTCTCCTCATAACCCTGTACTGTCAGACCATTGTCTGTTAACCTTTGATTTGACCATTTCTGACTATTTGGCTCCTAAAGAAAAATATTATTACTCGGGATGGGCATTCGGTGAAATTTTCTTCACCGATCGTCGGGAGAATTAATGATTAATAATCGGTTAATCATTAACATTTTTAGGTAGGTAACAAGGCAGGTAGACTACATTAGAACATCAGGTATCAGCACGGAGCGCCGCACAACTCAAATCCACCTCTCTCTCTCTCAAATCTCTCTCTCTCTGTTCGCTGTTGTCGTGTTGGCTCGGCTCGGGAATCTCGCAAGCTGATTGGCCGAGACGTTTCACCCCGCAAGCTGATTGGCCGAGACGTTTTACCCAGCTCTCTCTCCCTGCCGAGCGGCCACCCAACAAACGAAGACCGCATTCATTGCTCTATCGCTCGTATTGCTTAGTCTAGCCGCGTGGAACTTTTTGCTGTTCTCTTGTGCCATTTTGTGCGAAATAGTCTTCCCGTCGAGCCACTACGCCGCCTCCTGCAGCTTCCCTCGACGTGTGTACACCGAATCTTCATGACCTTCTCAATAAAGTTTCTGAAAAAAAAAAAAAGAATCTTCACGACCGCCATTACTCAGCGCGCAACCACTGTTGGCGGTTTCTTCGCGTAATAAGGGTGTTCCATGGACCCTGTCGATGAGGTATATTTGTATGCTGCATTGCAGTGATTGCAGTACACCTGGTCATTTTTTTAAATTGAAATGGTCCCACGCAACACTTCGCCGTAACCGCTTCATGATTTGGCGATTGCCCTACGGAAGCACGCATGTATCAACTGAGGCACGCCAGGGTACGGCGATGGTGTAATGTTGCCCCCTGGTGCCCAAATTTTGCCATTGCATTGTTTGAGGACGGCCGTGCACTAGGCCTTAATAACCTCGGATTGTTTAAAAAAAAAAAAAAAAAACGGTTTGTCGACGAAAATGAACTTCCTCGGTGAAATTCTTAATGATCAATTATCGGTTAATCGGTAAATTATGCCCATCCCTAATTATTACAGTAGATGCCTCTCAGATGATGCTGTTACCAAATTTATGCAGATTGTTTCCTCTATGCCATGTGTCAACACAACGGAAATAAGCTATAGACAGCTTGCTGCTTCTGTAATTGATAACATGGTGGATAGTGTTTCAGCTTCTCTGCATCAGACTCTAGACTTGGTGGCCCCCTTAAAAAAGAAAAAGTCTAATCAGAGATTTCTAACTCCTTGGTTCAACACAGAAACTCGTAGCTTAAAACAGAAGACTCGTCAATTAGAAAGAAAATGGCGCTCCACTAATTTAGATGAAATCTGTTTAGCTTGGAGAAATCATCTTTTAATTTATAAAAAATCTCTTAGAAAAGCTAGAACGAGTTATTACTCTGCATTAATAGAAGAGAACAAGAATAATCCCAGGCTTCTTTTCAGTACTGTAGCCAGGTTGACAAAGAGTCAGGACTCTGTCAATCCTAGCATTCCCTTAGAGCTTACTAGTCAGGACTTTATGAACTTTTTCAATAATAAAATTTCATCCATCAGAGATAAAATCAATCAGATTCTTCCCACAGTTAACTTAAATACTGTAACTACTACAACTCCTTCTATTGATGTCTGTCTTGATGAGTTTACTCCAATCGACCTTTGTGAGTTAGACAAAATAGTTTCCTCATCCAAACCTTCAACTTGTCTTTTGGACCCTATTCCTACCAGGTTATTTAAAGAAGTCTTCCCACTTATTGGTAGCTTTATTCTTCATATAATCAATTCTTCATTAACTTTAGGCCATGTACCGCAGGCTTTTAAAACGGCTGTAATTAAACCCTTACTGAAAAAGCCAACGCTAGATCCAGGAGCTTTAGCTAACTATAGACCAATCTCTAATCTCCCTTTCATTTCAAAAATCTTAGAAAGAGTTGTTGCTACGCAATTATTTGACCACCTGCAGGGAAATGGTTTACTTGAAGAGTTTCAGTCTGGGTTTAGAATCCATCATAGTACTGAAACAGCCTTAGCGAAGGTCACTAACGACCTCCTCATTGCATCTGATAATGGACTGGTTTCTGTACTTGTCCTTTTAGACCATAGTGCAGCTTTTGATACTATCGATCATAATATTCTACTTGATAGATTAGAACACTATGTTGGACTTAATGGAACTTCGTTGCAGTGGTTTAGATCTTATTTATCTGATAGGTTCCAGTTTGTTCATGTAAATAATGAGTTTTCTTTCAACTCAAAGCTCAGTCATGGAGTTCCACAGGGATGTGTGCTAGGCCAGACTCTTTTTAGTTTATGTATGCTTCCGTTAGGCAACATTATTAGAAAGCACTGTATACATTTTCATTGTTATGCAGATGACACACAATTATACCTGTCAATGAAGCCAGATGATAGTAATCAATTAGCCAAGTTAGAAGCCTGTCTTAAGGAAATCAAAGCTTGGATGACTTGTAATTTCCTGCTATTAAATTCAGATAAGACTGAAGTCATTCTTGTTGGTCCAAAAAACCTTAGAAATTCCTTTCCAAATCAAACTTTCAGTTTGGATGCGGTTACTCTTTCTCTTAATAGCTCTGTGAGGAACCTTGGAGTTATTTTTGATCAGGATTTGTCCTTCAGAATCAGAATCAGAATCAGGTTTATTGCCATTGTTCATGTAGTACACAAACTAGGAATTTGTCTCGGTACAATGCTGCAACATTAAACATGATAAGATAAGAGAAATAAACTATACATGTAATAAAGTGTAGGATAAGATTAAGTGATACTGGTCAACAGTTAAAATATATATTAGCCAGCAGCAGATACTGTGGAGAACTATATAGTGCAGTCGGTAATGCAGGAAGAAAACAGTGATGATTGACATGAGTCTGGTTGAGCTGCTGTACATGGTGCACGAGAGTCACTTAGTGTTCAGCAGTCTAATGGCAGAGGGGAAGAAGCTGTTCATGTGACGGGAGGTTTTAGTCTGGATGGACCGAAGTCTTCTACCAGAGGGGAGGGGGGCAAACAGTACATGACCAGGGTGTGAGGGATCGGCTATGATCCGGCCAGCACGCCTCCGGGTCCTGGAGATGTACAGATCCTGGAGAGATGGGAGCTTGCAGCCGATCACCTTCTCAGCAGTGCGCACGACGCGCTGCAGCCTTAGTCTGTCCCTGGCAGTGGCTCCTGCGTACCACACGGTTATGGAGGTGGTGAGGATGGACTCGATGATGGCTGTGTAGAACTGCACTAACATCTTGGTGGGTAGCTTGAGCTTCCTCAGCTGCCGCAGGAAGAACATCCTCTGCTGGGCTTTTTTGATGAGTGAGCTGATGGTCAGCTCCCATTTGAGGTCCCTGGTGATGGTAGTGCCTAGGAAGCGGAAGGAATCAGCAGTGGTGATGGGAGAGCCTGAGAGGGTGAGGGGGGGCAGAGGAGTAGTGACTTTCCTGAAGTCTACAATCATCTCCACTGTCTTCAGAGCGTTCAGCTGCAGGTTGTTATTGCTGCACCAGGACGCCAGCTGGGCCACCTCTCTCCTGTAGGGAGAGAGGTGGCCCAGATCTTACTGGGCCACCTCTCTCTCTTCTTACTTACAAATTCACATATTAAATTTGTTTCTAAGACTGCCTTCTATCATTTGCGTAATATTGCCACGATTAGGAGCATCTTGTCTCAGAGTGATGCTGAGAAACTGATCCACGCTTTTGTTAGCTCGAGATTAGATTATTGTAATTCTTTATTATCAGGCTGTCCTAAAACATCTTTAAAAAGTCTTCAGCTGATCCAAAATGCTGCAGCAAGAGTTTTAACAGGTACTAGAAAGAGAGATCATATCTCTCCGGTTCTGGCCTCCCTTCATTGGCTTCCCATAGAGTTTAGAATTAAGTTTAAAATCCTTCTTCTTACTTACAAAGCTCTAAACAATCAGGCTTCTTTTTATTTAAAAGATCTGATACTACCGTATTATCCTAACAGAGCACTACGCTCCCAAAATGCAGGATTACTTGTAATACCTAGAATCTCCAAAAGTACAATGGTAGGCAGAGCCTTCAGTTATCAAGCTCCTCTCCTGTGGAATCAGCTGCCAATCTGGATTCGGGAGTCAGACTCGATCTCTGTTTTTAAGAATAGGGCTAAAACCTACCTTTTTGATATAGCCTACAATTAGGGAGGGATCATGTGTTTCTGAACCCTCCCTTAGTTATGCTGCTAATAGGTTTAGTCAGCCGGGGGACCTCCAGTAATGCACTGGGCCTCACTCCTTTTCTCACTCTCAATGAAATATTTTTTTTGCTGGTCATTAACATTTGTTTGTTCTCTCCCATAGATTGAGTCCCCATCGTGCTG
Organism: Pholidichthys leucotaenia; assembly: GCA_020510985.1. Lineage (NCBI taxonomy): Eukaryota > Metazoa > Chordata > Actinopteri > Cichliformes > Pholidichthyidae > Pholidichthys > Pholidichthys leucotaenia. Next base: position 43,735,054 of record CM035841.1, read on the forward strand.
TTTGCTCTCTACATGTCTGTTCTTTTCTTCTTCTCTATCCACTCACCCCCCAGCCAGTCGCAGCAGATGACTGCCCCTCCCTGAGCCTGGTTCTGCTGGAGGTTTCTTCCTGTTAAAAGGGAGTTTTTCCTCTCCACCGTCGCCAAGTGCTTGCTCACAGGGGATCGCCTGATTGCTGGGGTCTTTCTGCAACTGTGGGGGTCCCCCCTAGTGCTATGAGATGACTGTTGTTGTGAAATGGCGCTTTATAAATAAATAAAGTTGAATTGAATTGTATTAGACACATGATAGCGCTGTCCTTGAAGAGTCCAGTCTGCTGAACAACAGCAATTGATGTTAATTGTTTGGGTTAGAGAAGTCAAGCCAAAACTTTCTACTGCCTTATCTTCATCCAGGAGGAGTGAGAGCATCAGGGCGCCGAAACAAGGTCAAATCAGCACAGTTCACACAGGGCAGGAATTTTCATCTCTCATGCGATTCTGTGCTTCATAATTTCCATATACATTTCCAGGCTTTAAAAACATTTCCTGGAGAGCTTCTAGCGACATCGAGATGTTGCCAATCTTCCTGTTCAGTTCGCCATTAGCCGCTATCAGAGTCCTCCCCAGCTGGTCAAATTGATGAAAGAGCTTCGCTGGGTCAGCATTATGATTAGCTCTGTCCATCTTCTTTAGTTTTCGATACACCAGGACCACTCCAAAGCCGGTCAGTAGAAGTCCTGAGATCATGATGCCAAACAGATAGATGTCTTCCACATCTTCGATCGAAAGGTCACACAGACACATAAGTTTCCAATTGTATGTGTCCTTCACATAACCTGCAGCTGCAGTGCCTGCAGGACAGTTGGGCTCCCTCGGGCCCGATTTCCTAGTTGAAAAGACGGTGTCAATTGTATTTAAAGCCCAGCTTACCACATCCATAATTTTCGTTTGGATCAAGATTCAGCCAGAAGAAAAGCGACACAGACACAGACAGCACGCAAGCTGGGATCAGTCAGGGAAGAACGAGGAGAGGAGGAGAAAAAGCGTCTGCTCTCTCTGGAAGCCGGAAGTAGAAGAGTTATGAGTTAGAGTAGAAAAGTTATGTTCATAACTGTATGTTTTAGCAAATGTGAGATGTTCAGTGAGTTCAGTCATCAATATAATTTACTTTATATGTGTAGTTTTTAGTCTATCATCAATAAACTCATGCAGTAACAGGACACATTACAAATATTTGAGACCCATTGTAGTGCTTCCCTTTTATATTTTAGCAATGCTAGTACAAAACACCGCCCACACATGAAGCCAGGGCATTTTTGTCACATCCCACCACTTTACACATTACACACAGTGATATATTTCAAGCGTTTATTTATTTTAATTTTGATGATTACGACTTACAGCCCCTGAAAATCCCAAATTCAATTTGGCAAAAAAATTAGAATATTACATAAAATTAACTTTAAAAAATAGTTTTTAAATATAAATGTTGGCCGCTGAGGTGTTGGTTAATATGGGCTGTAGTCGTAATCATCAATATTAAAATAAACACTTGCAATATATCACTGTCCCTGTAATGAAAATATATTTCACTCATTTCACTTTCTGAAATGAGTGGAAAAAAATATTGAATTTTTTCATGGTATTCTAATTTTTGAGATGTGCCTATATAAGTGTTGAACTTGCTTGAAACTAACCATCATCCATTTCTGTCGTTCATCTAGGCAGGAGGAAATCAGCCAGAAATCATCCTTCATGTAGCGATGGCCGTCTTCTGTAGCGAGGGGGGGGGGGGTGTCCCCCCCCCACACACACACACAGTAGCGAGGGGGGGGGAGCCGCTGTGAAAACATGCAAGGAGTGTAATCCATCATGTAGCGAGGGCCGAACTCCGTCTTTTGTAGCGGGGGGGGGGACAACCCCCCCTCCCCCCACACACACAGACACAGCCCTGAGTGTGACCTTTCATTAGAGCCCAAAATGAAGATTCTACATTGAACTATTCAAAAGTTACAGATGTTTTTCCAAACTGTGCCATTTGGCACAGTTCCAAAACGCCTGGGAACTACCTGAGAACAAAGCTGTGTAAAATATTCATTTTTTGTGGTATTGTTACCACATTTGGATCTCAGCTTGATAACACTTGGTTCTACATTTCTGTTGCATTTTCCAGCTGGATCGGACAGCTGTGTGTTATTTGCAAGCATTTGTATCCAAAAATGTGTCCAAATTTATTTTCTTCAAGTTCAGTAGTTCAAGTGTTTATTTTAATATTGATGATTACGGCTACAGCCCATATTAACCAACACCTCAGCGGCCAACATTTATATTTAAAAACTATTTTTTGAAGTTAATTTTATGTAATATTCTAATTTTTTGCCAAATTGAATTTGGGGTTTTCAGGGGCTATAAGCCATTATCCTCAAAATTAAAATAAACACTTGAAATATATCACTCTGTGTAATGAATCTATATAATATACAGATTTCACTTTCTGAAATGAGTGACAAAAAATATTGAAGTTTTTCATGACATCCTAATTTTTGGAGATGTAACTGTATTCGGGAAATACACCTGTGAAATTCAGTGGTGGGATGTGACATGCTTCATTTCCCTGACAAGCACTGCAGGATCCATAGAATAGATGTGTGTGTCTATTCTGACGCTTTAGAAAATTATATGACTTTATAAATCACTGGTTTAAAAAAGCAATTTTAATATGACGAGATTTCGGCTCGTGTGGTCCATTTCACCAGTATCCACAACAGGGAGGCTAACCCCTGGCATGTGGAAACACATTCTAGCATTAAATTGCACACAATTTAATGCGCAGCACCAAAGTGCAATACAAAACAAAAACCAGGACTTTGACCAGGATTAACATACTTCATCGTTTTGCTCTCACAAGCTCATATTTAGGAGAAAATAAGTGCGAGTCAGCAGTTGGTACTAGCTAGCTACTAGCAAAAAAAGTTAGCTAAAACGAGTTAGCCAGCACAAAACGGCGCTGTATGGCTCAAAAAAAGTGAGCTTACCACCAACAGGATAAATAAGCAAACAGATGCACATTATTACAAATCACTCACCATCGATGGTTCTCTCACGATCGTCTTCAGCTTGCCCATAGTCCGGTTTCTTTGCTGGCCAGCCATCTGTATGGGTCCGGGTCACTCCTCACTGTGGATCTGCCACCAAGCAGAGAAAACTCCGCACCTCTTCATTGGACCACGGTGTAGAGTTCCGCAAAACCTACAACGCTGTTTGTATTAATATCGTATTTACTCCGTGACCGAGTTAGTCCGTGAAATATTGCATATGGCAGTCGTGTATCAGAAGACGGCGAAGACAGTCGCTTTCGTGACGTTAAGACCTGACCAATCAGCGGCGACCAGTCTTTTAACGTCACAACACGGCATGACTCGGCACGACTGGACCCTGCCCTTGAGCGAGGCCGAGAATCGCTGCTGTTAAACCGTGTTGGGGCTAGTGGAAAGACTTACAAAGCGTGCTGAGCTGTCCCGTGGCGTGCTAAGCCGTGCTAGTGGAAAAGGCCCTTAAGCGACTCCTCATTGTTGTTCCAGTTACCAGCGGGTTAAAATCACCATAAATGCCTCCACTGCTTATCTTTTGTACTCTTTTCCACATTTAAAGTACTTTAATAAGCTCATGCTTCTCTGACAGCAACGCTAGAGAGACGTGCTCTGCCTTCAGAAACGTTCACGCGAGCGCTGGGTGGGTGGGGCGCTTCCGCACGGATGACAGTCACATACGTTTGTGGGTGTGCTTGCGGAGGGTTTCTTTCATATTTAATTTTTCTTAAATTAATATATTATAGGCACGGTGGCATACTTCCTTAGGAAGGCGGGGCGCCACACAGAAATGTTACCAGAGGAAACCCTGACAAAGTCTTGGAAAGGAGCTCCCTGAACAGAGAGGCACACCAGCATTTAACCCTCATAATGTCTCCTCATTGTCTAACATCTTTTGTCCTCTAGGGCTGCAACTAATGATTATTTTGGTTGTCGACTAACAACTGTTTTTTCGATGAGTCAGCTAATCGTGATTATTTCCCTCATGTGCACCAGCTCAGCTTCCTGCTGGCACAGCTGCTGTTCAGGGCGCTAGGTCATGTTTTACCTCACCTGTTTCAGCCTGCACACCTGTGAAAATCACTTTGTTGTCAGTCTCTGCCTTAATATAATGCAGCCTATTATAACAAGTTCCCATAGCTAAATAAAATAATGACCCATCCAACATGAGTTGGAAGCTTGAACTTGACAGCTTAATCAGAAGTGTTTGTAGCAACACAATTAAATAATAGATGTCCAAGTGTAAAAACCCAAATAGCAGCTCTGCTGCTCCATAAAGGCTGTTGTAACAGCATGTTAAAAACAAACTAGAGTAATATTCAATGTCATTAAAGTAAAAAAAAGAAAATAACAAGCTAGTCCATCCTGTTTGAAACCTTGCTGGGTTTAAAAGTTTCATTAGGCTTCAGATGAAAATTAAGAGCTTCGTCCAGTCCAGAATAAATAAACACTTTAAAGTGACACTCTGGCAAAAATCAAGATTTTTCTGTTGCTCACATGTCAGTAACATGTTTCTTGTGATTTACAAGACATATCAAGAGCAAAATCATTCCAAACTCCCAAGTGTGTGTTTTTCTGCTGTTAATGTCTGCTTAAGCTCCACCCCCTCACAAAAAGGCAGATTTGGACAGTGTGTTTCGAGCTACATCAGTATTCCTGCTTAGCCTGATTGGTTACAACATTAACCAATCAGACGGATACGCTTGGCTACCTCGGGGGAAGAGCGAGGAGCTGAGGAGCAGCAGGACTGAGGCAGAGGGGGATGAAGGCGTCTGTTTTGCACAGCAAAGCAGTGGAGGAGAAGGCGGCCAATCATATGCAGGGGTAGCAGCGGAGAGAGGTCGGGGGGGGGGGATCCGATTTGAATGTGGCTGTGCCAGACTATGGTCTCAGTGGATGGGGGCCACACTGTGAGCTGAGAGCGGCCACATTCAAATTGGGTCCTCTCCCCTCCCTGCTCAGTTGCAGGTGGACGGGGGAGAGGTTGTTAATAAAAAGTAAACACATATTTGGCAACTACACATTTATCTCTTGCCTCGACCGTTTTCAGAAAAATGTTTTGCTTTTTACTTCTGACTAGTGCATACCTGTGCATGCCCAAAGAAACCCATGCATGCCCGTACAGGGGATGCATTGGACCAGAATTCTTGCCAGTTACAGGACAGTTGGTATAGCAACACAGCACTAAGTGGCAATCACATGTAACGGCTTTTGTTTGCAGCAAAACCAAAAAATCACACAAAATATGCCCTGCCATCTGGGGCTGTTTGCCCCTTCTTGTTACTTCTTCTCCTGCCTGTCACTGTTCTGTGTTATGTTGCTTACCTGTGTCTATATACAGTATATGTCTTGTAGGGAGTCATGTGCTCTATGTGCCGTCATATAGACATCTGGTGGGTCTTCTTCGTTCAGACCACTGAAAGGTCTCCTCCTGTCTCAGGCGGCTTTGTTGTTCAGTCATGCCTGTGGCGTACTGGTGGAACCTGAGGTGTTTCATGTTCACGTCATCCTTTCTGACGTGCAGCAGTTCTCCTCATTCTATTGATCTCCATCTGGTGGGTCTTCTTCATTCAGACCACTGGTTGAGGGATAGGTGCGTTGTAATTCCAGCTCATGGGCATGATCCTGAAAAAGTGGCTTTCGACCCTGTTCAGGAAGGCCCGTGCATGCCCGTAGAAACCAAGAAACCAGAGCACCTGGAGAAAATCAGCGCATTGCTTGGCATTTTACACATTTGTAGTGTAGACTGGCATTCGTCAAGGTTACACATTTGCCATCATGTGGGCATGGCGAGCCATCCTATGATGTCCTAAAAACGTGCTTTAAAGTCTGTCATACCCCTATGCGGGTGAAGGGTGTCCTCCTGTCTCAGATGGGTGTGATGTACTGCTGGAACCTCTGGTGTTTCATCTTCATGGCATCTTTTCTGACATGCAGAGACCACTGGTTGAGGGATAGGTGCATCGTAATTCCAGTTCATAGATAGGATCATGAAAATAGACCTGAGCAAAAAGAGTTCATAGGACGTCCTATGATGTTCAGGCAGAGATTATAGGCCGTCCTATGATGTCCTTTGAACATGACAGACACACACACACACAGAGCTTTCTTGCTTTTATAGTGTGACATTATAGACACATTTGTCTGTGTCCTATGATGCCTGAGTTCATAGGACATCCTATGATGTTCTGGCAGAGATCATGGGCCGTCCTATGATGTCCTATGAAGCATCACACACACAGATTTCTTGCTTTTATAGAGTGAAGAGTGATGAAGATATAAGCAAAACTTTTAACATCCGGAAGGGTCTTGAACAGACGAGCAGCCCACCCACCAATCATGTGTGAGTCCTGCAGGGTGCTCATTTGAATATTCATAGATCCATGCATACTTAAGTAGGTGAAAGATTTAAAATCTCTTTCCAAATAATTCTAAGGCAATGAAAGCTTTTTGTGGGTAAAAAGCCACAATATACTATTTTGGGCAATACACATTTGTTTTTGAGGTGGTTTTAGAGCCGCCGGAGTGCACCTTTGAGTATCAGTGCAGGAATATGAGCCTCCACTAAACGTACAGTGAAATATTTAAGCCATTTTAAATTTATTTGTGATAATTAGGTTGTTTTTTTTTTAATTAAATTACAAATCATGATATTCTAATTTACTGACATGCAATAATATTCAGAAGGAAGGCTGATATTACGGTGACAATAGAGAATACAAAACAGTGTTTCCTCTGGCTTTTAGACCATGGCGCGGTGGCAACATATTTTTCCGGGGGACTGCGGGGGGGGGGGGGCAGTATGCATACCAGAATGTTAATTTTATAATATTTATTTCTATTTAAAATTTTACACAATAACGTTGCATATGGAACTTACCATTTGAAGTATTGTACAACTGAGGCTTGAATATTGGGCCAGTTGGGGTCCCACCCAGACATCCTGTTTTGACTTTTTAGTGGTGTTATCCTTCTCTCCTTCCTCTGCCTGAACACTTTCCTCTCCTTGGCTCCTCTCTTCTGTCTCATCTTTCCCTCTCTGAGCTCTGTCTAATTCAGGTTCTCTCTCTGTCTATGGTGGTATACAAATAGGTTAGAAAATATCAAGTGTCATGTTTTGTCCTGCAGGATTTTTTTTGTCATAGTTTACATAAATTACAAAAATGCGTGTATTTTTTTGTATTTTTTATTCTAGTGTTGCTTTTTTTTTCCATTGAGAGAGTAGGGCGGGAAAGAAACATTCATAATAGTAATGTACTCATGCATACTTAAATTATATTATTAGGTGGGTAAAGTAACCAGAAATCCTACTCATGTGAAAGCAGTGCTTTGAAATTAATAATTAAAAGTAGACAACCAAAAATTTCTAGTTGAGTTAACCCTTTGAGTGTGTATGGCGCACTTCTGCACCTGTCAGCTGATCAGTCTAAACCAGGGGTGGGCAATCATGTGCCATGGAGGGCCATTCCACTGCAGTTTTTCTGTTCCACCCAGTGTCTTCAGCAGGTGTTTGCTCTGATCAGCTTCAAGGATCACTAATAATTGAAAACACCTGCTGAAGACACTGGGTGGAACAGAAAATCTGCACTGGAATGGCCCTCACTGCCCACCCCTGGTCTAAACAAAGCCTGTACAGCTGAATAGAGTGTGGAATGTACAAACCTTTTAACACCACTTGGTGGCTGAGAGGTGTGGCTTTTCATTTACCATGAGAACTGGAAATGGTCCAATGCAATCAGTAGGTCAGATCAGCGTTTGAAGCCCGCCCCCTTTCATGCTGCTGTTTGACAGGAGGAAACAGGATGGCGAAAAAAATGCTCTCAGCTGTAGAGGTATTAGGACTGGTATTCACTGCTCCTGGGTTGGAGGAAGAGCTTAGCCCTAGTTTGTCATCTGAGTTAGAGTCCAGCTCTGATTATGTGCCTTTGGACAATGGTACAAGGAGTTCTTGCAAAAGTGGAGATGGACATCTTGTTTGCGACGCTGCAGCTGCGTTTTCTGTGTCCAGCCGTGCCCAAAATGGCACAGGAGCCTCGTCTGCAGATTGTTCTGCTTTGCCAAACTGTGGTTGCAGAGCGAAAAGGTCCAGAGCAGCCCGTGGGTGACGTTTGGCTGGGCAAGAACGCACTGCCGGTGCACATCGACATGTGCCACGTGTGAGCGGTGGCAGGACAATCGGTAGTGGCAATGCGGCGGGAGGTTTGGACATTGACGGCTGGGAGCTTCTTAGAGATGAAAAAGTTTATCAGCCATGGCTGAAAGCATTTGAACAGCCAGTTGGATATCGTGGAGAGAAGGACCTGTCATCTGCGCCCGCCACTGATTTTGTGTCACTTTTTTGGACTCTGGAATTCTGGATGCTTGTGACCGACGAAACAAACAGGTACATATTTGTTGCATAAACTGTGTTTCATTTGCTTCATTTTAGTTTAGTGTGAAACAAATGTGCCATGAGATTTGTGGTTTTTTTCATGATTTTTAGTAATTTTGTCAATGATGGGACAAAAGGACCATGTGGTGACAGTGTGTGAAACAAAAATTGTCCATCCATCCATCTTCTACTGCTTTTCCGAAGCGGTAATTAGGTCCAATTATGCACAGTGCATGGATGCAGGTTCACCTGGCAGACGCTTGGGTTCCTCTGCAACATTTTTGTAATTGGGACTTTGCCTCCAACTATAACCGTTCTGAAGCTATTGTCATTTGATAATTTGAGGTCAAACTCTGCATTTTCCTGACAAAAATTCTACACGCTCAAAGGGTTAAGGGTACAAAGAGCACCCACTTAAAAACTTGAGTAATGACTTCAGTCTTGAAGGTTTGAGGTTTTTCTCAAAAATTAATGTTCTTAGAAATCTATGTAAAGTTGAAACCATGTTCCTCAAATTTGTAATTTCCTCTTGTAAAATTGACTTTTCTTGTACATTTGAAAGTTTATTATATATTTGTGGATTATTTTATGTCTAATTTTTGTCTGTTTTTTGAAATAAAATTACTGTTTTTTTTTTTTTTTAGATATGAAACAGACTGTGGTAGTTTTTTTTTTTTTACTTTTTTCTTATAACAATTAACATTTTTGACCATAATTTCGCAGTCAGAACAGAACAATAATTTAACTGATTACAAAGAAAAAATATTAATAAAATTGTATTTAATGAAATAAATTAACTTAAATGACCAAGGATGCCGTTATTTCTGTTACAATATTTCTTCATATTTATAGTTTTTTTTTTTGTTTTTTTTTAGAAATCTCCTCACCACCTAGACAGCAGGAAAAACCTCCCTTGTTTTGAAATCAAATGTTGACACGTTTAGTTTGTCTGAGGGCTGCTGACAGATTAACGTCATTGACTTGGTGAATTTCGGTCATCTTAACCTGCCAGGTACATAATGGGAACTGTAGCGGACTCTAAAGACGTAATTCACCACAATATGTGTTTGTGTACAGAATGATCTGCTTAGGCAGTTATAGTTGTGCTCTCAGGCTTTCTCATCAGGCACCTCTCTAGGCAGCCGCTGAAGGACCTCAGTTTAGAGTGAAAAGAGAGCTAGCATTTTTAGCTGTTGCTTTTTTGTCACTGCCGCTGGAGAATAAAAACGGCACGCCTGCTCGTGTGAGAAAAGAGAAATTGCCAGTCTCTCCATTCCTGCGATTCCTATAGAACATAACTTAATACTGTAGTGGCTGGTAAAATACTGTATATCCTCAGCAATTCATCAGTCCCCCTTGCCTTTCCCTTCATATGAAGCCGACTGCATATGAATTCTAACCACATCTCTTAGCTAAGCGACTCTTCCATTATTGCTCCCGTTTCCAGCGGGTTAAAACTATGATAAACGCCAGTGCTTACATACATCTTCTGATTTTTTTCCACGTTTAAAGTACTTTAACAAACTCATGTGTCTGTCAGACAGTCGCGCTTAGCGAGACACTACCTGCTAACTGACTGAAAAACTCGCGTGGGCGGGGCGCTTCTAAACTCCGCGCGGATGAAGGCCACACGTGTTGTTCATGTGCGCGCTTGCGGAAAGTCATTGCTTCATATATTTTTCTTAATAAATTCAAATGTCCTTGGCGTGGTGGTAAAATTTCTGGCAAGGCGGCCCGCCACCAAGAAATGCTACCAGAGGAAACCCTGCAAAAAAAAAAAAAAAAAAAGAGTAAGTTGCTCCTGTAATTCACCCATTCATTGCAGTTAAAACCCTTAGATGCATAAGAGGGCTAACAATTACCCCAGCGGTTGTTTTTTTTTTTGCAATATCTTTGTAATTTTAATTTTTTATCATTTAATCTTCCATGTATTCCTCAAATAGGTTGTGTGTGACATGAGGCCATTTAGATTTGTATCTAATTGTTATATTTTTTACGTAATTGCATTTTTTGTATCAGTACCACACTTTTCCATATGTGGGGTCAAAAATGACCAGAAGCTTTTCCCCAGCTGTCCCCTTTTGAATCTCACCACGGTTATCAGTAACACTGTAGATGCTGCAATTATCATCTCAGACTGGATGCCGAGGGTAAACAGATGAGGACAATGGGTTTTTTTAGATGCATACTGTATGTGGGGTCAAAAATGACCCCAAGCTGTCCCCTTTTCAATTTCACCATGGTTATAAGTAACACTGTAGACGCAATTTGCATCTCAGACTGGATGCCGAGGGTAAACAGATGAGGACAATACAGTGTATACAGTGAGGACAATGTAGGTATTGTTAGATGCAGGGGTCAAAAATGCCCGAGCGGTTGGTTGTTTTTTTTTGCAATATCTTTGTAATTTTTAATTTTTTATCATTTAATCTTCCATGTATTCCTCAAATAGGTTGTCTTTCACATGAGGCCATCTGGATTTGTATCTAATGGTTATATTTTTTTAATTGCATTTTTTGTATCAGTACCACACTTTTCCATATGTGGGGTCAAAAATGACTCCAAGCTGTCCCCTTCTTTTGTTGACCAAAATATAATTTAAAATAATAATAATAATGATCACCCAAAATATAATAAAAATAATCATCTTTAACCAAAATGAAAGAAATTTCTTAAGTTTACAGCATAAAACACACACATTCTAGTTGGGGTCATTTTGACCACACTCATGGAAGTGTGTTGGAATTGGTTGGTCATGCATCTAATGGTTAACATGTAGCTAGCATAACAGAAGCAGCTCAGCTGTCAGCAACCATCGTAAGAGAGATTAGTGTCCAACAGCATGTAAACTATTTAAACGGCACACACTAATAGTGTGGTCAGTTTTCTAAAGCTGAGAGAGTCGCTCATTGAAAACAAGAAGTCATTCTGAGGGTGAAACACACACAGATGATATCATACTGCCTAGCAACAGATACTGTAAGTTCTCTCTTCTCTGGCATGGGAGAGACTCTCAGTTGAAACTTCACCCCTCTATCTCCAAGCCCACCAGAGGGCTATACTACGAAGCTCGGTCAACTTACCCAGCTTGTGTATGCATGTGTAAATCCATGTGAGCGTGTGGGGGGGGGGGGGGGACAGAGGGGGCAACCAGCAGACTACCCCAACCGACAACCAAACCCATTGCCTACAAATCCCCATCACCCCACCAGGGGAGCACGGCCCCCACCCCATCGGCCCTATACTGGAAAAACCAACCCCCAGCCCTGCCACTGGCAACCCGCATACCACCCACCACCAAGGGACGCATGGTCAGTGGAGCTGCAGCAAAGACCAAGGTGGCCAAACCCCAGCCAGCCCAGAACCAGCAGGGCCAGCCCCAGTGGGACGTAGCAAGAAAGAGCCAGAGGAAAGCCCTCAAGCCGTATTCCCCCCACAGGGAGGGACATCAGAGATCCACCAAAACACCAGCTAGCCGCTGCCCCTCCGCTCATACAGTTGTGCTCATAAGTTTACATACCCTGCTGGAATTTGTGATTTTTAAAAATTTTTTTTTTGGCCATTTTTTCAGAAAATATGAATGATAATACAAAAACTTTTCTTTTACTCATAGTTAGTGGTTGGGTGAAGCCATTTATTGTCAACCAATTGTTTGCTCTTTTAAAGTCATAATGACAACAGAAACTACCCAGCCACACTACACCTGCTGCTGTGGCACAGGTGTAGTGTAGCCGACTACTGATTGGAAGGTCAGGGGTTCGATTCCCACTCTGCCTGCAGTCTGCTTGTCCAAGTATCCTTGAGCAAGACAGTGGACCTCCAGTTGCTCCTGGTGGGTCTGGCCAGGCTCCTGAGGGCTTGGGATGCAGCCTTCAGGGCCGGCAACACTGCAGGGCTAACAACAGCTAGGGCCAGCCAGTCCCATGGTATCAAGGTGGCAAAACAAAAGTACAACAAGAAAATATCCGGCCACTTCAGCGACACCAGAGATGCACATTCTCTCTGCCGTGGCATACAGACCCTCACCAACTACAAACCTCCACCTCAGACCTGTATGAGTGACACCACACTGCTCAACAACCCAAATGACTTCTTTGGCCGCTTTGAAGCACAAAACAACACATCAGAACAGAAGACCACTCCTCCTCTGGATGAGGCCATGAATCTGGATCCAGCTAGCATGAAGAGGACCCTCTGCAGGATCAACCCACGCAAGGCAGCTGGCACAGACAACATATCGGATCGCGTCCTGAAGGACTATGCAGAGGTGCTCAAGAATGTCCTGGCTGAATATTCAACATCTCCCTGACTCAAGCAGTTGTCCCCACATGTTTTAAAACTGCCATCATAATACCAGTCCCAAAGAAGCCCATACCATCCAGCTACAATGATTACCAGCCCATAGCACTGACCCCCATTATAATCAAGTGCTTCGAGCGGCTGGTCATGCAGAACATCAAGTCTATCCTGCCTCCCTCCCATGACCCATCTCAATTTGCATACAGGTCAAACAGATCCACAGAAGATGACATCGCTGTTGCTCTCCATCCAGCCCTCACTGACCAGAACTCGAAAAACTCCTACAGTGGGGCAAAAAAGTATTTAGTCAGCCACCAATTGTGCAAGTTCTCCCACTTAAAAGCTGAGCGAGGTCTCCAATTTTCATCATAGGTATACCTCAACTATGAGAGACAAAATGAGAAAAAAAAATCCAGAAAATCACATTGAAGGATTTTTGATGAATTAATTGGTAAGTTCCTCAGTAAAATAAGTATTTGGTCACCTACAAACAAGCAAGATTTCTGGCTCTCACAGACCTGTAACTTCTTCTTTAAGAGGCTTCTCTGTCCTCCACTCGTTACCTGTATTAAAGGCACCTGTTTGAACTTATCAGTATAAAAGACACCTGTCCACAACCTCAAACAGTCAGACTCCAAACTCCACTATGGCCAAGACCAAAGAGCTGTCAAAGGACACCAGAAACAAAATTGTAGACCTGCACTAGGCTGGGAAGACTGAATCTGCAATAGGTAAGCAGCTTGGTGTGAAGAAATCAACTGTGGGAGCAATTATTAGAAAATGGAAGACATACAAGACCACTGATAATCTCCCTCGATCTGGGGATCCACCCAAGATCTCAACCCGTGGGGTCAAAATTATCACGAGAACGGTGAGCAAAAATCCCAGAACCACATGGGGGGACCTAGTGAATGACCTGCAGAGAGCTGGGACCAAAGTAACAAAGGCTACATCAGAAACGCACTATGCTGCCAGGGACTCAAATCCTGCAGTGCCAGACGTGTCCCCCTGCTTAAGCCAGTACATGTCCAGGCCCGTCTGAAGTTTGCTAGAGAGCATTTGGATGATCCAGAAGAGGACTGGGAGAATGTCATGAGGTCAGATGAAACCAAAATAGAACTTTTTGGTCAAAACTCAACTTGTTGTGTTTGGAGGAGAAAGAACACCATACCTACTGTGAAGCATGTGGGTGGAAACATCATACTTTGGGGCTGTTTTTCTGCAAAGGGACCAGGACGACTGATCCGTGTAAAGGAAAGAATGAATGGGGCCATGTATCGTGAGATTTTGAGTGAAAACCTCCTTCCACCAGCAAGGGCATTGAAGGTGACACATGGCTGGGTCTTTCAGCATGACAATGATACCAAACACACCGCCCGGGCAATGAAGGAGTGGCTTCGTAAGAAGCATTTCAAGGTCCTGGAGTGGCCTAGCCAGTCTCCAGATCTCAACCCCATAGAAAATCTTTGGAGGGAGTTGAAAGTCTGTGTTGCCCAACGACAGCCCCAAAACATCACTGCTCTAGAGGAGATCTGCATGGAGGAATGGGCCAAAATACCAGCAACAGTGTGTGAAAACCTTGTGAAAACTTACAGAAAATGCTTGACCTCTGTCATTGCCAACAAAGGGTATCTAACAAAGTATTGAGATGAACTTTTGTTTTTGACCAAATACTTTTTACCGAGGAATTTACCAATTAATTCATTAAAAACCCTTCAATGTGACTTTCTGGATTTTTTTTTTTTTTATTATTTTGTCTCTCATAGTTGAGGTATACCTATGATAACTGGAGACCTCTCTCATCTTTTAAGTGGGAGAACTTGCACAATTGGTGGCTGACAATATTTTCTTACCCCACTGTACGTGTGAATGCTGTTCTTGGACTTCAGTTCAGCATTCAACATAGTCATCCCCCAGCACCTAACACAAAAACTCAGATACCATCCATCCATCCATCTTCTACCGCTTTTCCGGAGGTCCAGGTCGCGGAGGCAGCAGTTGAAGCAGAGAAGCCCAGACTTCCCTCTCCCCAGCCACCTTCTCCAGCTCTTCAGAGAGGATACCAAGGCACTCCCAGACCAGCTGGGAGATATAGTCTCTCCACCAAGTCCTAGGTCTGCCCCAGGGTCTCCTCCCAGTGGGATGTGCCCGAAACACCTCAAGTGGGAGGTGTCCAGGAGGCATCCTAATCAGATGCCCGTACCACCTCAACTGGCTCCTTTCAATGTGGAGGAGCAGCGTTTCTACTCCGAGTCTCTCCCAGATGACTGAACTCCTCACCCTATCTCTGAGGGTGAGTCTAGCAATCCTGCAGAGAAAGCTCATTTCAGCCACGATCTCGTTCTTTCAGTCATTACCCAAAACTCATGACCATAGGTGAGAGTAGGAATGTAGATTGACTGGTAAATCGACAGCTTTGCCTTAGAACTCAGCTCCCTCTTCACCACAACAGACTGGTACAACATCCGCATCACTGCAGATGCTGCTCCGACTCGTCTGTCAATCTCTCGCTCCATTCTCCCCTCACTCGTGAATAAGACCCCAACATACTTAAACTCCTCCACTTGGGGCAGGAGTCTGTCCCCAACCTGGAGAGGACAATCCACCTTTTTCCGGCTGAGGACCGTGGACTCGGACTTGGAGGTGCTGATTCTCATCCCAGCCGCTTCACACTCAGTGGCAAACCGTCCCAGCAAGAACTGTAGGTCATTGCTGGATGAAGCCAACAGGACAACATCATCTGCAAACAACAAAGATGAGATCCTGTGGTCACCAAGCATGACACCCTCCATTCCCTGGCTGCGCCTAGAAATCCTGTCCATAAAAGTTATGAACAGGATCGGTGACAAAGGGCAGCCCTGGCGGAGTCCAACTCACACTGGGAATGAGTCTGACCGAGTGTTGGCAATATGAACCAAACTTTCACAACGGTCGTGCAGAGACCGAATAGCTCGTAACAACAAGCCCAATACCCCATACTCTCTAAGCACCCCCCACAAAAAACCATGAGGGACACGGTCGAATGCCTTCTCCATGTCCACAAAACACACACAAACTGGTTGGGCAAACTCCCACGAACCCTCGAGAATTCTGGAGAGGGTAAAGAGCTGGTCCGATGTGCCATGGCCATGACAAAAACCACATTGCTCCTCCTGAATCCCGAGGTTCGACCAACGGCCAGACTCTCCTCTCCAGTACCTTGGCATAGACCTTCCCAGGGAGGCTGAAGAGTGTGATCCCTCTAAAGTTGGAGCACACCCTCCGGTCCCCTTTTTTGAAGAGGGGAACCACCACCCTGGTTTGCCATGCCAAAGGCATTGCCCCCAACCTCCACACAATGTTGCAGAGGTGTGTCAACCATGACAGCCCTACAACACCCAGGGCCTTGAGGTACTCAGGGCGAATCTCGTCCACCCCCGGAGCCCGGCCACCAAGGAGATTTTTAACCACCTTGGCGACCTCAGCCCCTGTGATAGGTGAGTCATCCCCCTCGTCCACAAGCCCTGCTTTCCTCTGTGGAAGGCGTATCAGTGGGATTGAGGAGATCGTCAAAGTTTTCCTTCCACCGCCCGACAATATCCCCAGTCAAAGTCAGCAGCGCCCCATCCGCACCATACACAGTGTGGACAGGGAGCTTCTTCCCCCTCCTGAGCCGCCGGACAGTTTGCCAGAATCTCTTCGAGGCCGACTGAAAGTCTTGTTCCATGGCCTCACCGAACTCCTCCCATACCCGGGTTTTTCTTCAGCAACCACCCGAGCTGCACTCTGCTTGGCCTGCCAGTACACCTCTGCTGCTTCAGGAGTCCCACAAGCCAACCAAGCCTTATAGGACTCCTTCTTCAGCTTAATGGCCCCCCTAACCACTGGTGTCCACCACTTGGTTCGGGGGTTGCCACCACGAGATGCACCGACCACTTTGCGGCCACAGCTCTGGGCCGCTGCTTCAACAATGGAGGTGGAGAACATTGCCCATTCAGACTCCATGTCTCCAGACTCCCTCGCAATGTGGTTGAAGTTCTTCCGGAGGTGGGAGTTGAAGACCTCCCGGACAGGGGCCTCAGCCAGACATTCCCAGCACACCCTCACTATACGTTTGGGTCTACCAGGTCTGAATGGCATCCTCCCCTGCCATGGGATCTAACTCACCACCAGGTGGTGATCAGTTGACAGCTCTGCACCTCTCTTTACCCGAGTGTCCAAGACATACGGTCGCAAGTCTGATGACATGATAACACAATCGATCATCGACCTGCGACCTAGGGTGTCCATGTGCCAGGTGCACATATGGACACCCTTGTGCTTGAACATGGTGTTTGTTTTGGACAAAATGTGGTTAGCACAGAAGTCCAATAACTGAACACCACTCGGGTTCAGATCAGGCAGGCCATTTCTTTCAGTCACCCCCTTCCAGGTTTCACTGTCGTTGCCCACGTGTGCATTGAAGTACCCCAGTAGGACAATGGAGTGTCCAAGAGGAGCACCCTCCAGCACCCTAGTCACAGACTCCAAAAAGGGTGAGTACTCTGAAACATCATTTGGTGCATAGGCACAAGTGATGGTCAGGGCCCATTTCCCAACCCGAAGGCGCAGGGAAGCAACCCTTTCGTCCACCGGGGAAAACTCCAATATAGAGGCAGCAAGGTGGGGGGATACAAGAATACCCACCCCTGCTCGTTGCCTCTTGCCCGGGGCAACTCCAGAATAGGCCAAGCTCCAGCCCCTCTCCAGGAGACTTGTTCCGGAACCGGAGCTGTGTGTTGAGGTGAGGCCGACTATATCTAGCCGGTATCTCTCAACCTCGTACACAAGCTCAGGCTCCTTCCCCACCAGAGAGGTGACATTCCACATACCAAAAGCCAGATTAGAAAGCTTGGGATCAGTCTGCCAAGGTCTCCGCCTTTGACCGCCACCTAATCCACATAGCACCAGACCCCCATGATCCCTACTGCAGGTGGTTTGCCCACTGGAGGGTGGACCCATGAAACTCCTTCGGGCTAAGCCCGGCCGGTTCCCATGGGTGGAAACCCGGCCATCAGACGCTAGCCATCGAGCCCCTCCCTCAGACCTGGATCCAGGGTGGGGCCCCGGTAACCCCATACCGGGCGGGGTACACTGAATCCTTGATCTAGAATTTATCATGAGAGTCTGTTGGATCGTTCTTAGTCTGGCCCTTCACCCAGGACCAGTTTGTCTTGGGTGACCCTATCAGAGGCAAATTGCTCCGGACAACATTGCTCCTGTGATCACTAGGGCATGCAAACCCCCCACCATGATGAGGGGAACTGAGATACTTTGGACTCGAAACTTCTCTCCGTAACTGGTTGCTGGACTTTCTCACAGGGAGGCCACAGAACGTGTAGGTTTGCAGCAACACCTTCCAGACCATCACACTGAGCACAGGGGCCCCACAAGGGTGCATGCTCAGTCCGCTGCTCTTCACCCTGCTGATCCATGACTGCGTACCATCCTACAACACCAACCAGATCATAAAGTTTGCGGACGACACGATAGTGGTGGGCCTCATCACCAACAACAAGGAGGCCAACAACAGAAATGACGTGAGCCAACTGGTCCAGTGGTGCAAAGACAATAACCTCTTCCTGAACATGCAAAAAACCCAAGGAGATTGTGGTTGACTTCAGGAGGGGTCATACAAAGCACCCACCTCTTATCATTGATGGTGCTGGTCACCTTCTCCACAGCTGCACCTCCTCCTGCTGGAAGACACTACAACGCACAGTGAAAGCAGCCAGCAAGATCATCGGTGCTTCTCTGCCCCCCCCGCCCAGACGTCTGCCTCACCCGTAGAGCCATCAACATTGCAGGTGACACCTCCCACCCCTCACACTCCCTCTTCAGCCCCCTGACCTTGGGGGGAAAAGGTACCGAAGCCTCCGGGCCCGCTCCACAAGATGGCTTAATGGCTTCATTCATCAAGCCATCAGGACCCTGAACTCCATCCAAATTGTTCTAAATTTTGGAGAAATACCTCAAACTTTCAAGACTTAAGTCATTACTCAAGTTTTTAAGTAGGTGCTCTTTGCACCCTTAACTCAAAGTTTTTGGTTGTCAACTTTTAATTATTAATTTCATAGCACTGCTTTTACATGAGTATAATTTCTGGCTACTATACCCACCTCTGATTATATAATTTAAGTATGCATGAGTCAACTACTATTATGAATGTTTTTTTTTCCCTTCCCTACTGTCTCAATGGAGAAAAAAGAAACAATAGAATAAAAATACAAAAAAATACACATTGTTATTTATGTAAACCATTCGTAGGATGGCGGCAGCGCGCACGGACGCAGCGGCCCCTCTTGGCATCAGCGAGTGTGAGAGTTTTGAGTGTTTTGATCTTCCCAGACGTACATTCTGTAAAACTTACAACCGTGAGACCTTATTAACCAACAGTGATCTGTGTGGAGTTTGCATGTTCTCCCCGTGTTTGCGTGGGTTTACTCCGGGATTTCTCCGGTTTCCTCCCACATGCCAAAAACATGCAGGTTTAGGGAGTTAAGGGGCGCTTGCGCACGCAGCGACCGGCAGTTGGTGGCTTGTCACCGGACTGCAGAACAAATCTACCTACGGGTACAAAATAAGTCCCCCCCCAAAAAAAGGTACTGCACGCTGCAAGAATCACGGCGATCGGTTGTGATTTGGACATTCTACGCCAGCATGGAATTCTGGCGGAGTCCCCTGCTGGAAGCTACCCGAGAGAGGAAGAGGCGTAAGCGGAGAGAACACAAGCAAAAGCGTGGAAAAAGGGCCGGGATCCATGCTAGGCTAAAGGCTAACCCCTCCAGACCAGCGGTACTGTCGCTTGTTCTCTCTAACGTCCTCTCCCTCGAAAACGAGCTGGACGAGCTGCGTCTGCTGAGAGAAACCCAGAGAGAGTGGAGAGACTGCTGTGTGTTTGTTTTCATGGAGACATGGCTCCACGGCAACATTCCTGACGAGGCCATTCAACTGGAAGATGCCGCGATGTTCCGTGCCGACAGGGAAACGGCGAGCTCCGGTAAGAGCCGGGGGGGTGGGCTATGCATCTATGTTAACAAGAACTGGTGCGTCAATGCCACGTTAGTGTCTAAACACTGCTCTCCGTTGGCGGAGTTCCTTATTGTAAATTGTCGGCCACATTATTTGCCGAGGAAATTCAGCAACGTGTATATAGCTGGTGTTTACATAGCGCTGAGCCCTAATGCTAAAGCTAATGCTAAGAAGGCACTCGGGGCACTGCACAATGCGATTAGTGAAATCCAAACTTCACACCTGGACAGTTTTGTGGTGGTTGCGGGGGATTTTAACCACACCAGCCTAAAGACTGTGCTCCCCAAGTTTAAACAATGTGTAGACTTTAAGACCAGAGGAGAGAATATGTTGGACTTAGTGTACACAAACACAGATGCATATAAGGCGATACCCCGCCCCCATCTCGGCCTTTCTGATCACATGTCCGTGATGCTGCTGCCTGCCTACAAACCTTTATTGAAGCGCAGCAGGCCAGCAGTGAAACAAATTAGAATTTGGCCAGAGAGTGCAACCTCTGCACTGAAAGACTTTTCTGCACACAGACTGGGAGGTCTTCAAAATAGCAGCCTCCCAGGAAGACAAGACAGATGAGATGAGATGAGATTCAACTTTATTGTCATTACACATGTATGAATACAAGGTAACGAAACGTGACTTGGCATTTGGGCACGCTCTGCAGAGCGCATCCAAGGCCGGGGCAGCCGCTAGGCGCCAGTCATAAAGAAAGGAAAAAAAGAAAAGAAATGATATGACACAATAGGCGAGAGCAAAAAACATGTTTTATCAAACTGACGCTTAATGGGTAAGCGAAATTTTGATTGCAGGCAAAAAAAACCTCAATGCATATTTAGCAAACATTTAGTGGACAAAAAAACCAAAAGACCAAAAGTCAGAGAGAGTCAGTGAATGGATGAGTGTAATTCAGTATTATGAATCAGTGTGTTCGTGTATGTTGAATGCAGGTGGGTGTTTATCAGTTACTGGAGGCAGCAAAATCTCTCCCAGCCGAGATGTTATGTCTTAGTGTCTGAAACTCGGAAGCATGTCCTTGAGGCATGGCAGATGGAAATTTCCTGAGCCAGTCACATGTCAATGAGAGTTCAGATGCAGTCCCAGTTTGTTTATGAAAGAGAAGCACAATCTTCTGTTTTGTCTTAATCCAGGAGGAAAAATAGACAACAGGGCATCGAATTCAAGGTCTGGTAGACACAGATCACAAAGCATAAATTTTCCATCTTATGCAATCCTGTGTCCATAATTTCCATACATAGGCTTTAAATCCATTCCTTGGAGGCACCAAAAACGACTCCAGATGTTTCCCTTCTAGAACATGGATAAACATGTCCAATGCATGCCAGGTGGAAATTTCCATGTTAATCATTGCCGATAGTTAGTGCACTCCCCCGTCTAGTCGAATTGTTGAGAAACAGCTATGCCGGGACCGCTTTTAATTAGCTCTTCCAGTTAATTTTTCGATACACCAGGAAAAACTCCAGAGCCAATCAGCAGAAAATCCTGTGATCCTAGCCAAACCAGGTAGATGTTTCCACATCCACAGTCGAATTATGCAGACACATGCGTTCCAATCCATGGGTCTCTCCATAGGGGCTCCCCCTGGCCCGAATTTATATAAAATGTTGTTAATTTTATTAAAGCCGCTCACCAAATCCATTTTTTCGTTTGGATCAAGATTCAGCCAGAAGAACAGCGACGCAGACAAGACAGCAAGCTGGGATTCTCAGTTAGGGAGGGAAGGAGGGTAAAAGAGGGAGCAGCAAAGAAAGGCGTCTGTTCTCTCTGAAGAGCAGGAAGGAAAAAATTGATGGAGGAGTATGTGGAGGAGTATGCCGATACAGTCACCAGCTACATCACAAAGTGCACAGAGGATGTCACTACAGTGAAGACCATCACTATGCGGGGTAACCATAAGCCCTGGATGACTGCAGAGGTGCGCTCGCTACTTACAGCCAGAGATGCAGCCTTCAGAGTGAAGGACAGGATCGCCCTCAGCTCAGCCAGGTCTGCGTTCTCAAAGGGAATTAAGGCGGCAAAGCGCGCCTATGCGGAGAAAATCCAGGGACACCTCTGTGGCACTAGGAACACCAAGCAGATGTGGCAGGGAGTTCGGGCACTGACGGGCTATAAGTCTAGGCAGGGGGTCGATGATGACGACGCTTCGCTTCCAGACAGGCTTAGCGACTTCTTTGCACGTTTTGAAGCATCAAACTCGACAATCAGAGGGAGGGCTGGCCCACCCCCACCATCGGTCGGACCAGCTTTTACCATCAACACAGCGGACACACGGAGGACCCTAACCAGAGTCAACCCACGCAAAGCTGCAGGTCCGGACAACATTCTGGGACGTGTGCTCCGAGACTGCGCGAGCGAGTTGGCGGATGTTCTGACTGACATTTATAACATCTCCCTGAGTCAGGCCATCGTTCCCAGATGCTTCAAGACCTCTATCATTGTACCGGTGGCAAAGAAACCAGTTGTGTCCTGTTTGAATGACTATCATCCTGTTGCACTGACACCAATTGTGATGAAGTGTTTTGAACGGCTTGTCAAACCACACATTACAGCCTGCCTCCCTGCATCACACGACCCGCTCCAGTTTGCATATCGTTCAAACCGCTCCACGGAGGATGCTATAGTCACCACCCTACACTCTGTCATCACCCACCTGGACCAGAAAGACACCTACGCCAGACTCCTGTACATTGATTTCAGTTCAGCATTCAACACCATTATTCCCCAGAGACTGATGGAGAAATTACTCCTTCTCGGTCTGAACACCGCCACATGTCTCTGGATCCTGGACTTCCTGACTGAGAGACCTCAGTCTGTCCGGGTTGGAAACAACATCTCCAACTCTGTCACGCTGAGCACCGGATCCCCTCAAGGCTGTGTACTCAGTCCACTGTTGTTTACACTTCTAACACATGACTGTGTATCCAGACACGAGGAGAACCAGATTATTAAGTTTGCAGACGACACCACGGTGGTGGGACTTATTCAGAGGGATGAGGAATCAATGTACAGGGAAGAAGTGAGAGACCTGGAGGGCTGGTGCAGGGAGAACAATCTGGTGCTCAACGTGGACAAAACGAAGGAGATGATTATCGACTTCCGGCGGTCACAGCCTGAGCACGTCCCCCTCAGCATCGGCGGCCGTTTAGTGGAGAGAGTGGAGAACATCAAGTTCCTCGGAGTGCAGATCTCGCAGGAACTGACCTGGAGCAAGAATTCCTTGGGGATCAGGAAGCGGGCTCAGCAGAGACTGCACTTCTTGAGGAAACTCAAACAGGCCTCTCTCCCCATCTGCATCCTCAGGACCTTCTACAGAGGTGTGTTGGAGAGTGTTCTGACGTACTGCATTGCTACATGGTACTCCAGCTGCAGTATGTCAGACAAAAAAGCCCTGCAGAGGATAGTCAAGGGGGCTGAGAGGGTAATTGGAGTCTCCCTCCCCTCTGTCCAAGAACTTTTTCAGAACCGTTGTAGGAGCAGGGCACTGAACATTGTCAAGGACCGTTCTCACCCTCTGCATAAACACTTTGAACTTCTTCCATCTGGTAAACGATTCCGGAGCATCAGAGGCAGAACCACCAGACTGATCAACAGCTTCCTTCCACAAGCTGTCAGGATGCTGAACAGTTGACCCGGAATCTCTTACACACTACTGCACCTACGGACATTTTATATATTATTTGTATATTATAGTTAGTTTTTGTTTTTGTTTTTTTTCCCCAAGTATGTCTCAGGGATGTGTGAATGGATGGGGGGGTGGGGGTGGGGGATGAAGCTATGTGGGAGTGTGTCTTAAGTCATGCTGCTTCTATTTATATGGATGCCGAGAGAAACGCAATTTCATCTTGCCTGCACTACCCCTTCCTTCTTGCCTTGAGAGAGAGCTGTCGCATTTTTCTTCCCTCCTCCCCTGCCTTCCTGATCTATTCCCAGCTTTTGCAATGTTGCGTTTTTGTCTGTGTTTAGTCGCTCTTCTTCTGCTGAATCTTAATCTAAACGGAAATTATGGATTTGGAAGCGGCTTAAATGTGTTATTGTCACTATTTTTCAACAAGAATTGGGCCAAGGGGGAGCCCAAGAATTGGAACCTACGAGAGACTCATGGACATTGGAATCCATGCGTCTATGGAAACATTATTGGTTATGATCTCAGGACTTCTATTTTTGGCTGTGGAGTTCCCTGTTGCATCAGAAATTGAAGGAAAGTGAGAGAGCTGTTCAAAGCGGACCCGGCCAGCTCCTTCATTAAATTCGACCAGTTGGGGAGGGCACGAGTAGCGGCAAACGGTGAACTGAATGACAGTGATTCAGTGAAGGAATACATCTGAAACCCTGTGCTCTCTATGGAAAAACAGTTTAAGCCTGCATATATAATGGAAGCACAGAATTACACGGGTGAGGACAAATTCTACTCTCTGAGTGCACTGTGCTGATTTGATTTGTTTTGACCTTGTTTGCCCCATGTTTACATTCCTCCTGACTGAGATTAGCGGAAGAACCGGCTCTTATGTCTACCCATACAATCAACAATCAGTTGTTTGTCGTCAGCGGATTGGACTCTCAAGGACAATGCCCATGTGCCTTCTGCAAGCAAGAGAGAGAGAGAGATGGACTCTGGACTTGTTTATAAGTCACATGATTATAACATCTATCCACTGCCAGGAGGCGCCCTCTGCTGCTCACTAACAACTGTTACATTTACACTACACAATGCATACAACACTACATGCATATATACACACACTGCTCTCCCTCTGCTGTGTGATTTGTCCACTAAATGTCTGCTAAATATGCATTGAGGGTTTTTTTGCCTGCAATCAAAATTTCGCTTACTCATTAAGCGTCAATTTGATAAAACATGTTTTTTTCTCTCGCCTATTGTGTCATATCATTTCTTTTCTTTTTTTCCTTTCTTCTTTATGACTGGCGCCTAGCGGCTGCCCCGGCCTTGGATGCGCTCTGCAGAGCGTGCCCAAATGCCAAGTCACGTTTCGTTACCTTGTATTCATACATGTGTAATGACAATAAAGTTGAATCTCAATCTCAATCTCAGTTGTATGTACAGCAGTATGACAAAGTTTGATTTGATGACAAAAAAAATCCTGCAGGACAAAACATGACACTTGATATTTTCTAACCTGTTTGTATACCACCATAGACAGAGGGGGAACCTGAATTAGACAGAGCTCAGAGAGGGAAAGATGAGACAGAAGAGAGGAGCCAAGGAGAGGAAAGTGTTCAGGCAGAGGGTCCAGAAGAGGTGAGGGCAGAGGAAGGAGAGAAGGAAAACATTAGTAAAAAGTCCAAACACAGGAAATCTGTGTGGGATCCAACTGGCCCAATATCCCAACATTCAAGCCTCGGTTGTACATTACTTCAAATGCTAAGTTCCATATGTAAAGTTACCGTGCAAAATTTTAAAAAAGAAATAAATTGTATAAAATTAACATATTCCAGTTACAATAGTGTCATGTATTTTCTGCTCCCTCCCGGAAAAATATGCTGCCACTGCACCATGGTCTTTAAGCCAGAGGAAATACTGTGGTTGCATAAATATGCACACCCTGTTACAACTGAGGATGTGATTGTATTCAGAATTAACCCGTCACATTCAAACTCAAGTTAAAAGGAGTCAGCACACACCTGCCACCATTTAAAGTGCCTCTGATTAACCCCAAATAAAGTTCAGCTGTTCTAGTAGGCTTTTCCTGACATTTTTGTAGTCACATCTTACAGCACAAGACATGGTTCACAGATAGGCCTTTTCCACCAAGCTGGTTCCAGTGCTTAACTGGAGCCAGAGCCTGGCTTGGCACCAGTCCTTTGGTTTTTGGCCGGCTAAGCACTAGTCCCAGCCTCTCAAAAGTGGTTCTAAGCTCACCCCAAGTCGCTGGGCCAGAGCTGCGAACCAGTTGACATTGTTAACCTCCACTGCCATGGTTATAGTTAACTGACCAGCTAAAAAGAGCTTCAAAACATTACTGACAGTCATGTTGCATTCCAAACAGCAGACCAAGCATGATGGATTCCAAAACAAAGCAGATTTGGAGCAAAGAGGAGACATTTCCTCGCTGTGTCCTTGGCTCTATGGACATGAGCAGAAGTACAAGATAAACTGGAGGGGGCCACTTGGACCAAGCCCATTTTTGAGCAAATATAAAGGGAGGGGGCTGCTGGCAGACCATCAACCAGCTGCTAAATAAACTGAAGAAGCTCAAGAAAGAATTCAGAGACCATTAAAGATCTTGAGCGCAGCGGCAATGGGAGATCCTGAAAGAATCCCGATTTTGATCTGATGAACTCT
This sequence comes from Pholidichthys leucotaenia, assembly GCA_020510985.1. Taxonomy (NCBI): domain Eukaryota; kingdom Metazoa; phylum Chordata; class Actinopteri; order Cichliformes; family Pholidichthyidae; genus Pholidichthys; species Pholidichthys leucotaenia. Next base: position 43,761,160 of record CM035841.1, read on the forward strand.
TTTTGGGGATAGGCCAGTCAACTGGGAACATCCTAACTACCATGGAGTCCGTTGTACAGACTGCTCAAAACACTACTGTTAAGTGTATTGTCTTTAAAATGCCACAAGTTAACGAATATATAAAGAGTTCTTTTGCAAAAATATCAGATAAGTCCAGTTGAATTCAAAATGAGAGAAACCACTTTTTCATCTGTAGGTGTATAGGTGTTATTATTTCCAAATCAGCTTCTAAGATATGGTCACTTGAAATATGAGTATCTCAGATATAATAAAGCAAAAAATCAAACATGAACTCGTTACTTTTTGGCAATTTATTAGTACGTTTTTGTTTGGTTTTTTTTGGGCAACAACAGATAAGTCCACAAGCCATTTCTTTGCAAAAACAGGTAAGTCCCAAAAGCCATGCTATTAACAACTTGAATGTCTATAAACATCAATGTAGTATGATTGACACACTGAGTTGGGCATATCCACTCAGTAAAATGGTATAATATAGCTATAATAAAGCTACAATTCAAGATTCAAAGATTTTATTGTCAGTGCTACTATACGTACAGGAGAATTGAAATGGCGTTCATCTCTTCATTGGTGTGCACAGTATAAAAAGAAAAGGAATAAGGCTGGAAAAAAAAAGAAACTCCTTCCCCATATACAGTAGTGAACTTATAGTGAATGTGCAGCCAATGGAGCAGTGAGAGAAGAGCTTCACATCACAACATAAACTACCTTAAGGTATTTATATTTAATAATTCAGCAAAAATGATTTGATGTAATACAAATTTAGTACAAATTACATGCAGGTATTCATTGTTTTACCACCGTTAATCTGTTACATTTTACTGTCTCACGCGAAGACGTCATTAACTGTGCCGTGAAAACAAGCCCAGTAGTGTCCAAAAGCAGTTAATTTTATTGTTATATTGAGTTTAAGGTATTGTCCACTATATCTAAATTCACTATATAGCGGGTAGAGAGAGAGTGAGTGAGTGAGTAAGTGAACATTCGGAACACAGCCAGGGAAATCCGAGTGAGCAGACCGGGAAGGCAGCCAAGATGAGTCATGTGACCGAAATACCAAGTGCTGATTTGCCCTGTGGAGTTATCTGCTTTTGTAAAAAAAAAAAAAAAAACGCTCCCTGCGTTTATCAGCTTTTGAAAAGAAACATGAATTTGTAGCGCCTATAGCATAGGACATATCGGCTTTTGAGACAAAACGATTTGAACTTCTATAAGTAGGTAATGTGAACAGTTGTTTGATGTAGAGTGAAATTTTCATGGAAGTGGCGTTTATCGGTTTTTGCAAATGAACTCTTCATATATTTATTTATACCGTACACACACAGTGGTGTGAAAAAGTGTTTGCCCCTTTCCTGATTTCTCATTTTTTTATTTGTCACACTTAAATGTTTCAGATCAAACAAATTTAAATATTAGACAAAGATAACACAAGTAAACACAAAATGCAGTTTTTAAATGAAGGTGTGGTTAAAAATATCCAAACCTACATGGCGCTGTGTGAAAAACTGATTGCCCCATCCTGTTAAAACATAAATTAACTGTGGTTTATCACATCTTTGGAAAGCTGAGTTCAATTTCTCTAGCCACACCAAGGCCTGAATACTGTCACACCTGTTCTCAATCAAGAAATCACTTAAATAGGACCTGCCTGACAAAGTGAAGTTGACCAAATGATCCTGAAAAGCTAGACATCATGCTGTGATCCAAAGAAATTCAGGAACAGATGAGAAACAAAGTAATTGAGATCTATCAGTCTGGAAAAGGTTATAAAACCATTTCTAAAGCTTTGGGACGCCAGCGAACCACAGTGAGAGCCATTATCCACAAATGGCAAAAACATGAAACAGTGGTGAACCTTCTCAGGAGTGGCCAGCTGACCAAAATTACCCCAAGAGCACAGCGACGACTCATCCAAGAGGTCACTGGGGATGGCAGTGGCTCAGGAGGTAGAGCAGGTCATCCAATAACCACATGGTTGGCGGTTTGAATCCCGCTCTCCCCAGTATCCTGCCGTTGTGGCCCTGGGCAAGACACTTCACCCCCAGTTGCTTCTGGTGGGTCTGGAAGCGCCATGTTAGGCAGCATCAGTGCGTGAATGGGTGGATGGCAGGATCTGTAAAGCGCTTTGGTCATCAAGAGATGAGAATAAAAGCGCTATATAAGTGAACACCATTTACCATTTACAAAAGACCCCACAACTACATCAAAAGAACTTAAGGCCTCACTTGCCTCAGTTAGTCAGTGTTCATGACTCCACCATAAGAAAGATACTGGGCAAAAATGGCCTGCATGGCAGAGTTTCAAGACGACAACCAACGCTGAGCAAAAACAACTTAAAGGCTTGTCTCAGTTTTGCCAGAAAACATCTTGATGATCCCCAAGACTTTTTGGAAGGTGTGTGTCCCATTACATTTGGAGTAAAAGTAACAGCATTTCAGAAAAGGAACATCATACCAACAGTAAAATATGATGGTGGTAGTGTGATGGTCTGGGGCTGTTTTGCTGCTTCAGGACCTGGAAGACTCGCTGTGCTTAATGGAACCATGAATTCTGCTGTCTACCAAAAAATCCTGAAGGAGAATGTCCGGCCATCTGATCGTGACCTCAAGCTGAAGCGCACGTGGGTTCTGCAGCAGGACAATGATCCAAAACACACCAGCAAGTCCACCTCTGAATGGCTTAAGAAAAACAAAATGAAGAATTTGGAGTGGCCTAGTCAAAAGTCCTGACGTGAATCCGATTGAGATGCTGTGGCATGACCTTAAAAAGGCAGTTCATGCTCGAAAATCCTCCAATGGGGGTGAATTACGACAATTTTGCAAAGATGAGTGGGCCAAAATTCCTCCACAGCACTGTAAAAGACTCATTGCCAGTTATTGCAAATGCTTGATTGCAGTTGTTGCTGCTAAGGGTGGCCCAACCAGTGATTAGGTTTAGGGGGCAATCACTTTTTCTACACAGGGCCATGAAGGTTTGGATTTTTTTTCCCCGTAATAATAAACACCTTCATTTAAAAACTGCATTTTGTTTACTTGTGTTATCTTTGTCTAATATTTAAATTTGTTTGTCACACTTAAATGTTTCAGATCAAACATACAAAAAAATGAGAAATCAGGAAGGGGGCAAACACTTTTTCCACACCACTGTATATATCCGCTTGTATTGCTATGCAACGACCAAAGTATGGATATTTTTTTACTCACTTGTGTCTAGTCTTTTCTGTTAGCTATGCTAACAAGCTAACAGTGCTTTTACCATGACCAAACATTTCTCCTGGCCATAAAGAAATGCTCATTTGAGAAAACTAGAACAAAAATCATATGCTGTGTTTGAAATGCTCACATCTTCTCCATATCATGTAATTTCAATATGTAAAAGAAAAAGTGTAAAATTAACATTTCCGGCTACAATCGTGTCATATGTTTTCTGCCCCCCCCCCCCGAAAAATACATATGTTGCCACCGTGCCAAGGTCTTTCAGCCAGAGGAAACACTGCTTTGTGTTATGAGATTCTGTGGACCGCTTGAATAAAGAGACGCTGGCTTCAAGAACCTCATCATTTTGAACATGTGGTTTATTTTCCACTCATGAATATAGAAAATGTTCAATTTTTAAAAGTTAAAACTTTAATTATATTCACAGTATTCTAATTTTTTTAAGGTGCACAAATATAGAAACTGTAGCAGTTCAAGAAAAAATGAAGCATAAATGAAAGTGTCTCTTATACCTGCCAGGTGGATCATAATGAAGAATGTTTCTCTTCTCTGATTGTTGCAGGAACAGGTTGGTGAGAACGTTTAGCTGGTCGGTGTCTGTGGTTCGGCTCCTGTTCTGCTCCTCATGGATGAATAGCTGATGTAGCTCTGTGGAGACCTGCCATTGATGGTCTGTGCTGAGCGCTGGAGAATAAAGAACCAACATAGAAGGACTTTTATTGGGCCTTCAGACTAACTGAACGAGCCTCATCCTGCTAGCTCTGACCGTCAGCAGCCACATCACAACATCTGGAGGAAGTAAAACTGTAAAGATGTTTTCAGGTCGGCGTCTGAGAGAGTTGGTCAGAGAGCGACTAGCTGCTGCTGCTGAAGAAATAATAACAGAGTTTGAACAAATCACCATCCAGTACGAGGAAGAGATCGATCGTCAGAGCAGACTACTGAATATGCGCTGCTGCTCCCAGATAAAAATCCACAGAATAGGTATGTGGGACTATAATGGTCTGAATGAGGCTTTAGAAAACTCTGGATCTTTTTTTCAATCATGGTTGTGTCTTAAATGTGCAAATTTTTTTAATTTTCTTGTAAATTTTTGTTTTTAAATCTTAGATTTGATAAATTTGTTTCTTATTAATTTGTAAAGGGAAACTCTTGTTGTTTTCCCCTATTTCTTTCTTTTTTCCTCCAGATTTCCCACAGCAACCTGAATGTAAAGAGGAGGAAGTTCTGACTGAACAGCAGCTCTGGAACCAGGAGAGGAACTCTGTTCTGGACCAGGAGGAACCAGAAGCTCCACAGGTTCAAGAGGAACAGGAGGAACTGTGCATCAGTCAGGAGGGAGAACAGCTGGTAGTGAAGCTGGAGGCCGATACCTTCATGGGGACTCTTGTTTGTGAGGAAAAGCAGCAGAGTGAAGCAGAACCAAACAGTGAGCAGCTCCTCTCTCACAACTCTGCTGGAACTGAGATCCAAGATGAGGAAGGAAGCTGGCATGTAGACTCAGGATCCAGTAAAGAAGAAGAAGAAGAACCCAAACCAAAGAAGAGACGACTGAAAACAGGAAGTCACAGTAACACTGATGACGACTCTGTGACCTCAGAGACTCTCTGTGAGAATGAAACAGGTAAAAAGTTAGAAAATGTTCAGGTTGAGTCTTTGAGAAACTGTCCTAAAATAATAATATTAAAGTAATATTTCCAGTAACTACATAAATCTGACCTACTTGTACTGGTCTAGTTTGACTTTGACTGATCTAACCCAGTGGAAAAATAGTTTAATCTCTTTGACTAAACAGTTATAGTTTGCACTTCAAATGAGTTTTTCTTTTGGTTCAGTTTACCAGGTGGAGGAATTGTCTGCTCTAGCCAGTTAGCCATTAGCCCCTGCTAGCAACTCCCAACAGGAAACAATGTAGTATGTGGTTATGTGTATATAAAAACACCATAGTGACATGTTCAGAAACAGAAGTTGGACAGTGCTGTGTGTACAACCGACTAGAAGAGCCGTATAAAACAGAATTACTAATAAATAGTACATTTTATTCTACTGTTGATGTGCTGGACATGGGCTCACTATCACGTAACAACTAGGAGTGGGTTCAAAAGATTGATACAACGATCTGGATCGATCCATGTTTGACTGAGCCAATATTGATCCACCAAATCCGTGGATTGATCTTTTAATATAATGCTTTAATATCTGTGAATGTCTGCTGAGTCTGATCGGGTCGAAACCGGGTCAGTGAGCCATTAACAGCAGCAAAGAACCAGACACACCTGGAGTGCTGACCGAGCTAACAGCTAACAAGCTAACGGATGTGCTAGTTTTTCCTTCTGCGGTGATTCAACAGTTCTCATCCAGCAAGAGTTCCCTGCGGCGCACTTCCGTGTTTACATGAGCGGAGTTAGTCACCGTACAGACTGTCCTCAACAGTTTCCTAATATTTTTCATAAAGCGGAGATAAACGGTTTTGTACTGCGTGCAGCGCTGAGTTGGAACATAAAGTCGACAATTGATAAACACTTGAAACTGAAAGTGCAGAGAGACTGGTGATCATTCGTGAACAGTGGGAGACTTGGAGTGGCTGAGATTGTAAGTAAAATATCATTTGTTTTAACATTTGTCATAAATTAATAATTTATCTGGCATGATGGTGGTTTCTTTTACAAACTACTGATACAGAGTTAACTGTTGGTTAAGTGCTGTGAACAAATGCAGAATAAAGGTATATTTTATAAGATTATGGACTTCTAGCACACTTAAGTGAGAGATTTGAAGATGATAAATCACAGTAAAATGAAAATGGCAGAATTAATAAAGGCTGCAGTACAAGGAATTTTTACTCAGAACTAAACTGAAATGAACAAATCTTCCCAGGAAATGAATTGAAATCCTTTTCAAAAATTGAAAGTTAATTTGTAGTTAAACGGCAGTGGCTCAGGAGGTAGAGCCGGTCGTCCAATAACCAGATGGTTGGCGGTTCAAATCCCGCTCTCCCCAGATATCCTGCCGTTGTGTCCCTGGGCAAGACACTTCACCCCCAATTGCTCCTGGTGGGTCTGGAAGTGCCATGTTGGGCAGCTATGCTGCCATTCAGTGTGTGAACGTGTGTGTGAATGGGTGGATAGCAGGATCTGTAAAGCGCTTTGGTCATCTAGAGATGAGAATAAGCGCTATATAAGTGAATTCCATTTACCATTTAAAATATCAACAACACAAAATAAAAGAAACTAAATTATGAAACCTTACTGTGGTGTGGGGATTTTAAAATATGATTATTAATTTTACTGTGATATCAATTCTTTTCATCTCTCCTTCACATGTATGAAGCCTGGGTTTCCACTCCAAGGTCCATCCTGCACTGAGACCTTCTGAAGGTCAGAGGTCGTCAGTGGAGGACCATCCCTGCTTCATGTGGATTTCAGCACAGAAGAGTTCAAATTTTTCAGGGTCTTAGTTTTCAAATTGAAGATTCAAGAAGGTGCTGCCATAATTTGCTCCATACTGTAATTTGCAGCCAATGCAATTTAGTTGTTGTAATGACTAATTCTTTTATTTTTATTTTTTAAGTTCTCAGCAAGAATACAATGTTGGTCATTTTTTTGACAACTTTACTGAGCATTTAATTCTACATAAATCACTGTTTAACTGGAAATTTTTGGCAACCCTGTGCTTTTCTTGTGGTGTCACATAGAACAGCATCACTGTAAACTATGGAAAAAGCCGCTGCTTTAAAATCTGTACTTCCTCACACAACTTTCAGTGCAAAAAACCTCTAAAAATGTCACAACTTTTGGGAAAAGCTCCCACAAATTCAGGCTTTTTGGGCCACAACAATCACAAAAACAGCCGAAGAAATCCTGGAGGGACTGAAATACAGTGGGATTATGTCGACATGCTTCATGCACTGAATTTGTTTACTGACTCTGGGTTGTTAACTTGACATTACATGCCCTTTGCACTAAAGAAAGCACTTGTGAGCACTTTGTGAAGTGATAAGTTAAATCATAAAAAGTACATTATTGTAACTGATTTTGGGTCACTTCTACATGTGATAATTTATGTATTAACAAAGTTAGAGTATTCTTGGTACAATTTGCAGCATGAGATCTTGAAGATTTTTTTCCTGGCACGTAAAATGGCTATTAAAATGATAATTTCCCAGATCAAATCGGGATCGGATCGAATTGGAATCGAATCAGTTCTGGAAATTAAGGATCGTTCTCAGCCCTAGTCACAACTGGTGACAGATCAGAAATGTACACTGAATGAGACCTAGGGAGATCATGGTGGACCTTAACAAAGCAACAGGGTTGGGTTTTTTTTTTGTTTTTTTTGAATATTTTTGTTTAGTGGTTCTAGATAAACAGATTTATGTGTAAAAACACAAACATTAAAGCTTTCATGTTGTGGCCCCTTTTAAACCTCAAGGAACCATGTTAGCATGTGGAAAAATAATTTTGTCCCCTTTAAATAACTTGTTTATTCTGAAACAGATTGCAATTATCACATGCAAGGATAAAAACTACTGGTTACCAGGTGGTGACTTTTTTGGCCAGTCGGTGTTTTTGTTCTTTCTGGTTTTTCTACTACTAGCACTTTCTGCCTCTTTGTTCTTCCAGATACTTCACAGCTACATGACTATAAGGAGGAAGAGGTTCTCACTGTCCAGCAGCTCTGTAACCTGGAGAGGAACTCCAATCTGGACCAGGAGGAACAAGATGCTGCACAGGTTAAAAAAGAACTCTGTAGCAGTCAGGAGGAAGAAGACTTTGGAGTGAAACAAGAGCCTGATACCTTCATGGTGACTCCTATTGATGAGGACAATGACAAGAGTGAAACTGAACCAATCAGTGAGCAGCTCCTCTCTCACAACTCTACTGACACCGAGAGCCAAGACCAGGGAGCAGGTAAGAATGTAAACCCAGGATCAAGTCAACATGAAGAGCCAAAGCCAAAGAAGAGACTTCACAGAAACGGAAGTGAGCGTAACAGTGTCAACAACTCCTCCATGTCAGAGAATCAGTGTGATACTGACACAAGTGAAAAGTCTTTAAAATGTTCTGGTAATGACAAAGACTGTAAAAATGAGTCCCAGAAGGAGAAACATCACACAGTTAAGTCACATGTTTGCAACACGTGTGGGAAAAGATTCAGGCTGAAGAGAGATTTATCAGTTCATGAGAGAATTCACACAGGTGAGAAGCCATTTTCTTGTGAAACATGTGGGCAGAGATTTAATCAATGCAGTCATTTGAAAACTCACATGAGAATTCACACAGGTGAGAAGCCATTTTCTTGTGAAACATGTGGGCAGAGTTTTCATCAGTGTAGTCATTTGAAAACTCACATGAGAATTCACACAGGTGAGAAGCCATTTTCTTGTGAAACATGTGGGCAGAGTTTTAATCAACGTAGTCATTTGAAAATTCACATGAGAATTCACACAGGTGAGAAGCCATTTTCTTGTGAAACATGTGGGCAAAGTTTTAATCGACCTGATAGTTTGAAAATTCACATGAGAATTCACACAGGTGAGAAGCCATTTTCTTGTGAAACATGTGGGCAGAGATTTAATGTACGTTGTAGTTTAAAAACTCACATGAGAATTCACACAGGTGAGAGGCCATTTTCTTGTGAAACATGTGGGCGAAGATTTACTAAACGTGGTAATTTGAAAACTCACATGAGAATTCACACAGGTGAGGAGTCACTCAACACCATGAAACCCTTAGTCACTTCACATCTATAACTAAACAAGCCAAGGCCTTTGCAGGAGACTTAGTAGACAACATAAAAACCAGTCAACAAAACCCAGGAACAAAAATAGCTAGAAAGACACAGGAAAAATACAGCAAAAGGACACAGGAGGAAAGAAAAGAAAGATAGAAAAAGCATAATTGAGCAGGACACTTTCAGGAGAAACTCAATAGGGATTATATTGATAGGGAAGAGACATTGCGCTGGATCAGGAACGGAGATCTGGGGTACGACGAGGAGAGTCTAGTGGTGGGAGCACAAGACCAGGGACTTCTGACTAATGGCTTTAAAAAAATGGCAGGACTGTCAAAGAGTGACAAATGTCGATTCTGTCATGCAGCGGTAGAGAATGCAAGCCAGCTACTCCCCGGCTGCCAGATCCTAATGGTCAATGGACACTACACTACTCATCACAATAAGATCTGCTGTTATATACACTGGAAAATATGCAAAGAATTTAAAATAGAAGTAAAAGGACCAGTACGGGAGCACGATCCAGAGCTAGTCAGCTCCAGCGGAGATATTACCATCTTTTATGACAAGGAAGTCCCAACTGGAAGACACATAGGAGGAGCAATAAAACCGGACATTGTTATCTTGGACAAAAAGGACAAAACTTCCTAATTAATAGATGTAACCATACCAAACGACTACGGCCTCAACAGAGCAGAAAGAGGGGAAAAAAATATCAAGACCTCAAAAACGACCGAAGGAGCACCTGGAAACTACAGGAAGCAGAAATTATACCTGTGGTGGTGGGAGCAACTGGGATGGTGAAGAAGAACCTGAAAAGATATCTACAGGCGATCCCCGGCTGCCCGAGCATCTGTGAAATACAGATCTCAGCAATCGAGAGGAACAGTCTCCATCTTGAAGAGAGCCCTTGGGCACAAAGCTTTTTGATTTAAAGTGTAACCATAGACCCCTGGCTGGGGCCCATTGCACTTGTAATGAAATGAGATTCAAATAAATAAAACAGTGAGAAGCCATTTTCTTGTGAAACATGTGGGCAAAGATTTAATCAGTGTGGTCATTTGAAAACCCACATGAGAATTCACACTGGTGACAAGCAACAAGAATACAAGCCAAGTCAATGGAGCATGGAGGAAAAATGGGTTTTAATATGGGCAACTGAGTACGCCAAAATGAAATGCAGCAACCAGTGGGAACGATGCAATGAATAGCAACGAATCTTCTTCCATCACTACCCGGCTAAAATTGGTGTACCCCGAGCCAAACTTACAACCCAGAGACACAACTTCTTCACCCAGAGGTACTTCACAGAGCAACAGCTGGAGCACATGCACACAGCAACAGGAAAAATGGCACAGAACAACATCTGCCCAATTGAGTGTCTGCTGCCACTACCTGAAAAACCTCTGATGGAACAACCCTATCAAACGCAACCTATAGAGGAGCCACCAGACCACCCAGGTGATTTCACTGTAACCTCTAGCTCAGAACTAGAACACCCTGATGAAGCATCAAGGGAGAGTGCAGGCCAGGCACCACTGAGGAAGCAGATCAACCCCCAAATAGAACTGAGCCAAGAACAACTAGAAATAGAAGAGGATCTTTCAAACAAAATAGAAGAAAAAAATGGCAATGAAAGAGCATCCTAAATTAATTAAGCTTAAAGAGAATAAAGAATTCAAATTATTACTGCAAAAGGTCAACAGAGGCCTAACTGTACTTGTACCTCCAGGGGTCAATCTGACAGCGCTGAACTGCATAAACGTCAGAGCAGTGTGGTATATGCAGAGTAAGTTAGCTCCAGAATATAAAGGAAAACATGAATGTCGAACCAAAACAAAAATCTCCACACCCATTTGAAAAAGAAACTTCAAGGAAAAAATTACTCGATTTAGGGTTGAAATCTCTCAAATGACTAATTACATACAGAACCAAAACTGCACTACTAAATTACTGAGAGTAATCAACAGAATCAAAAAAAAATAAATATATATATATATACTGTATATATATATATATATATATATATATATACAGTATATATTTATATATAACATTAGGAAAGCACAAATTATAGGAAAAATAGCAGAGCACCAGGCACAAGTCAAGGCCCTGGCAGCCCAAATTAGAAACAGGCAAAGATGGATAGATAGAGCCTTTATTGTCATTGCATAAAAAACACAACGAAACTGCACATGCCCCCTCCCACATAAAAAAACTACAAACAACACTCAATCCATACACATCAACAACAACCATGGCAAAACACACGGAACATAACATATCAGCATTAAAAAGAGCTTGAAAAGTGAAAAAAAGTACAGTCATCTTTGTGTCAAGTTAACAGAATGTATTCGAAAGACACATTTAAGAATAAAGATAAAAATTTCTTTCCCTGCCAGATATAGTGTACTAGTGACTACGATATGTGTTGGTGATTTAAAAAGTAAATGGCTTTTGGAAAGAAACTGTTAATAAATCTAGTGGAGTGCGATTTAATTGACCTATATCGCCTCCCTGATTGCAAAAGAGTTAAAAGATGATGATCGGGGTGAGAAATGTCTGTACTGATGGTCCTGGCTCTTGTATAACGGGTGTTAACAATGTCCTGGAGTGATGGAAGAGGGCAGCCAATGACTTTTTCTGCAGTCCTTACAACTCTCTGTAGTGCTGTTTTGTCCGCAACAGAGCAGCCTGCATACCAAGACATGATGCAGTATGTCGAGATGCTTTCAACAGCAGAGCGGTAAAAGGTCATCAGCAGCCTCTTACAAAGGTTGTTTCTTATTAAAATCCTGAGGAAGTGGATACGTTGCCGGGCCTTCTTAACGATAGCTGTGGTATTTGTGGTCCAAGAAAGGGTGTCTGTGATACGTATACCAAGAAATTTATAGCTGTGCACTATTTCCACACAGTCACCATTGATAATAAAAAATGGGGGATGGGTCAGCTCTGCGTTTCCTGAAGTCCAATATGAGTTCTTTAGTTTTCTTTGTATTTAAAATCAGATTGTTTGCAGAGCACCACAGAGATGGATTTTGAACCTCATCACGGTAGGCGGACTAGTGCAGCGGCTCTTTGCTCCCCTGTATAGTGGTTGTTTGTGTGTTTGCTTGTTTGTGTGCTTGAGGCTTGCCAAGCAAAATTTATATACAATCGACAAGAACTGATAACTTACGGACTACAAGCCAGGGTGGATATTACGGCTGACTTTCAGCGGGCGCACAACATTCCCGTGGACATTACGAGACCCCACGGCTCTTCGTGGATTGTTATCGGGAGTATCAAGCGGCGCCGTCGTCATAGAGAGAGGAAGCAAAAGTGGGGCTGCCGGGCGGGCCTGCTAGCCAAGCTGCGGAAACGGCCCCACAAACCACCGCTCCCGAGCATTTTTCTCTCAAACGCCAGCTCCATTGTGAACAAAATGGATGGTATGGAGCTGCTGCTTGCTGCAAATCACTCTGTTCGAGACTGTTGTGTCCTCATAGTCACAGAGACGTGGCTACACCCGGTGATCCCTGATGCCGCCGTCCAGCTAGCAGGGCGCATGCTACATCGGCAGGACCGCAATGGAGACTCTGGTAAGAGCAGAGGTGGAGGCCTATGTATCTATGTCCATAATGACTGTTGCTCACAGAGCCGGATTATTGACAGTTACTGTTTACCGGATATAGAGATTTTGTCAGTTACACACAGACCCTTCTATCTGCCGAGAGAGCTATCAAACTTGGTCATTACAGCTGTCTGCATTCCACCTGATGCTAAGGTTAGCACTGCTCTCAGCCACTTGTAAACAAACATCAGAGGGCTTACCCCGAGGGAGTACATATTATTGCTGGAGACTTTAACCAGGCATGTTTAAGGACTGTTCTCCCCAATTTCACCCAACATGTGAAATGTTCCACTAGAGGAGGGAATACACTTGATCGGGTGTATTCAAACATCAAGCATGCCTATAGAGCAGTACCTCTGTTGCATCTTGGTCTGTCTGACCATACATCCCTGCTCTTGGTCCCAGCCTATGCCCCTCTTAGGAGGAAAATAAAGCCCACCACAAAAATTGTTAACATCTGGCCTGCAGACGCTCTCCCTAAATTGCAAAACTGTTTTGCTGAGACAAATTGGGACTTACTTGAACACCATGACCTAGAGGAATACACACAGACGGTGTTATTTTACATTTCATGCTGTACAGAAAATGTTACAATTAAGAAAAACATCCGGGTTTATCCTAATCAGAAACCCTGAATGACCGGACATATTTGCAACCTTCTCAGAGCTTGTGACATGGCTTTTAAATTAGGTGACAGGGCCTTATATGCAGTAGCAAGAGCTGACCTGAAAAGGGGCATTAAAGAGCCAAACGGACCTACAAGAGGAGACTCGAGGAGCATCTCACAAACAACAACACAAGGTGGATGTGGCAGGGAGTGCAGCAGAAAAGGAGAGAGAACTCAAAATTGATCAATAAATTATTTGTAGAAAACCCAAAACAAGTCTGTAGGAGGCTTTCAGAAGAAACCATAGAAGTAGAGGCACCTCCTGAAAAAACACAGCTGGAAATATTCTGGGGAAACCTGTTTGAGGACCCAGTACTGCTCCTTAACACCAGCAAAACCAAGGAGCTCATAGTGGACTACAGGAAGGAGAGGGAAGAGACACATGACCCCATCCATATCAATGGCATAGCTGTTGAACGTGTCCCCAGCTTCAAATTCCTGGGGACCCACATCTCGGAGGACCTGTCCTGGTCAGTTAACACCACCAGCCTGATCAAGAAGGCCCATCAGCGCCTCTTCTTCTTGAGGACATTGAAGAAGAACCATCTGTCAACTGACATCCTGGGCAACTTCTACCGCTGCGTGATAGAGAGCACCCTGACCAACTGTATCACACTCTGGTATGGGAGCTGCTCTGTAGCTGACTGCAAGGCGCTGCAGCGGGTGGTGAAAACCGCCCAACGCATCACAGGGACTCCACTTCCAGCTATAGAGGACGTCTACAGGAAAAGATGTCTGCGCCGGGCACGCAGCATTCTTAGGGACTCCAACCATCCTGCTCATGGACTGTTCCAGCTTCTCCCCTCCAGAAGACGTTTCAGAAGCCTTCGGACTAGAACCAGCAGGTTTAGGAACAGTTTCTTTCCAACAGCTGTCACGTTATTGAACTTAGTTCCCCGCTGACTCTCTTACAATCATCTTTTACCATCCTCACCTGTACATAACTGCATAACTACATAACTACATCTAACTTATTGCACATTATTTGCACATAACAGTACTTTTAACTTTCTGCACTGCTGCATATATTTGCATATATTTGCTTAAATTGCACATACTGTTAATTACCGTATATACTGCCCTGCTGTCCTTTGCACTTCTGATTGGATGCTAAACTGTGTTTCGTTACCTTGTATTCATACATGTGTAATGACAATAAAGTTGAATCTAATCTAATCTAATCTACAGCATAAAAGTAATAATTGGTTTGAAACTTTTGCTGATAAAAATAAAGGAAAATGACAGATGCCCCCATTAAAAATCACAGAAGAAACTGCTAAAGAAAAAATCAGTAAATATCTCAACTTCAAATCCCCTGGAATAGATAAAATACCAAACTTCTGGCTCAAAAAGATGACAGCACTGCATAAACACTACGCAGAGGCATTTAGCCGACTTGTTAGGGGAGAAGAAGCAGCACCAGAGTGGCTCACATATGGAAACACCATACTCCTGCCCAAGAGCCCTGAAACCCAACAAGTTAATAAATACAGACCCATCTGTTGCCTCCCCACTACATACAAATGGCTGACAGGACTCATTACTGAGGCCATCAATGAACATCTGGATATAGGAAACTACTTGCAACCACAGCAAAAAGGCTGCATAAGAAATAAGCTGGGAGCCAAAGAACAACTGCTCATTAACAAAACCATCCTGGAAGACTGCAAGAAGCATGAGAGAAACTTAAGCATGGCGTGGATAGACTACAAAAAGGCATTCGACAGTGTCCCTCATTCCTGGATAACATATTGTCTGGAGCTGTATAACATCAACCCAGAAGTTAAAACTTTTGTGGAGGTCCAGATGGCTAAGTGGAAAACCACAATTACACTTAACCATAAAGAAGGGCAAAAAAACAATCCCAGACATCAGGATCTAGTGAGGAATATTCCAGGGGGACAGCCTCTTGCCATTTCTCTTGTGTCTATGTATTGACCCCTTAAGCAAAATCTTATCAGATCTTGACATTGGGTATGATTCCAGCAAAGGCAGAACAAGACAAGGGAACAAGAGAGTGAATCATCTGCTCTACATGGACGATCTCAAGCTCTATGCAGAATCTGAACAGAAACTTAATCAACTTGTCAAAACTGTTCACATGTTCTCAAAAGACATATGCATGGAATTTGGACTTGACAAATGCACAAAATGTACAATAAAAAAGGAAAGAAAACAGCATCAGAGAACATCCAAATAGATGACAATAAGCACATCAAAGACCTGGCAGATGAATCGGCATATATCTGGGCATCGAAGAAGACACAACTATTGAACACAGGAAAATGAGGGAAATAATCAAAAAAGAATACCAACATCGTCTGAAGAAAATCTGTAAATCAAACTTAACACATAAAAATAAGATCACTGCGATAAACCAGCTGGCAGTACCAGTTGTCACATACGGATTTGGGGTGATGGACTGGCCACAGGGGGAACTGGACAAGCTGGATGTTAGGACCAGGAAGACCCTGACCCTGCACAAGGGAACATATAAAAATCAATGCTTAGATAGGATATATATATCCCGTGAAGAGGGAGGGCTGGGCCTAATTGAAATAAACCAGGCCTACAGGATGACAATAATAAGCATTGGTCAATACCTAAAAAGCTCAAACGACGAGACAATGGAAAAAGTCACCCAACACCATGAAACCCTTAGTCACTTCACATCCATAACTAAACAAGCCGAGGTCTTTGCAGGAGATTTATTAGACAACACAAAAGCCAGTCAACAAAACCCACCAACAAAAAAAGCTAGAAAAACGTGAAAAAAATAGAGCAAAAGGACACAGGAGGAAAGAAAAGAAAGATGGAAACAGCATAAGCGAGCAGGGCGCTTTCAGGAGGAACTCCAATAGGGATTATATTGATAGGGAAGAGACATTGTGCTGGTTCAGGAACGAGATCTGGGGTACGACGAGGAGAGACTAGTGGTGGGAGCACAAGACCAGGGACCTTTGACTAATGGCTTTAAAAAAAAATGGCAGGACTGTCACAGAGTGACAAATGTCGATTTTGTCATGCAGCAGTGGAGAGTGCAAGCCAGCTACTCTTCGGCTGCCCGATCCTAATGGCCAATGGACACTAGACTGCTCACCACAACAAGATCTGCTGTTATATACACTGGAAACTATGCAAAGAATTTAAAATAGAAGTAAAAGGACCAGTATGGGAGCACGATCCAGAGCCAGTCAGCTCCAACGGAGATATTACCATCTTTTATGTCAAGGAAATCCCAACTGGAAGGCACATAGAAGGAGGAGCAAAAAAAACGGACATTGTTATCTTGGACAAAAAGGACAAAACTGTCAAATTAATAGATGTAACCATACCAAACGACTACGGCCTCAGTAGAGCAGAAAGAGGGGAAAAAATAATATCAAGACCTCAAAAACGACCGAAGGAGCACCTGGAAACTACAGGAAGCAGATATTATACCTGTGGTGGTGGGAGCAACTGGGATGGTGAAGAAGAACCTGAAAAAATATCTCCAGGCGATCCCCGGCTGCCCTAGCATCTGTGAAATACAGATCTTAGCAATCAGAGGAACAGTCTCCATCCTGAAGAGAGCCCTCGGTTACAATAACTGTCATTTCAGTATTTGAAACTGTTACGAAAAAGCAGTCTGGCTTTGCTGTTTCAGTAGTCTGCTGGCTAAGATGTTGGTTTGCTATAGACCCTTGGTTGGGGCCCATTGCACTTGTCATGAAATGTGATGAATGAAATGTGATTCAAATAAATGAAACAGTGAGAAGCCATTGTGAAGCATGTGGGCAAAGATTCAGTCGATGTAGTGACTTGAAACAACACGAGAAGTCACACAAGGGAGAAGCTGTAGTCTTGTACAGTGTATGTGAAACACTTCATTCTGTGTTTGGTTTGTCACATGAGAACTCAGTTGAGGTGCTGTAGTCCAGTAACATCTGTAGATCTTTATTTTCAGGATTAAGTCTCTTTTGTGTAAATGAATTGTTTTTTAAATTTTTGAGGCTTTAATGTAAATATAAATTTTGTAACAGTCTATCAGATCAGCTTCTTATTCACTCTGCTTTGGACCCTCAGACCTCTGATCTTTAATGTGTTGGATGCATGGACATCATGAGCATTTTTGATGGGGGGGGGGGGATTGTTGTCAGGGTCTGGAGTGTCTTCCCCACCATAAAAATTAAATGGAGTAGATGCCATTTCCTCCATTTGTCTATTTTAGTTGCTCATTAATTGATCGAATACTTTATTTTGAACATGTGAATAATCCATTAAAATGGTAAACAAAAGTTCATTGTGAACTGATGAACAAAGGAAAACAGACACTGAAATGCCTTTCATACGTACGTACAGTAAATGTGTGCTTCTATCAGATTTTCTTTTCAATCAAGAAGTTTTTAGATCCAGAAATACTCCCAACTGTAAATGCCTTTTTATCTATGGAATTAATAATTTCTTCTCCAAATCCTGTTAATGCTAATGATGTAGACCAGTTTGCTCTAAATCCATATTGACTGTCAGAGTAGTTTGTGTTGGTCTGTAAACTTTTCTAATCCATCATTGAAGAGTTTTTTTCTAGAATTTTTCACAACTGTCAGAAGAGAAATCTGTGAATAGAATCGGATTGAATAGGCTTTATTGTCATTGTACAGTTGTACAGCACAACAAAATTGTGGGTGCTCCACCAGGCTACTGCGCAGTAAAGTGAGAAGAATTTGAAATAAAACGGGTACAGAACACGTGGTTAAACATACGACTCAAGTAAAAATAAAAAGTAAAACTGACAAACAGCCCATAGGTATATACACAGGTACGGTAGTGGCTTCGCGGGTGGAACTATGTACATCAGAGTGCAGAACACATAATTGAGTAAAATGGCCCAAGAATTATGGAAAATATGTACAGTAGTGATTTCACGGATGGGTCAATATACATGAAAGTGAGGAGTGCAAAGACAGGTGAGTTATAGTGATAATTAAATGGCCCTCAGTTCTGTGCATGTGAGTGTTCAGAGGGAGGGTAGTGGGGCCTCTGACTGTTTGCAGTTCTGATGGCCCGGGGAAAGAAACTGTCAGTCTGGAGATGTGGGACCTGATTGATCTGAACCGTCATCCATATGGAAGCAGGTCAAACAGGTGGTGGGTGGGATGTGAGGGGTCTCCTGTGATGGCCTTGGTCCTTCTGAGGCAGGATGATCTGGAGATGTCTTCCAGGGAGGGCAGAGGGCTGCCAGTAGTTTTTTGGGCGGTGTTGAGGTGATCCATGACAAACGGAAGCAGCCTTGGCGGAGGTATGCATTCTCAGATCATCACCAAAATATTGTGACGTAGGCGAGGTTCACACAAAGAAAAGGAGCAGATGGTTGCGACGGACAGGCTTTACTCAAACACACCACCCCAACACCCACACTCTGAGCACAGACAGGAGGGGAGGTCATTCTCCCAGACCCCCATTTCAATCATGGTTACACACACATGATACATCTTGCCCTTATCCTGCCTATAAACACTGCTGGGTCATTATAACGCAGTTATAATGACACGGCAGTATAATAACTCAGTAATAACATTTAATACACACACACAGTAACGTTTTCAGCTGGCAAAGCATGCTGGGAAATCCCTGCCCCCCCTTAACACAGCCCCGACGTTACACTGCCCCCCCTTCCCGGACTGGTTTGTGTCCCCAGAAAAATCAAAGTCCAACCCAGAAGTCCAACGTGAATCAGTCCAGGTGTTGGGGCGGCTTCGATGCCGACGACCAGCACATCCAACAGCTTCAGTAGGACTACGCACAGTCCCTCTCCTGGCAGCGGGAGTCATGACTCCCACCGCTGCCAGGACCTCCCAGGCGGCCACTGGCCCGCGTCCAGGCGTCCAGCCCCTGCCGAGCTCCAAGACCTTCACACTCCTCCCCATAAGCTCACGAATTGAATGGTGAGGAGGGCGTGTCCATGGTAACACATTTCATGTCATGCTAAACTTGATATTCAGTTATGATCATGGCTGTGGTCTGATGAATCTCAGAAAATTTCACCTCATTCTGGCCAGCCGCGTGTGAGTAATAAATAACAAAAGAATTGCTGAAAACTGTTTTAACCACTATGTGGCGCTATATCGGTTTTCAGGTATTTTGATGTCATTGCGTTCGGGGCGGGACTATTTTCCATCTTGAAAATTTTGGTGCACATCGGACAGGTTTTGCCCGAGTTACAGGTGGTTGAAGTTGTATGGACTCCCACCAGTTTGCCTACAGAGCGAATCGATCCACAGAGGATGCGGTGGCCACAGCACTCCATGCCACTCTAGCCCACCTGGAGCAGCAAGGGAGCTATGTGCAGATGCTCTTCGTGGATTATAGCTCTGCATTTAACACCATTCTTCCACACAAACTGGTGGTCAAGCTGGGGGACTTGGGGCTTCCTCAGGCTATTTGTATGTGGATTAGCAGCTTCCTCTCTGGTCGCAGACAGAGTCAGGGTGGGCCATCATACATCTACAGCCCTAAGCCTCAATACCGGATCCCCCCAGGGCTGTGTGCTGAGTCCCCTGCTCTACTGTCTGTATTCACACGACTGCACCCCCGCCCATCACAATAACATCGTGAAGTTTGCAGATGACACTACAGTGGTGGGTCTCATTTCGGGGGGGGGGGGGTGAGTCTGCCTACGGAGATGAGGTGGTGTGGCTGTCGTCATGGTGTAAAGAGAATAACCTTCTCCTGAACACCTCTAAGACTAAGGAATTGATAATAGACTACAGGAGGAAGAAGACAGAGATTTCCCCTCTCATCATCAACGGGGACTGTGTAGAGAGGGTAGCCGACTTCCGTTTTCTAGGAGTTCACATAGAGGAGAACCTGTCCTGGAGTGTGAACACCTGAGCTGGTGAAAAAGGCCCAGCAGAGACTGTACTTCCTGAGGATTCTCAGGAAGGAGAACATCACACAGAGATTGCTGGTGCCCTTTTATTGAGCTTCTATTGAAAGCATATTAATATACTGTATATGCATCTGGTACAGTAGTTGTACAGTAGCGCAGAGGAAAGCACTCCAGAGGGTCATTGACACCGCCCAGAAGATCATTTGGCTGCCCTCTCCTCACGCTGGAAGACCTACACCGCTCCCGTTGTCAGAAGAAGGCTCAAAATATTTTAAAGGATACTTCACGTCCTGGACACTCATTGTTTGAACTACTGCCATCTGGGAAACGATATAGACAAATGAACACAAGAACAAACAGACTCAAACACAGCTTCTATCCAACAGCAATAACCATTCTGAATAAAATGAGGAAGTAATGTGCTAAATGGACATGATTATATGTTGTTGAATGCTCCTTGCAATGACTGTGTGTGCATGATGTCCTGTGTTGATGTCTGTGTGAATGTGGCTTGCTATTTATTCTTTTTAATTATTCTTTTTAACTGATTTTTTAGTAATTTTAGGTCTGCTTTTTATAATGGGGCAATGTTTTTATAAATGGGGCACTGACTGGAGAGCACTTTGAATTTCGTTGTACCTGTGACAATGACAATTAAAGATCGATCTATCTATCTAAGGGGAGGAGTCAAAATTCGCCATGGCGCCATGGCAACACTTTCCTGCCAGTTATGTGTTGTGCACCCATGCCGGACTATATGTGACAGTCACCTCAACATATGTTCCAGATTTTATGACTCCAGGACCTCCACACTCCTCCCCATAAGCTCATGAATTGAATGGTGAGGAGGGCGTGTCCATGGTAACACATTTCATGTCATGCTAAACTTGATGTTCAGTTATGATCATGGCTGTGGTCTGATGAATCTCAGAAAATTTCGCCTCATTCTGGCCAGCCGCGCGTGAGTAATAAACAGTTTTCAGCAATTCTTTTGTTAACCACTCTGTGGCGCTATATCGGTTTTCAGGTATTTTGATGTCATTGCGTTCGAGGCAAGTCTATTTTCCATCAAAAAAATTTTGGTGTATATCGGACAGGTTTTGCCCGAGTTGCAGGTGGTTGAAGTTGTAAGGGGGGGGGGGGAGAGTCAAAATTCGCCATGGCGCCATGGCAACACTTCCTTGCCAGTTATGTGTTGTGCACCCATCCCGGACTATATGTGACAGTCACCTCAATGGGGAAATTCCAGGATTGCAACAGCACAGGGACAGCAACACTCAGAGCAATAGTTAAGAAGATACGGAAAATATAAATAAGAGCAGTGGATATACATACACTACCGTTGAAAAGTTTGGGGTCACCCAGACAATTATTTTGTGTTTTCCATGAAAAGTCACACTTATTTACCACCATGAGTTGTAAAATGAATAGAAAATATAGGCAAGACATTGACAAGGTTAGAAATAATGATTTGTATTTGAAATAATAATTTTTTCCTTCAAACTTTGCTTTCGTCAAAGAATCCTCCATTTGCAGCAATTACAGCATTGCAGACCTAACATGATTGCACAAGGGTTTTCTAATCATACATTAGCCTTCTGACGCAATGAGCAAACACATTGTACCATTAGAACACCGGAGTGATAGTTGCTGGAAATGGGCCTCTATACACCTATGTAGATATTGCACCAAAAACCAGACATTTGCAGCTAGAATAGTCATTTACCACGTTAGCAATGTATAGAGTGTATTTCTGATTAGTTTATAGTTATCTTCATTGAAAAAAGTGCTTTTCTTTCAAAAACAAGGAAATTTCTAAGTGACCCCAAACTTTTGAGCGGTAGTGTACATACACATAAATATATATACAAAGTGCGGAGCATTGTAGCAAGATGGAATAAACAGCATTACCGTCTACTTAGTTATCCTACATAGTATGAATATGTACCCATACATATTGTCATCCTCCGTAGCGACTGATATTGTCCTAGTTGTATACTGGAGGGGACCATTTGTGTAAGTCTGTTGCGTCTTTTGCATTCAATACTATTAGGTCGTCACATTTTTTGCTATCTCTGCGAGCAGCCCTGCTTAGGTTATACAGTCTGACAGCCGTAGGTAGGAAGGACCTGTGAAACCTCTCAGTTGCGCACCTAGGATGATGTAGTCTACTGCTAAATGAGCTCCTCAGTGCGTTCAGTAAGTCCTGCATAGGGTGGGACTCGGACTCCAGCAGAGATGACAGTTTAGCCACTGTCCTTCTCTCTCCTATCTCCTCCACTGGGTCAAGGCGTTGCCCCAGGACAGAGCTAGCTTTCTTGATCAGTTTGTTCAGTCTCTTCCTATCGGCTGCTGTAATGCCGTTGCCCCAGCAGACCACTCCAAAAGTGATGGCTGATGCCACCACCGTGTCGTAGAATGTCTTCAACAGCGCCCCTTGTACACCAAAAGACCTGAGCCGCCTCAGTAGGAACAGCCTGCACTGTCCCTTCTTGTAGAGTGTGTCGGTATTGCGTGACCAGTCTAGTTTATTGTTCAGATGAACACCAAGGTACTTGTAGGATGTCACCATCTCAATGTCTGTTCCCTGTATGTTTACTGGTGCTGTGAGGGGTTGTCCTTGCCTGCGACAGTCCACCACCAGCTCCTTAGTTTTCCTCGCGTTGATCTGGAGGCAGTTCCGATGGCACCAGTCCACGAAGTCCTGGATAAGTCCTCTGTACTCAGCTTCATCTCCGTTGGAGATGAGGCCGATGATCGCAGAGTCGTCAGAGAACTTCTGTAGATGGCAGTGTGTTGTGTGAGAAGTCCGCAGTATAAAGGGTGAACAGGAAGGGAGCCAAAACTGTTCCCTGGGGGGCCCCCGTGCTACCGATGATCGTGTCAGACACACAATCTCGGGTTCTCACAAACTGTGGCCGGTTAGTGAGGTAGTCCAGGATCCATGAGGACAGGTGCTGGTCCACCCCTGCGCACAGCAGCTTGTCCTTCAGGATCATCGGTTGGATGGTGTTGAAAGCACTGGAGAAGTCAAAGAACATGATCCTCACCGCATTCCCGGGCTTCTCCAGGTGGGACAGAGAATGGTGAAGGAGGAAGATCGCTGCATCCTCCACCCCAATGCCATGCTGGTAGGCGAACTGGAATGGATCCATCGCTGGTCCCACCAGGGGGCGGAGGTGAGCAAGGAGCAGTCTCTCCAGGGTCTTCATCATGTGAGACGTCAGGGCCATTGGTCTGTAGCTGTTCAGGTCTTTGGGGTGGGAAGTCTTTGGTACAGGTATAAATCCATTAGAATCCAAATTCTACACTAAATTTTTGCAACTATTTTTTATTAGAGCTGCGTAAATTTTCTTTAACCTCAGGGTGACTGCACAGATCAGACCTTTAAGTACTCCAGCTTAATTATGATATTAAGGTATGTTCATGTTTCATGCACTCAAGTAACCCCAATAATTGCCATGTTTTATTCTGCTGATCTTAAATGCCGTGTGTTTGTGCCACTCCATTAAGTTTAATCAAGAGGGGTTACTAAAGCTAGAAGGTGTGACATTTGTAACAACTCGGTGTCGAGAATTCTGCCTCCAGACTGAGACTGATCAAACATTGCTAATTAAATTATTAATTAATGCTTAACTTAAGAATTTCCAAATTACTAAGTCAAGTGGATTCTGAAGTGTTCTCATGACTCTTAAAAAAACAGTAGTGCCCCACCTAGTGTTACAAAGGAGGTATTACAAGTAGTATTAATAAGCTTTAAAGTTGGTTTAATAATTATTAATAATTATATTTCCAAATTGTAGGACTCAACGCTACATTTATTCTGTAAATAAATACATTCTGAACATTTATTCTACGAGTGTTACTTGTCACCAAATTTATATAATGGAATGACTTTAGCAGTTTTACTTTTATTAGGAAATTGTCCATTTGGAATAAGTTGAAAATGTGAGTTAGTGGTTTGGAAATTCCCTCAATGACCTATTTCACTGTTTTCATATCTGTGTCATCACAATCACTTGATGTTTGGTTGAACATTTATTAACAATTTCTCTATTTTATTGTTCTTCAGTTTTAGTAAAGATTGAACTAAGATTTCTTTGTATAAAATCAATGTCATTATCAGTGGATTTTTTTCTTTTGCCAAGTTTTCACCAACACTTGCATAATATTTGTAAAACTTACTGTCACTTTCACTTGTTAATACTGTTATAATCTTAAATGATTCACAGACAGAGATAATGTGACTGGGTTTGATGATTTTAGGACAGAAACTTAGGCTGAACAAAGTATTGATGAAGTCATCTGTCAGCTTGTGCTGATTTGGATTGATCAAGTCAATATTAAAATCACCACAGATGAACATTGTTTTATTGGATTTTTGCCCAATGTTCTTCCATCCAGTTCTTAAATGCATCAGCAACAGGTGTGAAGAAGAGTGTTCAGGTCAATGGTGTAAACTGTTTCTTCACTGGTCACAGCCTCCAGACTGCAGCTGCTCCGTCCATGATCCTTGGGTAAAACCACTGTCTGGTTTATGGAGATAGTGAGGTCATAAGCGGTTTTCTCTGACCACCAGAGACGTGGTCTGTCACTTTGTTATATCTATAGAAATCAATTAGGCCAAAATATTTTTGAAACAAATGTTATTTAGTGTTAAAATAACTGTGTAATTATCTGTGAACTGTTTTGAAACACTTATTTCTTTGTGCCTGCACCACTGTTACATTTTTCAGACCTAGTGTGTCAGATCAATGATGTTTTCCCCTTATTTTAGCCATTGTAAGAAAAAAAGTAATTAGTATTTGATAAAGCAGAACATGGTAGTCTCTGTGTAATTGTGTAACCCAGCTGTACCTGCGTAATAAATGACTGAACCCAGAATTAAATGTTTCCAGGGACTCATTGTATTCACATCATTGAAGAAATTGATTTTTGTTTGGCAGATGTAAAGAGGCCACTGTTTGTGATGGCAGCTCTGTTAACCCCTTGCACTCTGGTCAATTTCCCTAAAAACGCCAAAAAATAACATACCCAAAGTAAATCAAAAGCTGTTCTTCAACCCTTTGCAGCATCTTCATGGGGTTGGTCTCATTTAAAAGAAAACACTTTGAATTTTTTGGCAAAACAGTCATAATCTCTCTAAGTGCTCCGGCCACTGAGTAACAGTCATCTAAACATACTGAACTTGAAGAAAATAAATTTCGCCTGGGTGTTTTTTTTTGGATACAAATGCTTGCAAATAACACACAGCTTCAGATCCGGGCTGGAAAAGGCAACAGAAATGTAGAACCAAGTGTTATCCAGCTGTGGTCAAAATTTTGTAGCAATACCACAAAAAATGAATATATTACACAGCTTTTTTCTTAGGTTGTTCCCAGGCCTTTTTGAACTGTGCCAAATTGTGCCAAATGGCACAGTTTGGAAAAACATCTAACTTTTGAATGATTCAATATAGAAGCTTGATGTTAGGCTCTAATGAGAGGTGACACTCAGGGCTGTGTGTGTGTGTGTGTGTGTGGGGGGGGGGGGGTTGTACCCCTCCCCCCCACTACAGAGGACGGACATCGCCCGGTGCGCCGCGGTCTACTACACACAGTTGTAATTTACCGATTGGTCAAAAGTCATTTTTGATTACAATTTTCAGGGATAAAGAATAATTTAGCTTATAACACTTACCTGTTCACAACAGCAGCGTAGCTGGCGAACTTCTCTTCCTCATTGTCAGACTAACATGAAGCTGGTCCGCTTGTTACGGACTCGTGGTTCTGGTCACGCGACCCAGTCAAAACATAATTCCATTATTGCAGTTTTGCGCTTCCATGATTGCAGTTTTGGCGAACGATTTTTCAAAACAAATAACAGTAGTAAGAAAAAAAGACTGGCAAACGCGTGTGTGTCACCCAGCCTTTGTCGTCGGCCTCCGTCGGTCTATGATGACCATGGAAGAGAATCCTAAACGTCTACTCTGCTGGAACAGCACTGCCTGTGGCTGAACAGGCCGATGCGCGAATGGCAGTCCCTGTCACACAGGTCGCACTTGTGGGTGGTCTCCGTGCTGCTGGGTCTGTGGCGGTTCTTCCTGCGGGTCCTTTTTTCATCTGCTGCAGCAGTCAGTCTCTCTTCACCCAGCCTTACACAAAACAGCTTTCGAACTTCTGTGCTTCAATTGGCTGGCTGTATTCGCAGCCGTTGGTAGGCGGGTCCTTCTTGCTAGGTTTTCAGTCATTGGTTCTTCAAGATTTCAGAAACCCAATTCAAGGCTCTTATTAGTCGAATGAGAGGTCAATCACATCTAAGCCAATCAAAGCACTCCTTTTTTTTTTTTTTTTTTTTTTTTTTGTTACTTATTTGTACCCGTAGGTAGATTTGGTTTGCAGTCTGGTGACAAGCCACCGGCTGCTGGTCGCTGCGTGCGCGAGCGCCCTAAACCTACATGTTTTTGGTATGCGGGAGGAAACCGGAGAAATCCCGGAGTAAACCCACGCAACACGGGGAGAACATGCAAACTCCACACAGCTCACTGTTGGTCGGGGGCTGGGATCGAACCCACGATCTCATGATCCCCGCGATCCCCCGGCCGAGGGTAAAACTGTGCTGCCACAGTGCTAAACCACTGCGCCACCGTGCAGCCTTTGGCTTTCTGTTTGTGGCTGTGTCTGTAGTGGAAGAACGGAACTGCAGGGTTTTTTTTTCTTCAGTGCGCCCTCGTGCGCTCTAGGACGCAGAGACGTGCCCGCCCGCGGTACACCGGAGTGCAAGAGGTTAATATGAGACCAACCTTCTTCTGAATGTTTTAAACAGTAACAGTTGTTTTCATCAACTCACCTTTCCTCTCATTAATCTGGACACATTATTAGTTTCTGCAACCATCAAATCTCCAGACATAGAGGCCACCACTTTTTCTTCCACTAAACATATTTGGCATGAGTCTACAGCAGGGGTTGGCAACCTATACTATGGAAAGATTTATTTTGATCAAGGTTTTGTCAAGTAACATCTGAGTTCATTTGTTTGTTTCATTTTAAATGAAATTATGAAGGGAAGGTCAGACCAAATAAGTGAGAAAACATTCAGGTTTTCAAATTATGGATGGATGGTGTCCAATATAATTAATTCTTTTTTGTTAAGTTTCAGTTAAACTGAAAATCCCATGTTTACCTAGTTGTTACTAGTTTTACAGAGGAAAACCATTTATCACAACTGAAATAATCAAGTTTTAAAATGAGTCGTATCACAAGTTTATCTCACGTGTCATATTTTTCTAGTAGGAATTCTGTGTCAGATATCTCCATGTTCATTCTAGAACAGAAGACTGTAACTGTTGATATTTGAAAGTGAAAACCCAAAACCATGATCATTACGGACAGGAAGAATATTGTTGTGGATGTCTGAAATGCTTATTAGAACCTGAACTAAATTATGGATCATCTACACTGAAGCTCCAGTCTAGTTTTTTAAAGATCAAATCTCTGGTTTTGGTATCTGCAAGCTGAGATCCCATCATGCCTCTGGGGTCAGATCAGCAGTGACACAGAGACCACCTTAAATTTATAAGAGATTCCATAGATCAGATAAACTGATGAGGCCCACCACCATCGTGTCATCCGTAAACTTGATGATGATGTTGGTGCTGTAGGCTTGTGGGGTCCCTGTGCTCAGCGTGATGGTCTTGGAGGTGTTGCTGCTGACCTGCATCTTCTGTGGCCTCCCTGTGAGAAAGTCCAGCACCCAGTTACAGAGAGAGGTTTTGAGTCCCAAGGGTCTTTTTGTATTAGGTGCTGGGGGATCATTGTGTCAAAGCTGAGTGCCCCCCTGTGGCAGAATTCAGGGCCCAAACATTGGACTTCCAAGTTTTGTTTTTTTTTTTTGTTTTGTTTTTTTGAGCTAGTCAACCCCTACACAGCTCAAGGGCTCAAAACAAAGCTTGACAAAAATCACATAATATTAAACTTGGCAGGAATTCAGGTGAAGCAAGACAGGAACAAAATACTTGAAGCGTGTAATCATGCAAAATGACATTCAAGTACACCAGACAGAATAAAGGTAGACATGGGTTTAAATAAGGTGACAGGTGATCAATGAATACCAATGAGATGAAGACGCTAATCAAGACTCACAACTGACGCATGGGAAGAACAGCGATGACAGATATGGGAAAACAGGATGGGCGGGGCAACACATGGTAGGAAACGCACAGAAACATGAACAGAGGATTAAGGGAGACAAGACCAAGTCAATTATTATGATAATCATGGCAAACAGAGAATCCTACAAAACTAAACTCAAGACCAGAATCATGAACATAACATGACTGATAATGAATAATACTAATAAACTGGACGAAGAGGAAAACCAACAAAGACATGAATATACAGTGTGTGCATAGGTGGGGGGTTTCTCAAGCCAGAGGGCAGGGTGACCCTGATGTGATGGAGAGCACGTTGGCGATGAGGGGTAGGAATGACAAGTCTTTCCTGTTCGCCCACCTGTTCCTCAGGAACCTACTGGCTACAGCGAGGGCGATCCTGGCCAACTCGCCGTGGCTGGTTGCTACGGACTACCGCGCCCTGGCGCAGGAGGCGGACTGCATCATGTTGGCGACCAGAACTCTCAGCGTGCCGACAGCATCACCGGCATCCATGAGGGACTCCAGCAAGGTCGAGGAGCCATTCGTGGTGCCTGGGATGGACCCCAGAAGATGAAGGAATGGGGCTATCTGTTTTTATCATCGCTGTTTTGGCTCAAATGCCCAATGCTGCCTGTTGCCATGCCAATTCAAGAAGCCGGGAAGATGACACGTTCAGAATTCAGTGGCAGCTGCAACCGATGGCGACAGGAACAGACTGCTTTATGTCACGGACGCACATTTGGGGAGACGGTTTTTGGTGGACTTCAGCTCCCAGAATAGCCTCATCCTGCCAGTCAGCGCAGACAAGGTGGCAGGACGCAGTGGTCCCGAGCTCATGGCTGCCAACGGATCCACCATCAGGACATTTGGCGAGCGGACACTGACGATATGCTTACACGGACGCAACATTCAGTGGGACTTTGTGGTAGCTGCATGTTCCGGCACCATTTTAGGCACAGATTTTTTATGTGTGTATGGATTGTGAGCTGATGTTGCTAATAGGAGAATAGTGGATGCTTTCTCTTTTACCTCTCTGCCCTGTACAGCTCGGGGAGCTGGGTCGACAATGCTGGCTAATGTGATAGCTCCAGGGGGTAAGTACCAACAGCTACTCACACAGTTCCCAGCACTCACGGTACCAACGTTTTCGGCTACGATAACAAAACACAGGGTCTGTGGAGAGCGTGAAAAGATGAGGCTGAGTTTATTTCTCAAATCAGATTTATTCACGTATCTCCAACATCCTCCAAACAGAAAAGAGAAAGCATCCCCCCACATCTGTCCCTTTTATACCCCAGGACATCAAAGTACAGAGTCACATTGTCTTTTAATCCCAAGACACAATACATCTTCCTCCAGGTCTTCTCCCCTCCACCTAAAGCCACTGGTGGTCAGGAAATCCCTCAAGGCCATCTCTTTGCATAACAAAGATCACATTTCACATCCTCCTGTTATCCCTAGGAGACTCAGTCCTATTGTTCATTCTGAGACGTGAAGCAACAGTAATATACATATGAAGCCTATGAAACCCACATATGTGTCCCACATGACCCCCCCCCCCCAAACGTCTAAGATGGAACAATATAATACAGTCTGCATATCATGATAAAATCACAAACATCAGTCCACGTGCTGTTTGGGCTTCAATCTTCTTCCGAACTTGCTGTAAGCGGGCTTTACCACTCTCGCTGTGCCATCCTGCTGTGGAGCTGCTATCTGAGGATGAGAACTGTTAGTCAATCCCTGTGGGAGCTCTGGGGAACACTCCCTTGGGGGTCTGCCGCGCCGAGGAGCCCTCGCCAACTGCACAGCTTCGTCAGCCATCACAAAAGCGGGTTTGAGCCTGTTTATGCCAATCATTTCCTTTCTGCCCCCCCAAATCTAGCAAAAAAGTGCTTATCTCCTGTTTCCAGCACTCTAAATGGGCCATCATAAGGTGGTCGCAAGGCTGGGCGATGGGCATCGTGTCTGACAAAAACAAACTCCGCATTTTTTAAAGCCTTAGGCACAAAAACGCACGGAAAACTGTGATGAACGGGGCCAGGAAGCATGCTTGATCCCGTGTCGCTCTGCACCCGCTGAGCAGGGGAGCACTGGCGCAGGATTATCTAGGAGAAACTCCCCGGGCAGCCGGAGTGGCTGCGCAAAAACTAACTCAGCTGGGGAGGCTTTTAAATCCTCTTTAGGTGCAGAACGCAACCCCAATAAAACCCATGGTAGCCTGTCCACCCAATTTGCATCCGTAAACGACGCTCTGAGGGCTGCTTTCAATGACCTATGGAAACGTTTGCATAAACCATTAGCCTGCGGGTTGTACGCGGTAGTGCGGTGGATTGTTACCCCCAGGCTGCGGGCCATCGCTGACCAAAGCTCGGAAACAAATTGAGGACCTCTGTCGGACGTAATGTCCGACGGAACTCCAAAACGCGCTACCCATGCTGTTAAAAATGCGCGCGCCACCTCCTCGGCTGTGGTTGATGCCAGTGGGACCACTTCAGGCCAACGCGTGGTGCGGTCCACCATTGTTAAAAGGTGTCTGCACCCTTGTGACGGCGGGAGGGAGCCTACGAGGTCGACATGCACATGATCGAACCTCTTAGTCAGGATGTGAAACGGCTCCAAGGGAGCTCTAGTGTGTTTGTGTATTTTGGCTCGTTGGCAAGCCATGCGGGCTGCCGCCTACTCCTTTACTTGCTTGCGCAGGCTCGGCCATACAAATTTCTCTCCTACCATTTTGACCGACGCGCGCACCCCCGGGTGCGCCAGAGAATGAATCAAGTCAAAAACGCGGCGGCGCCATGCAGCCGGCACCACTGGACACGGTCGTCCCGTGGAGACATCGCAGATTAGGGGGGGCATACCACCTTGCAGCACCCTGTTCTCCAGCCTTAACCCTGTTGGTCCAGACTGGAGCGCGCACACGTCCGCGTTGCTAACCTGATCCGCGGCCATGGCTGCATAATCTATCCCTACGCGGACTGGGGCCGCGCGCACCTCCGCGCCGCTAGCCTGCTCCGCGGCCATGGCTGCATAATCTACCTCTACGCAGACTGGAGTAGTTACGGCGCGCGAGAGACAGTCTGCCACTACATTTAGTTTACCTGCTACATGTTGAATATCGGTAGTAAACTCGGAGATTGCAGCCAGCTGCCTCTGCTGCCGGCCTGACCACGGTTCTGAAACCTTGGCCATTGCGAAAGTCAGCGGCTTGTGGTCGACAAACGCAGTGAAACGGCGTCCTTCCATCCAGAACTGGAAGTGGCGAATGGCCAAGTGGAGCGCTAACAACTCCCTGTCGAACGCGCTGTATTTTTGCTCGGTATCGCACAAAGTCCTGCTGAAAAAAGCGAGCGGCTGCCAAGCCCCGGCAACCTGCTGCTCCACGACTGCCCCTATGGCCACATCTGATGCGTCAGTAGTGAACGCTATGCGGGCCGTTGGGTCTGGGTGTGCTAACAACGCAGCGTTTGCCAACGCTGTTTTGACCTCCGAGAATGCGCGTTCCTGCTCTGGAGTCCATTCGATTTTATTTGTGGGTTTTTGTTTTTTAAGCGTGACATACAGTGGTTGCATGAGCTGCGCTGCGCGGGGGAGAAAACGGTTATAAAAATTCACCATTCCCAAAAACTCCTGTAATGCTTTGACCGTTTGTGGCTGGGGAAAATTTGTTACTGCGCACACTTTGTCCGGCAGAGGAACCGCTCCTTCTGGAGAGACGCGGTGCCCCAAAAAATGAATCTGCGTCACCCCGAACTGACACTTCGCTGGGTTGATTATTAACCCGTGCTCTCCCAACCTCCGGAAAACTGCCGTGAGGTGGTTTTCGTGTTCCTCTTCGGACGCCCTGGCTACCAAAATGCCGTCCAGGTAGACGAACACGAAAGGGAGATCGCGCAACACCTCGTCCATCATGCGTTGGAACGTCTGCGCAGCGCCTTTAAGCCCAAACGGCATGCGCAAAAACTCGAAAAGGCCAAACGGAGTTATTACCACTGTTTTGGGTATGTCCTCAGCACGTACTGGGACTTGATGGTACCCGCGGACCAAGTCTATCTTAGAAAAAATGCGAGCCCCCGCCAGATGAACGGAAAAATCTTGGATGTGCGGGATTGGGTAGCGGTCGTGTGCCGTAGCATTGTTTAACCTGCGGAAATCTCCGCAAGGACGCCACGAGCCGTCAGCTTTTGGGACCATGTGCAGCGGGGAAGCCCATAGGCTTTTCAAACGTGTGATGATGCCCAACTTTTAAAGGTTGGCGAACTCCTCGCACGCTATGGTTAGTTTAGCTGCATCCAAGCGCCGAGCTTTTGCAAAAACGGGAGGACCGGTGGTAGTAATAAAATGTTCCACCCCGTGTTTAGCGACGGCCGTTGAAAATGTGGGAACTGTGAGTGCTGGAAACTGAGTGAGGAGTGTGTGGAACTTACCACTTGCCGTTGCGACGCTGGCTTGTGCTGTGGGCGGGGTCACTCGGGCTGCAAAGGGAATAGAGTAAAAAGAAAGTGCATTAACCAGGCGCCTATTAGCAAGATCAACCAACAACCCATGTGAGCACAGAAAATCAGCCCCTAAAATGTTGAAGCTCTCCGCGGCTATAACAAAAGTCCACTCAAATGTGCAGCCGTGTAGGGACAGAAGCAGAGTCCTCTCACCGAAGGTCTTAATCCTCGAGCCGTTTGCTGCTGATGCTTCGTGACTCCCGGGGCCTGCCAGCCGGTCAGCATAAGTTGGCATGATGAAACTCACTTGGGAGCCTGTGTCCACAAGGAATTGCTTCCCCGAACGCGCGTCCGTCAAGTAGAGCAGCTTGTTCTGTTCCCCGAGGGCCACGGTTGCTACCGACCACCGGCTCTGGCGTTTCCCGAGCTCTTGAACTGGCACGGTGGTATACACCTGCGTGCCCTCTCTGCAAAGCGGTGATGGTAGAAACAGAGGTCGTCTCCTCCGCGATGTTTGGCCTTCACCGCCGCCGTTGTCGGTGGGTCTGCTGCCGCCACCACTGGCCCCCTGCCATCTCCGGCCATCGCGTCAAGTCCTGTCGCTGCTGCGGTGGCCGCGCGCTGTCTGCTGGTGTTGAGAATCCACTGTAGCGCGCGGAAGTCCGGCTGGGCCAACAACGGTGAACCGGCCAGGGTCGCTCTCGTGGCCGACGGTAGGGTTCTCAGGAAAATGTGGGTGAAGAGGAAGTCGTCGCCGTCTGAGCCCCTCAGCCTCAGCATGTCCTCCATCAGGTCGACGGGTGTGCTATCTCCCAAGTCGTTCAGGGCCAGGAGTCTCTCCGCTCTCTCCTGGACTGAGGGAGTGAAACGCTGGATGAGCGCAGCCTTCAACCCGCTGTATTTGTCGTCGGCCGGTGGGCGCTCTACCAGGCTCTGCACATGTCGAGCCGTGTGGTTGTCGAGCTTGGCGATAACGTGGTAGAATTTCATGTCATCTGACGTTATTCCCCGGAGAGCGAACTGAGCTTTGGCCAAGTGGAACCAGGAGCACGGGTTGTCCTGCCAGAAGTCTGGTAGCTTGACTGAGACTGCGTTCGCCTGGCTTGTTCCTGGCGAGTCCGGCTCGGGGGAATTTCTTCTGCTCATGATACGTCTTAAGGTCACCAGTGTGGAGAGCGTGAAAAGATGAGGCTGAGTTTATTTCTCAAATCAGATTTATTCACGTATCTCCAACATCCTCCAAACAGAAAAGAGAAAGCATCCCCCCACATCTGTCCCTTTTATACCCCAGGACATCAAAGTACAGAGTCACATTGTCTTTTAATCCCACGACACAATACATCTTCCTCCAGGTCTTCTCCCCTCCACCTAAAGCCACTGGTGGTCAGGAAATCCCTCAAGGCCGTCTCTTTGCATAACAAAGATCACATTTCGCATCCTCCTGTTATCCCTAGGAGACTCAGTCCTATTGTTCATTCTGAGATGTGAAGCAACAGTAATATACATATGAAGCCCATGAAACCCACATATGTGTCCCACAGGTCGAACATTTCATAGCTACGAGAGGGCTGCCAGTATTCGCACGACCTTGGCACCTGGAAGCAGGTACACTGGCCAGTGTGTGCGAGGAGTTCGCCAACTTGGAGCGGTTGGGCACCGTCGGGCTCTCCAACAGCCCATGGGCATCTCCACTCCACATGGTGCCGAAAGCCAACGGGGTCATGGTGACCGTGCGGCGATTTCCGGTGCCTGAACAATGCCACAGAACACGATCGCTATCCTATTCTACACATCCAGGATTTTTTCGTGCACCTGGCCATGGTGCGCATGTTTTCCAAAGTGGATCTCGTCCACGGTTACCACCAGGTCCCATTGCGCGCGGAAGACGTTCCCAAAATGGCGGTAATAACTCCTTTTGACCTTTTCAAATTTTTACGCATGCTGTTCGGATTAAAAGGTGCGGCACAGACCTTCCAGAGGATAATGGATACAGTGCTGTGCGATTTGTCTTTCATTTTCGTCTACTTAGGCAACATTCTGGTAGCCAGCGCATCTGAGGAGGCGCACATCACCCATCTCAAGACGGTTTTTCAGAGGTTGGAAGCGCACGGGCTGGTAGTCAACACAGCGAAATGCCAGTTCTGTGTGCCAGCGATTGTTTTTTTTTTTGACACTGCATTTCGCCGGAGGAAGTGATCCCATTACCGGATAAGGTGTACGCTGTGTTGGACTTTCCGCGTCCACAGACCGTGAGAGCACTACAGGAGTTTTTGGGAATGGTTCATTTTTATAACCGTTTCCTTCCCTGAGCAGCCCAGCTTATGCAGCCATTGTATGCCACGCTTAAAAAAAAGAAGCCTGCGGAAACCATTGACTGGTCTCCCGAGCGAGACAAGGCTTTTGCAAACACCAAAACAGCGCTGGCTGAGGCTGAGTTGCAAGCCCACCCAGATCCATCTGCATGGATCGCGCTTACGACGGATGCATCTGATGTTGCCATAGGGGCAGTGGTGGAGCAGTGCGTCTCGGGTTCATGGCAGCCGCTAGCATTTTTTAGCCGAACCTTGCGCGACAACGAACGCAAATACAGCACATTTGATAGAGAATTGCTGGCTCTCTACCTGGCGACGCACCATTTTGAGTTTTGACTAGAGGAGCATGAGTTCACCGTGTTCATGGATCATAATCTGCTGACATGCGTGATGTCCAAAGTTTCGGAACTGTGGTCGGCCCGGCAGCAACGGCACGTGGCCGCATTTTCGGAGTTTACTACCAACATCCAACACGTTGCTGGTAAGCTCAACATTGTGGCCGATTACCTGTCGCGCACCTTAATCACCCCGGTCTATATAGGAATTGATTTCCCTGCCATGGCCGCGGAACAAGCCGGGGACACGGACATTTGTGCGCTCCAGTCTGCGCCGACTGGGTTAAGGCTGAAGAGCAGGGTGGTGCAAGAAGGGTGCCCTCCCTTGCTCTGCGACATGTCTCCAGGCCGCCCGTGCCCGGTGGTTCCGAGCACTTGGCGCAGTCGCGTTTTTCAGTCAGTCCACTCCCTTTTGCATCAGGGAGTGCACGCTTTGGTGAAGCTAGTGGGGACGAAATTCGTCTGGCCGAGTTTACGCAAGGACGTGAAAGAGTGGGCTGCAGCTTGCGTCATGTGCCAGCGGGCCAAAGTGCACAAGCACATCAGAGCCCCTCTCAAGCCGTTCCAAATCCCGGCTAGGAGGTTCGACCACGTCCATGTGGATTTGATGGGACCCCTCCCGTCATCGCAAGGTTTCACACACCTTTTGACAATCGTGGACCACACCACGTGCTGGCCTGAAAGTGGTCCCGCTGGTGTCTACCACATCCGTACAAATGGCTCACACTTTTTTGTCTGCCTGAGTCGCTCGTTTCGGAGCTCCATTGGACATCACGTCTGACAGGGGTCCACAATTCATTTTGGAACTCTGGTCTGTGATAGCCCAGAGCTTGGAAGTCAAAATTCACTGCACTACTGCGTACAACCCCCAGGCTAACGGGTTATGAGAGCGTTTTCATAGGTCGCTTAAAGCAGTTCTCAGAGCTTCGCTCACAGACTCAAATTGGGTCGACCGCCTGCCCTGGGTTCTTTTAGGGTTGCGCGCCACACCTAACGAGAATTTTGCAGCCTCCCCACCAGAACTTGTTTTTTCTCAGCCGCTGCAGATCCCCGGGGAATTTTTACCGGAAAATCCCACACCCGAGGCTGATCCACCCGCACAATTTTTGCACAGCTCGGAGGCTTTTAACGTACCAGGCCCGGCCCACCATTGCTTTCCCCGCACCGTCCTCCCAAAAATCTTGCAGAATGCCTGTTTTGTTTTCGTCAGGCACGATGCGCACCAGTCCCCACTGCACCAACCGTACAACGGACTGTTCAGGGTGCTGGAACCTGGGGCGAAGCATTTTGTGTTAGACTTGGGGGGATGTAGGGAGACCGTCTGCATCGACAGGCTTAAGCCCGCTTTTGTGTTAGGAGACGAGCAAGTGGTGTTGGCCCAAGCTCCCCGGTGTAGACGCTCACTGTTGGTGGCCCCACAGGTTGGTGATCCATCAGTAGGGACCGGCTCTCGCGAAAATAATGTTTCCCCCCCCCCTCCCTTTTTCCCCTCCACAGACTGAAGTGCCCTCCTGTACACCTCGCCAACATGGCGGTTCGACTGGATCGGCGACCCCCTGCTACAGCTGCCATGGGCGCCAGCTCAAGCCCAAAGGAAGGGGAGTTAGTGCCCCTTCTGGGCGTTTGGGGGGGGGTGCTGTGTGGGGGCATAGGTGGGGGGTTTCTCAACCTAGAGAGGGCAGGGTGAAGGATGAAACAATGGACCGAAGGACATGTTAATGTGCCACACATTGCTTTGTTTAAACAACTAATGTATGATGGTCGGAAGTGCGGGTCTCGATGCATGGTATGAAAGATATAAAAGGCAAATGCACAGAGACCCGGGATCATTGTTTTGTGATTCTGTTGTTGGAGAAAGAATAAAGTCTTGTGTCGTTCAGCTCGTTGCCTCGCCTATTCCTTTCTCAACAACAGGGCAGAAATTATGACCCAGGAAAATAATGATAATGATAAACACAGAAAATAACAAGAATGAACTTAAAGCATGAGCATGGTCCTCTGTCCATGCACAGATCCTAACATAGGCCCCCCTTTAAGGGGTGGTACCTATACACCCCAACACAACAAAAACATAAAAATCACTCTACATGGGTGGGGGCACAGGGCCAGGTGGGCCAAAATCAAGCCCTTCTCCCCCCCATAAAGTCCAAAACAAAAAAACACAGTCCATGGGGCCAAAATCAAAGCCCTAGGCCCCAAACCAAAAACAAGGCAGGTTGGGTGGCCTACCAAAGTGCCAAGGCCATCGGACCAAAGGGCAAGTTCAGGTGGTCTTCCGTAGTCCCAAGGCCACCGGACCAGAGAATAAGATGGGTCAGGTGGCCTATCCAAGTCCATGGGACCTCAGACTAGAGCATGTGGAAGGTCTGGTGGCCTACCGAAGTCCTTAGATCATGTAATTACAAGGCAAGGAAGATCAGGGATGCTGAGCTCAGGGCATAGCAACAACAGAGTTTTAAGCTCTGGAAACAATGAAAGCATCAAGGTGCTGATGCCTTGGTGCCAGAGCCTTGGTGGAGGTATGCATTCCTGGATCATCACCAAAATGTTCTGGGTTCCTCTCTAGCCCAAGGACCATCTCTGGTAAAAACTTCATCCAAATTCATCTTGTGGTTTTGGAGTATTCTTGCTAACACACTGTGAGAAGATAAGAGACTTGGTTGAGGTATGCATTCTGGGATCATCATCAAAATGTTATGGGTTCCTTGATAGCTGAAGGGCCCCCTCTGGTAAAAATTTCATCCAAATCCATCCAGTTGTTTTGGAGTACACGCATGCACAGTGAAAGTAATCTGCAGTTCACATGTCCGTTCTGTTGGCGGCAGCCAAGAGCCACTAAACTGATTTGAACAGCTGCAATCCAACCACGGAAGAAGAGCAAGGTGGCAGGTGTTTTACATGGCAGAAGAGATGGAGGTACGTGAATACAAGGACAATCACAATGAACAGGAGCTTTTGCTTTTTAGTGGCAGAGGAAGAAAACAAATGGGCAAAAAGACGGACATTTGTTCACCCAGTAATGGCGGATTGCTGAGTACTTTCCTCTGATGGGAGCTCCCGGGCGCATGCACGGTACCATTCCATTGATGGTAAAGGTGAGCTATTTTTGTGTTTATTTCAAAAACAAAGCTTTATTTCAAAATTCGGGCAAATTCAAAGTCGAGAAAATATGGTGATACAATGATACAAGCCTTTAGTTTCACTTAATTTTGACCGGGCAAGCTGAAACAGAGAGGCAGACAGACAGACGGACAGATACACACGTCCACAAACAGATGCACTAATTGACTACCATATGCCTCTCAGTTTCACCGAGGCATAAAATTACTGGGGCTTTTAGTCCAGGAGATAATAATGCTGGGGCGTTCAGTTCTGGAAGCAATAGTACCGGGGCTTTTGGTTTAGAGGGATGCAACAGCGGCACGCTGACCTTGAAAAAAGCAGGTAAGGGCTCCCCAGTCGAGGGAACAGCAGGTAATGATAGAAAAATAATAATAATCATGGATTAGATTTAGGCAACGTGGTGGAAGAGTGGTTAGCACTGCGGCAGCACAGCAGCTCACCCTTGGCTGGGGAATCCTGGGTTCGATCCCAGCCCCTGACCAACAGTGATCTGTGTGGAGTTTGCATGTTCTCCCCGTGTCTGCGTGGATTTACTCCGGGATTTCTCTGGTTTCCACCCACATGCCAAAAAACATGCAAGTTAGGTTAATTGGCATCAACTGGGGATTCTAAATTGTCCTTAGTGTGGTGACCTGCTCTGCACGCCTGCTGCCCTAATTACCTCCACAGCTGCACGCACACCTGATCATCTCATTAGACAGCCTTCTTAAGCCGTGCTGCCTTGTGGTCTGCATGGAGACATCAATGCTCCTTTGGTCTGGAAGGACCTTCTCGACTAACTTTGTCATCCTGCTCCAGAGAATCCTCTTCTTCGCCTATCCTGCCCCATCAGGTCTTCTGAGAGCCAACGCTCTCCAACTGTCAAGTAAGCCTCTGGGATTCCATCCCTTCCACACTTCACCTTTTCTCCCCGGTGCACAGGTGGAAGCCTCCTGGCGGCGGACCTCCTCCTCCTGGCGGCAGACCTGTGCTTCCTCCCTCACATTGCATGAGCACCGTATACTCACCTGCTAATCCTCTCCTCACTCTTCGGTGACGACGCGGACACGGAACGGACTACAGCTGGTTTGGAGTCTCTGGGAGTTCCTCAGCGCCTCAGCCCTTCATCCATTCCATAAGACCGTACATTCACCTGTTTATTCTCACTGGTCTCAGTAAACTCATCCGCCTGTCTGTCCTCTCTCCTAGGGTTGCCAGTTTGTACTGTGCTCTGCTCGCCCAGCTTCCCACTTCAGCACACACGCACACATTCACATTCACTCACGCTGCAAATAAAAGATAATTGTATTTATTCCGAGTCTGAGTCTGCTTCTGGGTTTTACCAAGCATGTCACTTAGGTGTGACTGTGAGAGTGAATGGTTGTCTAGTCTCTGTGTTGGCCCTGTGATGGACTGGCGATCTGTCCAGGGTGTACCCTGCCTCTCACCCAAAGATGCTGGGATAGGCTCCAGCACCCCCACAACCCAACAAGGATTAAGCGGAAGAAGATGGATGGATGGATGGATAAGATTTATATGGCGCTTTACATGTCAAGTGACATCTCAAAGCGCTTACAGTGACTCCATTATTCATTCACACCAGACAGACATTGATAGTGGTAAGTTACTACTGCAGCCACAGTTGCCCTCGGGCAGACTGATGGAAACATGGCTGCCAATCCATGCCAATGGCCTCACCAACTACTACCGAAGAGGTAGAGACCCCCGGGCTCTGAAACGGCTGATGGAGACCCCCCGATCTCACACATTGGATGGAAGTTCACCAACCTCTGGTATGTCAGATAGATGTTTATTGACCTCTGGTACGTCAAGTGGAGGTCCACAAATCCCTGGCTCATCAGGTGGAGGTCCACGAACTTCGGGCTCAACAGTTGGAGGTCCACTGACTTCAGGCTCGACATTTGGAGGTCCACTGACTTCTGGCTCGACAGCTGGAGGTCTTCCGACCTCTGGCTCAACAGCTGAAGGTCCTCTGACCTCAGGCTTGACAGTTGGATGTCTCCCGACCTCAGGCTTGACAATTGGAACATGGTCCTCCTGTGGCTCCATCCTCAACATGACCACCTCGGACGACAGAGGAGAACAGGAAAGTCAATGAGGTGACACCACAGTCATTAGCAGCAGAGACTGGTGGGGAGGGCCCAAGAGCTGGTGGACTCTGCCCTTGGGTCCCCCAACTAGGAGTAAGGCAAGTCCTTTCTAAAATGGTTGTAGAAAATAATGGAAAAGGTATTTGCCTTAGCTCCTGGTCTCCTGCTGCTGGAGTGACCACCTCATGATGAGCCGCAGGAGTGGTGACCTCAGCCACTGGAATGGATGATGTTTGGGGTGCGTAAACTTCAGGCACTGATGGTTGGTGTGCACTGACCTCTGGAGCTGTTGACTGAAGCGCACCGAACACGGGAACAGAGGATGTGGGCTCACTGGCCTCAGGAACAGCAGATAGAGGCTCTCCGGCCTCTGAAGCACATGACAGCTCTGCCTCCTGTGTTGTGAAGGAATACTCCTCGGACAGCAGGAAGTCATTTAGGAAGGCAGGGACATCCTCCCTCACGTGGGGATTCGCTGCTACCAACTGATGAGCCTGCCTCCACACCTTATCCCTCCATGCTGTGTTCTCCCAATCAACCAGGCGCAGGCAGAGGGTATAGCAATTTCCAATATTCTGGATGAGGTCCTGCAGTTCCTGGTGGTGGTTGACATGATCAGGTGGGGAAATCGAGAAAGAGGAGAGAGGATACAATACAATACAATACGATACAACTTTATTGTCAGTTATTACTGAAATTTGTTTTGCAGTTCATAGGACACTCCGTTTTCAAACATACAAAAACACATAGGTTGAACAAATATACAGGTTACACAAAACATACCAGTTGGACACACCATACAAATAAAAATAAAACAATGAGGACGGGCATTACAGCACATGTTTAGACTGTCAACTTGATGGTATTCGGCCATTCACTGATTCTGGTTCAGCAGCAGAAGAGATTGGTGGATAAATGAATTTTTGAGTTTATTGTGTTTAAATGTAGGGATTCTGAATCGTCTGTTTGAGGGAAGAAGTTGGTATTCCCTGTTTAGAACATGGGAGGAGTCAGAGGAGATGCAGTTAGCTAACCTGATAATGCTTTTCCTGTGTGCTTCATGAAAATTACTTATGAGTGGTTCGCCAATGATCTCTGTGCAAATTTTTATTTGATCACTGAGTTTAGTTTTAAGTTTAACAGTCAGGATGGTAAACCAGACCGTGCTACAGTACAACAGCACACTCTGTATCACTGAGAAATGAAACAGTCACTATCTTGCTGCTGGCTTCAACGGATCTAAGTCTACACAGGAAGCAGACATGCTGCTGGATCTTCTTACACATATAATCTATATGAGGTGTCCATGATAGGGGTGCATCAATCATGACTCCTAAATATTTATAAGAA
Source organism: Pholidichthys leucotaenia (assembly GCA_020510985.1). NCBI lineage: Eukaryota > Metazoa > Chordata > Actinopteri > Cichliformes > Pholidichthyidae > Pholidichthys > Pholidichthys leucotaenia. The sequence goes on from CM035841.1 coordinate 43,803,054, forward strand.
GTCACCTGTTTAATTTCCCCATTGTGAATAATCACTGAGGAAAGTGAATTATGGGGAGAATGGCCAAAAACATTCTCCTCAGTCTTTTTCGTGTTGATTATTAAGGCACTTTTGTCACACCACTCAATTAACCAGTCCACATTCTGCTGGTACAGACTGGAGTCACTGGCATTGTCAGCAGAGATAGCAGGACTGAATCATCAGAGTATTTCAGTAAATACTGATGGTGCGCACTGATGCACTGATGGTGCAGTCCGCAGTCTATAAAATGAACAGCACAGGTGAGGAAATACAGCCTTGAGGTGCACCAACATTAGTTCTGACTGGAGAAGAGAGCGAGTCGTTAACTTTTACTAGCTGTATTCTGTTGGTGAGGAATGAATAATACCAGGGAATGAGGACGGGATTAACCTGTAACTGAAGCATTTTGGATAGAAATAAATCTGGTTGTATAGTACTAAATGCAGATGAAAAATCAAGGAAAATAGCCGTGGCATAAGAATTGGGTTTATCAGTATGTTTGGAAATAAGATGTACCCGGGCAATGACTGCATCCTCTGGGCTGTGTCTTTGCCTGTATGCAAACTGAAAAGAATCATGTGAATGACCTATTTCTGAGTTGAGATGTTGGACCATCATTTTTTTTTTCCAAGTGATTTCATAATAAGAGATGTTAGCGCTATTGGCCGGGAAATCATTATATTCTTTTGGACATTGTTTTTTAGCAAGAGGTTTGATGTGAGATGTTTTCCAGATGAGTTGTATGGTATGAGTATCAACAGAACATTGACAGATTGGTTGACAGACAAGGGCTAGTTCTCTGGCAAATGCATTTAACACTAGACTGCTACTGGTATCAGGACCCAAAGCTTTCCTGGCATTGATGTGCAGGAAAACCTCCCTGACTTCATCTACAGTTATGATAATCCTGTCATCATCGGTAGGTATTATGGTTTTAAGATGATGTTCACATTTCATAGGGTGATATGCCAATTCAAAATGAGAGAAGAGACCGGTGAGGGTGGGTAGATGGAAACAGTGACAGCAGAGAGCGGTGGAGAGAGCTCAGCAGTGATGGAAGGTGGCTGTACAGGAACGGAACAAGGAACAGAACAGGAACAAGGCAATTGTTCCCGTTCTGCTGCCGCTGAGGAGTCAGACAATCCCTCCTGGGAGATGACATGGGTCGTCCGACAAGGCGCCGCTGCACATTGGTGTGGTGCTGTGTTGAGGGAGGAGGACACGGAAGCCTGAAGCCCCTCTGCTGGAGATGAGAAGCCAGACCACTGTTTTCCCCAGTGACAGCATGAGCCAAGTCCTTTTGTTTGTGTCGATCTCCCCTCCCACTGTTCCTCTCCCACAACTGGCAATGGATTCACCAGCCCCTGGAGCATTCACTACAAGTTGGTCACAGAGCGCAAGAATCCGGTGAGCTGGGGGTAGCTTTGCAGGGATGGAACAGCCTCAATCATCTGCTTGGCGCCTCTGAGGAATATGAGGGCTTTTTCCAGTGTGCGGGAGGTGCGGGCGTCCTTGATGAGAGAAGCAGCCCAAACTTCCTCCTCATCGAGGCCCATTTAAAAAAAAACTTTGCATCTGCTTGGTCCATACTGCTGGTGTCTTTCTGTCAATGCTGAGCGCCCCTGCAGGCAGAATTCAGAGCCCAAATGCTGGACTTCAAGTTTTAAAGTTTCATTTTTAGCTGGTCAACCCCAACACAGCTCGAGGGCTCAAAACAATGCTTGACAAAAATCAAATAATATTAAATTTAGCAGGAATTCAGGTGAAGAAAGTCAGGAGCAAAGTACTTGACATGAAGCATGTAATCACCAAAATGACATTCAAGGACACCAGACAGAATAATGTCATGGCCGCCAATTAGGCGCACCTGCGCACACACCTGTCTGCTATCTGGCTCTGCCTATATATTCTGTGAGACCCAGGGATCAGCGCGAAGTCATCTGCTTCCTTCTTAAGGAATCTGAACTCGCCAACTCTACACTGAGCTTCCAGCCTCATCGTCTTTCCAGCGCTTCTGCTCGCCTAGGGTCTTCTAAACCATCCGGCAGCCAAGTAAGCCTGAGCCCTTCCTCTCACCCATCTCCTTCCCCTGTGCAAAGGTGGTGTCCTCTCGGCGGTGGACTCTCTTCCACCTGGCGGCGGACCTCCCTGCCTCGTTCACCTACCTGCTACATCTCCTACGGGCGACTGGCACTGTCCTCCTGGCCTGGGCCAGTGTGCTAACCTGTGTGCTTCTCCAACTCAGCAAAAGTAAGGACAGTTCTATCTGGTGCTTGTCCTGACAGGATTGCTCCTAATTGTCTCTCTGCTCTGTCCTTAGCATTACCAGGTTTCACGGTGCTCTGCTCACCCCAAGCTGACTCATCCACGCATTACACTCACTACAGACATTCACACATGTATCCATACATTCACTCTCTTATTAATAAAAGGTTAACTGTGTTTCCTGAGTCGTGTCTGCTTCTTGGGTCTGTACCATGTCAAATAAAGGCAGACATGGGTTTAAATATGGCGATGGGTGATCAATGAATACCGAACAGGTGAAGATGCTAATCAAGACTAACAACTGACACATGGGGAGAACAGTGATTCCAGATATGGGAAAACAGGATGGGTGGGGCAACACATCCAACCACTGACAGGAAACACACAGAAACATGAACAGAGGATTAAGGGAGACAAGACCAAGACAATCATAATGATAATAATAGCAAACAGAGAATCATACAAAACTAAACTCAAGCCCAAGACCAGAATAATGAACATAACATGACAATGATAATGATAATGAATAATACTAATAAACTGGACTAAGAGGAAAACCAACAAAGACATGGATATACGTGGCAAAAATGACAACCCAGGAAAATAATGACAATGATAAACACAGAAAATAACAAGAATGAACTTAAAGCTTGAGCATGGTCCTCCACCCATGCACAGATCCTAACAGATTGTGTTGAATGCTGAAGTCCAAGAACAGCATTCGCACATAGGAGTTTTTTGAGTCCAGGTGGGTGAGGGCTGGATGGAGAGCAGCGGAGATGACATCTTCTGTGGATGTTTGACCTGTATGCAAACTGAGATGGGTCGTGGGATGTTCTGTGTGACCAGCAGCTCGAAGCACTTCATTATGGTGGAGGTCAGTGCTACGAGTGCTACGGGCTGGTAATCGCTGTAGCTGGATGGAACGTATTTCTTTGGGACTGGAATTATGAAAGCAGCTTTGAAACACGTGAGGACAACAGCTGGACTCAGGGAGATGTTGAAGATGTCGACCATGACTTTCTTGAATTCCTCCGCACAGTCCTTCATAACGTGACATAGTACATTGTCTGGTCCAGCTGACTTGCATAGATTTATCCTGGAGAGGGTCTTCTTCGCGATAGCCGGATCCAGACTAACAGTGGTGTGAAAAAGTGTTTGCCTCCTTCCTGATTTCTCATTTTTTTGTATGTTTGTCACACTGAAATATTTCAGATCTTCAAACAAATTTAAATATTAGACAAAGATAACACAAGTAAACACAAAATACAGTTTTTAAATGGTGTTTATTATTAAGGGGAAAACAATCCAAACCTACATGGCCCTGTGTGAAAAAGTGATTGCCCCCTAAAGCGAATAACTGGTTGGTCCACCCTTTGCAGCAACAACTGCAATCAAGCTTTTGCAATAACTGGCCATGAGTCTTTTACAGCACTTTGGAGGAATTTTGGCCCACTCATCTTTGCAGAATTGCTGTAATTCAGCCACGTTGGAAGGTTTTCAAGCATGAACTGCCCTTTTAAGGTCATGCTGTGGGTCACCCCTACAGCCTACGGACAAGCAGAGCGCTCAGCTGGAGCAATTAGCAGAACAATGAGATGTGTGTATTGAGATCAATAGGCAGCTTCTCTTTGTCTAGCTCTTTCCTGCCAATATCCTGTTGATATATGTGCCTTTCATGTATTGTCTGTAGTGGGGTATTTAAACTGCATATCGCTCTGTAACTCTCTCTCTCTCTGACCACTGCTTCTGACACATGCATTCCGTGTCTCCTGACGAGAGCCTCTGAGAGCTCGCTCCGGCGCGCCTGCACGGCGCTGAGGTGAGTTATTGTGATGGCGGATGAATGATTAATAAAACACCCTTTTAAACTCTCAGTTCACTGCTTATTATTTCATGCCGCCACAATGCCACAGCATCTCAATTGGATTCAGGTCAGGACTTTGACTAGGCCACTCCATAGTCTTCATTTTGTTTTTCTTTAGTCATTCAGAGGTGGACTTGCTTGTGTGTTTTGAATCATTGTCCTGCTGCAGAACCCAAAGTGTGCTTCAGCTTGAGGTCACAAACAGATGGCCGGACTTTGTCCTTCAGGTTTTTTTGGTAGACAACAGAATTCATGGTTCCATTTACGACAGCAAGTCTTCCAGGTCCTGAAGCAGCTAAACAGCCCCAGACCATCACACTACCACCACCATATTTTACTGCTGGTACAATGTTCCTTTTCTGAAATGCTGTGTTACTTTTACACCGAATGTAATGGGACACACACCTTCCAAAAAGTTCAACTTTTGTCTCGTCAGTCCACTGAGTGTTTTCCCAAAAGTCTAGGAGATCATCAAGATGTTTTCTGGCAAAACTAAGACGAGCCGTTATGTTCTTTTTGCTCAGCAGTAGTTTTCGTCGTGGAACTCTGCCATGCAGGCCATTTTTGCCCAGTACCTTTCTTATGGTGGCGTCATGAACAATGACCTTAACTGAGGCAAGTGAGGCCTGCAGTTCTTTAGATGTTGTTGTGGGGGTTTTTGTGACCTCGGATGAGTCGTCGCTGCGCTCTTGGGGTAAGTTTGGTCGGCCTGCCACTCCTGGGAAGGTTCACCACTGTTCCATGTTTTTGCCATTTGTGGTTAATTGCCCTCACTGTGGTTTGCTGGAGTCCCAAAGCTTTAGAAATTGCTTTATAAACTTTTCCAGACTGATTGATCTCAATTACTTTGTTTCTCATTTGTTCCTGGATTTCTTTGGATCACAGCATGATGTCTCGCTTTTGAGGATCTTTTATTCTACTTCACTTTGTCAGGCAGGTCCAGTTTAAGTGATTTCTTGATTGAGAACAGGTGTGGCAGTAATCAGGCCTGGGTGTGGCTAGAGAAATTAAACTCAGCTTTCCAAAGATGTGATAAACCACAGTTAATTTATGTTTTAACGGGGGGGGGGGGGGTCACTTTTTCACACAGGGCCATGAAGGTTTGGATTTTTTTTTTACCCTTAATAATAAACACCTTCATTTAAAAACTGCATTTTGTGTTTACTTGTGTTATCTTTGTCTAATATTTAAATTTGTTTGATGATCTGAAACATTTAAGTGTGGCAAACATACAAAAAAATGAGAAATCAGGAAAGGGGCAAACACTTTTTCACACCACTGTATAGCCTGCTCTTCTGGAGGAGGACTGGTCTTCTGTGCTGATGTGCTGTTTTGTGTTTCAAAGCGGCCAAAGAAATCATTTAGGTTTTTAAGTAGTGTAATGTTACACAGGTCTGAGGTGGAGGTTTGTAGTTGGTGAGGGTCTGAATGCCACACCAGAAAGAACCTGCATCTCTGGTGTTGCTGAAGTGGATGGATATTTTCCTGCTGTATTGTCGTTTTGCTTCCTCGATACCACAGGACAGGTTGGCACTAGCTGTTGTTAGTCCTGCGGTGTCACCTGTCACGCCTCGCCGCCCATCTGCGGCGCCAGCTGCGCGCACACCTGCACCTCGTCAGCGGCGAGGGATTTAAGCTGCCTCGCCCTGGGCTTCAGCCTGAAGCCGTCAGTCTTCACTGGCTTCCCTTGCTGCAAGGAATCCCAACCGCTCAGCAAGCATTCAAGTAAGAATCTCTTACCTCCTTTTTCTCCTAGTCTGCTCCCCTGTGCACAGGTGGATTTCCCGGCGGCGGACCACTCCCCTCCATCACCGTTCCCTCGTTGCTGCACCGGGCGCTCCAGGTCGCTGTCTTCCGGGCTTCACCCTTGCTGTGCCAGCCACCTGCCACTTCCAAGGTTGTCCGGCTGTACGGCCTCCTGCCTCCGTGCCCGACGCAGACGCCACCACCAACACATTTACATCTCGCAGACACACACTCATACACACTTGTTGTTAATAAAGCTATTAGATCTACCCTGAGCCTGCGTGTGTGTCTCCTGAGCCGTGCATTATGTCAGTACGGCTTCAGCAGAGCGGCTCGGCAGACGGCGGGCTCACACGCCGACTTTCCACCCTCGAGGCTCGGGTGGACCTAATAGCCCACCAGCAACAGGTGATTTTAAATCAATTATCTATCATCACTAACCAATTGGACCGCTTGGACCCCCAACAGCCGTTCCCCCTGGCTCGTCAGGGCGGCGCGGCTCCTGCTGCTCCAGCGGCCGTCCAGCCTGCTCTGGCAGCACCGGTTCGGCTCACACCCATTCCGACCCCCGCCCGCTTTAGCGGTAAGCTCGGCGGAGCACGGGGGTTTATAATGCAGTGTGAGTCCGTGTTCCACCGTGTGCCCGGAGATTTTCCCTCAGACCATAGCCGAATTGGCTACATAGGGAATCTCCTGGAGGGGAGAGCGCTTACTTGGGCTTACGCCATAATGGCGAAGCCCAGTTACGCCACCCTCATCTATGGCCAATTCGTGAGACTGTTCCTGGAGGTCTTTGATCATTCTCGTACCGAGAGCGTTCAGGTCGATTGGCTTCTCAGCCTCCAGCAGGGAAGCCGGTCGGCAGCTGATTACGCGATCGACTTCCGGGTAGCGGCGGAGGAGGTTGGCTGGGGAGAACGTTCTCTCTGCGGCATCTTCCTCCGCAGTCTCAGTGATGGTCTGAGGGACGAACTGGCTGGGCGGGACATCCCGGAGACTTTAGCAGAGCTAACGTCCCTAGCCATCAGCCTGGATAACAGGTTGCGCGACCGCACCTCGGAGCGGAAGTCGTCTTCTTCTCGCCCTCGTGGTGCCTCGTCGCGCCTGTCCCAAGCTCGCTCCCTGGCGTTGCCATCACCATCGCGCCCCGAGGAGTTGGAGCCGATGGTGACGGGCTGGACAAAGCTCCCTCCTGCGGAGAAACAACGCCGCCGTGAGTTGGGTCTCTGCATGTATTGCGGAGACAGCCAACACACGGTGGAGCTTTGTCCACAGAAGCCAAACGGGGAGGTCCGCGAGTCACTGTAGGGGGCCTCGCGGACGTCAATCGGTTAAATCCCCTCTCCCAGTTGAAGCTACCCGTCCGGTTTTGTCACAACCCCACTGGGCACCTCACCCACGCACTGGTGGATTCGGGCGCGGAGGGAAGCTTTATTTCACAAAGCCTGGCAACCCAATTGGGCATCCGTTGCCAAGTCCTCAAATCTCCTCTCGCCCTGGTCAACCTCTCCCATGTCTCCCTGGGGAGAGTTACACACCAGACCGTCCCTGTTCCTGTGATCATCTCTGGGAACCACCGGGAGGAAATCACTTTCTACGTCCTCCCCAACTCTGTGTCGTCCGTCATCCTGGGGTACCCCTGGCTTCGCCTCCATAACCCCGTCCTGGATTGGAAGTCCGCCAGGGTATCGGCATGGAGTTCCTTCTGCATGAGCACCTGCCTGCAATCCGCTGCCTGCTCCCCGTCCTCTTCTCCAACTCCTAAGGACGCCTCGCCTCCGGATCTCTCCCTGGTGCCATCAGAATTTCACGACCTGGGTATGGTATTCAGCAAGTCCAAGGCGATGTCTCTTCCTCCACACAGGCCCTACGACTGTGCAATAAACATCCGCCAGGGGGCACCCTTACCCTCTGGGCGACTCTACAGCCTGTCGGCGCCGGAGAAGGAGGCCATGAATTCCTACCTCAAGGAATCGCTGAGTGCTGGAATTATCCGTCCCTCGTCATCACCATTAGGCGCTGGATTCTTCTTCGTGGGCAAGAAGGACGGTTCCCTCCGTCCTTGTATCGACTACCGCGTCCTGAATGATATCACGGAGAAGGATCGCTACACCCTGCCACTAATGGACACCACCTTCCACTCCCTCCAGGGGGCGACTTGGTTCACCAAGCTGGATCTACGCAGCGCATACCACCTCGTCCGGATCCGGGAGGGAGATGAGTGGAAGACAGCCTTCCGTACCCCGAACGGCCATTTCGAGTACCTGGTGATGCCGTTCGGGTTGACCAATGCTCCAGCCGTCTTTCAGCGCCTTATAAATGACGTCCTCCGGGACTTCATCGGCCTGTTTGTGTTTGTCTACCTGGACGACATCCTCATCTTCTCCAAATCCAGGGACGAGCACCGGGTCCATGTGAGGCGGGTCCTCCAAAGACTGCTGGAGAACCGGTTATATGTGAAGGCAGAAAAGTGTGAATTCTACGCTAAAACCACGTCCTTCCTCGGGTTCGTCATCTCCCATGACCAGGTGCTTCCGGACCCAGTGAAGGTGAAAGCGGTGGTGGAATGGCCCACACCTATATCAAGAAAACAGGTGCAACAATTTATTGGGTTTGCAAACTTCTACCGCCGCTTCGTCCCGAATTGTGGCACCGTCGTCGGCCCTCTGACCCGCCTCACGTCCCCTAAGGTCCCGTTCCGGTGGACCGAAGAGGCCGCAGCTGCTTTCCAGGCGCTGAAGGCGGAGTTGTCCTCCTTCCGGGTCCTCAGCCAAGTCGATCCCTCGCTGCAATGCATCGTGGAGGTGGACGCTTCGGACACGGGGGTGGGGGTGGTTCTATCTCAGCGGTCGCCTGATGACGGAGTCAAACGGCCCTGCGCCTTCTTCTCCCGGCGCTTGTCCCTGGCGGAACGGAACTACGACGTGGGGGACAGAGAGCTCCTCGCCATCAAGCTCGTGCTGCAGGAGTGGCGTCACCGGCTAGAGGGGGCGGACCTGCCGTTCGTGGTCCTGACTGACCACAAGAACTTGGAGTACTTAAGATCTGCCAAGTGTCTGAATGCCCGCCAGGCGCGTTGGTCCTTCTTCTTAGCCAGGTTCCGCTTTAACATCACCTTCAGGCCTGGCTCCAAGAACAGCCTGCCCGACGCCTTCTCTAGGCAATTTGCCCCTGAGGCGTCTGAGGACGCGGTCCACACCATCCTGCCCAGGTCGTGCATCATGGGAGCCGTCACTTGGGACATTGAAAGTAAAATCCGGAAGGCGCAGGAATCGGAACCTGACCCTGGCGGCGGACCGGAGGGGAGGCTTTTTGTGTCGTCCACGGTCCGGGGGGAGGTCATCCACTGGCTGCACACATCTAAACTCACCTGCCACCCTGGTTCCTCCCGGATGATCGACCTTCTTCAACGGTCCTTCTGGTGGCCGGGCCTGCGGAAGGACGCTGCCCGCTACGCCTGGGCCTGCCCTGTATGTGCCACCAGTAAATCAGGTAATGCCCCTCCAGCGGGTTTGCTCCAGCCTCTGCCCGTCCCTGGCAGGCCCTGGTCGCATATCGCCCTGGATTTCGTCACCGGACTCCCAGTCTCTAACACCTTCGACACTGTCCTGACCATCGTAGACCGTTTCTCCAAGGCAGCGCACTTCATCCCGTTACGAGGTCTTCCATCTGCCCTGGAGACGGCAGACCTCCTAATCCAACACGTGGTCAGGCTGCACGGGATTCCGGTTGACGTGGTCTCGGACCGGGGGCCCCAATTTTCCTCAGAGGTTTGGAGGTCCTTTTGCAACGCCCTGGGAGCCAAGGTAAGCCTCTCCTCCGGCCATCACCCCCAAACCAACGGGCAGTGTGAGCGGACCAACCAGGAGCTGGAGGCTGCGCTCCGCGCAACAAATCCACAGCGGACCGGCACAGAAGACTTGCCCCAGCGTACCAGGTGGGCCAGCATGTCTATGTGTCAACCCAGGACGTCATTTTAAAGGGTGAGAGGAGGAAGCTGGCACAGCGTTTTATGGGCCCATACCCCATCACCGGGATTATCAACCCGGTGGCTGTGCGTGTAGCTATTCCCCCCTCCCTCCGCATCCATCCCACCTTCCACGTTTCCAAGGTGAAGCTGGCAGTCTCCGATCCCCTTTGCCCTCCTCCTGCTGCGCAGCCCGCGCCCCGGATGATTGATGGTCATCCGGCCTGGCCTGTCTCTTCTATCCTGGACTCCCGGCGCCGGGGTCGCGGGTTGCAGTACTTGGTGGACTGGGAGGGTTATGGGCCTGAACATCGGCAATGGGTACCCTCGTCATTTGTGTTGGACCCGTCCCTCATTACTGAGTTCCACCGAGCGCACCCGGAGAAACCATCGCCAGGAGGCGCTGCTAGAGGGGGGAGTACTGTCACGCCTCGCCGCCCATCTGCGGCGCCAGCTGCACGCACACCTGCACCTCGTCAGCGGCGAGGGATTTAAGCCGCCTTGCCCTGGACTTCGGCCTCAAGCCGTCTTCACTCGCTTCCCTTGCTGCAAGGAATCCCAACCGCTCAGCAAGCATTCAAGTAAGAATCTCTTACCTCCTTCTTCTCCTAGTCTGCTCCCCTGTGCACAGGTGGATTTCCCGGCGGCGGACCACTCCCCTCCGTCACCGTTCCCTCGCTGCTGCACCGGGCGCTCCAGGTCGCTGTCTTCTGGGCTTCACCCTTGCTGTGCCAGCCACCTGCCATTTCCAAGGTTGTCCGGCTGTACGGCCTCCTGCCTCCGTGCCCGACGCAGACGCCACCACCAACACATTTACATCTCGCAGACACACACTCATACACACTTGTTGTTAATAAAGCTATTAGATCTACCCTGAGCCTGCGTGTGTGTCTCCTGAGCCGTGCATTATGTCATCACCGGCCCTGAAGGCTGCGTCCTGAGCCCTCAGGAGCCTGTGAACCTCTGCTGTCATCCATGGCTTCTGGTTAGTACAAACAGTGATGGTTTTGCAGTCAGTGACATCATCACCATCAGACTAAGAACGATCCAACAGACTCTCATGATGAATGCTACTGCAAGGATTCTATGCACCCCCCCTCCCCCCGATTTGGAATGTAATATGTAGAAGAAACTTGGTTAAAATCTCATCTTAAGTTTGCAGTTCATGGATATTCATGTGAGCGAAGGGATAGAAATGATAGCAGTGGGGGTGGGTGTGCCACATTCATTAAACAGGGCATTCCATATTCAGTTTTAGTTAAGGGATAACAATTAGAATACTTGGTAGTGGAAATTTGGATGGGCAAAAGTAATTTAGTGATTGTAAATTTTTATTATCCTTGCAGAAAGCTAGAAATGAATGCATTAGAATCAATAGAAGAGCAGGATGAAAGGAAAATTATATGGATGGGAGATTTTTAATGCTCATAATACGTTGTGGGTCAACCTGTCCCAGGTTGGGGACAGGCTCCTGCCCCAAGTGGAGGAGTTTAAGTATCTTGGGGTCTTATTCACAAGTGAGGGGAGAATGGAGCGAGAGATTGACAGACGGATCGGAGCAGCATCTGCAGTGATGCGGACATTGTACCGGTCCGTTGTGGTGAAGAGGGAGCTGAGTTCTAAGGCAAAGCTGTCGATTTACCAGTCAATCTACGTTCCTACTCTCACCTATGGTCACGAACTTTGGGTAATGACGAGATCGCGGATACAAGCGGCTGAAATGAGCTTTCTCCGTAGGATGGCTGGACTCACCCTCAGAAATAGGGTGAGGAGCTCAGTCATCCGGGAGAGGCTCAGAGTAGAACCGCTGCTCCTCCACATTGAAAGGAGCCAGTTGAGGTGGTATGGGCATCTGATTAGGATGCCTCCTGGACGCCTCCCACTTGAGGTGTTTCGGGCATGTCCCTCTGGGAGGAGACCCCGGGGCAGACCCAGGACTCGGTGGAGAGTCTGTGTCTCCCAGCTGGTCTGGGAACACCTTGGTATCCTCTCTGAAAAGCTGGAGCAGGTGGCTGGGGAGAGGGAAGTCTGGGCTTCTCTGCTTGAACTGCTGCCTCCGTTACCCGGACCTCCGGAAAAGCAGAAGAAGATGGATGGATGGATGGAATACATTGTGGGGTGGGGATAGGACCAATCATATAGGTCTGGTAATAGAGGAGCTAAAAGGCACGGTGCAGACTTTCCACAGGATGATGGACGCAGTGCTTCGTGACTTATCTTTTATTTTTGTCTACTTAGATGACATTCTGTTAGCTAGTGCGTCCGAGGAGGAGCAAACTGACAATCTAAAGACAGTTTTCCAGAGGTTGGAGACACACGGGCTGATAGTTAACTCGGCGAAGTGCCAGTTCAGTGTGCCAGTGATTGATTTTTAGGGCCACCGCATTTCACTGGAGGGCACGGTTCCATTACCAGATAAGGTGTGCGCTGTGTCGGACTTTCCGCGTACACAGACCGTGAGAACACTACAGGAGTTTTGGGAATGGTTAATTTTTATAACTGTTTCCTTCCCCGGGCTGCCCAGCTGATGAAGCCGTTGTATGTTGTGTTTAAAAAAAAAGTCCAGGCTTTTACTAACGCCAAAACAGCGCTTGCGGATGCTGCATTGTTAACCCACCCGGATCCGTCTGCACAGGTGGCGCTCACTACGGACGAGTCTGATGTTGCCATAGGGGCAGTGGTCAAGCAGTACGTCTCAGGTTCGTGGCAGCCGCTCGCATTTTTAAGCCGAACTTTGCGCGACAACAAATGCAAATACAGCCCGTTCAATAGAGAATTGTTGGCTCTCCACCTGGCGATGCACCATTTCAAGTTTTGGCTAGAAGGTTGTGAGTTCACCACGTTCGTGGACCATAAGCCACTGACGTACACAATGGCAAAGTTCTCAGAACTGTGGTCATTCCGGCAGCAACGGCATTTGACCGCGACATTGGAGTTTACTTCTGACATTCAACATGTCGCCAGTAAGCTCAACATTGTGGCCGATTTTCTGTCACGCGCGTTAGTCTCCCCAATCTACATGGCAATAGATTTCCTTGTGATGGCTGTGGAGCAGGCTGGGGAAGCGGACATTTGCGCACTCCAGTCTGTGCTGACTGGGTGAAGGCTGGACAGCAGGGTGGTGCAAGAAGGATGCCCTCCGTTGCTCTGCGAAGTCTCCAGCAGCTGCCCGCGCCCGGTGGTTCCAAGCTCTTGCAGCCGTCGCGTTTTTGAGTCGGTCCACTCCCTTTTGCATCCGGGAGTGTGCGCTTCGGTGAAGCTAGTGGGGACAAAATTCATCTGGTCGCGCTTGCGCAAGGACGTGAAAGAGTGGGCTGCAGCTTGCGTCACGTGCCAGCAGGTCAAAGTGCACAAGCACACCAGCTGTTCCAATTCCCGGCCAGGAGGTTTGACCATGTCCATATGGATTTCGTGGGACCCCTCCTGCTGTTGCAAGGTTTTACGCACCTTTTAACAATCGTGGACCACACCACGCGTTGGCCTGAAGTGGTCCCGCTGGCTTCTATAACGTCTGCTGAAGTGGCTCGTGCGTTTTAGTCAGCTTGGGTGGCACGGTTCGGATCCTCGTCAGACATCACTTCCAACAAGGGTCCACAATTCGTTTCAAAACTCTGGTCTGCGATGGCCCAGAGCCTGGGGGTCAAAATTCACCACACTACCGCATACAACCCCCAGGCTAACAGGTTATGCGAGCATTTTCATAGGTTGCTTAAAGCAGCGCTCAGAGTTTTGCTCACAGATGCAAATTGGGTTGACCGCCTGCCATGGGTTCTTTTAGGGTTGTGCTCCGCACCTAAGGAGGATTTTGCAGCCTCCCCGGCAGAGCTTGTTTCTTCTCAGCTGCTACGGATCCCCAGAGAGTTTTTACCGGAAAACCCCGCACCCGAGGCTGATCCGCCCGCACAATTTTTGCACAGTCTGGAGGCCCGGCCCACCATTATTTTCCCCACATCTTCATCCCAAAAAGCTTGCAGAAGGCCAGTTTTGTTTTTGTTAGGCACGATGCGCACTGGACCCCACTGCGCCCACCATGCGACGGACCGTTCAGGGTGTTGGAACCTGGGGCGAAGTGTTTTGTGTTAGACTTGGGGGAACGTAGGGAGACCGTCTGCATCGACAGGCTGAAGCCCGCTTTTGTGTTGGCAGACGAGCAGGTGGTGTTGGCCCATGCTCCCAGGCGCGGAAGCCCACCGTTGGTGGCTCCGCAAGTTAGCGATCCCTCGGTAGGGACCTGTGCTCGCAAAGCTGATGTATTTTCTCCCCCTCCCTTTTCCCCTCCACAGACTGACGTGCCTTCCAGTACACCCCGCCAGCAGGGCCGTTCGACTGGATCAGCAACCCCACGCTACAGCCGCTGTGGGCCCTGGCTCAAGCCCAAAGGACGGTGGGGGGGTTGTGCCCTTTCTGGGTTTTCGGGGGGGAGCTGTGTGTGGACATGGTGTGGGACTTCTCCACCCAGGGAAGAAGGCAACTGGGGAAGGGGGGAACAATGGACCGAAAGAGGAGGTGTCACCGGGTGGTATCAGATGGGACAGTAATGACTATGCACCCCCGGGGAGATGAGTAAATGCCGGAGCCGCTGGAAGAAGAAGGGTGTGAGAGCGGTGCCAGCATTATGTCATGTTAATGTGCCACACAGGCTTTGTTCCAAACACAATGGATGATGGTCGGAAGTTCTGGGTCTCAGTGCATAGTATTAAAGATTGTTAAGATTGCGTGTTCCCCCCTTCCCCAGCTTCCTTCTCTGGGTGGAGAAGTCCCACACCATTTGGCCGCATGCGCACGCAGCGACCAGCAGCGGGTGAAAAAGGTTTGGTGTCTGTGTCTCTGTTTTTTTGCATTTTAAGGTGTTTTAACGTAATTCTCTGTGCCGTTTTTGTCCTTGAATGTTTGTGGACTATATAACGAAGAGCTCCCTGGTTCCATCAGCATGGATTTCCTTCTTGTTTTTGCACTGTCGTTTCTTTCTTACCGGCTCTTTGTTTTGAAGCCACAGAGACGTGGCTTACGGCGCATGACCGGGACCCGGACCTGTGTATTGACAGCTTTGGAGCCCCACTTCGCTCGGATCGGCAGGAAGAGGTAGCGGGGAAATGTCAGGGGGCGGCATATGTTTATATATTAATAAACAGTACTGTACATCTGTCACGGTCAGAGAGCGCATCTGTACACCAGATGTGGAGCTTCTGTCTGTGTCACTGCGCCCCTTTTATTTGCCCCGCGAGTTCTCCCAACTTTTTATAACGACTGTGTACATTCACCCGAGGGCGGATGCTGCCTCCGCCTCCAGCACCGTCTTTGATGTGGTACAGCGGTTGCAGTCGATTTCCCCAGAGTCTCCAAATTTTATTCTTGGGGATTTTAACCATGTGTCTCTAAAGAAGACACTTAAAAACTTTTATCAGAATGTCTCCTGCCCAACCAGGCGAAAAGACATTGGACCTGTGCTATGGATCCATAGAGAGGGCCTATAAATCTATTCCCCTTCCTCCTTTAGGATCCTCAGATCACAACTGTGTACATTTGCTGCCCACATATAAAACTGCTCTCAGAAGAGACAAGGCGAAGACCAGAGACATAAACGTGTGGACAGAGGATTCAGTGCACTGCCTCCAGTAATGCTTTAACTGTACGGACTGGGCGGTGTTCACACTGTCCTGCGGAGATGATTTGGACTCTTTAGTGGACGTGACATGCTTATACATGGCTTTCTGCAGAGACATGATCATTCCACATAAACGTGTCAAAATATATCCCAAGAACAAGCCATGGGTTACAAAATCAATTAAATCCTGCTTACAGAGGAAAGCACTTGCCTTTAAACAGGGGGTTGTTTCTGAGCTGCAGTTTGCCACAAAAGAGCTGAAAGCCGAAATTTTAAGAGCAAAACAGAATTATAAATCAGAGTTAGAAAGATAGATGGCAACAAAGAAACTTGGTTCAGCCTGGGCCAGTATGAAAACTATCACAGGCCTTCAGAGCATAGAACGCAGTAATCGTGTGTTTTTAGATGGTTTTAATTCAGACACAGAGTTGGCTAATGCTCTTAATTGTTTTTATGGTCGTTTTGACTCCTTTGATTTTGGCACAGAAACCCAAGATTTGAAACAGAAACTCAAAGACAATCAGCACTTTAATATTGAGGTGCGGGATGTTAAAAGGGCGTTCTGTGCTGTAAAAGTGAACAAAAGTCAGGGCCCTGGTAATATACAGTGGGGTAAAAAAGTATTTAGTCAGCCACCAATTGTACAAGTTCTCCACTTAAAAGATGAGAGAGGTCTCCAATTTTCATCATAGGTATACCTCAACTATGAGAGACAAAATGAGAAAAAAAAAATCCCGAAAATCACATTGACTGATTTTTAAAGAATTTATTTGCAATTTATGGTGGAAAATAAGTATTTGGTCAATAACAAAAGTTCATCTCAATACTTTGTTATATATCCTTTGTTGGCAATGACAGAGGTCAAACATTTTCTGTAAGTCTTCACAAGGCCAAAATACCAGCAGCACACTGTTGCTGGTATTTTGGCCCATTCCTCCATGCAGATCTCCTCTACAGCAGTGATGATTTGGGGCTGTCGCTGGGCAACACGGACTTTCAACTCCCTCCAAAGATTTTCTATGGGGTTGATATCTGGAGACTGGCTAGGCCACTCCAAGACCTTGAAACGCTTCTTGCGAAGCCACTCCTTCGTTGCCCGGGCAGTGTGTTTGGGGTCATTGTCATGCTGAAAGACCCAGCCACATTTCATCTTCAATGCCCTTGCTGATGGAAGGAGGTTTTCACTCAAAATCTCACGATACATGGTCCCATTCATTCTTTCCTTTACACGGATCAGTCGTCCTGGTCCCTTTGCAGAAAAACAGCCTCAAAGCATGATGTTTCCACCCCCATACTTCACAGTAGGTATGGTGTTCTTTGGATGTAACTCAGGATTCTTTCTCTTCCAAACACGACAAGTTGAGTTTTTACCAAAAAGTTCTATTATGGTTTCATCTGACCATATGACATTCTCCCAATCCTCTTCTGGATCATCCAAATGCTCTCTAGCAAACTTCAGACAGGGCTGAACATGTACTGGCTTAAGCAGGGGGACACGTTTGGCACTGCAGGATTTGAGTCCCTGGCGGCGTAGTGTGTTACTGATGTAGCCTTTGTTACTTTGGTCCCAGCTCTCTTCAGGTCATTCACTAGGTCCCCCCGTGTGGTTCTGGGATTTTTGCTCACTGTTCTCATGATCATTTTGACCCCACGGGGTGAGATCTTGTGTGGAGCCCCAGATCGAGGGAGATTATCAGTGGTCTTGTATGTCTTCCATTTTCTAATAATTGCTCCCACAGTTGATTTCTTCACACCAAGCTGCTTACCTATTGCAGATTCAGTCTTCCCAGCCTGGTGCAGGTCTACAGTTTTGTTTCTGGTGTCCTTTGACAGCTCTTTGGTCTTGGCCATAGTGGAGTTTGGAGTCTGACTGTTTGAGGTTGTGGACAGGTGTCTTTTATGCTGATAACGAGTTCAAACAGGTGCCATTAATACAGGTAACGAGTGGAGGACAGAGGTGCCTCTTAAAGAAGAAGTTACAGGTCTGTGAGAGCCAGAAATCTTGCTTGTTTGTAGGTGACCAAATACTTATTTTACTGAGGAATTTACCAATTAATTCATTAAAAATCCTTCAATGTGATTTTCTGGATTTTATTTTCTCATTTTGTCTCTCATAGTTGAGGTATACCTATGATGAAAATTGGAGACCTGTCTCATCTTTTAAGTGGGAAAACTTGCACAATTGGTGGCTGACTAAACACTTTTTTGCCCCACTGTATGTGGGCGCTTGGTAAAGTCCTGTGCACATGAGCTGAGTCCTGTCGGCCTCCGTCGGTCTATGATGACCATGGAAGAGAATCCTAGATGTCTACTCTGCTGGAACAGCACCGCCTGTGGCTGAACAGGCCAATGCGCGAATGGCAGTCCCTGTCACACAGGTCGCACTTGTGGGTGGTCTCCGTGCTGCTGGGTCTGTGGCGGTTCTTCCTGCGGGTCCTTTTTTCATCTGCTGCAGCAGTCAGTCTCTTTTCACCCGTCTTGAGCTGTCTGGTCAGGGTGCCTCTCCATTTGGAGTGGTCCGTTGCAAGGTCCTCCCAGCGCTCTGTGTTGATCTCCAGGGCCTTCATGTCTCTCTTGCAGACGTCTCTAAAGCGCAGCTGTGGGCGGCCAACATCTCTCCTGCCAGTCGCCAGTTCTCCGTAGAGGATGTCTTTAGGGATTCTGCCATCCTCCATACGGTGAACATGGCCTAGCCAGCGGAGCCTGCGCTGCCTGAGTAGAGTGAACATGGAGGGAAGGCCGGGGCGGGACAGAACTTCTGTGTTGGGCACTTTGTCCTGCCAGGATATGTCCAGGATGTGGCAAATGCAGCGCAAGTGGAAGGAGTTCAGTCTCTTTTCCTGCTGGGCGTATGTAGTTCACGTCTCACTCCCATAGAGCAGTGTGCTGATGACGCAGGCGTTGTACACTGCCATTTTTGTCTTGACAGAGAGTTTGGGATTCTCCCACACTGGTGTGGTGAGGCGAGTGAGTGTGAAGGCTGATTTTCTGATCCTCTTGTCGATCTCTGTATCAAGGGAGAGGTTGTTGCTGATCGTGGACCCCAGGTATGTGAACTGATTCATGACCTCCAGCTCGTAGTCTTCGATGGTGATGGTTGGTGGTGCTTCCGTGCCTTGCGCCAAGACGTTAGTCTTCTTCAGGCTGATGGTAAGCCCAAAGTCCTTGCATGCCTGGGAGAAGCGGTCAATCAGGGTCTGAAGCTCCTGCTGTGTGTGGGCTGCAACTGCAGTGTCATCTGCGAACAGCATGTCTCTGATTAGAGCCTCGCGTACTTTGGTTCTGGCTTTCAGGCGGGCGAGGTTGAAAAGCCTGCCATCAGATCTTGTGTGCAGGTAGATTCCCTCTGTTGCTGTGCTGAAGGCATGCCTCAGGAGCATAGCAAAGAAAATCTCAAAGAGGGTTGGCACAAGTACACAGCCCTGTTTCACTCCACTGCGTATGTTGAATGGCTCTGAGACGTTGCCGTTGTGCTGCACTATCCCCTGCATGTTGGTGTGAAATGATTCGATGAGGCTTTGCAACTTTGGTGGGCATCCTATCTTTGGCAGGATCTTGAAAAGGCCCTCTCTGCTGACCAGATCGAACACTTTGGTGAGGTCGATGAAGGCGACGTACAGGGGCATGTTCTGTTCTCCGCATTTCTCCTGGAGTTGGCGGATGGAGAATATCATGTCTACCGTTCATCGCTCAGTGCGGAAGCCACACTGAGACTCGGGGTAGACACGTTCGGCAAGCTTCTGTAGACAAACGAGAACAACTCGTGCGTAGACTTTGCCAACAACGCTGAGGAGGGAGATGCCCCTGTAGTTGTTGCAGTCGCTTCTCTCCCCTTTGTTTTTGTAGAGGGTGATGATCTTGGCGTCCCTCATGTCCTGTGGTACGGCACCTTCCTTCCAGCACTGACAGAGGACGTCATGCAATGGCAGCAGTAGGGCGGTCTTGCAGTGCTTGATCAGGTCAGGGGGTATGCCGTCGTTGCCGGGTGCCTTGCCAGCGGCCAAGCTATCAATGGCCTTGCTGAGTTCGGCGATGGTTGGCTCAGCGTCAAGTTCGTCCATGGATGGCAGGCAGTCAATGGCATCAAGGGCTGATGGTGTCACGGTGTTCTGTCTGGAGTAGAGGTCGGAGTAGTGTTCCACCCATCTCTCCATCTACTTGTTCTTTTCTGTGATCATCTCCCCAGTGGAGGATTTGAGGGGGGCCGTCTTGCTCTGAGCCGGACCAGGTGCTTTCTTGATGCCATCGTACATACCACGGATGTTCCCTGTTATGGCAGCGGTTTGAATGTCTTGGCTGAGCTGAGTCCAGTACTTGTTGGCACAGCGCCGAGCAGTCTGCTGAACTTTGCTTCTCGCCGCCCTGATAATCTGGAGATTTTTCTCGTTTGGGTACTTCTTGTGCTCAGCAAGTGCTGAGCGCTTGGCTTCAATGACAGGGGTCATCTCAGTCAACTTGGCATCAAACCAGTCCTGTGACTTCGAGGTCTTCCTCCCAAAGATAGCCAAGGCTGTGCGGTGGATGGTGTTTCGCAGCTCTTCCCACTTCTGCTTTGCAGATTCTCCTTCTTGTGGTACACCAAGTTCCTTCTCAAAGGTGGAGGCAAACTGCTCAACAAGTTCTGGTTCGGCCATCTTGCTGGTGTCAATCCGGGCCTTTCCAGGCTATCTAGCACGATGGAATTTCTTCAGCTGCAGCTTGACCTTGCAACACACCAATGAATGGTCTGTGTCGCAATCTGCACTCTGGAACGAACGGGTGATTCGCACGTTCTTCAGTGAGGTGCACCTGGTCAGGATCAAGTCCAGCTGGTGCCAGTGCTTTGAGCGCAGATGTCACCGGGAAACCTTGTGTTGGGTCTTGGTCTTGAAGAACGAGTTTGTGATGCACAGATCGTGATATGTGCAGAACTCGAGCAGCCGCTGTCCGTTGTCGTTCATTCTGCCCACGCCAAATGGTCCAAGACAGGAGGGCCAGGAGTCGTGGTAAGCACCCACTCTGGCATTGAAGTCTCCAAGGAGAATGAGTTGTTCAGAGTTGGGGATGATCCTGACAGTTGTTGCGAGATTCTGGTAGAACTCCTCTTTTGCCTCTGGTGTGGCTGTCAGTGTTGGGGCATACGCACTGACGAGGGTGACTGGGCCTTGAGTGGTGTTGAGGCGGAGGGTGAGGAGTTGTGCAGAGCCATCGCTGCCCGGTTCCACCATCTTCAGCAAGGTGTTCTTCACTGCGAAACCCACTCCGTGTTCCCTATGTTCGTCACTGCCCTTTCCCTGCCAGTAGAACGTGTAGTCCTTCTCTCTCAGTGTGCCTGCGTCAGCCAACCCTGTTTCCTGGAGAGTGGCGGTATCCACTTCCAGTCTCTTCAGCTCATTATTGATGATGGCAGTCTTCCTGGTGTCGTTGATGTCCTTGAGGTTAGCAGTGAGTCCTGTCATCATAGTGCGGACGTTCCAAGTTCCCAGTTTTAGAGTTGGTCTCTTTTGTTTTTTTGTCTTGCCTGGTGTGAAGGTTCTCAGCCTGCAGTTCAGACTTCTCCTCATCCCCATGCACCCAATGAGGAAAGCAAGCTGTGGCGAGACAACACCTTATTGGCTGGGGGCTGCCCAGCTTGAGGCGGGCGGTAGCTGTCCAGTGAGATCCGATGATCTCTCCCACCGTTGGGAACAACCCCTGGCACCACACTCTATGCCAATTGAGCGGTGGCTTATAACCGGTAACTGTCATTCCCCGTGTTTTGTCTACGCCAAAGGCGAAGCTGGAGTGTCCTCTCCAGTGATCCGGTGTTCTACCTTCCAGCGTTGGGCGTTGGTAGGATTCAAGCCTGGGCAGGAAGATATGGAGGACAAGATGTTGCCCATGCAGCATGTCCCCCCTCTCCACGTCACTGATGAATCCAAAGGAACAGCAGGGCTGCTACAGTTTGGCGCCAGCACCGTCGCAGGAGCTGCCAGAACGATGTTGAGCACAACAGAGAACTGCCTTAGGGACTCCGACTCCGGATTTTTCCTCAGGGTTGACTCCCGAAGCCTTTCCCGTGACCGGGTGTGCCGCAAGGCAGCGGAGGTTTGAAATCAGGGTTTACCTTCCCCTAGATGGGCTACCTTCCCAGGTTGACGAGCCACCATCTACCCGAAGCATCTGGTTTTAAGGCGCCAGAGATCCGCCCTCGCCCCTTCTATTAGTAAAAGCAGTTCCGCCGGGCTTAGAGACTAAACCACACGGGCAGGCTAGGAGTTGGACTTAGTTGTCAGAGGCTTTTCGAGACGCACGCCATAAGGAGCATTTAATGAGCACTGGGAGCTTAACCCCAGTGCCGCTCCTGGCTATGACAACCTTGGAACCAAGGTTTTGGTCAGACAATGTACCATTGACCCTTACTCTCTGTGTCCTGTTGGTAAAAAAATCCAGAATCCAACCCACCAGATTATTACTCAAATCAAATTGTTGCAGGAGCCTTTCAAGTAAAATATGAGGTTGGATTGTATTAAAGGCAGAAGAAAAGTCCACAAATAAAAGCCTGGCGTGTATTTCACGTGTATTTGAGTCCTGTATTTCACTACATTTTCAATAAATCCTTACAGACATAACATGTGCCTAAGATCTGGAAAGATGCTGTGGTTGTCCCCGTTCCAAAATCCAGCTGTCCTAAAACGGTAAATGATTTTAGACCAGTTGCTTTGACTTCAATTTTAATGAAAATTTTTGAAAAACTGGTCAGATTTGAGGTCCTAAAGCAGACTGAGAATGCATTGCATCCTTTGCAGTTTGCCTATAGGCCTCACAGAGGAGTGGAGGATGCCACTGTCACTCTGTTTAACATGCTTTTTGAACATCTGGATTTTAATGGGACACACGCCAGGTTTTTATTTGTGGACTTTTCTTCCGCCTTTAATACAATCCAACCTCATATTGTAGTTGAAAGGCTCCTGCAACAATTTGATTTGAGTAATGAGTATTGGTATTCTGGTATTCTGGTATTCTGGATTTTTTAACCAACAGGACACAGAGAGTAAGGGTCAATGGTACATTGTCTGACCAAAAGTGTTCTTCTACTGGCTCTCCACAGGGGTGTGTGTTGTCACCATTACTCTTCATCCTGTACACAAACATGTGTCGGAGCAGACATGACAACCGACACATTATAAAGTATGCTGATGATTCAGTTGTTGTCAGTCTCCTCCAGGATGGCGAGAGTGGCCACGGCCCAGTAGTTGATGATTTTGTTCACTTGTGTGAGGATTCCTACCTGCAGCTGAATACGACAAAAACTAAAGATATGATTATTGACTTTAGGAGGAAAACTCCCAGGCACAAAGTCACCGTACTAAAAGGCCAGACCACTGAATGTGTACAATCCTACAAATATCTTGGGACGATTATCGATAGTAATTTAAACTTTGAAGAGAACTGTGAAAAGATGTGCAAAAAGGGTCAGCAACATTTGCATTGTTTAAGGAAACTTGCACGCTTCCAAATTGATGGAACCATAATGACAATGTTTTATCGGGCTTTTATTGAATCTGTTTTAGCCTTTTCTTTAGTGTCATGGTTTGGTCAGATAAAACTGAAACAGAGGAAATCCTAGGATCAGGTAGTTAGATAGTCCAGTCGTTTGCTTGGTGAGTCACAGCTGAGCCTGACATCCCTGTACACCAGACAGGTACAGAGGATTGCTACCTCCATTTTAAATGATGACTCCCACCCTTTGCACTGCCACTTTCAGCTTCTTCCCTCCAGATGGAGGTTTGCTGTCCCAAAAAGTAAAACCCAGCGATACAAAAACAGCTTTGTACCTGCTGCTGTTAAAGAGTTGAACAAGTTGTAACAATATATTGCACATAATTTAGTTACCTATTTATTAATTTGATTTTATATTTACTTATTTTTGTAGGTTTTTTATTTGGGTTCTAAATCTTTTATTGGGTTTTAGACTTTTGAGTTTTTAACCTCTTTGACTAGTCTTTAACTTTTTAATATGACCCTTCTCTCTTATCTCCTTGTTTTTTGTTTTTTTTTCTCTTATCTCTTTGTCTTATGTCCTGATTGGTGGAGCCTTGAGTACTTTTATCATGTTTATAGTCAGCTTCATGTGTGCCTGTGTTTGTGTTCATGTTGAATGTAATTGTGGTTTGTAAATATGGATGTCACCTGACTGCAAAACAAATCTGTCTACGGGTACAAATAAAGTAACCTGAACCTGATCCTGAACCATGCTCCCACAAAGCCCTCCCTCCTCCCCAAATACCCAGAAAGGGGACTAACCACCCCCCCTTACCCGTCCTTTGGGCTTGAGCCGGTACCCATAGCGGCTGTAGCGGGGGGTTGGCGATCCAGTTGAACGACCCTGCAGGCGGGGTGTACAGGAGGGCACGTCAGTCTGTGGAGGGAAAAAGGGAGGGAGCGAAAACACATCAGCTTCGCAAGCACAGGTCCCTGCCAAGGGATCACCAACTTGCAGAGCTGTCAGGGTAGAGCATTTTTGGGTTGTTACAGCTTTAAGGCTGTAACAAAGTGAATGATATTATTAATGTAATGTATATTGGATTATTGTTTTCTTTTTTATATATTTGTATGTGTGTATTTTTATTAGTTCGGATTGATGAATTGATTATGGTTTGCACCTGTGCTGATTGATTGAATCAGCGGGAGCCAATTGGCGAGCTCCTGCTGTGAACTCTTGTCCGGAAAGACTTATTTAAGGATGGTGCATGAAAGAGCTGCTGACAGGTTGGACAATCAGGTCAGACGGATCAGATTGATGGAACGTTGTCGCTGACAAAGTGAAGGAGACGAGGTCAGAAAGACATGTGGACAGTAGGACGTGATGACAGAGGACCTGAGGATATGCGGAGGTGAATTAACAAGGAGCACGGAGGAAACGAGGTCAGGAGCGGAGAAAGGATGGAGGAAGCGCAGGTGTGGTGATTCGACAGTGGTAGCACGGGATCGAGGATGCTGTGAGGGTCCAGACGACGGAGATGCCCTTGAGCTGGAGGAAAAGCACTGCCTAGCTAAGTGGAAGGAATGTGCTCACTATCTGTGTGTGTGAATGAGTAATAGTCCCGTTGTGTTCACGGGAGGTTGAGTTTTTGTGCTGCGCTGTGTGCCGCAGGTCTTCCTGGATGACGGATTCGTGGGAGCCGCTCCTCTTCTCCTCTTCCTGTTCACCTCCTCTCATCGGGTCCAGAGTTCTCCACCTTCGAGGCGTACCAGGTTCAGGTTCAGGTTCAGGTTACTTTATTTGTACCCGTAGGTAGATTTGTTTTGCAGTTGGTGACATCCATATTTACAAGCCACAATTACATTCAACATAGACACAAACACAGGCACACATCTTACAAAATAGGTAAATATAAAATATGTACAATATAATTTTTATAGCTTGTTCAACTCTTTGACAGCAGCAGGGACAAAGCTGTTTTTGTAGCGCTGGGTTCTACTTTTTGGGACAGCAAACCTCCGTCTGGAGGGAAGAAGCTGAAAGTTGCAGTGCAAAGGGTGGGAGTCATCATTTAAAATCGAGTCGGCCATCCTCTGTACTTGTCTGGTGTACAGGGATGTCAGGCTCAGCTGTGACTCACCAAGCAAACGACTGGACCATCTGACTACCTGATCCAAGGATTTCCTCTGTTTCAGTTTTATCTGACCAAACCATGACATTAAAGAAAAGGATAAAACAGATTCAATAAAAGCCCGATAGAACATAGTCATTATGGTTCGGTCAATTTGGAAGCGTGCAAGTTTCCTCAAACAATGCAAATTTTGCTGACCCTTTTTGCACACCCTTTCACAGTTCACCTCAAAGTTCAATCCACTATCAATAATCGTCCCAAGATATTTGTACGATTGTACACATTCGGTGGTCTGGCCTTTTAGTATGGTGACTTTGTGCCTGGGAGTTTTCCTCCTAAAGTCAATAATCATATCTTTCGTTTTTGTTGTATTCAGCTGCAGGTAGGAATCCTCACACCAGTGAACAAAGTCATCAACTACTGGGCCATGGCCACTCTCACCATCCTGGAGGAGACTGACAATGACTGAGTCATCAGCATACTTTATAATGTGTCTGTTGTCATGTCTGCTCCGACACATGTTTGTGTACAGGATGAAGAGTAGTGGTGACAACACACACCCCTGAGGAGAGCCAGTAGAAGAGCACTTTAGGTCAGACAATGTACCATTGACCCTTACTCTCTGCGTCCTGTTGGTTAAGAAATCCAGAATCCAACCCACCAGATTATTGCTTAAATCAAATTGTTGCAGGAGCCTTTCAACTAAAATATGAGGTTGGATTGTATTAAAGGCAGAAGAAAAGTCCACAAATAAAAGCCTGGCGTGTGTCCCATTAAAATCCAGATGTTTAAAAAGCATGTTAAACAGAGTGACAGTGGCATCCTCCACTCCTCTGTGAGGCCTATAGGCAAACTGCAGAGGATCCAATGCATGTTCAGTCTGCTTTAGGACCTCACATCTGACCAGTTTTTCAAAGTACCAGAGGGTCTTGGACAAGCCCGGACCAATTGTGCCTTCTTCCGGGTCAAGGAGAACAACAGCGAGTGTTCATGGTCGGACAGCCAGTGAATGCATCACCACTCCACAGTGAACGCACTGAAGGTTCTCTCATGAAGCATAGGGAGTGACTTGTATGTGTAGTTTAGCGTAGCCCAATGGTGGGCGTCCACGCCGGGCAGCTTAGGCCAACACCACCTGCTCATCTGGCAACACAAAAGCAGGCTTCAGCCTGTCGACGCAGATGGTCTCCCTATGTCCCCCCAAGTCTAAAACAAAATGCTTCGCCCCATGTTCCAACACGGTCCGTCGTACGGTGTGTGCAGCAAGGTCAGGTGCACAACATTCATTCATTCATCTTCTTCCGCTTAATCCTTTTCGGGTCGCAGGGGAGCTGGAGCCTATCCCAGCATCTTTGGGCGAGAGGCAGAGTACACCCTGGACAGATCGCCAGTCCATCGCAGGGCCAACACAGAGACAGACAACCATTCACTTTCACAGCCATACCTAAGGACAATTTAGAATCCCCAGTTTTGATGCCAATTAACCTAACTTGCTTGTTTTTGGCATGTGGGAGGAAACCGGAGAAATCCCGGAGTAAACCCACGCAGACACGGGGAGAACACGCAAACTCCACACAGATCACTGTTGGTCGGGGGCTGGGATCGAACCCAGGATCCCCCAGCCAAGGGTGAGTTGCTTTGCTGCCGCAGTGCTAACCACTGCACCACTGCGCTGCCCCAGGTGCATAACATGCCTGACAAAAAACAAAACTGGTGTTCTGCAAACTTTTTGGGACAAAGATGAGGGGAAAACATGGTGGGCCGCGCCCAGTACATTTAAAGCCTCCATACCGTGCAAAAATTGCGCGGGCAGATCAGCCTCGGCTACGGGGTTTACCCATTGTGTATCTATGAGCGAAGCTCTGAGCACTGCTTTAGGTGACCTATGAAAATGTTCGCATAACCTGTTAGCCTGGGGGTTGTACGGGGTCATCATCATCATCATAGCAGTCTGTCGTGGGCGACAATGACTGTTTCATTTAGGTCTGATCAGATTCTTCCACACAGCTCTGGCCTTAGCCTTCTGCTACCAGGAACTCCTGTCTATGTCCAACTTCTTCAAGTTTCTTTTTACAGTGTCTTTAAATCTGAGCCTTGGTCTACCCTGATTGCGTTTGCCCTCGCATAACTGTGAGTAGAGTAACTGCCGAGGGAGACGCTCGTGGTCCATCCTCTCAACATGTCCGAGCCATCTCAGGTTCATCTGTATTAGCATGTCCTCCATTGATGGTAGACCAGCTCGTTTCAACACTTCTATGTTGGTTATCTTGTCTTTCCATGAGATGTTCATTATGGCTCGAAGGTGTCTCATCATGTATGCGTGGAGTTTCTTCACCTGCACGCTGTAGACAGTCCAAGTTTCAGCACCGTACAATAGAGTAGCCAGTACTGTCACTCTGTACACTTTGCATTTCACACAGATTGACACATGTCGATTGTTCCACAGTCTCTCCCTCAAGTTTCCAAACACAGCGCTCACTCTTCCCATTCTGAGAGATAGTTCATCATCCAGCCTAGCATTCTCTGAAACAGTACTCCCTAGGTACTTGAAAGTCTTGCACTTGACTAGTGGCTCTGTACCAATGCTGATCTCATCTGGTAGTGATGTTGATAATTGGAACTTTGGTGGTTGAAAAAGGCACTCTGTCTTCTTTAGGTTGATTTGGAGGCTGAATTGGCTAGCTGTTCTTGCAAATTTCTCCACTAAAGATTGCATATCTTCCACGCTGTGTGCAACTAGAGCACTGTCGTCGGCAAAGAGCATTTCTCTTACTATCTTTATTGATGTCTTACCCTTGGCTTTAAACTGTGCCACATTGAACAAGTCTGCTTCTTTCCTTGTTTGAATGTATACTCCTTCTGAAGTGTCTTTGAAGGCCCCCTCAAGCATGGCTGCCAGATATAGCGAGAAGAGTGTAGGTGCCAGCACACACCCTTGTTTCACCCCGTTGCTTACTGAAAAGTCTGTAGATACTGAACCACTCATTGCCACGTTTGCTTGCATACCTGTATGGAGTGCCTCGATCAGGCTGACAAAATTCTCTGTACAACCATATTTCTTGAGTACCTGCCAAAGTCCTTGTCACGAAACAGTATTGAAGGCTTTACTGAAGTCTATGAAGACTACATAAAGCGGCATGTTCTGTTCGATACACTTTTCTTGAACCTGTTTCAAGCAGAAAATCATGTCCATTGTGCTTCTTCCACTTCTAAAGCCGCACTGGGTTTCCGGTAGTACATTCTGCGAGATGTGTTCACTGAGTCTGTTAAGCAGTACACGTGAGAGAATCTTACCAACAGTGGCTGGTAGTGATATACCTCGGTAATTTCCACAATCCTTCCTGTCACCTTTCTTGAACAAAGGCACAATACTTGCGTCCTTCCAGTCTTGAGGTACTTTCTGGGCATCCCATATCTCTTGGATGAGCTTGTGCAGGCAGTTGGTCAGCTGAACACCACCAAATTTCCACACTTCTGCTGGAATTCTATCCCTTCCTGGAGCTTTACCATCCTGTGTTGTCCTGATAGCTGCTATTAGTTCATCAAAATTTGGTGGTTCATCCAGACTTGATACATCTGGTCGCTGCACTAGAGCTTCTTTAGCCTCTTCAGTGAGATCTCCAGGGTTGTTTAGTAGTTGGTCAAAGTGGTCCGCAAATCTGTCCAGGATCTTGTCTTTCTCCTGCAAAACCGTTTCACCATCCATAGTCTTTAGTTGAATCAGTCCTCTAGGTTTAGGGCCGTAGATTTCTCTCAAACCTGTGAAGAATGTTTTCATGTCCTTCCTGTCTGTTACAGTTTGAAGTTCCTCCACTTTTTCATCCCACCAGTTGGACTTCATCTCTCTGGTGTACTTCTGTAGCTCACTCTGAGCCTTTGAGTATTTCTTCTTCTTCAAGCTTGTGTTACACTGTAGGTTTTCCTGCCTAGCTGTATTCCTCGCTTCTAGTAGTTTCTTCAGGTGTTCATCATGCTCATCAAACCAATCTCAATGTTTCCTCTCAGGGTAGCCTAATACATCATTCGCAGTCTGATACACCCTATCCTTCAGTATTGCCCATTTCTCTTCTATGTCATTCTCTGAGTTGTTTCTGTCCCAGTCTTTCAAGTTTTCATCCATTTCCTGTGTAAGTTCTTCCTGCTTCTTTTGGCCTTTCAGTGCACTAGTGTTTAGCTTCCGTGGTGGCTTCGCACCCGCCCTGTAGTGCTGTTTTCGTCTGCAAATCCTTAATCTAGATCTCAGCATAACATGATCACTGCCATAGTCTGCACCTCTCATTGCTCTGGTGTTCAGTACATCCCTTCTGTCTCTCTGCCTGACTATGATGTAGTCTAATAAGTGCCAGTGCTTGGATCTTGGGTGCATCCATGTCTTCTTGTGTGTGTCCTTGTGCTTAAATAGAGTGTTGGTTTTCACAAGGTAGTACTCTGAACATAGTGCAAGTAGAAGTTCTCCATTAGCATTGCACTTGCCTACTCCATGACTGCCTAGCACTCCTTTCCATTTCTCGGTGTCCGAACCAACGCTGGCGTTAAAATCTCCAATGAGTATCAGCCTGTCATCAGTCGGTACACGCCTGATAGTCTCACGTAAATCACTGTAGAACTCTTCCTTCACCTCCTCTGTGTTGGTCATTGTTTGGGCATATACACTGAGTGTGGCATACATCTTCCGCTGTAGTGGGAGTCTCATAGTCATTATCCTGTCGTTGATTGGCACCGGTTCCTCATCAAGCATTGCTGTTATCTCCTTTCTAACTGCAAAGCCCACTCCTGCTTCTTTCCTTTCTTGAGTTGATCTCCCACTGCAAAAGAAGATGTACCCATGGTCTTCCAAGCTGTCATATCCAGGCAATCTTGATTCACTAAGTGCAGCTATGTCTACATTGTACCTGTTCATTTCCAGGGCCACAAGTGCGGTCTGTCTTTCTGGGCGCTGTGATGTTGTTCTGTCCAACAGAGTGCGTACATTCCATTCTGCTACACACAAGGTTGCTGTTTTCCTATTCTTTTGTCTTCCCCAGACCTTGTAAGCCCAGGCGGCGTCCGAGCTGGTATGAGTTGCTTTCTGATTGACCATTTCATGCTTGCAAAGTATTTGAGCACTGCTAGCTTTTGCTGGACTAGCAGCACATTCTTGGCAGATAAAGGTAATATCAGTGGCAAGGACAAGCCAAGACAAACTGACTCCAGTATCTGTTGCAGTGGCTGACCAGATGATAGGTTTGTTTATCTCTGCTCTTTGTGTAGTGCATGTCACAATGCACCGACTGGCACAGTCGACCACAGACCTTGTGACAGATGTGTTTACCTGCCAGGATATCCAGTCTCACCCTGTGTAACTGGGAGTGGTCCACCACAGACCTGTGACAGATATTGTTTTTAGTTCTGCCAGGTTGCCCTGTTTCACCCTCCATGCCCTCGGAAGGGCAGGAATGCCGGTTGAGTCGCCGACGGCCCGACCCGTGAGACAGGTAGTACCAGTTTTCATGGTTATCCGGTAGCAAGCAAGCCAATGCCTGACCTGACAAAATGTACGGGGTAGTGCAGTGAATTTTGACCCCCAGGCTCTGGGCCATCGTGGACCAGAGTTCTGAAACGAATTGTGGACCCCTGTCAGAAGTGATGTCTGACAGGGATCCGAATCGTGCAACCCAAGCCGACAAAAAAAACACGAGCCACTTCTGCGGACATGGTAGAAGCAAGGCGGACCACTTCAGGCCAGCGCGTGGTGCGGCCCACGATTGTTAAAAGGTGCGGGAAACCTTGCAACAGCGAGAAAGGTTCCACCAAATCTACGTGGACATGGTCAAACCTCCTGGCTGGGGTTTGGAATGGCTTGAAGGGGGCTCTGGTGTGCTTGTGCACTTTGGCCCGCTGGCATGTGATGCAAGCTGCAGCCCACTCTTTCACGTCCTTGCGCAAGCACGGCCAGATGAATTTTGTCCCCACTAGCTTAACCGAAGCACTCACTCCCAGATGTGAAAGGAAGTGGACCTACTCAAAACACGATGGCGCCAAGAGTTCGGAACCACCAGGCACAGGCTGCTAGTGGAAACGTTGCAGAGGAATGGAGGGCACCCTTCTTGCACAACCCTGCTCTCCAGCCTTAACCCAGTAGGCACAGACTGGAGAATGCAAATGTCCGCGTCCCTAGCTTGCTCTGTGGCCATTGCAGGGAAATCTATTCCCATGTAGACTGGGGAGAACAATGCGTGTGACAGACAATCGGCCACGATGTTGAGCTTACCAGTGACGTGTTGAATGTCAGTAGTAAGCTCCGATCCATCCATCCATCCATCCATCCATCTTCTACCGCTTTTCCGGAGGTCCGGGTCGCGGAGGCAGCAGTTCAAGCAGAGAAGCCCAGACTTCCCTCTCCCCAGCCACCTGCTCCAGCTCTTCAGAGGGGATACCAAGGCGTTCCCAGACCACGTGGGAGACATAGTCTCTCCACCGAGTCCTGGGTCTGCCCCGGGGTCTCCTCCCAGTGGGACGTGCCCGAAACACCTCAAGTGGGAGGCGTCCAGGAGGCATCCTAATCAGATGCCCATACCACCTCAACTGACTCCTTTCAATGTGGAGGAGCAGCGGTTCTGCTCTGAGCCTCTCCCGGTTGACTGAGCTCCTCACCCTATCTCTGAGGGTGAGTCCAGCAATCCTACGGAGAAAGCTCATTTCAGCCGCTTGTATTCACGATCTCGTTCTTTCGGTCATTACCCAAAGCTCGTGACCATAGGTGAGAGTAGGAACGTAGATTGACTGATAAATCGACAGCTTTGCCTTAGAACTAAGCTCCCTCTTCACCACAACAGACCGGTACAACGTCCACATCACTGCAGATGCTGCTCCAATCCGTCTGTCGATCTCTCGCTCCATTCTCCCCTCACTCATGAACAAGACCCCAAGATACTTAAACTCCTCCACTTGGGGCAGGAGCCTGTCCCCAACCCGGAGAGGACAATCCACCTTTTTCCGACTGAGGACCATGGACTCGGACTTGGAGGTGCTGATTCTCATCCCAGCCGCTTCACACTCAGCGGCAAACTGTCCCAGCAAGAGCTGTAGGTCATTGCTGGATGAAGCCAACAGGACAACATCATCTGCAAACAACAGAGATGAGATCCTGTGGTCACCAAGCATGACACCCTCCATTCCCTGGCTGCGCCTAGAAATCCTGTCCATAAAAATTATGAACAGGATCGGTGACAAAGGGCAGCCCTGGCGGAGTCCAACTCTCACTGGGAATGAGTCTGACCGAGTGTTGGCAATATGAACCAAACTCTCACAACGGTCGTACAGAGACCGAATAGCTCGTA
The DNA here is from genome assembly GCA_020510985.1 of Pholidichthys leucotaenia. Classification (NCBI taxonomy): domain Eukaryota; kingdom Metazoa; phylum Chordata; class Actinopteri; order Cichliformes; family Pholidichthyidae; genus Pholidichthys; species Pholidichthys leucotaenia. The sequence continues at coordinate 43,835,419 of CM035841.1, forward strand.
ACAACAAGCCCGATACCCCATACTCCCGAAGCACCCCCCACAAAAATCCACTAGGGACGCGGTCAAATGCCTTCTCCAAGTCTACAAAACACATGTAAACTGGTTGGGCAAACTCCCACGAACCCTCAAGAATTCTGGAGAGGGTAAAGAGCTAGTCCGATGTGCCACGGCCAGGACGAAAACCACATTGCTCCTCCTGAATCCGAGGTTCGACCAACGGCCGGACTCTCCTCTCCAGTACCTTGGCATAGACCTTCCCAGGGAGGCTGAGGAGTGTGATCCCTCTAAAGTTGGAGCACACCCTCCGGTCCCCTTTTTTAAAGAGAGGAACCACCACCCCGGTTTGCCATGCCAAAGGCACTGCCCCCGACCCCCACGCAATGTTGCAGAGGCGTGTCAACCATGACAACCCAACAACATCCAGGGCCTTGAGGTACTCAGGGCGAATCTCGTCCACCCCTGGGGCCTGGCCACCAAGGAGATTTTTAACCACCTTGGCAACCTCAGCCCCTGTGATAGGCGAGTCATCCCCCTCGTCCCCAAACCCTGCTTCCTCTGTGGAAGGCGTATCAGTGGGATTGAGGAGATCCTCGAAGTATTCCTTCCACCGCCCGACGATGTCCCCAGTTGAAGTCAACAGTGTCCCATCCGCACCATACACAGTGTGGACAGGGAGCTGCTTTCCCCTCCTGAGCCGCCGGACAGTTTGCCAGAATCTCTTTGAGGCCGACCGAAAGTCTTGTTCCATGGCCTCACCGAACTCCTCCCATACCCGGGTATTTTCTTCAGCAACCACCCGAACTGCACTCCGCTTGGCCTGCCGGTACACCTCAGCTGCTTCGGGAGTCCCACAAGCCAACCAAGCTTGATAGGACTCCTTCTTCAGCTTAATGGCCCCCCTCACCACTGGTGTCCACCACTTGGTTCGGGGGTTGCCACCACGAGATGCACCGACCACCTTGCGGCCGCAGCTCTGGGCCGCCGCTTCAACAACAGAAGTGGAGAACATGGCCCATTCAGACTCCATGTCTCCAGACTCCCTCGGAATGTGGTTGAAGTTCTTCCAGAGGTGGGAGTTGAAGACCTCCCAGACAGGGGCCTCAGCCAGACGCTCCCAGCACACCCTCACTATACGTTTGGGTCTACCAGGTCTGAATGGCTTCCTCCCCTGCCATCGGATCCAACTCACCACCAGGTGGTGATCAGTTGACAGCTCTGCACCTCTCTTTACTCGGGTGTCCAAGACATACGGTCGCAGGTCTGATGACACGATAACAAAATTGATCATCGACCTGCGACCTAGGGTGTCCTGGTGCCAGGTGCACATATGGAGGTGGGGGTCCGGTGCTATGTGGATCTGGTGGCGGTCAAAGGCGGAGACCTTGGCGGACTGATCCCAAGCTTTCTAAACTGGCTTTCTTCTTTGGTAGTAAACTCCGATATCGCAGCCAAATGCCGTTGCTGCCAGGCCGACCACAGTTTCGAGACATTGGACATCGTGTACGTCAGCGGCTTTTGGTCCACGAATGCGGTGAACTCCCACCCCTCTTGCCAAAACTGGAAATGGCAGGTCGCCAGGTGGAGAGCCAGCAACTCTCTATCGAACATGCTGCATTTGCGTTCATTGTCGTGCAAAGTTTGGCTGAAAAAATGTGAGCGGCTGCCACGAACCGGAGATGTACTGTTCCACCATTGCCCCTATGGCAACATCAGACTCGTCCGTAGTGAGTGCTATCTGTGCAGACAGATCTGGGTGAGCTAGCAACGCGGCATCTGCAAGCGCTGTTTTGGCGTTAGTAAAAGCCTGGACTCACTCGGGAGTCCAGTCAATGGCTTCCGCGGGCTTCTTTTTTTTAAACGCGGCATACAACGGCTGCATCAGCTGGGCTGCCTGGGGAAGGAAACGGTTATAAAAATTAACCATTCCCAAAAACTCCTGTAGTGCTCTCATGGTCTGCAGACATGGAAAGGGTGACACAGCGCGCGTCTTTTCTGGTAACGGAATCGCGCCCTCCGGCGAAATGTGGTGGCCCAAAAATTCAATCACTTGCACACCGAACTCGCACTTCGCCGGGTTAACTATCAGCCCGTGTGCCTCCAACCTCTGGAAAACTGTCTTGAGGTGGGTGAGGTGCTCCTCCTCGGACGCGCTCACAACCAGAATGTTGTCTAAGTAGACAAAAATGAAGGATAAGTCGCGAAGCACTGCATCCATCATCCTCTGGAATGTCTGTGCCACACCTTTTAATCTGAACGGTATGCGTAAAAACTTGAAAAGGCTGAAAGGAGTTATTACCACTGTTTTTGGAACCTCTTCCGCATGCACTGGGACCTGATGGTATCCGCGGACCAGATCCACTTTCGAAAAAACATGCGCCCCAGCAAAGTGCATGGAAAAATCCTGGATGTGTGGAATGGGATAATGACTGTGTTCTGTGGCATTATTCAAGCACCAGAAATTGCCGCACGGTCGCCATGACCCGTCGGCTTTAGGCACCATGTGAAGCAGGGATGCCCATGGACTGTTGGAGCGCCTGATGATGCCCAGCTGCTCTAACTTGGCAAATTCCTCTCACGCACAAGTCAGTTTAGCTGCATCCAAGTGCCGAGGTCGCGTGAACACCAGTGGGCCATTTGTCGTTATAAAGTGTTTGACCCCGTGTTTCGTTACCATAGCCGAAAAAGGCAGGACCATGAGTGCTGGGAACTGTGTGAGCAAATGTTGGTACTTACTTCCTGGAGCTGTAATGTTAGCCAGAGTTGTCGACCCAGCTCCCCGAGCTGTACAGGGCAGTGAGGTAAAAGAAACAGCATCCACTAATCTCTTATTAGCAACATCGACTAACAACCCACAAGCACATAAAAAATCTGTGCCTAAAATGGGGCCGGAACATGCAGCTACAACAAAGTCCCACTGAAAGTTGCATCCATGTAAGCATATTGTCAGTGTCCACTTGTCAAATGTTGTGATGGTGGATCCCTTGGTGTCCTTGAGCTTGGGATCACTGAGTCCTGCCACCCTGTCTGCATTGACTGGCAGGATGAGGCTCTTCTGGGAGCTGGAGTCCACCAAAAACCGTCTCCCCGAACTTGTGTCCGTGACATAAAGCAGTCTGTTCCTCACTGTAGCTGGTAGAACCCTAAAGAACAATTGGGTGAAAAGGAAAGATTCATCGTCCTTCTCCCTCAGCGCCAACATGCTCTCCATGAACTTCACTGCTGATCTGTCTCCTAATTCTGAGCGCATTTGGAATCTCTGCCCTCTCACTGTCAGAAAGGGTATAGCGCTGAAGAAGCATCCTCTTGAGTGCTTCATATTTTCCTTGGGCATGCGGCTCCAGGAGCAGGCTTTTCACCTGATGCGTGGCACGCGCATCCAATGCAGCGACCACATAGTAATACTTGGTATCGTCCGTTGTTATCATGCAGAGTGCGAACTGGACTTCAATGTGCAAGAACCACGCAGTCAGGTTGTGAAGCCAGAAGTCTGGGAGTTTGACTGCGACAGCGCATGCAGCGCTTTTGCTCTCCCTCCAGGTGGTCTCCAGGGCGGTGCTCAGCTCGCTTTCCATGGCATGTCTTGGGGTCACCAATGTGGAGAAAGGAAGCAGGAAAGGCAACGAGCTGGATGACACAGAAACTTTATTCCATTTCCAACCAACAGTACAGTAAAAGAGCTCCCGGGTCTCTTGCATTCGTCTTTTATATCTTTAATACCATGCATTGAGACCCAGAATTTCTGACCATAATACATTGTTGTTTAGAATAAAGCCTGTGTGGCACATTAACATGATTTAACGCCAGCACCGCTCTCACACCCTTCTTCTTCCAGCGGCTCCGGCATTTACTCCTCTCCCCGGAGGGTGCGTAGTCCTTACTGTCCCGTCTGATACCCCCTGGTGACACCTCCTCTTTTGGTCCATTGTTCCCCCATTCCCCAGCTTCCTTCTCTGGGTGGAGAAGTCGCACACTATGCCCCCACAAGAGATTTATATTTCATTCAGCCAGTTGTAGAAAAAAACAAAGGAAAGAAAATACACATCGGAGACAAGAGACCACTTTCACTAGATTGAGAGGTGGGCTCACTGGATTAAATTAAACACTGTTTATTTTGGGGAAACATCCATCCATCCATCCATCTTCTACCACTTTTCCGGTGGTCCAGGTCGCAGAGGCAGCAGTTCAAGCAGAGAAGCCCAGACTTCCTTCTCCCCAGCCACCTGCTCCAGCTCTTCAGAGAGGTTACCAAGATGTTCCCAGACCAGCTGGAGACATAGTCTCTCCAGCGAGTCCTGGGTCTTCCCTGGAGTCTCCTCCCAGTAGGACATGCCCGAAACACCTCAAGTGGGAAGCGTCCAGGAGGCATCCTAATCAGATGCCCATACCTCCTCAACTGGCTCCTTTCAATGTGGAGGAGCAGCGGTTCTACTCTGAGCCTCTCCCGGTTGACTGAGCTCCTCACCCTATCTCTGAAGGTGAGTCCAGCAATCCTACGAAGAAAGGTCATTTCAGCTACTTGTATCCGTGATGTCGTTCTTTAGGTCATTACCCTAAGCTCGTGACCATAGGTGAGAGTAGGAACGTAGATTGACTGGTAAATCAACAGCTTTGCCTAAGAGCTTAGCTCCCTCTTCACAACAACAGACCGGTACAATGTCCGCATCACTGCAGATGCTGCTCTGATCCGTCTGTCAATCTCTCGCTCCATTCTCCCCTCACTTGTGAATAAGACCCCAAGATACTTAAACTCCTCCACTCGGGGCAGGAGCCTGTCCCCAACCCAGAGAGGACAATCCACCTTTTTCTGGCTGAGGACCATGGACTCGGACTTGGAGGTACTGATTCTCATCCCAGTAAGAACTGTAAGTCATTGCTGGATGAAACCTGCAGGACAACATCATCTGCAAACAACAGAGATGAGATCTTGTGGTCACCAAGAATGACACCCTCCGTTCCCTGGCTGTGCCTAGAAATCCTGTCCATAAAAATTATGAACAGGATCGGTGACAAAGGGCAGCCCTGGCGGAGTCCAACTCTCACTGGGAAGGAGTCCGATGGAGTGTTGGCAATACGAACCAAACTCTCACAATGGTCATACAGAGACTGAATAGCTCGTTACAACAAGCCCAATACCCCATACTCCCGACACCCCCCCCCCCACACACAAAATCCACGAGGGACGCGGTTGAATGCCTTCTCCAAGTCCACAAAACACATGTAAACTGGTTGGGCAAACTCCCACGAACCCTCGAGGATTCTGGAGAGGGTAAAGAGCTAGTCCGATGTGCCACGGCCAGGACGAAAACCACATTGCTCCTCCTGAATCCGAGGTTCGACCAACGACCGGACTCTCCTCTCCAGTACCTTGGCATAGACCTTCCCAGGGAGGCTGAGGAGTGTGATCCCTCTAAAGTTGGAGCACACCCTCCGGTCCCCTTTTTTTAAGAGAGGAACCACCACCCCGGTTTGCCATGCCAAAGGCACTGCCCCCGACCCCCACGCAATGTTGCAGAGGCGTGTCAACCATGACAACCCAACAACATCCAGGGCCTTGAGGTACTCAGGGCGAATCTCGTCCACCCCTGGGGCCTGGCCACCAAAGAGATTTTTAACCACCTTGGTGACCTCAGTCCCTGTGATAGGCAAGTCATCCCCCTTGTCTACAAGCCCTGCTTCCTCTGTGGAAGGCGTATGAGTGGGATTGAGGAGATCCTCGAAGTAGTCCTTCCACCATCCGACGATATCCCCAGTTGAAGTCAGCAGCGCCCCATCCGCACCATACACAGTGTGGACAGGGAGCTGCTTCCCCCTCCTGAGCCACCGGACAATTTGCCAGAATCTCTTCGAGGCCGACCAAAAGTCTTGTTCCATGGCCTCACCAAACTCCTCCCATACCCGAGTTTTTGCTTCAGCAACCACCCGAGCCGCACTCCGCTTGGCCTGCCGGTACACCTCAGCTGCTTTGGGAGTCCCACAAGCCAACCAAGCTTGATAGGACTCCTTCTTCAGCTTTATGGCCCTCCTTACCACTGGCGTCCACCACTTGGTTCGGGGGTTGGCACCACAAGATGCTACAACGACCTTGCGGCCGCAGCTCTGCGCCGCTGCTTCAACAATGGAGGTGGAGAGCACGGCTCATTCAGACTCCATGTCTCCAGACTCCCTCAGAATGTGGTTGTTCTTCCGGAGGTGGGAGTTGAAGACCTCCCGGACAGGGGCCTCAGCCAGACGTTCCCAGCACACCCTCACTATATGTTTGGGTCTACCAGGTCTGAATGGGATTCTACCCTGCCATTGGATACAACTCACCACCAGGTGGTGATCAGTTGACAGCTCTGCATCTCTCTTTACCCAAGTGTCTGTCACAGTTTGAAAGTGGAAAAGGAATCCTGCCGACAGCGCCCGAAAAGTGTTGCAGTTTGAAGATGGAAATTACTGTGAGCACATGATTTAAAATATAAGATTCCCGGGCCACAACAACACAAACTCTCAGAGAGGCAGAAGATCAGTTATATGCTTTACTGGACAAATTTTAAAATAATACAGTATATAAAATACAACAGTTCAAAATAAAAACACATGTTAAAAATGTGCAGTCTAAAAAGATAAGATCACATTAAATCCTAAAAATACCCAGGAATTTGTCCAGGGGGAAATAAAAACCATTAATCCAACTGATCTAAACTAGAGGTTGTCCCTTACACTAGACATGCAGAAAGAGAAGCTTTGCCATGTTTTACAGCGGGGTGGGTGCGTGTCCGCTATCCATCAGAGCATGATTGGACGCTGCCGTCCTCATCAGTCCCAACACGATGTGTTGTTCATCAGGGCTCATCCATAGCCCTTGGTACGCATCCCTGGTGGGCAGTTCTGACACCAGGGGAAAGAAGCAGGCAGGAGGAGAGGAGAGGGTCAGGCTCCTCCAGTTCTATCTCTGGGAAACACCTGCAGCACACACGCAGCACAAAACTCAACACTTTTTTTTTTTTTTTTTTTTTTTTTTTTTTTCTCTCGGCGCCACACGAGTAGGCTGCCTTTTGCAACAGCGGCTCGATTCCGAGTCTTTTTCCCTTCCTCTCTCTTTTGATTCGTCTTTTTTTTTCACCCCACTTATATCACGGACACACAGATCGTCCCAAATGTCTCCTGAGCCGGTGGACGGAGCCACTGTTTATAGCAGGATACGATACAGCAGGGAAGAGCTGCTAGCATTCAACCGCCACCCGGTCCCATTGGAAAAACTCGACATACCCAGAGAACTGAGGCGAAAACACCGTGGCTGCCGGGCTGGAGTAAGGCGGAGGACAAAAAATATAAGGTACAGACCCTCCCTTCCATCTGTTGTCATGGGAAATGTACGGTCGATACTGGGAAAGTTAGATGAGCTAGCGGCTATCTCCCGTTATGATAGCACATACCGGGAGTGCTCTCTCCTTTTGTTTACTGAGACGTGGCTAACTGAACTAGCAGCAGATGCTAACATTGAGCTGGAGGGTTTTCACATGATACGAGCTGACCGAACACCAGACAGTGGCAAAACTAGGGGCGGTGGAGTGATAATGTATGTTAACAACAACTGGTGCAGACCGGGACATATCACTGTTAAACAACAACACTGCAGCAAAGACATTGAGTTGCTAGCTGTTAGCATGAGGCCTACATATCTCCAGAGAGAACACTCACACGTGATCTGCATTGTTGTTTATGCAAATCCGACGGCGAACGCTGGGACAGCGCGTGACGTCATCCATTCAGTAACCAGCAGGCTGCAGACAGAACACCCAGATGCTCTTCTCCTCATCTCAGGCGATTTCAACCATGTTTCACTATCTCCCATTCTACCCACGTTCACCCAGTATGTCACATGCCACACTAGAGACAATAAAACACTGGATTTATTCTACGCAAACACTAAGGAGGCGTACACCTCATCACAACTCCCCCCACTCGGGAGATCGGATCACAACTTGGTTCATCTCCGGCCGGTGTACAAACCCCTAGTGCACAGACAACCTCCGGCCATGCACACTGTGGAGTTATGGTCTGAGGAGACAATGGACACTCTAAAGGACTGTTTTGAAGCCACCGCCTGGAAGCAGCTCTGCGATCCACATGGTGAGGACATCGATGGCCTCATTCACACCTTCACGGGCTACCTCAGCTTCTGTGTGGACAAATCCGTTCCCACCAAGACCATACGGCGTCACTCAAACAACAAACCCTGGATCAACCCTGAGATAAAAACACTTCTGAGAGAGAAGAAGAGGATCTTCAGGTCGGGGAACAGGGAGATGCTGAAGTCCGTACAGAGGGAGCTGAGGAGAAAGATCAGAGAAGGCAAGGACAGCTTCAGGAAGAAGATGGAGGACAAGCTGCAACAGAGCGACATCAGCGGGGTCTGGAGAAACCTCAAAACCATCTCGGGGCTCCAGAATACCTCCCCCCAGGCCACGGGGGGCAGGGAGTGGGCGAACAACCTGAATCTGTTTTTCAATAGATTTGACCAACCGCCCTCCCCCCTGTCTGCACAACAACCACTGCTGCCTCTAAAGAAATCAAGTCCTGCTGCCCACTCCCCACTCCACCAACACCCCCCCACTCCCAACACACAGCCCCCCATCCTGACCCTGACCGAGACCCAGGTGAGGACGGAGCTGAGGAAGATCAAAGCGAGGAAGGCGCCGGGACCGGACGGCATCAGCGCAAAGCTCCTCAAGTCCTGTGCAGACCAGCTGTGTGGGATTGTGACGTATATCTTCAACATGAGCCTGAAACTGGGGAGGGTACCACAGCTGTGGAAAACATCTTGTGTGGTACCTGTACCAAAAACTTCCCACCCCAAAGACCTGAACAGCTACAGACCGGTGGCCTTGACGTCCCACTTGATGAAGACCCTGGAGAGACTGCTCCTTGCTCACCTCTGCCCCCTGGTGGAACCAGCGATGGATCCACTCCAGTTCGCCTACCAGCATGGCATTGGGGTGGAGGATGCGGTGATCTTCCTCCTTCACCGTTCTCTGTCCCACCTGGAGAAGCCCGGGAATATGGTGAGGATCATGTTCTTTGACTTCTCCAGTGCTTTCAACACCATCCAACCGATGATCCTGAAGGACAAGCTACTGCGAGCAGGGGTGGACCAGCACCTGTCATCATGGATCCTGGACTACCTCACGAACCGGCTTCAGTTTGTGAGAACCCGGGACTGTGTGTCCGACACGATCATCAGTAGCACGGGGGCCCCCCAGGGAACGGTGCTGGCTCCCTTCCTGTTCACTCTTTATACTGCAGACTTCTCACACAACACAACACACTGCCATCTACAGAAGTTCTCTGATGACTCTGCGATCGTTGGCCTCATCTCCAATGGAGATGAAGCTGAGTACAGAGGGCTTATCCAGGACTTCGTGGACTGGTGCCATCGGAACTGCCTCCAGATCAACGCGAGGAAAACTAAGGAGCTGGTGGTGGACTGCTACAGGCATGGGCAGCCCCTCACAGCACCAGTAAATATACAGGGAACAGACATCGAGATGGTGACATCCTATAAGTACCTGGGTGTTCATCTGAACAATAAACTAGACTGGTCACACAATACTGACGCACTCTACAAGAAGGGACAGCGCAGGCTGTTCCTGCTGAGGAGACTCAGGTCTTTTGGTGTACAAGGGGCGCTGCTGAAGACATTCTATGACACGGTGGTGGCATCAGCCATCACTTTTGGAGTGGTCTGCTGGGGCAGTGGCATTACTGCAGCCGATAGGAAGAGACTGAACAAACTGATTAAGAAAGCTAGCTCTGTCCTGGGGCAGCGCCTTGATCCGATGGAGGAGATAGGAGAGAGAAGGACGGTGGCTAAACTGTCATCTCTGCTGGAGTCTGAGTTCCACCCTATGCAGGACATACTGGATGCACTGAGGAGCTCATTTAGCAGCAGACTACATCATCCCAGGTGCACAACCGAGAGGTTTCGTAGGTCCTTCCTACCAACGGCTGTCAGACTGTACAACCTAAGCAGGGCTGCTCGCAGAGATAGCAAAAAGACGTAACAAACTAATAGTTTTTTGAATGCAAAAGATGCAATAGACTTACACAATGGTCCCCTCCGGCATACAACTAGGAACATACCGGTCGCTATGGAGGGTGAGAATATGTATGGGCACATAATCATACCATGTAGGATAACTAAGTAGAGGGTTATGCTGTTTCATCCCATCTAGCAACAATGCTCTGCACTGTGTGTGTTTATATATTTACATATTTATTCCATCTAGCTACAATGCTCCGCACTGTGTTTTTATATATCTACATATTATTCCATCTAGCTACATTGCTCCGCACTGTGTGTGTTTATATACTTGCATATTTATTCCACCTAGCTGCAATGCTCCGTACTGTGGGTGTTTATATATTTACATATTTATTCCATCTAGCTACAATGCTCTGCACTGTGTGTTCATATACTCATATATTTATTCCATCCAGCTACAATGCTCTGCACTGTGTGTCTGTGTGTGTGTGTGTATATATTTATTTTATAGTAATATGTACATATGTATATTAGCCGCTCTTGCTTGCTTGTTTTTTTCTTGCCTTCTGATTGTTGCTCTGAGTGTTGCTATCCCTGTGCTGTTGCAATCCTGGAATTTCCCCGTTGTGGGACTAATAAAGGCTTATCTTATCTTATCTTAACACCCCACCAACATCCTGGGTGGCTGATGATCATTTACATAGACACAGATACTCAACACGTTCCTTTTACTTATCTGTGTACGAGCCTTTCTCCACACAGCTGCCTCTCCTTCGGCGGGACCCTCTGGCATCCTCAAGGCCTCTCCGGTCCCAAGCCGCCACTGCCAATCCCAGCACCTGCTGCATTCATCACGTCCCATTCATACTAGTGTCCCCTCTACGTCTTCTCCTTCCACCTTGCCCACTCCATCAGTCCATCCATCCGTCCATCTCGATCGAATCTGCATCTCAACCCTTTCGTTCTCCTTCTATGTCTTTCTTCCTTTTCTCCATTCCTTCCCTCATTTTGTCTGCTCGCCCTCTTTGACCTCGGAGTGCTCTGTCCGAGCATCACCCCCTTCTTCCTCCTTCCTTCCTTCTCTCCCCTCTCAGTCCTTCCCTCCATCCATCCTTCTGTCCCTTTCTGCCCTCCTATCTCAGTCCTGCACCATCCTCTAATAGATCCCACCGGGGAAGAATTTGTAGCTGGAGGTCACTGATTGGCTCCTGCTGAGTAAATCAGTCAGCTCAGGTGCGAACAATAATCAAACCAAAACACACAGAAGTAAACTCAAATTTCAAAGCATGCAAAAAACTAAAAATCCAACATGCAATACATTAAGAAAATAAAAAAAAAAATCACACTAAGCAGGCCTACAGCTGCAATAAATTAAAGAAAATAAAGTACACACCCACAACCCTGAAGCTGCTTCCCTGGCATGTCCAAGACATACGGTCGCAGTTCTGATGACACGATAACAAATTCGATCATCAAACTGCAACCTAGGGTGTCCTGGTGCCAGGTGCACATATGGACACCCTTATTCTTGAACATGGTGTTCGTTATGGACAAACTGTGGTTAGTGTAGCGGCATGACATAATAAGCAGCGAACTGAGAGTTTTTAAGGGCGTTTTATTTATCATTCATCCTGCCATCACAGAACTCACCCCGACACTGTATAAGCGTGCCAGAGCGAGCCCTCAGGCTCTCAGGCAATGGGTGCAGTCAGAAGCAGTGGTCAGAGAGAGAGTGTTACAGAGCAATATGCAGTTTAAATACCCCACTACAGACAATACATGAAAGGCACATTTGCATCACAGTACTGAACAGGAAGCATGAACACCTGCATTTGAGTCACACATATCAACAGGATACTGGCAGGAAAGAGCTAGACAAAGAGAAGCTGCCTATTGATCTCAATACACACATCTCATTGTTCTGCTAATTGCTCCAGCTGAGCGCTCTGCTTGTCCGTAGGCTGTGGGGGTGACCCACACACTCCCCCCCAGAGGGCTCAGCAGGAAGCTAAGGCCTCGATAGTCCGGCTTTGGAAGCGAGCTGCGGGGAAGGCTCTGTGCCGAGGAGGTGGAGGGAGGGGGGTGGGGGTAGCAAGTGTGAAGTTGTCTGGGCCGCGCAAAAATTGCATGTGGATCCACGGTGTTGAGGGGCTGTCCCGTTGAACGTGCGGTGGTCCACAGCGGCTGTGAGAAGAAAAATTTGTCTCTGACTCCTCTCGCGGCTATGAAGAAAAAAAGGAGCTGCAGCAGTGAGGGACTTGGCGTGTTGACTTTAGGTGCGCGCGCAGCACTAAAGCCCTCGGGAACAGCTGACGGCTGAATGCCCTTGTCCGCCGTGGCTGAGACCCGTACAAAATCCTGTGAGCAAGCTGCGTGCGTGCTTCAGGTGTGTGAGCAGCCCTGAAGGTTCTGTGTGCAGTGGCAAAGGACGATGGCGGTCTGTGGAGCCGTTATTGTCCCATGCGTGGTGCGCTGTCCTCGTAACCCCCCGGTGTGCGCGCGGGGGTTCGGTGCGTGGGTTGTCCGCTGTTGAGAGGCGAGTCAGGGTCAGGGAGCTTGATGGAGATCAGCGTCGTCGGCGCCGATGGTCATCCCTGTTGAGCTGTTGCGTCATTCACTCGTGGTGCGTTGGAGCGGTGAGAGGAAATAGACGATCTTTGTCCCTCGGACTCGTGCAGATGCGTTGGAGCGGTGAGAGGGAGTAGACGATCTTTGTCCCTCGGGTTCGCGTAGATGCATAGGAGCGGTGAGAGGGAGTAGACGATCTTTGTCCCTCGGGCTCGCGTAGATGCGTAGGAGCGGTGAGAGGGAGAAGACTTTCTGTGTCCCTCGGCCGGTCCAGCGTGGATGTCCCGATCTCAGGCGAGGGTCGCACCATGAAGCTTTCTGCGGCTTTCCTGGTCATGGGTGATATCCGGAGAGTTCGCCTGGTGGTGGCTCTGCGTCGAGGTCTCCCTGTAGCAGAAGGGAGGGCAGATCATTTGCGTCAGGCTGCTGCGTTCGCTTGTCGTCGGAGAGTTACCGCCGGGGGCTGCCAGCGTGTTCTTTTCTTGGTCGGGTCACCAGTGTAGATGTCCAGATCAGAAAGTTGCGTTGCACAAAGCGTGTGCTTTCGTTCAGGGTCACCAGTGTAGCGACATGGAATAATAAGGAGCGAACTGAGAGTTTTTAAGGGTGTTTTATTTATCATTCATCCCGCCATCACAGAACTCACCCCGGCACTGTATAAGCGTGCCAGAGCAAGCCCTCAGGCTCTCAGGCAATGGGTGCAGTCAGAAGCAGTGGTCAGAGAGAGAGTGTTACAGAGCAATATGCAGTTTAAATACCCCACTACAGACAATACATGAAAGGCATATTTGCATCACAGTACAGAACAGGAAGCATGAACACCTGCATTTGAGTCACACATATCAACAGGATACTGGCAGGAAAGAGCTAGACAAAGAGAAGCTGCCTATTGATCTCAATACACACATCTCATTGTTCTGCTAATTGCTCCAGCTGAGCGCTCTGCTTGTCCGTAGGCTGTGGGGGTGACCCACAGTTAGCACAGAAGTCCAATAACTGAACACCACTTGGGTTCAGATCAGGAAGGCCGTTCCTCCCAATCACCCCCCTCCAGATTTCACTGTCGTTGCCCACGTGCGCATTGAAGTACTCCAGTAGGACAATGGAGTCTCCAAGGGGAGCACTCTCCAGCACCCCAGTCAGAGACTCCAAAAAGGGTGGGTGCTCTGAACCATCATTTGGTGCATAGGCACAAATGATGGTCAGGACCCGTTTCCCAACTCGAAGTCGCAGGGAAACAACCCTTTTGTGGTGATATTAGTTGTTGGTCTCACACACAAAATTGGATCTTTTAATGTGAAGGTGGAGTTTTAATGTGAAGGCGGAGTTTTTCCGTTTTGGATGGAGATAAAAGCAGGAAGTACAAAAATGTAAATAAAGTTTTTCCAGACAGACTTACGCGTATCCTGTCTGTTTTTCTGTAACTTCTATATTGGTGACCCCGACGTTTGAAGAATGTCTGTTCAGGCGACCTCTTCTGATATCGCCGCCACGGCGTTGGTATCCGCCGCGGCTCCCGTACCAGCTGTTTTTGCGGCCACCATTAAATTACCGGACTTTTGGCAGCACGACCCGGAGCCTTGGTTTCAGCATGTCGAGGCTCAGTTCCATCTGCGCGGAATAACCACAGATGACACGAAGTATTTCCATGTCGTCGCAGCTTTGGATTCTGCTACTACTCGTCATTTGATGGGACTGCTCCGGGACCCGCCTCTTGCTGACAGGTACGCCACTCTGAAGAGGGCTCTTCTGCAGCTGTACCAGCTCTCTGATATAGAGCGCGCTGATCGTCTTCTATCTATGACTGGTTTGGGGGACAGCAGACCTTCTGAGCTGATGGAGAATATGTTGGCACTTCTTGGTTCAGGAGACAGCTCATTTCTGTTCACCCACCTGTTTCTGCGTCAGCTTCCGCCTCCAGTGCGCACTGTCCTGGCCAGCTCGCCCCTCATTTGTACTAAGGATTATCGGGGTTTGGCTGGAGAAGCGGATAGGCTTTGGCTGGCTTCTTATCATTTGTCGGTGCATGCATTGCTGCCTGGGCAGTCTGATGGAGAAGTCTCGGTGGATGTGGCTGCAGTATCGGATCGCTGTAAGAAAGAGAGCGGCCTGTGTTTTTATCACCGCCGTTTTGGACCGAAGGCTCGGCGCTGTATTCCACCGTGCTCTTTCCAGCTACAGGGAAACGAGAAGGCCGGTGCTCGTTAGCAGCTGCGTGCACCGGCACCAACAATAAGCTGCTTTTTATTGAGGACTGCGCGGCTGGACGTCGTTTTTTGGTGGATTCGGGAGCGCAGCGGAGAATCGTTCCCCCCTCTTTGGCTGACGTCATGGAATATGAACATGGACCTCCACTGGACGCTGCTAATGGTACTCCTATTCGCACCTTTGGCACCAGGCTCAATACTGTGTGTTTTAACGGCCGTGAATTTAGTTGGGACTTTGTGGTAGCATCTGTAGCAGTTCCTATTCTTGGTGCAGATTTTTTGTGTGCTTACAGACTGTTGGTTGACGTAGCTAACAGATGTTTGATTGATGCTGTGTCTTTTGTTTCTTATCCATGTACACTGGGTGGGGCTGGTCCACTGTTTGCTAACATGCTCGCCTCAGGAGACAGATACCAGCGCCTTCTCTCTGAGTTTCCTGCCCTCAGTGTGCCTACGTTTTCTGCGGCAGTAGTTAAACATGGGGTTGAGCATTATATTACTACTGTGGGTCCACCTGTTTTTGCTTGCGCACGCCGTCTGGATGCTGCTAAGTTAGCCATCGCTAGAGATGAGTTTGCCAGTATGGAGCGGCTGGGTATTGTGCGCTGTTCCGACAGTCCGTGGGCTTCTCCCCTCCACATGGTCCCTAAGTCAGATGGGGGTTGGCGCCCTTGTGGAGATTTTAGGCGCCTTAACAACGCTACTACCAACGACAGGTACCCAGTCCCCCATATCCAGGATTATTCTTCACGTCTGGCAGGGACAGTCATTTTTTCTAAAGTGGATTTAGTGCGTGGTTATCATCAGGTGCCTGTCCATCCCCAGGACGTCCCCAAGACAGCGGTGATCACTCCATTTGGACTGTTCGAGTTCTTGAGAATGCCGTTCGGCCTTAAGGGTGCTGCACAGATGTTTCAAAGGCTTATGGACTCTGTGTTGCGGGACATGCCTTTTTTGTTTGTATACCTGGATGATATACTGGTGGCGAGCGCTTCGGTGGAGGAACATGTGTTGCACCTTCACCAGCTCTTCAGACGCCTCTGTGACCATGGACTGATAGTGAACCCCGTGAAGTGTCAGTTTGGGCTCTCAGAACTTGAGTTCTTGGGGCACAAGGTATCCCAGCAGGGTGCCGTGCCCCTCCCGGCTAAAGTCGAAGCAGTTTTAGCTTTTCCACGCCCCTCCTCTGTCAAGCCCCTGCAGGAGTTTTTGGGCATGGTCAATTTTTACAACCGTTTTATACCTCATGCTGCCCATATTATGCGTCCGCTATATGAGGCCTTGAAGGGTAAAAGGGGTAATCAGGACATTGAGTGGACTCATGAGAGGTTATGTGCTTTTGACGGGGCTAAAGCTGCACTGGCTGATGCTGCCTTGTTGGCTCATCCAGATCCCATGGCCGCCATTGCTCTTACCACCGACGCATCTGATTATGCTGTCGGAGCAGTTTGTGAGCAGTGGGTGGGCAATTCCTGGGAACCTCTGGCCTTTTTTAGTAGACAGTTACGCGAGTCAGAAAGGAAGTACAGCACCATTGACATGGAGCTGTTGGCCCTTTTTTTTGGCGACAAGGCATTTCAGGTTTCTTTTGGAGGGCCGTAAATTCACCACTTTTGTAGACCATAAACCTCTCACGTTTGCCATGGCCAAGTCCACTGAACCTTGGTCAGCTCGGCAACAACGGCAGCTTTCGGCTATTTCCGAGTTCACTACAGACATTCAGCATGTGGCTGGTAAGACCAACTTGGTGGCGGACTGTCTTTCTCGTGCACCAGTTGCTGCTGTTCATTTGGGCATGGACTATGCTGAGATGGCTGCCGATCAGTTGTTGGACCCAGAGGTGCAGGTGCTTCGTTCCACGGAGTCCAGTTTGCAGTTGGAGGATGTCTGCTTTCAAGACAGTGGCGCCACTCTTCTGTGTGATACTACACTGGGAAAACCACGACCTCTGGTGCCTGTGGCTTGGCGTCGTCGTGTTTTTGACGCTGTTCATTCTTTGTCACATCCTGGGGTTAAGGCTTCGGTCAAGTTGGTGAGCGCCAAGTTTGTATGGCCGGGTCTTAGAAAGGATGTGAAGACTTGGACGACAACCTGTGTGGCGTGCCAGCGTGCTAAGGTGCAGCGCCACATAAAGGCTCCATTGGAGCCTTTTTGGATTCCGGAGCAACGTTTTGATCATGTTCAGGTGGACCTAGTTGGACCTCTTCCTCCATCTCGTGGTTTTACTCACCTCTTCACTATGGTGGACTGGACTACGCGGTGGCCGGAGGTGGTTCCCCTGACATCAACTACAGCATCGGATGTTGCCCGGGCATTTATCTCCTCTTGGGTGTCCCGTTTTGGTGTCCCCTTGGACGTTACCTCTGACAGGGGCCCGCAATTTACCTCTGCACTTTGGAATGAGGTAGCTGGTAGTTTGGGGGTTAAACTCCATCGGACCACAGCATACCATCCACAAGCTAATGGGCTATGCGAGCGGTTTCATCAGACTATGAAAGCGGCCCTTCGCGCGTCATTAGTGGATAGTGGATGGGTGGACAGATTACCGTGGGTTTTGTTGGGTTTGCGTTCAGCCCCCAAAGAAGACCTGCATTCCTCTTCTGCTGAGTTGGTCCTTGGCCAGACCTTGAGGGTTCCAGGGGAGTTTCTTCCTACCAGTCCAGGGTTAGGTCCCAGTATGGTTAAGAGGCCTAAGTGTTGAGAGGAAGCTAGGGCTTTTGTTCCTGTGGCTGCGCACCACTGCCTTCCTCAGTCTTACGTCCCTGACAGCCTTAGGTTGGCTAAATATGTTTTTGTCCGGCACGATGCCCATCGTTCTCCCCTGCAGACACCTTATGATGGCCCTTTTCGGGTGTTAGAAACAGGCCATAAGGATTTTTTGGTTGAGTTGGGGACTGGTCAGGATCGGATTTCGGTGGATCGTTTGAAGCCTGCTCATGTTCTTTGTGACGATGAGGTTGAGTTAGCCCGCCAGGCTCGGCGGGGGCGCCCTCCCAACCCTGCGCCTGAGGTTGTTTCTGCTTCAGTTACAGTTGTGCCCCCTAGGACTGTGCAGTGCAGTCGTCGGGGCAGAGTAATTAGGTTGCCTAAGAGGTTCTCTTGAGTTATTTTCTTTTGGATTTTTGTTCATGCTGTTTGTTTGTTTTTTGTCAGCATGTTCATTTATGTTGTTATTTGTGTGTTCTGGGGGGGCCTGTGTGGTGATATTAGTTGTTGGTCTCACACACAAAATTGGATCTTTTAATGTGAAGGTGGCGTTTTAATGTGAAGGCAGAGTTTTTCCGTTTTGGATGGAGATAAAAGCAGGAAGTACAAAAATGTAAATAAAGTTTTTCCAGACAGACTTAGGCGTATCCTGTCTGTTTTTCTGCAACTTCTATACTTTCATCCACCAGGGAAAACTCCAATATAGAGGCAGCAAGGTGAGGGGATACAAAAATACCCACCCCTGCTCGTCCTCTGGCCCGGGGAAACTCCAGAGTAGGCCAAGCTCCAGCCCCTCTCCAGGAGACTGGTTCCTGAACCAGAGCTGTGTGTTGAGGTGAGGCCAACTTTATCTAGCCGGTATCTCTCAGCCTCATGCACCAGCTCAGGCTCCTTTCCCACCAGAAAGGTAACATTCCACGTCGCAAAAGCCAGTTTAGGAAGCTTGGGATCAGACTGCCAAGGTCTCCGCCTTTGACTGCCACCTAATCCACATAGCACCGAACCCCCATGTTCCCTCCTGCAGGTGGTGAGCCCACTGGAGGGCGGACCCAAGGAACTCCTTCGGGTTAAGCTTGGCCGGGTCCCATGGGCGGAAACCTGGCCACCAGATGCTAGCCATCAAGCCACTCCCCAAGGCCTGGCTCCAGGGTGGGGCCCTGGTAACCCTAGCAAGCTCCCATCTCTCCAGGATCTGTACATCTCCAGGACCCGGAGGCGTGCTGGCCGGATCATAGCCGATCCCTCACACCCTGGTCACGTACTGTTTGCCCCCCTCCCCTCTGGTAGAAGACTTCGGTCCATCCAGACTAAAACCTCCCGTCACATGAACAGCTTCTTCCCCTCTGCCATCAGACTGCTGAACACTAAGTGACTTATTGACTCTCGTGCACTTTGTACAGCAGCTCAACCAGACTCATGTCAATCATCACTGTTTTCTTCCTGCATTACTGACTGCACTATATAGTTCTCCACAGTATCTGCTGCTCGCTAATATATTTTAACTGCTGACCAGTATCACTTACTCTTATTCTACACTTTATTGCATGTATAGTTTATTTCTTTTATCTTATCATGTTTAATGTTGCAGCATTGCACCGAGACAAATTCCTAGTTTGTGTACTACATGAACAATGGCAATAAACCTGATTCTGATTCTGATTCTGATTCCTATACCGGGCGGGGTACACTGAATCCTTGATCTAGAATTTATCATGAAAGTCTGTTGGATCGTTCTTGGTCTGGCCCTTCACCCAGGACCAGTTTGTCTTGGGCGGCCCTATCAGAGGCAAATTGCCCCGGACAACATAATTCCTGGGATCACGAGAGCACGCAAACCCCCCACCACGATAAGATGATGATCCATGAGGGGATTGTCACCAAAATCAAAACATGAAAATGGGAATGTCGCTTTTGTATTGTAACTGAATCAGTGGAGCATGTTATTATAGAATGCAAAAAATATGCAAAGGAAAGGGAGGTGCTAAAAAGAAAAGTAGAGGAAATTGGGGAAAATTGAACTCAAGGGGTGTGTTAGGGAAATCGTTCAGGGAGAAAAGTTTTAAATATTTATTTGAATTTCTGAGGGAAAGTGGCTTGTACTCAAGGATATGAGTTTTTTTTTAATGCAAGTCTGTCAGCCATTGGAGATCATTTCTCACCTGTGGGTGGCGGTTATGCACCAATTTGGTGTCAAGCGCCGTAAACATAGATATAGAACCTATAGATATAGGTTCTATATCTATGGCCGTAAAGCAAGCACGAAGAGAAGAACTCAAGATGGCGACGAGACCCGTGGAGGTTTGAGGCCTGAACCGAGATTTGCTGGTAAAACTGTTAAAAAGACTTGTTTGTCACCAACAAATGTGAGGAATATTTGTGAGAGGCACCTAAGCTGACCCGGAGAAGGTTCTGGTTCCGTTTCTGCTTTCAAACAGGATTTAAAAAAACGGTGAACCAAGCTAAAATCAGCTAGCTTAACTAGCTTAGCCGCTGTCGTGTTGACTTTCATTAAATTAAATCACCCTTATTGTCATTCAACCGTACAATTAATCATGTACAGTAGAACGAGATTGTGTTTTACCTATCTACAGTGTCAATCACCCCCCCAAGTGCAGAATTGGAGGGCTACTGCCATGCAAGGCGCCGCCACAGATTTCCCTCCTCCATTCCATTATTTCTGAACACCAAACTGGACGGCAGGAAGTTCCACTTTTATATGGTCTTAGGCATGACCCGGCCGGGATTTGAACCCCTGCCTCCCGGGTGTGGGGCGGATGCTCTACCAACTGAGCCCCCACTCCGGTACATGGCTGTGTTTCAAAGGTTTTTGCATATTAGCTCTGTGGTACGAGCACATGATTTAGGGTGCGAGTTTGTGTGTCTCGGTGGCTGTGTGTCAGTTCAGGTGTTGCAGCCTCGTAGACCGCGGCCCAGGAGGTCACAACACTGCCAGGTCTGTTCGGCTGCATCTAAATGCGGATTAATGGCTGCTTTGGTCGGACTCTGACTGGTGCCGTTTGCCTTGTTCCCTGCTTAAATGTCATGGTCCTCTCAGCGGGGGTCAGCACCGACCATACTGAGATTAGATTTGTTTGTATTTTGTTTGGCAAGCGCGGTGGCAGCACAGCAACTCACCCTTGGCTGGGGGATCCTGGGTTCGATCCCCGACCAACAGTGTGGTCTGTGAGGAGTTTGCATGTTCTCCCCGTGTCTGTGTGGATTTCTCCGGTTTCCTCCCACATGGCAAAAACATGCAAGTTAGGTTAATTGGCATCAAAGTGGGGATGCTAAATTGTCCTTAGGTATGACTGTGAGAGTGAATGGTTGTCTGTCTCTCTGTGTTGGCCCTGCGATGGACTGGCGATCTGTCCAGGGTGGACCCTGCCTCTCTCCCAAAGATGCTGGGATAGGCTCCAGCCCCCCCGTGACCCGAAAAGGATTAAGCGGAAGAAGATGAATGAATGGAGAGGTTGTTGGCATGGATTGGCAGCCATGTTTCCATCAGTCTGCCCCAGGGCAATTGTGGCTACAGAAGTAGCTTACCACCATCAATGTCTGTCTGGAGTGAATGAATAATGGACTCACTGTAACCGCTTTGAGATGTCACTTGACATGTAAAGCACCATATAACTCTCATTCATTATTATTATAGCCTATATCAAATGCATATAACGTGCACATCTACATGCTCGTACACGTGTGAACATTTGCATTCTTTCTGTTCCACAGACCACCTCTTCCAGCAGTTCCAAAGCTGGGGGAAGGTGCTGTTCTGCAGAAAGGTAGGGAGCGATCACACTGACAGAGGTTCCCTACTTTAGGGGTCAAACCTCGGTCAGCACAGAACCGCCACTACAGTGAGAGTAGGTCCTCAATGAGACGGTCTGGTCTTTGGAGGACCTATGTCTGCGTGACCACACACTACCCAGTTGCTTAGCAACTATGACGATGTCTGTTGAGAGATTTTTTTGTGGACATTTTTGACAGAGATGGAACTTTATTTTTGTCTTTTTTTATTGTTTTTTTTGTTTGTTTTGTTGGAGAATCTTCACCAGACAGAGGACCATGACCAGAAAAAATAAAACTTTCACTCTTGTTGAAGTCAGCAGCTGAACAACAGTTAAATTAAGGTAAATTAAAACCGTAAAATACATAAATTGTTTATTTTAAATATGTGTATTTGTTGTTGTTTTTTTTTTTTGTATGCTTTATTGATCCCCAGAGGGAAATTCAGTACATCCACCTGGATGGATGAGGCAGCCACAGTACGGCATCAATCCCTTCACCATTCACACCCAGGTCCACTTTAGAGTCTCCAGTTAACCTGACCTACATGTTTTTGGCCTGTGGGAGGAAACTGGAGTACCCGGGGTAAACCCACGCAGACATGGGGAGAACATGTATACTCCACACATACTCATTTCTAATCTTCTTCCTCCTCGTCACTCCCAATGAAAATCTTAGCATCTTCATCTCTGCCACCTACACCTCCTGTCTTTTTGTCAGCACCACCGTCTCCAAATTATACATCATAGCAGGTCTCACAACCATCTTGCAAATCTTGCCTTTCACTCTTGCTGCTACCCTTCTGTCATAAATCACCCCTGACAGTCGTCTCCACCCACTTCACCCTGCCTGCATTCTCTTCTTCACCTCTCTTGTGCATTTTCCATTGCTTGGGATGGTTGACCCCAGGTATTTAAACTCATCTACTTTCACAACTGCTACTTCTTCCATCTTCACCATTGCACCTGCCTCTCTCTCATTCACGTTCATGTATTCTGTCTTGCTTCTACTGACTTTCATTCCTCTTCTCTCCAGAGCATACCTTCACCTCTCCAGGTTCTCTTCCACCTGCTCCCTACTCTCACTATAGATCACAATGTCATCTGCAAACTTCGTGGTCCACGGAGACTCCTGCCTGACCTCATCTGTCAGCCTGTCTATCACCATGGTAAACAAGAAGGGGCTCAGAGCTGATCCCTGATGTAATCCCACCCTGACCTTGAATCCATCTGTCACTCCTACAGCTCACCTCACCACCGTCTTGCTGTCCTCACACATGTCCTGCACCACCCTCCCATACCTCTCTGCCACTCCTGACTTTCTCATACAGTACCACACTTTCTCTCTTGGCACCTTATCAGATGCTTTCTCTAGATGCACAAAGACACAGTTCAACTCCTTCTTCATCATCATCATAGCAATTTGTTGGGGGCGACAATGACTTTCATTTAGGTCTGATCAGATTCCTCCTCGCAGCTCTGTCCTTTTCCCTCCACTGCCAGGAATTCCTGACCTTGTTAACCCGGGCGACGTCCGAGCCGGTATGAGTTGCTTTCTGACTGAACATTTCATGAAACTGCTTGCAAAGTATTTGAGTACCGCTAGCTTTTGCTGGACTAGCGGCACATTTTTGGCAGATAGAGGTATTATCAGTGGCAAGAACAGGCCAAGATGAACTGACTCCAGTATCTGTTGCAGTGACTGACCAGATCATCATAGGCTTGTTTATCTCTGCTCTTTGTGTAGTGCATGTCATGATGCACCGAATGGCAAAAGTTCACCAAGGACCGTGGCGCGGTGGCAACATATTTTTCTGGGGGGGTGCAGAAACACATACAGTGGGGCAAAAAAGTATTTAGTCAGCCACCAATTGTGCAAGTTCTCCCACTTAAAAGATGAGAGAGGTCTCCAATTTTCGTCATAGGTATACCTCAACTATGAGAGACAAAAAGAGAAAAAATCCAGAAAATCACATTGTCTGATTTTTAAAGAATTTATTTGCAAATTATGGTGGAAAATAAGTATTTGGTCAATAACAAAAGTTCATCTCAATACTTAGTCTTCACAAGGTTTTCACACACTGTTGCTGGTATTTCGCCCCATTCCTCCATGCAGATCTCCTCTAGAGCAGTGATGTTTTGGGGCTGTCGCTGGGCAACACGGACTTTCAACTCCCTCCAAAGATTTTCTATGGGGTTGAGATCTGGAGACTGGCTAGGCCACTCCAGGACCTTGAAATGCTTCTTACGAAGCCACTCCTTCATTGCCTGGGCGGTGTGTTTGGGATCATTGTCATGCTGAAAGACCCAGCCACGTTTCATCTTCAATGCCCTTGCTGATGGAAGAGAGGTTTTCACTCAAAATCTCACGATACATGGCCCCATTCATTCTTGCCTTTACACGGATCAGTCGTCCTGGTCCCTTTGCAGAAAAACAGCCCCAAAGCATGATGTTTCCACCCCCATGCTTCACAGTAGGTATGGTGTTCTTTGGATGCAGCTCAGCATTCTTTCTCCTCCAAACACGACAAGTTGAGTTTTTACCAAAAAGTTCTATTTTGGTTTCATCTGACCATATGACATTCTCCCAATCCTCTTCTGGATCATCCAAATGCTCTCTAGCAAACTTCAGACGGGCCTGGACATGTACTGGCTTAAGCAGGGGGGACACATCTGGCACTGCAGGATTTGAGTCCCTGGCGGCGTAGTGTGTTACTGATGGTAGCCTTTATTACTTTGGTCCCAGCTGTCTGCAGGTCATTCACTAGGTCCCCCCGTGTGGTTCTGGGATTTTTGCTCACCGTTCTCGTGATCATTTTGACCCCACGGGGTGAGGTCTTGCGTGGAGCCCCAGATCGAGGGAGATTATCAGTGGTCTTGTATGTCTTCCATTTTCTAATAATTGCTCCCACAGTTGATTTCTTCACACCAAGCTGCTTACCTATTGCAAATTCAGTCTTCCCAGCCTGGTGCAGGTCTACAATTTTGTTTCTGGTGTCCTTTGACAGCTCTTTGGTCTTGGCCATAGTGGAGTTTGGAGTCTGACTGTTTGAGGTTGTGGACAGGTGTCTTTTATACTGATAATGAGTTCAAACAGGTGCCATTAATAGAGGTAACGAGTGGAGGACAGAGGAGCCTCTTAAAGAAGAAGTTACAGGTCTGTGAGAGCCAGAAATCTTGCTTGTTTGTAGGTGACCAAATACTTATTTTCCACCATAATTTGCAAATAAATTCTTTAAAAATCAGACAATGTGATTTTGTGGATTTTTTTTTCCTCATTTTGTCTCATAGTTGAGGTTTACCTATGACGAAAATTGGAGACCTCTCTCATCTTTTAAGTGGGAGAACTTGCACAATTGGTGGCTGACTAAATACTTTTTTGCCCCACTGTATGTATGGATGTTATTTTATTTCTTTTTTTAAAAATTTGCACAGTAACTTTGCATATTATAATAATAATGAATCAGATTTATATAGCACTTTATAATAGACACTCAAAGACACTTTACAGATACATTACTCATTCACTCCAGACAGGCAATGGTAGTGGCAAGCTACTACTGTAGCCACAGCTGCCCTGGGGCAGGCTGACAGAAACGTGACTGCCAATCCGGGCCAACGGCCTCTCTGGCCACCACCAGATATTTATACACATTCATACCCAGTGTTATGGACACTGGAGGCAAGGTGGGTAAAGTGTCTTGCCCAGGGACACAACAGCAGGATATCTGTGGAGAGCAGGATTCGAACTGCCAACCGTCCGTTTATTGGACGACCCACTCTACCTCCTGAGCCACTGCCGTGCATGTGGAACTTACAATTTGAAGTATTGTACAACCAAGGCTTGAATGTTGGAATGCTTGGCCAGTTGGGGTCCCACCCAGACGTCCTGTATTTGGACTTTTTACTGGTGTCATCCTTCTCTCCTTCCTCTGCTCTCACCTCTCCTGGACCCTCTGCCTGAACACTTTCCTCTCCTTGGTTCCTCTCTTCTGCCTCATCTTGCCCTCTCTGAGCAATTCAGGTTCTCTCTCTGTCTATGGTGGTATACAAACAGGTTAGAAAATATCAAGTGTCATGTAAATTAAAGGAGACAACCAAAAATTTCTAGTTAAGGGTACAAAATTTGAGTAATGACTTCAGTGTTGAAGGTTTGAGGTTTTTCTTCAAAATTTATAACAATTTTCTTATAGTTTTCTACTTTTCTCTGTAAATTTATCTAAATTTGAAACCATTTTCCTCAAATTTGTAATTTCCTCTTGTAAAATTATCTTTTCTTGTACATTTGAAACTTTATTATAAATTTGTGGATTATTTTATGGCTTATTTTTGTCTGTTTTTTTTTTTTTTAAATGACTGTTTTTTTTAAATAAATTTGAAATAGACTGTGGTAATTTTTTTTTTTTTTTTTACTTTTTCCTTATAACAATTTATATTTTTGACCATAACTTTGCAGTCAGAACAGAACAATAATTTAACTGTCATTACAAAGAAAAAAAATTAATAAAATTGTATTTAATGATTTAAATTAACTTAAATGACCAAGGATGCCGTTATTTCTGTTATAATATTTCTATATATTTATAGTTTTTTTTTTTTTTTAGAAATCTCCTCACTGCCAAGAAAAACCTCCCTTATTTTGAAATCCAAATGCTTGCACATTCGGTTTGTCTGAAGGTTGCTGATGGATTAAAGTCATTGACTTGGTGAATTTCTTTCATCTTAACTTGCCAGGTACATAATTGGGAACATGACTTAATATTGTAGTGGCTGGTGAAATATATCCTCATCAATTCATCAGTCCCCCTTGCCTTTCCCTTCATATGAAGCCAGCTGCATCTGAATTCTAACCACACCTCTTAGCTAAGCGACTCTTCCGTTGTTGCTCCCATTTCCAGCGGGTTAAAACTATGATAAACACCAGTGCTTATATACCTCTGATTTTTTTTTCTCTGCATTTAAAGTACCTTAATAAACTCATGTTTCTGTTGGACAGTCAAGCCTTATTATGCTGCATTTCCCCACTAGTCCGCCTTGGTCCGCGTACACTTTGGATGAGCCCGGCACGCATGCAGTGCTGTACATGCTCACTTTTTTCCCCATCTACCCAGGCCAAGCGGTTGACGCATTCACACAACCATCATTTGTAGTTTCACTGCCGCTCGATAGGTAGTGCCAAGGGGCTGACGCGCCAGGATTTTCACCAACGAAGAAACGGTGGACTTCTTCTCAAAGTTTCTCTTCAAATAGAGTCCATTTCTGCTGTTTGACTTCCGGGTTTTCACTCCTTTTCCACAAAGATGATGCTGCTGCTAGCGAGACACAGCCTGCTGACTGACTGGAAAGCTCACGTGGGCAAGGCACTTCTAAACTCCGCACGGATGACGGCCACGTGCGTTGTTCGTGTGCGTGCTTGCGGGAAGTCATTGCTTCATATATTTTTCTTAAATTCATATCTTTTTCTTGGCGAGGCGGCCCACCAACAAGAAATGTTACCAGAGGAAACCCTGGATATCCTCATTTGCCAGAATGTCCAGTCTCACCCCATGTAACTGGGAGTGGTCCACCACAGACCTGTGACCGATATTGTTTTTAGTTATGCCAGGATGCCCAGTTTCACCCTCCACACCCTCGGAAGGGCAAGGTTGTCAGTTGAGTTGCCGACGGGCCGACCCATGAGACAGGTAGTACCGGTTTTCATGGTCATCCGGTAGCAAGCAAACCAATGCCTTACCTGACGGCCACAACTCCTTCTTAACTTCTCTATACTTCTCCATCAACACTCTTAGAGCAAACATTGCATCTGTAGTACTCTTTCTTGGCATGAAACCATACTGCTGCTCAGTGATTGTCACCTCTCCTCTTAACCTGGCTTCAGCAACTCTTTCCCATGTCTTCATAGTGTTGCTGATCATCTTTGTGCCTCTGCAGTTACTACAGCTCTGAGCATCACCTTTGTTCTTGAAAATTGGTACCAAAACACTTCTCCACTCCTCAGGCATCCTCTTACTTGCCAAGATTGTGTTAAACAATCTGGTTTAAAAAGTCCACTGTCATTTAGCCTAAACATCTCCATACCTCCACAGGTATGTCATCCAGACCCATTCGCTTTTCAATTCTTCATCCTCTTCAAAGCTGCCCTCACTTCCGCCTTGCTAATCCTCAGGACTTCCTTGTTCACCATTTTTCCTTCATTCATCCTCCTCTCTCTCTCATTTCCTTTATTCATCAGCTCTTCAGAGTACTCCTTCCACCTTGTCAACACACTCTTGTCATTATTTAGTACATTACCATACCTGCCAACTACTCCGGTTTTGCCGTAATGGTTACGGTTTTCAAGACCCCATTCTGGGTTACGGCTTTATTAATCAAAATTACGGTTTTTCACTAAAAATTCAGTCAAAAATTTTAAATCGTAAAAAAAACATGAAAGCAATTCCAAACACGAGATCGCTAGGAATCGTATCTAAATTTACCTGAAGCGTTTGCTACGCTAATGCTATTGCTATAGCTAACACCATAGCTAGTTGTAGCACCTAACACCGATACAAAGAAGCGACTCCGTCCCCGGTGATTGGGGCTCGCCGGAGGAACCAACCGAGGCAACAGTTGGACGGGAGCCGGATCGGAGTTCAAGTACAGCGGTGGTAGGAGACGGGGACCAGTGGAGGAGCAGCCGGGGCCCCAGCTGGATAAGTCGATTGTAGCTGGAGCCCAGCTACAGCGGCAGGGCTCATCGGAGGAACTACTGAGGAAGACGGCGGTAGGTGGCGGGGCTCAGCGGAGGATCTACCGGGACCCCAGCTGGACAGGAGCAGGATCGGAGCTCAACTACAGCGGCGGGACTCGGTGGAGGAGCTGCCGGTACCCCGGCTGGACAGGAACTCAATTGCAGCGGCGGCAAGCAGCGGGACTAGCATCGGAGGGGGCTAGCTGAGGCCCAGCTGGATTCGAGGTCGGTCAGATCGGATATCGGCGTCACCAGCAGAGATTGTTTTACTATCAACAGGTCAGTAAAAATGCCACCAAAGAAGGAGGAAATGGAAGAGATCAAAAAAATCTCTGAACTAAGTTCAGAGATTTTATCTTCTTGGAACATAAGTCAATATTATACAGTAATAAGTGGCATTTAAGCACAGTTCTGGTACTTAAAAATCATAAAAACCCAGGAGCTTCGGGGGGCTTCGCCCCCTTGCCCCCCCACCAGGGCTCTTCCCCGGACCCCGCTGGGGGACTGTGTCCCCCAGATCCCCTGCTAAATTTTCAGATAATTTCCCCAACCCCAAATCACATCCCTGGGTAAAGAATGACGTACTGAGGCAGGCCAGAAGGTTACGGGGAGCAGAAGTTTACCTAAATGAACATCTAACAAAAACTAATGCTGAAATAGCACGGCAAGCACGGATGCTGAAAAGACAAAGTAAGATACAGGCAAAATGGACAAGAAATTGTAGAGTTTGGATCAAACTAAATGGAACACCTGAGGAAGCAAAATAGTATAATAATCAGAGATCTTACTGACTTAAATAAATATAGATGAACACTGATTAAGAAAATTAAGAGACTATGATAATCCATATCCACACACATGGCAAGTCTTTTCGTGGGGAATACTCCAAAGCATTTCCAGGAATTACTACTGCGGACTGTGAGCGCATATTCAGCCATGTGAACAAGAACAAAACTGAGTTCAGGTCCAGTCTGTCAACTAAAGTTCTGGGCAACCTCATGACCAGGACAATGATGATGACAGCTTCGGGTAACAAGTGCCACAGTGTGTTCCATTCAAAAGACCAACTGAAGAAAGCTAAGAGGTGCACCATGGAAAACAACAATGCTTGAGAGTTAACATAGAGTTTGTCCTTGATCTTTTCCATCAGCATATCTGCATTGACAATTTAAGGAAAATAGAAACATGATTGTTGAAGAAATATCAGGTTGTTAGCCACATTTTAACTTGATTTAATGCTAATATTTGTTTGCCGTCTAAACAAATATTAACAAATATTAACAAATATTAGCCCCCCCCCCCCCCCGACGGCTAATATTTGTTTGCCGTCGGGGGGCTTCGCCCCCCTGAACCCCCCACCAGGACTTTGTCCTGGATCTACCGGGGCCTGTGGCCCCTGGACCCCGGCTAGCTACTAGGCTTTTCAGATTTTAAAAGTTGGCAGGTATGCTTTACCATTTCTGTCCTTAATCAACCTAACATGCTGTGCATCCTTTACAGCTTGATCTCTCTGTCTAGCCAGACAATACAAGTCCTTTTCTCCTTCCTTAGTCATTAGTCTCTCAAACAACTCACTATAGACGCTTTTCCACTAGGGTCAGTACGGTACGGTTCGGTACAGGACGGTACAGTTCAGCCCACTTTATTTTTCCACAGCACTAGGTCCCATGTGAAGTGGGTGGAAATATAGATACAGGGAGGCGGCGCAACCCTCTCCCTCCCGTTACGTAAAACCAACGTAACTGGCGTAAAACAAGCGTAACATTACGCAAAACACAAGCTGGCAGGTTACGTGGCGTCTGCCTTCTGTCTTTTTTTGCCTGAATAAATGCAAAAAAGGAGAACAGAAAGTAGAGGCGGTGAAACTACACACTCTGGAAAAGTACTGGAGCGTTTAGGGATCCATAGAGCAGTATAAAGGAGAAGACACGAGGATACAAACATCACATATCAAGGTAAGCTAATGATTGCTAATGGTACTTTGCTTTTAAGTCCGCCGTACAACATGGTAATGTCGGCAAGTTATTGATATTGGGTACTAAAATATGTATTCTCTGTGTGTGTGTTTCAGATGGCTCTCTTGTGGCAAAAATATCGCTTCAAACGGTCGGCGTTAATGTTCAACACAGTGATGTGACCCCAACTTCATGAACGCAAAGTGGCTATAATGTCTGTAGAAATGTTTAGCTTCCTGTGCAACAAATTGATCTGTGTCAAAATCATAGAGTGACTGTTGAGACGTCATGGAATTTATCTGCTCCAGCCAGTGGTGTCGTGACAAAACATGGACATACCTGCCAACTACTCCGGTTTTGAATGAATGAATGAATGAATGAATTTATTTCGGATAGTACAGTACAGGTTAAAAGAAACTGTATAATATAACAACAAGGTCAAATTAGACAAAGACTCCTCCTACTATACAATTCCAGGTAAGTTATCCGAAATGGGTGATGGCTGAAGCCGCAGCTTATATTGCCCACCCATATTCCATCCAAGAATTCAAAAGAGAAAAAAGAGAAAACAAGACAAGAGCGATTACAGTTTAAAACAAAGCTAAGACAAAATGTGACTGAGAGAAAAAAGAAAACTAAGCTAGGCTAAGTTAAGCGGTTACTATTCAAAAACAAATCTAAGACAAAATGTCACAGAGAAAAAAAAAAAAAAGGAAAAAAAAAAAACTAAGCTACAACACAACACAGGCTGGATATGTCAATCCTTATGTGAGTTTACATGTCGTCTTGTAAATATGTTTGGAGTATTTCTTCCTTTAGTTTTTGTTTAAATTGTCCAAGCGTTGTACATGATTTTAATTCAGGTCCAAAATCGTTCCATAATCTGACTCCTTGCACTGAAATACAGTGTTGCTTGGTGGTTGTTCTCACTGTAGGCTTTTGAAATATACATGTTCCTCTGAAGTGATATCGTTTCTCCCTTGTTTGGAACAACTTTTGGATATTTGCGGGCAGTGATAAATTCTTCACTTTGAACATTATTATTGCGGTTTTAAAGTCAACCAGATCTTTCAACTTGAGAGTTTTTTGTTTAAGAAAAAGTGGGTTTGTTGGTTCCCTGTAAGCTGCTTTATTATTCCAATAGCTCTTTTGAAGCATAAAGAGTGGATATATGTTTGTTTTATGTGTATTTCCCCATACTTCAGTACAATATGTCATGTATGGGAGTATTAATGAATGATACAAGGTGTATAGTGTGGGTTGATTCAGCAAATATTTCACTCTGTGTAATATTGCAATTGATTTGGATACTTTACCTTTAATATAATTAATATGTGACTTCCAACACAGTTTGTTATCAATTATTACTCCAAGAAATTTAGTTTCAGATACCCTTTCAATCTCTACACCATTTACACTGAGTTTGGGTACTGGGTTGTTGTGATGGTTGTTAAAGACTATAAATTTTGTCTTACTTAAATTGAGCGTTAATTTGTTTGAATCAAACCACAGTTTAAGCTTTCCTAATTCCTTTCCGAGTGTATCCAGAAGTTGTTCCAAATTGTTTCCACTGCATAGCAGATTAGTGTCATCGGCAAACAATATTAAGTCCATTTTTTCTGAAACTTTACATATATCGTTTATATACATATTGAATAATAATGGTCCCAAAACTGAACCCTGTGGGACTCCACAGGTGACCTTCAGTAACTGAGTTTTTGTTGCTAACGCATACATACTGATATCTATTCTTTAAGTAACTACTTAACCAGGACAGTGCTACCCCTCTAATACCACAATTTTGTAGTTTAATAATAAATTGTGATCTACTGTATCAAATGCTTTTTTAAGATCTAGGAATACTCCAACTGAATACTCTTTATTTTCAATGGCTGTTGATATTTTTTCTGTAAATTCCATTAGGGCATATGCAGTTGTCCTCTTGTGTCTGAACCCATATTGCTGCTCACACAATAAATCATTCTTCAGTATGAAGTTGTCAATTCTGTCATAGAATATTTTTTCAAGTATCTTGGAAAATTGCGGTAATAGTGAAATTGGTCTATAGTTTGAGAGTTCCCCTCTGTCGTCCGTCTTGTATATCGGAATTACTTTAGCTATTTTCATTGCATTGGGAAATATACCTGATTGGAGAGACAGGTTACAGATATACGTCAGTGGTTTTACTATGCATTCGATAATAGTTTTGACTATTGGAACAGTGTTTCCAAACACTGTTCTCCTGCCTTGGAATTTCTTGTTATCAATTGCAAGCCCTTCTATTCCCCGCGGGAGTTTGCTTCTTTCATAATGATCGCTGTGTACGCCCCTCCCGACGCGGACACGCGCGAAGCTCAGCGCGTGCTCGCGGATCACATTCAACACACAGAGCGGAGTTTTCCAGACTCGCTGATTATTGTGGCTGGCGACTTTAATCAGTGCAATCTGAGCCACGATCTCCCCCGCTACAAACAGTTTATTAAATGCCCCACCAGAGGATTAAACACACTGGATCACTGTTACACCACAGTGAAAGACGCATATCGCGCTGTCCCTCGAGCTGCGCTGGGATTATCTGATCACGTGATGGTTCACCTCATTCCCACATACAGACAGAGATTGAAGCTCACTAAACCTGTTGTGAGCACTACGAAGATACGGACCAGTGATGCTGAGGAGAAGCTGGAAACGTGCATGGAAATATCTGACTGGGGCATGCTTAAAGGAGCCACGCATGATCTGGATGAGTACACGGACACTGTGAACTCATATATCCACTTTTGTGAAGAGAACATTCTTCCATCACGCACCAGGGTGAGTTACTCTAATGACAAACCCTGGTTCACAGCTAAGCTCAGACAGATCAGGAAGGAGAAGGAAGCAGCGCTGAAAAGTGGAGACAGGGACTGCTACAGGGAGGTTAAATACCGGTTTAACAGAGAGCTGAAGAGGGCCAAATCTCTATACTCAGAGACTCCAGCAGCAGTTCACTGCTAATGATTCGGCTTCCGTGTGGAGAGGACTGAGGCAGATCACCAACTATCGGCCTCAGGCTCCTAAAGGTCAGGATGACAAAGCCCTTTGTCAGAGACTGTCCCAACACTATGCCCGTTTTGACACCTCGTCATCTGTGTCCAACTCCCCCCCTCCCTCCAGCTCCACAGCCTCCACATTCCCTACTTCATTTAAGGCACCACCCCCCTCCTCCCCCCCTCCCCTTATCATCAGTGAGCAGGATGTGCTCAAACAGTTCTCCAGACTGAACCCGCGCAAGGCCCCCGGCCCAGACGGCGTGTCTCCCTCCACCCTGAGACTCTGTGCGAAACAGCTGGCTCCTGTATTCACAGACATTTTTAACACCTCCCTTAAGTTATGCCACGTGCCATCCTGCCTCAAATCCTCCACCATCATCCCTGTCCCCAAGAAGCCACGGATCACTGGACTTAATGACTACAGACCTGTAGCGCTCACCTCTGTAGTCATGAAGTCCTTTGAGCGCCTGGTCCTGTCCCACCTCAAGTCCATCACCACCCCTCTCCTGGACCCGCTGCAGTTTGCCTACCGAGCCAACAGGTCTGTAGACGATGCAGTCAACCTGGCCCTCCACTCCATCCTGCAGCACCTGGACTCCCCGGGAACCTACGCCAGGATCCTGTTTGTGGACTTCAGCTCCGCATTCAACACCATCCGCCCCGCTCTGCTCCGGGACAAGCTGTCCCTGCTCAACGTGCCTGACTCCCTCTGCAGGTGGATCATCGACTTCCTGACGGACCGGAGGCAGCATGTGCGGCTGGGAAAGACTGTCTCAGACTATACTAGCATCAGCACCGGATCA
This sequence comes from Pholidichthys leucotaenia, assembly GCA_020510985.1. Lineage (NCBI taxonomy): Eukaryota > Metazoa > Chordata > Actinopteri > Cichliformes > Pholidichthyidae > Pholidichthys > Pholidichthys leucotaenia. The sequence goes on from CM035841.1 coordinate 43,869,232, forward strand.
CCCCAGGGCTGTGTACTTTCCCCCCTACTCTTCTCCCTTTACACCAACTCCTGCACCTCCAGCCACCAGTCTGTCAAGTTGATCAAGTTTGCGGACGACACCACCCTCATCGGGCTCATCTCCAACGGCGACGAGTCCGCCTACAGGAGAGAGGTGGCCCAGCTGGCGTCCTGGTGCAGCAATAACAACCTGCAGCTGAACGCTCTGAAGACAGTGGAGATGATTGTAGACTTCAGGAAAGTCACTACTCCTCTGCCCCCCCTCACCCTCTCAGGCTCTCCCATCACCACTGCTGATTCCTTCCGCTTCCTAGGCACTACCATCACCAGGGACCTCAAATGGGAGCTGACCATCAGCTCACTCATCAAAAAAGTCCAGCAGAGGATGTTCTTCCTGCGGCAGCTGAGGAAGCTCAAGCTACCCACCAAGATGTTAGTGCAGTTCTACACAGCCATCATCGAGTCCATCCTCACCACCTCCATAACCGTGTGGTACGCAGGAGCCACTGCCAGGGACAGACTAAGGCTGCAGCGCGTCGTGCGCACTGCTGAGAAGGTGATCGGCTGCAAGCTCCCATCTCTCCAGGATCTGTACATCTCCAGGACCCGGAGGCGTGCTGGCCGGATCATAGCCGATCCCTCACACCCTGGTCACGTACTGTTTGCCCCCCTCCCCTCTGGTAGAAGACTTCGGTCCATCCAGACTAAAACCTCCCGTCACATGAACAGCTTCTTCCCCTCTGCCATTAGACTGCTGAACACTAAGTGACTCTCGTGCACCATGTACAGCAGCTCAACCAGACTCATGTCAATCATCACTGTTTTCTTCCTGCATTACCGACTGCACTATATAGTTCTCCACAGTATCTGCTGCTGGCTAATATATATTTTAACTGTTGACCAGTATCACTTAATCTTATCCTACACTTTATTACATGTATAGTTTATTTCTCTTATCTTATCATGTTTAATGTTGCAGCATTGTACCGAGACAAATTCCTAGTTTGTGTACTACATGAACAATGGCAATAAACCTGATTCTGATTCTGACTAATAGCTAACTAACTAACTAACTAACCTGCACTTATGTAGCGCTTTTTCTAGTCACAAAGACCACTCAAAGCGCTTTCATTAATACTAACCCTCTATTCTAAGGGCCTATAGGAAACAGATATCTAGGGACAATTTAGAACAGCCAATTAACCTAACTTGCATGTTTTTGGCATGTGGGAGGAAACCGGAGAAATCCCGGAGTAAACCCACGCAACACGGGGAGAACATGCAAACTCCACACAGATCACTGTTGGTCGGGGGCTGGGATCGAACCCACGATAATAGCATGTCAATACCATCACAGTGCGTAGATGTTTTACTTTTGAACGATTTAACAATTTCAATGACCTCTCTTTCGTCTGTGTTCTTTATGAAGATGGAGTCTTTTACAGCAGTGTTATTGCATATTGTATCACCTGTAGGCATCGTAGTGGGTATTTCTCGGGCCAGTTTAGGTCCAATGTTAACAAAAAAATTATTAAATTCATCTGCAGGTGAAGCTATATTCACACTCTGAGTCGTTTTATTATTTTTTGGAATATTAGTTGGGTAGCTTGTATTTCTGCTTTTATTTCCAAGGATACTGTTGAGTATTGTCCATGTATTTTTAATATTGTCTTTGTTTTTCTCCAGTTCTTTACTGTAATAGTCTCTTTTACTACATCTTATTATATATGTTAACTTATTTTTGTATGTTTTATACCGCTGCTCTGCTTCTTTTGTCCTTTTCTTTAGGAAAGCTTTATATAATAAATTTTTCTTTTTACACGCCTTTTGTAGTCCTTTGGTTAACCATGGCTTATCAGCAAATTTGTGTTTAAGCTTTTTTTTTTACTAATGGGCAGTTTTTTTCATAAAGAGTGGTTACAATGTTTATAAATGTGTCATAGGCTTCATTTACATCTGATACATAGACTTCTGTCCAGTCTTGCTTCATTATTCTTCATTATTTTTGCCATAATGGTTACGGTTTTCAAGACCCCATTCCGGGTTACGGCTTTATTAATCAAAATTATGGGTTTTCACTAAAAATTCAGTCAAAAATTTTAGATCATTAAAAAAAAACAAAACACGAAAGCAATTCCAAACACGAGATCGCTAGGAATCGTATCTAAATTTAGAACATAGCAACACGTGATGGCGGCCGGGATGGTCACACTTTTTCAGTGCTGAGACAAAGTTGCTGATTTTGCCACTAAAATAACTAACCAACAGCGAATATCGGATCAACATTTGTGACGCACACGCACAGGCTTAATTTCCACCTTGGCTGAACCAGCTTTTGAAGTAGAAATACCCCTTTATTCGCCTTTCACCGGGCTCTGTGAGTAAACTGAGTAGTGTTTCTTTTCGTGGTTCGCTGCTACGCTTTACCTGAAGCGTTTGCTAAGTTAACACTATCGCTATTGAGGGTATTGAGGTTTCTATTCTCGCGCGAAATCCCGGAGAGGCGTGCGTACATGGTGAGATGTAAGCACGATGTAAACTGCTGCAGACATTCACACGACTGCACTTCAACCCTGGCAAATGGACCATGGATTCGACATCTAAAGGGAGAATACATTTTATATAATGCCTAAGATTCTGAAGAACATGTGCTGTGTAACATGTGCCAGATGTGGCTTCCTTTGTGTTTTGGGCTGCACGGTGGCGCAGTGGTTAGCACTGCGGCAGCACAGTTTACCCTTGGCCGGGGGATTGTGGGGATAATGGGATCGTGGGTTCGATCCCAGCCCCCGACCAACAGTGATCTGTGTGGAGTTTGCATGTTCTCCCCGTGTTGCGTGGGTTTACTCCGGGATTTCTCCGGTTTCCTCCCACATGCCAAAAACATGCATGTTAGGTTAATTGGCTGTTCTAAATTGTCCCTAGATATGTTTCCTATAAGCCCTTAGAATAGAGGGTTAGTATTAATGAAAGCGCTTTGAGTGGTCTTTGTGACTAGAAAAGCGCTATATAAGTGCAGGTTAGTTAGTTAGTTAGTTAATTGCAAGCCTTGTCATGCTTGGTGTATTATGTAAACACATGAAATATCAGAGCGATTTTGCCGTCTTTTACGCACGTGTCTGTTATACAGTGCTAGTATACCCTGCTGATATTTCTAGTTTTCTAGTTACCTCCGCCAAGGAGGTTATGTGATCATCAGCGTTGGTTTGTCTGTTTGTTAGCAAGATAACTCAAAAAAGTTATGGATGGATTTTCATGAAGTTTTCACAGATTGTCAGAAATGGGGTATCCTACAGATGATTAGATTTTGGTGGTGATCCGGATCACCGTCTGGATCCAGGAATTTTTTAAAGGATTTTTTTTTTTTTTTAAACATTGTGAAATAGGGCCATTTTCAATATTTTATTTATGATGTTAAACACTGTATGGGGGGAACTGTGGCGCTTGGCGGAGGTCTGCGCTCTCCGAGTGCTTTTCTAGTATTCATAATACATCACATCTGGCCTATTCGAAGTTCTATGCAGTGTTAAGATAGTCTTTTGAATGCAAATTTAATGAATGAATGAATCTTTATTTCGGATAGATTAAAAGTAAAGATTAAAAAGAAACAATAATATAACAAAGGCGAAAAAATCCAACAAGGTCAAATTAAACAATAACTCCTCTGATTATACAGTTCAACATAAGTTATCTGAAATGGGTGATGGCTGAAGCCGCAGCTTATATTGCCCACCCATATTCCATCCAAGAATTCAAAAGAAAAACAAAACAAGAGCGATTACAATTCAGAACAAAGCTAAGACAAAATGTGACCAAAAAAAAAAAAAAAACTAACAACACAGACTGGATATGACAATCCTCATGTGATTTTACATGTCATCTTGTATATATGTTTGGAGTATTTCTTCCTTTAGTTTTTGTTTAAATTGTCCAAGCGTTGTACATGATTTTAATTCAGGTCCAAAATCGTTCCATAATCTGACTCCTTGCACTGAAACACAGTGTTGCTTGGTGGTAGTTCTCACTGAAGGTTTTTGAAATGCAGTGATCCCTCGCTACTTCGCGCTTCACCTTTCGCGCCCTCAGTGCATCGCGGATTTTTCAAAAATATTCATCAAAAATTCAAAATTGAGAAATAATGGGCGGGCGCTAGCAGAAGGCAGGGAGACTACATTAGAACATCAAGTATCAACACGGAGAGCCCGCACAACTCAAAATCCACCTCTCTGTTCGCTGTTCTCGTGTTGGCTCGGCTCGGGAATCTCGCAAGCTGATTGGCCGAGACGTTTCACCCCGCAAGCTGATTGGCCGAGACGTTTCACCCAGCTTCTCTCCCTGCCGAGCGCCCATACCCAGCGGAGGAAGACCGCATTCATTGCTCTTTATCGCTCGTGTTGCTTAGTCTTGCCGCGTGGAACTTTTTGCTGTTCTCTTATGCCATTTTGTGCGAAATAGTCTTCCCGTCGAGCCACTACGCCGCCTCCTGCAGCTTCTCCAGCTGTATCGGAAGCTGCCCTCGACGATCCTGCGCCTCTAGCACCTGACGATGAGGCGTCACCTGAGGAGCAGTAAAGCTCTCATTAATCTGTGCAGTAAATCATCTTCATCTTGAGTTACGTATCTTGTTATAAGAATAAGAGAGTTCTAAAAACATTTATGTACACTTTATTTACATCTACGTATGTATGTACACTTACACACACGTATCATATGAGAGAGAGTGAGAGAATGAACGTATGTATTATTTATGGGTGACGTCATTAGGGGTGACGCTACTTTGCGGTTTTTCACTTTTCGCGGTCGGTTCTGGAACCCATTAACCGCGATAAGTGAGGGATCACTGTATACATGTTCCTCTGAAATGATATTGTTTCTCCCTTATTTGGAACAGCTTTTGGATATTTGCGGGCAGTGATAGATTCTTAGCTTTAAACATTATTACTGCAGTTTTAAAGTCAGCCAGATCTTTCAACTTGAGAGCTTTTAATTTAAGAAAAAGTGGGTTTGTTGGTTCCCTATAAGCAGCTTTGTTTATTATTCTAATAGCTCTCTTCTGAACCATAAAGACTGGATATATGTTTGTTTTATGTATTTCCCCATACTTCAGTACAATATGTCATGTATGGGAGTATTAATGAATGATACAAAGTATATAATGTGGGTTGATTCAGCAAATATTTCACTCTGTGTAGTATTGCAATTGATTTAGATATTTTACCTTTAATATAATTAATATGCGACTTCTATGTCAAATGCTAATATTTGTTTGACACTGCGGCCCCTGGACCCCGGCTAGCTACTAGGCTTTTCAGGTTTGAAAGTTGAAGAAATATGAGGTTGTTAGCTACATTCTAACTTGATTTAATGCTAATATTTGTTTGGCGTCGGGGGGCTTCGCCCCCCTGAACTACCCACCAGGACTTTGTCCTGGACCTACTGGGGCCTGCGGTCCCTGGACCCCGGCTAGCTACTAGGCTTTTGAGGTTTGAAAGTTGAAGAAATATGAGGTTGTTAGCTACATTTAACTAGATTTAATGCTAATATTTGTTTGGCAAATATTAGCATTATTATTATTATTAGCATTAGCATTATTAGCATTAGCATCGGCCCCTGGACCCCGGCTAGCTACTAGGCTTTTCAGGTTTGAAAAGTTGGCAGGTATGCATGGATCAGGTGCCATATTGTAGCATATGAGCCGTTAAATATATATTTCAACAGGTAAACAGTACTGAGTTAGGCATAAGATATTTTTTAACAATTATGATGCATTTTAAGCCAAAACAAATGGATCTAAGATTAAAAGTAATTAAAATAATGCAGTCACAAGGTTACATGGAGAAATACATGGATTAGCTGGAAATATATCGTATTGAGTATTGCTGACTACATGTAGATACTGAATAAATATATGTTCTCTGCATCAACAGTGAACTATACTTGTATTCATATAGTATAGCCCTGGGAATTTTGACAATAAACCTTTGTACTTTTGCAGATGTGTCTTTTGTTTTACAGTCTTCAGCAAATTGTTTTGGTTACTTTTCTTAAAAATGAGCCATTATTTTCAAAGTCACTGATAAATGGTTCATACTGTTGACTCTTTTCCCACCGGTGTCTTAACAGACAAAACAGAAAATCATGATGCAAACACATAAATCACTAAATTAACTGGAGTTGTGGCTCAGTTGGTAGAGCATCTGCCCCACACCCGGGAGGCAGGGGTTCAAATCCCGGCCGGGTCATGCCAAAGACCATATGAAAGCGGAACTTCCTGCTGTTCACCTTGGTGCTCAGCAGTAATGGAATGGAGGAGGGAAATCTGTGGCGGCGCCTTGCATGGCAGTAGCCCTCTGATTCTACATGTGGGGTGTGTGTGATTAACACTGTAGATGGGGAAAAACACAATTTTTTTCTACTGTACATGATTGGTTGACAATAAAGGGTGATTTAATTGTTTATTCCAATCAGCAGCAAATTACAGATTATTTAGAATGTGCAAAATTCAAACTGGAAAAAAAAAAAAGGAAAAAAAAAAAAAAGAAACTGGAATGGGTCACACACGCCAGCCACGCTGCCTCACTGAGAAGCAACTGATCGGCCCCTCGTACTGGTCCTGGTTCAGCAGATCTTAAGCCTGCATCTCTGTAAATAGTGAGGCAAGGTCTGGTTTGGGTGAATCGTTTTCCTCTTGCCTAGATGAAAGACAGAAATGGGTGGTGGATAATTTAAGCAAGTTTAAAACATATTTGAGAAATGAATGAATCTTCTGGATAGATTAGATTAAAAGAAAGGAACAGAATAATAGAACAAAGGGGGGGGGGGGAATCCAGTAAGGTCATCAGCCATCACTTTTGGAGTGGTCTGCTGGGGCAGTGGCATTACAGCAGCCGATAGGAAGAGACTGAACAAACTGATTAAGAAAGCTAGCTCTGTCCTGGGGCAGCGCCTTGATCCGGTGGAGGAGATAGGAGAGAGAAGGACGGTGGCTAAACTGTCATCTCTGCTGGAGTCCGAGTTCCACCCTATGCAGGACATACTGAATGCACTGAGGAGCTCATTTAGCAGCAGACTACATCATCCCAGGTGCACAACCGAGAGGTTTCGTAGGTCCTTCCTACCAACGGCTGTCAGACTGTACAACCTAAGCAGGGCTGCTCGCAGAGATAGCAAAAAGACGTAACAAACTAATAGTTTTTAAATGCACAAGATGCAATAGACTTACACAATGGTCCCCTCCGGCATACAACTAGGAACATACCGGTCGCTATGGAGGGTGAGAATATGTATGGGCACATAATCATACCATGTAGGATAACTAAGTAGAGGGTTATGCTGTTTCATCCCATCTAGCAACAATGCTCTGCACTGTGTGTGTTTATATATTTACATATTTATTCCATCTAGCTACAATGCTCAGCACTGGGTGTGTTCATATTTATATATCTATATATTTATTCCATCTAGCTACAATGCTCCGCACTGTGTTTTTATATATCTATATATTTATTCCATCTAGCTACAATGCTCCGCACTGTGTGTGTTTATATACTTACATATTTATTCCACCTAGCTGCAATGCTCCGTACTGTGGGTGTTTATATATTTACATATTTATTCCATCTAGCTACAATGCTCTGCACTGTGTGTCTGTGTGTGTGTATATATATATTTTATAGTAATATGTACATATGTATATTAGCTGCTCTTGCTTGCTTGTTTTTTTTTTTTTTTTTCTTGCCTTCTGATTGTTGCTCTGAGTGTTGCTATCCCTGTGCTGTTGCAATCCTGGAATTTCCCCGTTGTGGGACTAATAAAGGCTTATCTTATCTTATCTTATCTTAAACAGCAACTCCTCAGATTATACAATTCAACATAACTTATCCGAAATGGGCGATGGCTGAAGCCGCAGCTTATATTGCCCACCCATGTTCCATCTAAGAATTCAAAAATAAAATAAGAGTGATTGCAAATCAGAACAAAGCCAAGACTAAAATGTGACAAAAACTAAGCAACAGCACAACACAGACTGGATATGATAATCCTTATGTGAGTTTACATGTTGTTTTGTATGGTTTTGTATGGCCCAGAAATATTTGGACAGTGACACAATCTTCATGATTTGGGCTCTGCATACCACCACATTGGATTTGAAATGAAACGACTACCACGGAATTGAAGTGCAAACTCTTAAGGTTTAATTCAAGGGGTTGAACAAAAATATATGATTAAACATGTAGGAATTGTAGCAATCTTAAACGCTCCTCATTTCAGGGGCTCAAAAGTAATTGGACAAATAAACATAACCCTAAGTAAAATGTTACTTTTCAATATTTTGTTGAGAATCCTTTGCAGGCAATGACTGCCTGAAGTCTGGAACCCATGGACATCACCAAACGCTGGGTTTCCTTCTTTGTGATGCTTTGCCAGGCCTTTACTGCAGCTGTCTTCAGTTGTTGCTTGTTTGTGGGTCTTTCTGCCTTAAGTTTTTTTTTTTGAGCAAGTGAAATGCATGCTCGATTGGGTTGAGATCTGGTGATTGACTTGGCCATTGCAGAATATTCCACTTCTTTAAAACTCCTGGGTTGCTTTTGCAGTATGTTTTGGATCATTGTCCATCAGTACTGTGAAGTGCTATCCAATCAACTTTGCTGCATTTGGCTGAATCTGAGCAGAAAGTATATCCCTATACACTTAAGAATTCATCCGGCTGCTTCTGTCTTTTGTCACATCATCAATAAACACAAGTGACCCAGTGCCATTGGAAGCCATGCATGCCCATGCCATCACACTGCCTCCACCATGTTTTACAGAAGATGTGGTGTGTTTTGGATCATGAGCTGTTCCAATTCTTCTCCAAATTTTCTTCTTCCCATCATTCTGGTACAGGCTGATCTTAGTCTCATCTGTCCAAAGAATGCTGTTCCAGAACTGGGATGGCTTCTTCAGGTGTTTTTTGGCAAAGTCAATTGTGGCCTTTCTATTTTTGAGGCTGGTTAATGGTTTGCACCTTGTGGTGAATCCTTTGTATTTACTCTCATGAAGTCTTCTCTTTATGGTAGACTTAGATACTGATACACCTACTTCCTGGAGAGTGTTCTTCACTTGAGTGAATGTTGTGAAGGGGTTGTTCTTCACCATGGAAAGGATTCTGCGATCATCCACCGCTGTTGTCTTCCGTCGACGTCCAGGCCTTTTTGAGTTCCCAAGCTTACCAGTGCACTCTTTTTTTCGCAGAATGTACCAAACTGTTGATTTGGTCACTCCTAACATTTCTGCTATCTCTCTGATGGATTTCTTCTTCTTTTTCAGCCTCAGGATGGTCTGTTTCACCTCCATTGAGAGCTCCTTTGACCGCATGTTGTGTGTTCACAGCAACAGCTTCCAAATGCAAACGCCACACCTGGAATCAACTCCAGACCTTTTAACTGCTTAATTGGTGACAGGTTAATGAGGGAAGAGCCCATGCAGCCTTGTTATTTTTTTTTTTTTTTGCAGCCTTCTGAGTCAATTGTCCAATCACTTTTGGTCCCTTGAAAAAGAGGCGGCTACGTATTAAAGAGCTGTAATTCCTAAACCCTTGCTCCAATTTGGATGTGAATACTCTCAAATTACAGCTGAGAGTCTGCACTTTAAGCCCACATTGATTATATAATTGTATCCTGAATATGTTTTCGTAAACAGCTAAAATAACAAAACTTGTGCTACTGTCCAAATATTTTTGGGCCTAACTGTATATGTTTGGAGTATTTCTTTCCTTTAGTTTTTGTTTAAATTGTCCAAGCGTTGTACATGATTTTAATTCAGGTCCAAAATCGTTCCACAATCTGACTCCTTGCACTAAGACACAGTGTTGCTTGGTGGTAGTTCTCACTGAAGGTTTTTTGAAATATACAGTACATGTTCCTCTGAAATGATATTGTTTCTCCCTTATTTGAAACAACTTTTGGATATTTGCGGGCAGTGATAGATTCTTAGCTTTAAACATTATTACTGCAGTTTTAAAGGCAACCAGATCTTTCAACTTGAGAGCTTTTAATTTAAGAAAAAGTGGGTTTGTTGGTTCCCTGTAAGCAGCTTTGTTTATGGTTCAGAAGAGAGCTATTAGAATAATAAAGACTGGATATATGTTTGTTTTATGTGTTCCCCATACTTCAGTCCAATATGTCATGTATGGGAGTATTAATGAATGATATAAAGTCTATAGTAAGATAAGATAAGCCTTTATTAGTCCCACAATGGGGAAATTCCAGGATTGCAACAGCACAGGGATAGCAACACTCAGAGCAATAATCAAGAAGATAAGAAAATAAAATAAGAGCAGTGAATATATGTATGTACACATACAGTACATATATAAATATATATATACTGTACACAGTGCAGAGCATTGTAGCTAGATGGAATAAACAGCACAACCGTTTATTTAGTTACCCTACATGGTATGAATATGTATCCATACATATTGTCACCCTCCGTAGCGACTGATATTGTCCTAGTTGTATACTGGAGGGGACCATTTGTGTAAGTCTGTTGCGTCTTTTGCATTCAGTACTATTAGGTTGTCATGTTTTTTTGCTATCTCTGCGAGCAGCCCTGCTTAGGTTATACAGTCTGACAGCCGTAGGTAGGAAGGACCTGCGAAACCTCTCGGTCGCACACCTAGGGTGATGCAGCCTACTGCTAAATGAGCTCCTCAGTGCGTTCAGTATAGTATGTCCTGTATAGGATGGGACTTGGACTCCAGCAGAGATTACAGTTTAGCCACCATCCTTCTCTCTCCTATCTCCTCCACTGGGTCAAGGCGTTGCCCCAGGACAGAGCTAGCTTTCTTGATCAGTTTGTTCAGTCTCTTCCTATCGGCTGCTGTAATGCCGTTGCCCCAGCAGACCACTCCAAAAGTGATGGCTGATGCCACCACCGTGTCGTAGAATGTCTTCAGCAGCACCCCTTTTACACCAAAAGACCTGAGCCTCCTCAGTAGGAACAGCCTGCGCTGTCCCTTCTTGTAGAGTGCGTTGGTATTGTGTGACCAGTCTAGTTTATTGTTCAGATGAACACCCAGGTACTTGTAGGATGTCACCATCTCGATGTCTGTTCCCTGTATGTCTACTGGTGCTGTGAGGGGTTGTCCTTGCCTGCGGCAGTCCACCACCAGCTCCTTAGTTTTCCTCGTGTTGATCTGGAGGTAGTTCCGATGGCACCAGTCCATGAAGTCCTGGATAAGTCCTCTGTACTCAGCTTCATCTCCGTTGGAGATGAGGCCGACGATCGCAGAGTCATCAGAGATCTTCTGTAGATGGCAGTGTGTTGTATTGTGTGAGAAGTCCGCAGTATAAAGGGTGAACAGGAAGGGAGCCAAAACCATTCCCTGGGGGGCCCCCGTGCTACCGATGATCGTGTCAGACACACAATCCCGGGTTCTCACAAATTGTGGCCGGTTAATGAGGTAGTCCAGGATCCATGATGACAGGTGCTGGTCCACCCCTGCGCGCAGCAGGTTGTCCGTCAGGATCATCGGTTGGATGGTGTTGAAAGCACTGGAGAAGTCAAAGAACATGATCCTCACTGCGTTCCCGGGCTTCTCCAGGTGGGATAGGGAACGGTGAAGGAGGAAGATCACTGCATCCTCCACCCCAATACCATGCTGGTAGGCGAACTGGAGTGGATCCATCGCTGGTCCCACCAGGGGGCGGAGGTGAGCAAGGAGCAGTCTCTCCAGGGTCTTCATCATGTGAGACGTCAGGGCCACTGGTCTGTAGCTGTTCAGGTCTTTGGGGTGGGAAGTCTTTGGTACAGGTACGGTACCACACAAGATGCTTTCCACAACTGTGGTACCCTCCCCAGCTTCAGGCTCAGGTTGAAGATGTGCTTCACAATCCCTCACAGCTGGTCTGCACAGGACTTGAGGAGCTTTGTGCTGATGCCGTCCGGTCCCGACGCCTTCCTCGCCTTGATCTTCCTCCGCTCCATCCTCATCTGGGTCTTAGTGAGGGTCAGGTTGGGGGGCTGTGTGCTGGGAGTGGGGGGGTGTTGGTGGAGTGGGGTGTGGACAGCAGGTCTCGATGACTTTAGAGGCAGCAGTGGTTGGTGTGCAGTCGGGGGGGGGAGGGAGGGCGGTTGGTCAAACCTATTAAAAAACAGGTTCAGATTGTTCGCGTGGGTTGATTTAGCAAATATTTCACTCTGTGCAGTATTGCGTTTGATTTGCATATTTTACCTTTAATATAATTAATATGTGACTTCCAACACAGTTTTTTATCGATTATTATGCCAAGGATTTTAATTTTGGATACCCTTTCAGTCTCTACATCATTTACACTGAGTTTAGATACTGAGTTGCTGTGATGGTGTGAAATAACGTTATTAAAAGTTTAGCCACCGCTGTGTTGCCCTGGTTTCAAGTGTGGGTGGTGTTTTGTGCTTGTATTGCTAAAATATAAAAGGAACCACTACAATGGGTTTCAAATATTTGTAATGTGTTCTTTTACTGGATGAGTTTAAAGATGAAATACTATAGACTACACATATAAACTAAATTCTAATGGTGACTGAACAACTCCCATTCCCCAAAGTGCAAGATACACTATTATGACTACAACTCATAAAGAATCACAGAAATGATCTGATAAAATAAATAAATAAACAAGCGGTTTACCTATACTTTAACTTAAAAAGCAAAAGATTTGACAATAAATATGATTGTGTTGTTTACCTGTCACAATACTGCTGTCAAAACGTCGCCATTCCGAGCAAATCCTGTTTGGACTCCACAATCAAAATACACACACCTTAAGTTCATACACAGTACGAAAATGCAACATGTAAAAAAACTCCTTTTTAACCAGGATTACAACTAGCTTATTTCATCAGATATTGTCAGCACAAGACAACATACTAGGACGAACGTAGCATTGAGCTAGGTCATCGTTTAAACACGATTAAGTTTTCGTCTGTCCACAGTGAACTTTCCACTGCTGGGAAATATAACGTAAAACATGAATATCGCATCACTCACCATCCTAGGTGAGTGAATTGATAGTGATGTGACTCACCATAAACCCCCCCCCCCCCCCACGGTAAGAGCTGTGGGGGGGGGGCCTATGCATCTATGTTAACAAGAACTGGTGCGTTAATGCCACGTTAGTATCTAAACACAGCTGTCCATTGGTGGAGTTCCTTATTGTAAATTGTCGGCCATATTATCTGCCGAGGGAATTCAGCAACGTGCTTGTAGCTGCTGTTTACATAGCGCCAAGCGCTAACGCTAATGCTAAAGAGGCACTCGGAGAGCTGCACGATGCTATTAGTGAAATCCAAACTTCACACCCGGACAGTTTTGTGGTGGTTGTGGGGGATTTTAACCACACCAGTTTAAAGACTGTGCTCCCCAAGTTTAAACAATGTGTAGACTTTAAGACTAGAGGAGAGCGTATGTTGGACTTGGTGTACACAAACACAGATGCATATAAGGTAACGCCTCGCCCCCACCTCGGCCTTTGTGACCACATATCCGTGATGCTGGTGCCTGCTTACAAACCTTTACTGAAGCGCAGCAGGCCACTAGTGAAACAAATCAGGATTTGGCCAGAGAGTGCAACCTCAGCAGTGAAAGACTGTTTTCTGCACACAGACTGGGAGGTCTTCAAAATAGCAGCCTCCCAGGAAGACAAGACAGATGTGGAGGAGTATGCTGAAACGGTCACCAGCTACATCGTGAAGTGCACAGAGGATGTCACTATAGTGAAGACCATCACTGTACGGGGAAACCATAAGCCCTGGATGACTGCAGAGGTGTGCTCGCTGCTCACAGCCAGAGATGCAGCCTTCAGAGCGAAGGACAGGATCGCCCTCTGCTCAGCCAGGTCTGCGCTCTCAAAGGGAATTAAGATGGCGAAGCGCGCCTATGCGGAGAAAATCCAGGGACACCTCTGTGACACTAGGAATACCAAGCAGATGTGGCAGGGAGTTCGGACACTGACGGGCTATAAGTCTAGGCAGGGGGTCAATGATGACGACGCTTCGCTTCCAGACAGGCTCAACGACTTCTTTGCACGTTTTGAAGCATCAAACCCGACAATCGGAGGGAGGGCTGGCCCATCCCCACCATCGGTTGGGCCAGCTATCACCATCAACACAGCGGACACATGGAGGACCCTAACCAGGGTCAACCCACGTAAAGCTGCAGGTTCAGTCAACATCCCGGGACGTGTGCTCCGAGACTGCGCAAGCGAGTTGGCGGATGTCCTGACTGACATTTTTAACATCTCCCTGAGTCAGGCCATCGTGCCCAGATGCTTCAAGACCTCTACCATAGTACTGGTGGAAAAGAAACCAGTTGTGTCCTGTCTGAATGACTGTCATCCTGTTGCACTGACACGAATTGTGATGAAGTGTTTTGAACGGCTTGTCAAACCACACATCACAGCCTGCCTCCCTGCATCACATGACCCTCTCCAGTTTGCATATCGTTCAAACCGCTCCACGGAGGATGCTATAGTCACCACCCTGCACTCGGTCATCACCCACCTGGATCAGAAAGACACCTACGCCAGACTCCTGTACATTGATTTCAGTTCAGCATTCAACACCATTATTCCCCAGAGACTGATGGGAGAAATTACTCCTCCTTGGTCTGAACACCGCCACATGTCTCTGGATCCTGGATTTCCTGACTGAGAGACCTCAGTCTGTCCGGGTTGGAAATAACGTCTCCAACTCTATCACGCTGAGCACTGGATCCCCTCAAGGCTGCGTACTCAGTCCACTGTTGTTTACACTTCTAACACATGACTGTGTATCCAGACACGAGGGGAACCAGATTATTAAGTTTGCAGACGACACCATGGTGGTGGGACTTATTCAGAGGGATGAGGAATCAATGTACAGGGAAGAAGTGAGAGAGCTGATGCAGGGAGAACAATCTGGTGCTTAACGTGGACAAAACGAAGGAGATGATTTTCGACTTACGACGGTCACAGCCTGACCATGACCCTCTCAGCATCGGCAGCCGTTCAGTGGAGAGAGTGGAGAACATCAAGTTCCTCGGAGTGCAGATCTCGCAGGACCTGACCTGGAGCAAGAATTCCTTGAGGATCAGGAAACGTGCCCAGCAGAGACTGCACTTCTTGAGGAAACTCAAACAGGCCTCTCTCCTCATCTGCATCCTCAGGACCTTCTACAGAGGTGTTCTGACGTACTGCATTGCTACATGGTACTCCAGCTGCAGTATGTCAGACAAAAAAGCCCTGCAGAGGATAGTCAAGGGAGCTGAGAGGGTAAATGGAGTCTCCCTCCCCTCTGTCCAAGAACTTTTTCTGAACCGTTGTAGGAGCAGGGCACTGAACATTGTCAAGGACCGTTCTCACCCTCTGAATAAACACTTTGAACTTCTTCCATCTGGCAAACGATTCCGGAGCATCAGAGGCAGAACCACCAGACTGATTAACAGCTTCCTTCCACAAGCTGTTAGGATGCTGAACAGTTGATCCGGAATCTCTCATGCATACTACTGCACCTACGGACATTATGTATAATATTTGTATATTATAGTCCTGGTTAGTTTTCAAGTATGTCTCAGGGAAGTGTGAATGGCTGTAGTGGGGTGGGGGGTGAGGGTATGTGTGAGTGTGTCTTAAATTATGTTCTTTTACTTATATGGATGCCGAAAGAAACGCAATTTCATCTTGCCTGCACTACAGTTGTATGTACAGCAATATGACAATAAAGGTTGATTTGATTTGATCCTGTATATCACAATATCACGGCTTCAACTGCTGAAGTTGGGTGCGTCGCGGCTGTACATTCAGTTCGGGTGGCTGGGTCTAATTCCAGGTGCGTCTCCGTGCATTTTCTAGTGCGTCTGCTTGTGCTCCCCACTGCAAGCTCAGTGTGCTTCCCTCTGCATTCTCTCATCAGCCAAAACGCACAGAAAACTCTGCTGGACCGTTGTTGATTTTTGCTGATTTCTGTTAAGCCATTCTTTCATTGTTGTTTATAATTCTATCGTCACTTGTTTGCGGGCTCACGGACAAAAAATTGCAAATGGTGGCCATCCAGCGATTCTGGAACCTTAGCGTAACGCCCACTCTCATGACGCTACGCCCAGACCAATCAGTGGCCAGCAGTGGGTTGATGTAACGGTGCCGGTACGCTTCGGACCTGCTCTGGAGCAAGGCCGAAAAAATAGGGACAGTTCCAATAAAACAGAACTGTAAGGACTTCCGGTGCCTAATGGAAAAGCGGACAAACCATGCCGAACCGTACCGTACTGACTCTATTGGAAAAGCGCCTTATATGTCTTGTCCTTTGCCTTTGCCGCCTCTGTTTGCCATGCACCTAGATTCCAAATACTCCTGTCCACTTTCTTCATCTTCCTGACTATCCCACTTTTTCTTTGCTAGCCTCTTCCTTTGGACACTTTGATGTACCTCCTCATTCCACCACCAAGTCTCCTTGTCTTCCTTCCTCTGTCCACTGGATATACCACATGCCTTTCTACCCATTTTCCTCAATACTTTTGCTGTACTTTCCCAGTCATCTGGCAATGAACTCCTTCCTGAACTCTGTGACCGTCTTCCTTCTGTAACTTCCCCCACTTAATCTTTGGCTCTGCCTTCACACTCTTCCTCTTCTTGCTTTGCAAAGTCATCCTACAGACAACCATTTGATGCTGTCGAGCTACATTCTCCCATGCCACCACCTTGCAGTCTCCTATCTCTTTCTGATTTCTCCTTCTGCATAAGATGTAGTCCACCTGTGTGCACCTTCTTCCACTCTTGTAAGTCACCCTATGTTCCTCTCTCTTCTTAAAGTATGTGTTCACCACAGCCATTTTAACCCTTTTAGCAAAATCCACAACCATCAGTCCTTCTGTGGAGATGTGTTGAAGGATGAGACTGAGTTTATTCCTCAGGTTCAGCTTTATTCACAATCACATACTCCAACATTTCAAAGCAGAAAAAGGGGATGAATCTTCTCACATCTGTCCTTTTATACCCAGGACATCAAAACTACAGTCACATGGTGTTTAATCAAAGATGCAGTCACATGGTACTTAATCCCAGTCACAATGTAACCTCCCCCGATCTTAACACCATCCACCCCCTAGTCTCCGGTGGTCAGGAAATCTCTCAAGGCCATCTCCTTGAAACAAAAGGCCAAATCTCACACCCTCCTGTTACCTCTAGGAGGCTCAGTCCCTTTGTTCCCCTGAGATGTGAAGCGCACAATAAACATACAGTAATATATTTGTGGAGCATATGAAACCAACATATGTGCCCCACATGACCCCCCCCCCCCCAAACGTCTAAGATGGAACAATCATAACTAAAGATGCATGTCATAATAAAATCACTACATATGCCGCTTAGGCCTTAGTCTTCTGCTGTATTTGCTGTAAGCCGGCCTTACTGCCTCCACAGTGTCCTCCTGCTGTGGGGCTGCTGCCTGTGGATTAGAACTGTTAGTCAATCTCTGTGGGTGTTCTGGGGAATGCCCTCTAGGGGTCTGCCGCGCCGGGGGGCCCTCGCCGACTGCACAGCTTCGTCAGCCATCACAAAAGTGGGTTTGAGCCTGTTTATGCCAATCACTTCCTTTCTGCCTCCCAAATCTAGCAAAAAATGCTTCTCTCCTGTTTCCGGCACTCTAAATGGTCAAGTTTGGGTGATGGGCATCATGTCTGACAAAAACAAACTCCGCATTTTTTAAAGCTTTAGGCCAGGAAGCGTGCTCGATCCCGTGTCGCTCTGCAACCGCTGAGCGGGGGGGCACTCTGGCGCAGGATTATCCGGGAGAAACTCCCCGGGCAGCCGAAGTGGCTGCGCAAAAACTAACTCAGCTGGGGAGGCTTTTAAATCCTGTTTAGGTGCAGAACGCAACCCCAATAAAACCCATGGTAGCCTGTCTACCCAATTTGCATCCATAAGCGACGCTCTGAGGGCTGCTTTCAATGACCTATGGAAACGTTCGCATAAACCATTAGCCTGCGGGTTGTACGCGGTAGTGTGGTGGATCGTTACCCCCAGGCTGCGGGCCATCGCTGACCATAGCTCGGAAACAAATTGAGGACCTCTGTCGGACGTAATGTCCGACGGAACTCCAAAACACGCTACCCATGCTGTTAAAAACGCGCGCGCCACCTCCTCGGCTGTGGTTGATGCCAGTGGGACCACTTCCGGCCAACGCGTGATGCGGTCCACCATTGTCAAAAGGTGTGCGCACCCCTGTGACGGCGGGAGGGGGCCTACGAGGTCGACATGCACATGATCGAACCGCTTAGCCGGGATGTGAAAAGGCTCCAAGGGAGCTCTCGTGTGTTTGTGTATTTTGGCCTGCTGACAAGCGACGCAGGCTGCTGCCCACTCTTTGACTTGCTTGCGCAGGCTCGGCCATACAAATTTCTCTCCTACCATTTTGACCAACGCGCGCACTCCCAGGTGCGCCAGAGAATGGATCGAGTCAAAAACGTGGCGGCGCCACGCGGCTGGCACCACCGGACGCGGTCGTCCTGTGGAGACATCGCAGATTAGGGGGGGCATACCGTCTTGCAGCACCCTGTTCTCCAGCCTTAACCCTGTTGGTCCAGACTGGAGCGCGCGCACATCCGCGTCGCTAACCTGCTCCGCGGCCATGGCTGCATAATCTATACCTACGCGGACCGGGGCCGCGCGCGCTTCCGCGTCGCTACCCTGCTCCGCGGCCATTGCTGCAGAGTCTGCCCCCACGGGGCCTGGAGCCACCACAGCACGTGAGAGGCAGTCTGCCACTACATTATATTTACCCGCCACATACTGAATATCAGTAATAAACTCCGATATCACGGCCAGCTGTCTCTGCTGCCGGCCCGACCAAGGTTCTGAAATCTTGGCCATCGCGAAAGTCAGCGGTTTGTGGTCCACGAACACGGTGAAACGGCGTCCTTCCAGCCAGAACTGGAAGTGGTGGATGGCCAAGTGTAGCGCTAACAACTCCCTGTCGAACGCGCTGTATTTTTGCTCACTATCGCGCAAGGTCTTGCTGAAAAACGTGAGCGGTTGCCAGGCTCCAGCCACATGCTGTTCAACGACCGCCCCTATGGCTACATCTGATGCGTCAGTAGTCAGCGCTATGCGGGCCGTTGGGACTGGGTGTGCCAACAGCGCAGCGTTTGCCAGGGCTGATTTGACTTGAGAGAATGCACGCTCCTGCTCGTGAGACCATTCGATTTTATTTGTGGGTTTTTGCTTTTTTAGTGCAGCATACAATGGTTGCATGAGCTGCGCTGCGCGGGGGAGGAAATGGTTATAAAAATTAACCATTATCAAAAACTCCTGTAACGCTTTGACCGTTTGTGGTTGGGGAAAATTTGTTATTGCGCGCACTTTATTGGGCAGAGGGACCGCTCCTTCTGGCGAGACGCGATGCCCCAAAAAATGAATCTGCGCCACCCCGAACTGACACTTCGCTGGGTTGATTATTAACCCGTGCTCTGCCAACCTCCGGAAAACTGCTGTGAGGTGGCTTTCGTGTTCGTCTTCAGACGCGCTGGCTACGAATATGTCGTCCAGGTAGAGAAACACGAAAGGGAGATCGCGCAGGACCGCGTCCATCATACGTTTGAACGTCTGCGCCGCGCCCTTAAGCCCAAAAGGCATGCGCAAAAACTCAAAAAGCCCGAAAGGAGTTATTACCGCTGTTTTGGGTATGTCCTCAGCGCGCACTGGAACCTGGTGGTAACCGCGTACCAAGTCTATTTTAGAAAAAATGCGCGCCCCCACCAAATGAACCGAAAAATCTTGGATGTGCGGAATCGGGTAGCGGTCGTGCGCTGTGCGTTATTCAACCTGCGGAAATCACCGCAAGGTCGCCACGAGCCATCAGCCTTTGGGACCATGTGCAGCGGTGAAGCCCAGGGGCTCTTCGAACGCCTGATGATGCCCTGTCTTTCCAGGTTGGCGAACTCCTCGCGTGCTATGGTCAGTTTAGCTGAGTCCAAGCGCCGAGCTTTTGCAAAAACTGGTGGGCCGGTGGTAGTATTAAAATGTTCCACCCCATGTTTAGCCACCGTCGCCGAAAACGTTGGGACCGTGAGTGCTGGGAACTGAGTGAGGAGTGTGTGGAACTTACCACCTGCAGCTGTGACGTTGGCTTGTGCAGTTGGCGGGGCCACTCGAGCTGTGCAGGGAATAGAGTGAAAGGAGAGTGCATTAACCAGATGTCTGTTAGCAAGATCAACCAATAAACCATGTGAGCACAAAAAATCAGCCCCTAACATGTTGAAATTGACTGCCGCTACAACAAAAGTCCACTCAAATGCACGGCCCTGCAAAGACCGAAGCAGAGTCCTCTCACCGAAGGTCTTAATCGCTGAGCCGTTCGCTGCTGACACCCGGGGACCACTGGAATGCGCCAGCCGGTCCGCGTAGGAAGGCGTGATGAAGCTCACCTGGGAGCCTGTGTCCATGAGGAAATGCCTCCCCGAGCGTGCATCCTTCAGGTAGAGCAGCTTGTTCTCCTCCCCGAGGGCTGCAGCTGCTACCGACCCCCGGTCTTGGCGTTTCCCGAGCTCTGGAAATGGCACGGTGGAATGCACTTGCGCGCCCTCTCTGCAAAGTGGCGATGGTAGAAGCAAAGGACGTCGTCTGCTCCGTGTCGCCTGGCCCTTGCTGCTGGCGTCGTCGGTGAGTCTGGTGCTGCAGCCTCTGGCCCCGTGCCATCTCCGGACGTTGCGCCTAGCTCTGCTGCGGCCGAAGCTGCGCTCCGTTTGTGGGCGTAGATGAGTCGTTGCACCTCCTGGCTCAGCTCGTGATAGTCTCGCCGGGCCAACAGAGGTGAACCGGCCAGGGTCACTCTCACCGCTGGCGGTAGGGTCCTGAGGAAAAGGTGGGTGAAGATAAAGCTGTCATCTTCGGAGTCTCTCAACCTCAGCATTTTCCCCATCAGGTCTGCGGGTCTGTCGTTCTCAAACTCCGTCAACGCTAGGAGCCCCTCTGCTCGCTGTTGCACCGAGGGGGTGAAGTGGCTGATGAGCGCAGCCTTCAATGCGCTGTACTTGTCGCTGTCCGGTGGGTGGTTGACCAGGTTCTCCACCCTCTGGACTGTGTGGTTGTCCAGCTTCACCACCACATGGTAGAATTTTGTGTCATCTCTCGAGATTCTCCTGAGGTTGAACTGCGCCTCGACCGCGCTAAACCAGGAGTGCGGACTATTCTGCCAGAAGTCCGGCAGCTGGAACGTGGCGGCATTCGTCAGGCTGGCTTCTGACGAGTCCGGCTCGGGAGAATTACTTCTGCTCATGCTTCGTCGTAAGGCCACCAGTGTGGAGATGTGTTGAAGGATGAGACTGAGTTTATTCCTCAGGTTCAGCTTTATTCACAATCACATACTCCAACATTTCAAAGCAGAAAAAGAGGATGAATCTTCTCACATCTGTCCTTTTATACCCAGGACATCAAAACTACAGTCACATGGTGTTTAATCAAACATACAGTCACATGGCACTTAATCCCAGTCACAATGTAACCTCCTCCGATCTTAACACCATCCACCCCCAAGTCTCCAGTGGTCAGGAAATCTCTCAAGGCCATCTCCTTGAAACAAAAGGCCAAATCTCACACCCTCCTGTTACCTCTAGGAGGCTCAGTCCCTTTGTTCCCCTGAGACGTGAAGCACACAATAAACATACAGTTGTGGTGACATTAGTTGTTGGTCTCACACACAAATTTGATGTTTTAATGTGAAGGCGGAGTTTTTCCGTTTTGGACGGAGATAAAAGGAGGAAGTGCAGAAATGTAAATAGTTTTTTTTTCAGACAGACTTACGTGTGTCCTGTCCGTTTTTCTGCGGATTCTATATTGGTGACCCCGACGTTTGAAGAATGTCTCTTCAAGCGACCTCTTCTGATATCGCCGCCACGGCGTCTGTATCCGCTGCGGCTCCCGCACCGGCTGTTTTTGCGGCTACCATTAAATTACCGGACTTTTGGCAGCATGACCCGGAGCCCTGGTTTCAGCATGTCGAGGCTCAGTTCCACCTGCGCGGAATAACCACAGATGACACGAAGTATTTCCATGTCGTCGCAGCTTTGGATTCTGCCACTACTCGCCGTTTGATGGGACTGCTCCGGGGCCCGCCTCTCGCTGACAGGTACGTCACTCTGAAGAGGGCTCTTCTGCAGCTGTACCAGCTCTCTCATATAGAGCGAGCTGATCGTCTTCTATCTATGACTGGTTTGGGGGACAGCAAACCTTCTGAGCTGATGGAGAATATGTTGGCACTTCTTGGTTCAGGAGACAGCTCATTTCTGTTTACCCACCTGTTTCTGCGTCAGCTTCCGCCTCCAGTGCGCACTGTCCTGGCCAGCTCGCCCCTCATTCATACTAAGGATTATCGGGGTTTAGCTGGAGAAGCGGACAGGCTTTGGCTGGCTTCTCGTCATTTGTCGGTTCATGCATTGCTGCCTGGGCAGTCTGATGGAGAAGTCTCGGTGGAGTTGGCTGCAGTATCGGATCGCTGTAAGAAAGAGAGCGGCCTGTGTTTTTATCACCGCCGTTTTGGACCGAAGGCTCGGCGTTGTATTCCACCATGCTCTTTCCAGCCACAGGGAAACGAGAAGGCTGGTGCTCGCTAGCAGCTGCGTGCACCGGCACCAGCAATAAGCTGCTTTTTATTGAGGACTGCGCTACTGGACGTCGTTTTTTGGTGGATTCGGGAGCGCAACGGAGCATCGTTCCCCCCTCTTCGGCTGACGTCATGGGATATGATCATGGACCTCTACTGGACGCTGCTAATGGTACTCCTATTCGCACCTTTGGCACCAAGTTCATTACTGTGTGTTTTAATGGCCGTGAATTTAGTTGGGACTTTGTGGTAGCATCTATAGCAGTTCCTATTCTTGGTGCAGATTTTTTGTGTGCTTACAGACTGTTGGTTGATGTAGCTAACAGATGTTTGATTGATGCTGTGTCTTTTGATTCTTATCCATGTACACTGGGTGGGGCTGGTCCACTGCTTGCTAACATGCTCGCCTCAGGAGACAGGTACCAGCGCCTTCTCTCTGAGTTTCCTGCGCTCACTGTGCCTACGTTTTCGGCGGCAGTAGTTAAAAATGGGGTTGAGCATTATATTACTACTGTGGGTCCACCTGTTTTTGCCCGCGCACGCCGTCTGGATGCTGCTAATTTAGCCATTGCTAGAGATGAGTTTGCCAATATGGAGCGGTTGGGTATTGTGCGCCGTTCCGACAGTCCGTGGGCTTCTCCCCTCCACATGGTCTCTAAGTCAGATGGGGGTTGGCGCCCTTGTGGAGACTTTAGGCGCCTTAACAACGCTACTACCAATGACAGGTATCCAGTCCCCCATATCCAAGATTTTTCTTCACGTCTGGCAGGGACAGTCATTTTTTCTAAAGTGGATTTAGTGCGTGGTTATCATCAGGTGCCTGTCCATCCCCAGGACGTCCCCAAGAGAGCGGTGATCACTCCATTTGGACTGTTCGAGTTCTTGAGGATGCCATTTGGCCTTAAGGGTGCTGCACAGACGTTTCAAAGGCTTATGGATTCTGTGTTGCGGGACATGCCTTTTTTGTTTGTATACCTGGACGATATACTGGTGGCGAGCGCTTCGGTGGAGGAACATGTGTCGCACCTTCGCCAGCTCTTCAGACGCCTCTGTGACCATGGACTGATAGTGAATCCAGTGAAGTGTCAGTTTGGGCTCTCAGAACTTGAGTTCTTGGGGCACAAGGTATCCCAGCAGGGTGCCGTGCCCCTCCCGGCTAAAGTCGAAGCAGTTTTAGCTTTTCCACGCCCCTCCTCTGTCAAGCCCCTGCAGGAGTTTTTGGGCATGGTCAATTTTTACAACCGTTTTATACCTCATGCTGCCCATATTATGCGTCCGCTGTATGAGGCCTTGAAGGGTAAGAGGGGTAATCAGGACATTGAGTGGACTCATGAGAGGTTATGTGCTTTTGACGGGGCTAAAGCTGCACTGGCTGATGCTGCCTTGTTGGCTCATCCAGACCCCACGGCCACCATTGCTCTTACCACCGACGCATCTGATTATGCTGTCGGAGCAGTTTGTGAGCAGTGGGTGGGCAATTCCTGGGAACCTCTATAGCCTTTTTTAGTAGACAGTTACGCGAGTCAGAAAGGAAGTACGGCACCTTTGACAGGGAGCTGTTGGCCCTTTTTTTGGCGACAAGGCATTTCAGGTTTCTTTTGGAGGGCCGTAAATTCACCGCTTTTGTGGACCATAAACCCCTCACGTTTGCCATGGCCAAGTCCACTGAACCTTGGTCAGCTCGGCAGCAACGGCAGCTTTCGGCTATTTCTGAGTTCACTGCAGACATTCAGCATGTGGCTGGTAAGACCAACTTGGTGGCGGACTGTCTTTCTCGTGCACCAATTGCTGCTGTTCATTTGGGCATGGACTATGCTGAAATGGCTGCCGATCAGTTGTTGGACCTGGAGGTGCAGGTGCTTCGTTCCACTGAGTCCAGTTTGCAGTTGGAGGATGTCTGCTTTCAAGACAGTGGCGCCACTCTTCTGTGTGACACTACATTGGGAAAACCACGACCTCTGGTTCCTGCGGCTTGGCGTCGTCGTGTTTTTGACGCTGTTCATTCTTTGTCGCATCCTGGGGTTAAGGCCTCGGTCAAGTTGGTGAGTGCCAAGTTTGTATGGCCGGGTCTCAGAAAGGATGTGAAGACTTGGACGACAACCTGTGTGGCGTGCCAGCGTGCTAAGGTGCAGCGCCACATAAAGGCTCCGTTGGAGCCTTTTTGGATTCCGGAGCGACGTTTTGATCATGTTCAGGTGGACCTAGTTGGACCTCTTCCTCCTTCTCGTGGTTTTACTCATCTCTTCACTATGGTGGACCGGACTACACGGTGGCCGGAGGTGGTTCCCCTGACATCAACTACAGCGTCTGATGTTGCCCGGGCATTTATCTCCTCTTGGGTGTCCCGTTTTGGTGCTCCCTTGGACGTTACCTCTGACAGGGGCCCGCAATTTACCTCTGCACTTTGGAATGAGGTAGCTGGTAGTTTGGGGGTTAAACTCCATCGGACCACAGCATACCATCCACAAGCTAATGGGCTATATGAGCGGTTTCATCGGACTATGAAAGCGGCCCTTCGCACGTCATTAGTGGATAGTGGATGGGTGGACAGATTACCGTGGGTTTTGTTGGGTTTGCGTTCAGCCCCCAAAGAAGACCTGCACTCCTCTTCTGCTGAGTTGGTCCTCGGCCAGACCTTGAGGGTTCCAGTGGAGTTCCTTCCGACCAGTCCAGGGTTAGGTCCCAGTATGGTTAAGAGGCCTAAGTGTCGAGAGGAAGCTAGGGCTTTTGTTCCCGTGGCTGCGCACCACTGTCTTCCTCAGTCTTACGTCCCTGACAGCCTTGGGTCAGCTAAATATGTTTTTGTCCGGAATGATGCCCATCGTTCTCCCCTGCAAGCACCTTATGATGGCCCTTTTCGGGTGTTGGAAACAGGCCATAAGGATTTTTTGGTTGAGTTGGGGACTGGTCAGGATCGGATTTCGGTGGATCGTTTGAAGCCTGCTCATGTTCTTCGTGACGATGAGGTTGAGTTAGCCCGCCCGGCTCGGCGGGGGCGCCCTCCCAACCCTGCGCCTGAGGTTGTTTCTGCTCCGGTTACAGTTGTCCCCTAGGACTGTGTAGTGCAGTTGTCGGGGCAGAGTAATTAGGTTGCCTAAGAGGTTCTTTTGAGTTATTTTCTTTTGGATTTTGTTCATGCTGTTTTAGTTTGTTTTTTGTCAGCATGTTTATTTATGTTGTTATTTGTGTGTTCTGGGGGGGCCTGTGTGGTGACATTAGTTGTTGGTCTCACACACAAATTTGATGTTTTAATGTGAAGGCGGAGTTTTTCCATTTTGGACGGAGATAAAAGGAGGAAGTGCAGAAATGTAAATAAAGGTTTTTTCAGACAGACTTACGTGTGTCCTGTCTGTTTTTCTGCGGATTCTATACAGTAATATATTTGTGGAGCATATGAAACCAACATATGTGCCCCACACTTCGACATTTCTCTCCTTAAGACCATGCCTACCCAGAACCTCCTCATCACCTCTGTTTCCTTCACTTACATCTCCATTAAAATTAAAGTCTGCCCCAATCACCACTCCCTCTCTCTCCACCCCACCCCCCCAGGAACGCTCTCTACCACTTCATCCAATTGACTCCAGAATTCCTCTTTCTCTTCTACCTTACATCCAACTGGTGGGGCATACCCACTGAACACATTCAGCATCACACCTTTCACTTCTGTCTATGACTCCGTTTTTACCTCTTGAACACTCTTCACATGCTCATCCTTCAAGATTACTCCTACTCCATTTCTCTTCCTTTCTACATCATGGTAGAACAGTTTAAATCCACCTCCAATGCTCCTAGCCTTGCTTTCAGCATCAGAGGCAGAACCACCAGACTGATCAACAGCTTCCTTCCACAAGCTGTTAGGATGCTGAACAGTTAATCCGGAATCCTTTACACATATTACTGCACTTTGTGGACATTATGTATATGTACTGTATATTATAGTTTGTCAGTTTTAAGTATTTATTTCTCTTAGCTACGTAGATTCACTTAGCCATTTTAATTGTTTTATATATACATAAGCAGTTATTATCGTTTTAACTGCAACTGTAATAAATTAACATTACTGTAATATCCAAATGTGTCTCAGGGATGTGTGAATGGCTGTCGGGGTGGGGTGTGTGAGTGTGTTTTTAAATTATGTTCTTTTTACAATACGGATGCCTAGAGAAACGCAATTTCATCTTGCTTGCACTACAGTTGTATGCATAGCATCATGACAATAAAGGCTGATTGACTGATTTCTGTCCATCTAGTTTCTTGAACACATAGTTTATCTAACTTTCTTCTCTCCTTCTACCTTTCTTCTTTCTTCTCCACTTCAGCAACATGGTGCCCCCCGAAGCAGACGTGCTTGCGCGTTCTGTTCTCGAATGCCAATGTTTGCGCCTTTTTTGCATGTTTGCTGCTCTTTCTACAGTGCATAAAGGTCATGCACTGCTAACATATGACCGACAGACACTACTAGACATTGCCAAGACAACCAGTTATACGGTATTTACTGGCTTCATACCACTTGATCTACGATGCGTTGTGCATCCACACAGCGATCAGCACAACCCCCAGGAAGGGCCTGAAGCACCGAGCCCATGTGATCATGCTGATCCCAAGAGAGCGCTCCAAAGTGGCGCAAGCAGTGTAAGAGAGGGTGCTACATGCTAGGCTAAAAGCTTGCGCTAGCTGCCCACCACTACCTAGCTTTTTGCTAGCTAACGTACGGTCTCTGGAAAACAAGCTAGACAAACTAAGAGTAAGGATTGAAGACCAGCCAGAGATAAGAGTGCTGTGTCCTAATTTTCTGAGAGACCTGGCTCATATTTTGATACTTTGCCAAGTATCAAAAATTCTGAAATTTATTTTGTTTGCGGATGACACAAATATCCTTTGCGCTGGTGAGAATTTGCAGCAGGTCTTAAGAGATGGTCACAACAGAAATGAAAAGGTTTACGCAGTGGTTCAAGAAAAATAAATCATCTCTAAATTTGAAAAAAAAAAAATTATGAAATAAATCATGAAATAATGGTAACGATAGATGATACCAGAATAGAAACGGTACAGGAAAATAAGTTTCTGGGGGTGACACTAGACAATAAAATCTGCTGGAAACCTCTCATCAGTCACATCTGAGCCAAGTTGCCAAAATGTATAGAGATACTGGGGAAGATAAGACACACCTTGGACTATAAATCACTATTTTTACTGTACAATTCACTGTTTTTACCATATCTTAACTACTGTGTAGAGGTCTGGGGAAACACCTACAAGACCAACCAACATGCACATTACAAAATAAAGCTATAAGGATAATAAATAATGTAGGCTATAGAGACCATACCAACTCGCTGTTTTTAAAGTGACATGTCATAAAGTTCATGGATTTAGTTAAATATAAGACAGCACAAGTAATGTACAGGGCAATTAATAATCAACTCCCAACTAATATACAAAAAATATTCAAAAAAGAGACTGATTATAATTTGAGAGGAGACTTAAACTTTACAAAAACCTAAGGTATGAACAACAAAGAAAAGTCTGTGCATTTCTGTCTGTGGGGTGGATTTGTGGAACAGTCTGGAGCTGGAACTGAAACTATGTACAAACGGAAATCAATTCAAAAATAGGTGTAAACATTATTTGCTAAAAGGATAAATGTTAAGCCTCATTTCCACTAGCCCAGTTTGACTCTCCTCGTTTCTTTTCGTTACTACTCGTTTCTGCAGCGGTTGTGCCTGCATTACAACCGTGGAAAGCCGTGTATAGCTGTGGTGGGCGGGATTTTTTTTACAGCATGGCGGCGCCACACTCCCGTGACGTAAAACACGCGACCCAAGCCAACACAGCATGGCGGCTTTACAAGGCGACTCCTTGGTCTGTGGCTTTTTTCACCGTAAATGCCAAAAAGCACCGTCAGACAAGGGTACAGGCAGTGAGACGAAACACTCTGGAATAGTTCTGCAGCTTCTGGAGAGAGCCAAAGATGTGAGGATACAAACTAGGTCATATGTGACGGTAAGCTAATATTGCTAATGCTAGTTTGCTATAAGTACTTCGTACTACACTGTAATCTCTGCAAGTTATCGCTGTTTAGGTACTAAAATATGTACGCTGTGTGTGTTTCAGATGGCTCTGTTGTGGGAAAATTACAACTTCAAACGGTCAGTCTGGCGTTCATGTACAGCCTGTACAAATGAGTGACAGGTTGAGTGAGCCTGTCAATCAGCCTGTCAACTGTCAGCACAGCTTCACAAACGATCAGTGTTTGTAGAGCTTAAGAATGTCTGGTTTATTTCCTGTGCAAAAAATTGCTCTGATCTAAGTAATGTAACCCTATTTCACTGTTGATGGGAATGTAGAAAAATCAGAATGTTTTGGGGAGAGGTGAGGGTAACAATTGAAAAAATAATTTCAAAACAATTCACATTGAACCCTAAACTGTTTTTGTGTGGGTCTGTATCCAGAAAAACATAACTTTAATAAGATTGAAAGAACATTCATAGACCGCAGTTTGCTTAATGCCCAAAAAATGTATTGCATTAGTGTTGAAAAACTCATAGACCAGATGTGACTCAGTGTTTAAGACGGATGTTACCAACCTTCCACTAGAAAGAATAACATACATACTGAAATCAAAGGAAATGGGTTTGAGAATATATGGAGACCTTTCATTGATTATGTAAATTAAGTAAACATAACTTCTGAAGAAGGTGAATGATATGTGTGGACCTTGCAAATTCCAAGCTGGTGAATGTATATTATGTATTCTAATGTAATAGATTACCTAGACTAAACAGAGGAGCATTGTTGACTTGTTTTTGTTAATGGTTTCTGTTTTTATTACCCTTTTTTTGTCATTTTTTTTTTTTTTTTTTAAGTTTTTGTAAAGGGGATACAGGTCGTTACAGCAATGCATTGTTTACACTTTCATCACATGTTCCCTTAATTTCTGATATCTGACAACATTTGAAGAATAATTATTACAACACCCCTTTTTTTTTTTAAAGTGAAAGAAAAAGTGAAATTAAAGAGAATAAAATAAAAAAAAACCAAACAAACAAACAAACCAGCAAAAAACAAACAAAAAGAAAAATAAGTAAATAAAGGTAAAAGAGCATCTGAGTAGCGTTGGAACAAAGAGCGGGACCATTATTGAAATGGTATTTGTCAAAGATTAGATCGAATGGAAGACACATATGCGATCCAGGGTTGCCAAAAGTTCATGAACCCATCCATGTCCTGTCTCAGTGCGAATTAGGGATGGGCATAATTAACCGATTAACCGATAATTGATCATTAAGAATTTCACCGAGGAAGTTCATTTTCGTCGACAAACCGTTTTTTTTTTTTTTTTAAACAATCCGAATGTAGGTTATTAGGCCTAGTGCACGGCTGTCCTCAAAACAATGCAATGCATTTAACTGTGCCACTGGCAAAATTTGGGCACCAGGGGGCAACATTACACCATCGCCATACCCTGGCGTGCCTCAGTTGATACATGCGAGCTTCCGTAGGGCAATCGCCAAATCATTAAGAGGTTGCGGCGAAGTGTTGCGTGGGACCATTTCAATTTAAAAAATGACCAGGTGTACTGCAATCACTGCAATGCAGCATACAAAAGAAAAAAGTAAAAAGAAATACAGTGATCCCTCGCTACTTCCCGCTTCACCTTTCGCACCCTCAGTGCATCGCGTATTTTTCAAAAATATTCATCAAAAATTCAAAATTGAGAAAAAATACATTAGAACATCACGTATCAACACGGAGAGCCCGCACAACTCAAAATCCACCTCTCTGATTCGCTGGCCAGCATCTCCCCCCAAGAGATCGCTCCCGACTCTAGATTTTGTTCTCGTGTTGACTCGGCTCGGGAACTCGCGAGATTCTTTTCATTCTCTCGCTCTCTCTCTCCCGAGAGAGAGAGAGTGAGAGAATGAACGTACGTATTATTTATACATTATTTTATGTATCAAAAAACTTAACGAGATCAGCCTGGAATTCCACAAAGGGGGGTGACGCTACTTCGCGGTTTTTCACTTTTCGCGGTCGGTTCTGGGTAAAACGTCTCGGCCAATCAGCTTGCGGGGTGAAACGTCTTGGCCTATCAGCTTGCGAGATTCCCGAGCCGAGCCAACATGATGGCAACACGACATGTTGTGCGGCTCTCCGTGTTGATACCTGATGTTCTAATGTAGTCTACCTGCCTTGTTACCTACCTAAAAATGTTAATGATTAACCGATTATTAATCATTAATTCTCCCGACGATCGGTGAAGAAAATTTCACCGAATGCCCATCCCTAGTGCGAATGTCAACTTTTCCATCGAGTAAATGTCTTGGATCACGTTAATCCAATCTTCAGGTGTAGGACAGTCCTTCAACATCCATTTTTTAGTTAGAGCTTTTTTGCTTGCCAATATTAAAACATTGAATAGGTATTTTTCTCCTCGTCTTTCCAGTGAGTCCGGTAGTAGGCCCAAATACAAAGTTTCAAAAGAAAAGGGAACTGTTATTTTAAATATTTTCCCCAATATTGTCTGTACATTGGTCCAATATTGGTGGATAACTGGGCATGACCAAAACACATGAAAATGATTTGCAGTCTTTTCACCACACAAGCGCCAACAGTTCAATCCCTTATGGGTAAATTTGTTTTGTGCAGGTGTTCTGAAAAATCTTACCAAGTTTTCCCATCCAAATTCTCTCCACTGCAGGGATGAGGTACTTTTCCATTGCTGTTCATTTAGCTTTTCCCATATTTCCAGTTGTAAAGTGAAATTCCCCTCTTTTTCCCATCTCTCTTTTATATATGATGTGTTGTCTCCTTTTAAGTCTTGAAGACTTTGGTATATTTTAGAAATGTATCTGATCCCTGGGATCCCTTTATATGCCATTAAGAAGACCTTCAGAACACCTGACTGGGCCCTTTCCAAATCCTCCTTTTTAAGTATATTGTTTATGTGGTGTCTAAGCTGAAAGAACCTGTAAAGATCTTGATTTATTAGACCTTGTTTTTTCAAATCTTCAAAACTTCTTAAAATTTGCCCTTTAAAAAAATCGTAATATTTTATCAGCCCTTTCTCCTTCCACTTTTTAAATCTGGTGTCTGTTTTATTAGGAGTAAAGTCTTGATCATAGGCAATCCATTGCAGAAGTCGATAGGGCTCTTTAGTTTGATTCTCTCTGACTATCTTAAACCAAATTTTTAGCGGGGTCTCTATCCACGGGTTAGTGTTATTCAAAAGCTTAGGTAAGGCATTGTTCCCTATTATCGCCTGTAGGGGGATGTCACTTGTTATTTGGCATTCGATCTCCTTCCATTGTGCAGTGTAGACTGGGTTACATATCTCTACTAAAGTTTTAATTTGTGCGGCTTTAAAGTAGTCCCTGATATTTGGCAGCGCAAGCCCACCTTTGTCTTTGTTTAGCTGTAAGGTTCTATATCTGATTCTAGGTCTCTTGCCCTGCCATATGAATCTTGAGATCCTTCTGTCTAGCTCCTGCCATGTTTTTTTGGGAGGTTCTACCGGTATTGTTTGGAAAAGGTATAGAAGACGTGGAAGTATATTCATTTTGACTGCTTCAATTCTTGGTGCAGTACCCAAGAATGGTATCATATTCCATCTTGCTAGGTCAGATTTTATTTTTGTCACCAGTGGATCATAGTTTAGTGTTATAATTTTGTTGAGTTGTTTCGGGATATTGACCCCCAGATATTTCATAGATTCCGACTCCCAGTTAGTTTTGAGTTTGCTTAGTGAGTAATGATTTGGGTCATAGTTGAATGTTAAAACTTGGGTTTTATGCATGTTTAATTTGTACCCCGATAAATCTCCATACTCTGAAAAAACTGAGGTTAGTTCTGGTAAAGAAGTGTCCGGCTGCCCTAGGTATATTAAAATGTCGTCAGCAAAGAGTGCTATTTTATGTTCCTTCTGACCAAGTGTAATACCTTGAATTTTTTGATTTTGTCTTATCCATTGGCTCAGAGGTTCTATGAAGATTGCAAAGAGCAGTGGAGACAGGGGGCAGCCCTGACGACATCCTCTTTCCAGTTCAAAAGATGATGATAAATTACCGTTAATCCTTATTTTAGCTGTTGGTTTTTTATATAATGCCTGGATAGTTCTAATGAAGTTGTTATGAAAATTGAAACTGGATAAGATTCTATATAGAAAAGACCAGTCAACCGAATCGAATGCTTTTTCAGCATCTAATCCCAATATGACTGCATTTAAGTTATATTTATTTATATGATGAATTATGTGTAAAGTGCGTCTAATGTTGTCTTGTGTCTGTCTTTGTCTTATAAAACCTGTTTGGTCTAAATGAATTAGGTCTGTCAGTATATTTTCTAACCTTTTGGCAAGGATAATGGTAAAAAGCTTATAGTCCTGATTTAATACACTGATTGGTCTGTAGTTGGAGCACTCTAGTTTATCCTTTTCAGGTTTAGGTATAACTGCAGTGACCCCTTCTCTCCAGGAGGGGGGGGGGGATTTCCCCTGTGTGGAGGACATAATTAAATGTTTTCAGGAGGAGAGGAGATAGTTGCTATTTAAAGGTTTTGTACCACTCTGCTGTATAGCCATCTGCTCCTGGGGATTTGTTAGCTTTAAGTTTCATAATTGCTTTTTCCAATTCTTTAGGTTGTATTTCTGACAGTAGTGTTTTATTTTGTGACTCCGTAAGTTGGGGAAGGTTTAATGTGTATAGGAATGCCTCGGATGTGTTTTTATGTTTTTTGTGGGAGTATAAGTTCTTATAGTAATTCTCAAAGCTTTTAAGAATATCCTGAATTCTGAATTTTATTTCCTTTGATACTGGGTCTCTGATTTTGTAGATTGCTCTTTCTGTTTGTTGTTTCCTCAATTTATAGGCTAGTAATTTTGCCGATTTGCTGCCTGCTTCATAGTATTTTTGTTTCAAAAATGTAAGTTTCTTCTGGATTTCTATTGTGTAGATCTCATTTATTTGGTTTTTAATTTCCTTAATCTTGAGCGAGTCAGTAGAATGAGTGTTGCCTTTGTGTTCTTTTTCTAAGTTCTTAAGTTCTGACTCTAATGTGGATAGTTTTTCTTGTCTTAGTTTCTTTTGGGTTGCCAGTTTTGCAATAATCTTTCCTCTTATTACAGCTTTGCATGCATCCCACAGTATTAAAGGGGATACTTCTCCATTATCGTTTTCTTCCAAATATCTGAGAATATCTGATTCCAATTCATTTTTCAATGGTCCTTTCAGGACATTTGAATTTAACCTCCAAGAAAATGTATTATTTGTGTATTTTTGGATATTTAAGTCCATGTAGATCGGACTGTGGTCAGAGAGATCCATCAGTCCTATTTTACATGTTTCTACTCTTCCAATGTCTCTATTAAACATAAAAAAATAGTCAGTCCTTGAGTAAGATGAATGTGGAGTTGAGTAAAATGTATAGTCTTTTACACTGGGGTTGAGTTCCCTCCACACATCACAGATTCCCATTTCTTTTAGTAGCATCCGAGTCTTCCTGCTTTGGGTGTTATTTTGATGTGGAGAATTACCAGAAGCATCCCAGTATGGATTCAGTCTAAGATTGAAGTCCCCACCACATATCACTAAACCTTGAGCTTTAGTTATCATTAGGTCAAATACATTTTTATAAAATTTCCAGTTAGCCCCTGGGGGAGCATACACATTCAGCAGGGTGATATCTTCTCCCTCTAGCCGCCCAGTTACCAAACTGTATCTCCCTTCTTTATCTTTGTGTTCTGATTTTTTTTCAAATGTAATTTTGGTTGATATCAATGTCGCTACTCCCCTCCTCCTCCCTGACTTATATGAAGATGAAGAGATCATTTTAAACCCTTGTCTACTGAGTTTAGTGTGCTCCACGTCTGTTAGGTGGGTTTCTTGTAAAAATATTATTCCTGCTTTGTCTTTTTTCATTTTGCCTAGAATCTTGGATCTTTTAACTGGATTCAGGATTCCTTTTACATTATATGAAATTATTTTGGTTACGCCCTGTTTCTCCATTGTGTTGTTTTGTTTAGTATAACAGTGTGGTGGCCCTCTTTTGTGCTACTCAGAAACTGAAAGAACATTAAGAACAAGAAAAACATTAAGAACATAGTGTATAAAACTTTAAAACAAAAAACTGTCAAAAGAACTTCCTGAGCTGGGGTCTTTTTAGAGACCCTGGAAAAGCCTTGATGGAGTGTAGGCTCTGAGGGAAATTCCTCAAACTCTGTTACGTGTTGAGGGCCCTCTCTTACCCCTGTAAGTTGTCCCATGCTTTTAACGTGAGTTTCAGAACCCAATCCGAACTTGTAATGATTTTTACCTCCGCCAGGCCGAAAAGGCCAGGAGGAGGTAATGTTTTTGCCGGGGTTTGTCTGTGTGTTTCTGTTTGTCTGTCTGTCTGTTTGTCTGTTGGTTAGCAAGATAACTCAAAAAGTCTTGGACGGATTTCCATGAAACTTTAAGACGTTGTTGGAAATGGTACAAGGAAGAACTGATTAAATTTTGGGGATGATCCGGATCACCGTCTGGATACAGGAATTTTTTTAAGCATTTTTTAACACTGTGACATACGGCCATTTTCAACATGTGCGCAGGCGCAATGGAAGGCGCTGGTCGTCGTGTCTGACCAACATAAACTCCGCGTTCTTCAACGTTTTAGGCACAAAAGCACACGCAAAACACTGGTGGGCTGGGCCCGCCACCGTGCCTGTGTTTGTGCGATGCTGCAAAAGCTGAGACGGGCAGCTGTCCGCCGCCGGATTATTTGGCAGAAATTCCCCGGTCAGCCATAGGCGCTGCGCAAAAACGAGCTGCTCGGCAGCGTGCTGTGTGCCTGTGTTTGCGCTACGCTGCAAAAGCTCAGACGGCCAGCTGTCCGCCGCCGGATTATTTGGCAGAAATTCCCCGGTCAGCCATAGTAGCTCCGCAAAAAGAAGCTCTCTGCCGGGGAAGTTTCCAAATCATCTTTTGCCGCGGAGCGCAACCCCAATAAAGATAAAGATTAGATGTACCACGAAGGTCGAGTGCAAGCAAGATGTTTGTGTCTGTGAACATTCCGTCTTTTGGCGAGTTGATACGTAACAATGTTTACAGTTTGATGAGAAGGTTGCTACCATGTAACAATCATCTTATATCAGCAATTGTCAAGTCGTCACTCACACTTCACTCCAGCATTTGGAAGTGGTGGCGTTCCATTTTATACCGAGTCCAATATTGTATGTTATTGTTGTTACAAGAGCGCCGACTGTCTGCTGATCTGTATATACTTTTATTTATTTTCTGCTCCTTTTAGTTCTGCATTTAATATGAACCCTGAGTTTGAAATAAACATTTGAATTTTGAATAAAACCCACGCCAACCCGTCTACCTAATTGGCATCCGTCAGTGAAGCCCTCAGTGCTGCTTTCAGTGATCTATGAAAACGCTCGCTTAACCCATTGGCCTGTGGGTTGTACGCAGTTGTGTCATGACTTCTTTTGTTTTTTCTTTTGAATTCTTGGATGGAACATGGGTGGGCAATATAAGCTGCGGATTCAGCCATCACACATTTCGGATAACTTATGTTGAACTGTATAATCAGAGGAGTTATTGTCTAATTTGACCTTGTTGGATTTTATTACCCCCTTTGTTATATTATTCACTTTCTTTTAACCTGTACTCTTAATCTATTCAAAATAAAGATTAATTCATTCATCCATTCAATTGCAACGCCCCCAGCCTGGGAGTTTGCAGATGCAGGACATGGACACAACACCAACACTTCAGTTTATTACCTCTGCCAAGGAGGTAATGCTTTTACTACTGAACCACTAACCCTATCATTGTGAATCCAATTGCTACTCAGATGTTTTCATGGTCAAGGAATCTGACAACGTACACACAAACACTGTATGGGGGGAACTGTGGCGCTTGGCGGAGGTCTGCGCTCTCCGAGTGCTTTTCTAGTTTTTTTTTTTTCCCCTTTATGCCTATACCCTGTGAAATTGTGTGCACCCTCCCACCCCCATCACAGCAAACATTCACGCAAAAACAGTATTTGTTAGTGTGAGGAGAACGTGGATTATTGTCACATTTCTATTTTAACAAGTTTTTTTTTTTTTTTTTTTTTTTATTAAAAAGACTTATTGTTTCAAATATTATGACTGTTCCATGAAATGTTTTACCACATGCTGAATACGCATCTCCTTTAATGTTTGTTACCTTGTAGGAGGGGGGTTGGATGTGCAGATTGACTCAAAAAAAAATGGTCGCTATTCCAACCTGAAAACGGCCAGTTTATCTGCGACGCTCTGGCGCTGGGTTTCCCGCTGCTGGCCCGTGGATTTTGAAGGTCACTGTGTTGTCCATGTTTGCGCTTTGATCTTTTCGCTCGGGTCTGCTGCGGGTTTAAACACCGTTACCGTTTGTGTCTATGTTGAATGTAATTAGTGGCTTGTAAATATGGATGTCACCAACTGCAAAACAAATCTACCTACGGGTACAAATAAAGTAACCTGAACCTGAACCGGGAGCCCTCTTCTCGCCATGTCAGCTGTTGCTTCTTCCGCCGAATTATAGAGACATGTTTCTTCGCCGTAGAAGACCCTTAACTTCGCAGGAAATGGCGTCTGAAAGCGCAGTTTCTTCTCACGTAGTACCTTTTTGGCGTCATTGTATTCCCTGCGCTTTTTAAGGACCTCCGGGGTGTAATCGTGTTCCACGAAGACTTTTCTCTCCTGGTGCATAAATCCTTTTTTCTGCCAAGCCAGTTTTACAACCTCTTGTTTTATTTTGAAATTGGAAAATCTTACCAACACCGAACGTGGGGGCGCTTCCGCCGCTGGCCTAGCGGCTAATGAACGATGTGCCTTTTCTATCTTCAAGTCGGTGGTTTGTGGAATATCCAATTTCTCTCTTAGTAAAGATTCCACGCATTCTGCCATTGAGTTAAAACCGTTTTCGGTTCCTTCTATCAGACCATGAATTCTTATATTGTCTCTTCTCGGTCTTCCTTCTTGGTCCGTTAGCTTAGCCTCTATAGATGCTTGTCTTTTGCGTAGGTCCAGCACAGAATCTTCGAGCACTTTTATTCGTTCCTCTGCTTCCAAGATTCGGTTCTCGGCCTGGTCCACTCTGCTGTTTGTCCTTTTCAATTCGTCTCTGAATTCCCGAAATTCGGCCGTAACCTCTCGGCGAAATCGTCGTAGCTCTTCAAATAGCGATTTCAGGCTAACCTTTTTGTTAGCTACAACCACTTCCTCATCTTCTGAACGGAGATCTTCCAGTTCAGATTCTCTGGCCGATACGTGTCCTGGCCTGGAAAATTTCAGTT
The DNA here is from genome assembly GCA_020510985.1 of Pholidichthys leucotaenia. Classification (NCBI taxonomy): domain Eukaryota; kingdom Metazoa; phylum Chordata; class Actinopteri; order Cichliformes; family Pholidichthyidae; genus Pholidichthys; species Pholidichthys leucotaenia. Next base: position 43,907,130 of record CM035841.1, read on the forward strand.
TCTTCTGTTTTCCTTTAGACATGATGATTTTGTCTTTTGATTTTCACTCCTCCAAAGATCCGTTAAGTTTGATTTTCAAGGTTTTTTTCTTGGATTGGGTCTGAGCTTCAGCATTAAGCTGCAGTCGCCATGGCGTCCAGACCAGAAGTCTTTTTAGTTTTTAAATTACTTTTGTGTTAGTGTCTGACTGTGTGTGCTGTTTGTTTAAAAAAAAAAAAAAAAAAAAAAAAAAAAAAAAAAGGTTCAATAAAAATATTGTTGGAAAAAAAATTGCTCTGATCTGCGTGAAAATCATGGACTGTTGAGACATCATGGACGTACCTGCTTCAGCTGCACTGAGTCTGAGATGTTGTCATAGCAAAAAATGATCAGCTGACACAACTCGATCGCCAGGTTAATAACTATATTAGCCACAAAATGTATATTCAAAAGTAAGCAGTACTGAGTTCGGTATAATAAGATGTATTTGACAGTTATGATGCATTTTAGGCCAAAACAAACTTGATCTAGGATTAAAAGCAATTAAAATAATGCAGTCACAAGGTTACATGGAAAATGCTTGATTTACGCGATACATATACTGTAGAAATATATATTCTCTGCATCAACAATGTACTATACATGCATTCATGTAGTATTGCACTGATAAACCTCTGAAGTTTTTGCAGATGTCTCTTTTTTTATATGTGAAGGTTACCACCATGTGACATAAATGTCTTAAAAATGAGCCATTATTTTCAAGGTCACCCATTAATGGTTTGTACTATTGACTCTTTTCCCACCAGTGTATTAACAGACAAAAATAGAAATCATGATGCAAACGCATAAGTCACTAAATTGTTTATTACAATCAGCAGCAAATTCCAGATTATTCAGAATGTGCAAAACTCAAACTGTAAGACTGGGTCACTCAGCAGCTGGGATGTGCAGCTCACACTGGTCTCAGATCAGCAGATCTTAGGCCTGCATCTCTGTAAATAGTGACGCAAGGTCCAGTTTGGGGTGGATCGATTGTTTCCCTCTTGCCTAGACAAAAGACAGAAATGGGTGGTGGTTAAATAAAGGAAGTTTAAAACATATTTGGGAAATACACTTGTTGCTAAAAGCCAGTGGTGGAATGTGATTGAATGAATCTTTATTTCGGATCGATTTAAAGAAAATACAATAATATAACAAAGGGGGAAAAAAATTTAATAAGGTCGAATTAAACAGTAACTCCTCTGATTATACAGTTCAACATAGGTTATCTGAAATGGGTGATGGCTGAAGCTGCAGCTTATATTGCCCACCATATTCCATCTAAGAATTCAAAAGGAAAAAAAAACCAGGAGCGATTCCAATTCCAATGTGACAATAAAGTACTTCGTTGTTGTATTTAACCACAATTTTCATGTAGCTGCACTGATGTCAAGTCGATTTTACAAGGGCTGGGTTGCATTTAAAATCATCTGCTTTTACTGTGGCCTCAGCAATCAGAATGAATTAATACATTCACTGGAATGGAATCTAGTACTTTAACTGAAGGTGTGCATCACAGATTATGGAGTCGCTCAGTCAAAATATGGAGTTTTTATCAATAAAAGTTTGTCTGGAATGTAAAAGTGTCTCTTCTTGCACTGGCTTCAAGTGTGGGTGGTGTTTTGTACTTTTATTGCTAAAATATAAAGGGAAGCACGACAATGGGTCTCAAATATTTGTAATGTGTCCTGTTACTGCATGACTTTATTGATGATAGAGTATAAACTACACATATAAACTAAACTATATTGATGACTGAACAACTGCCATTCCCCAAAAGATACAGTTATGAACATAACTCAAAGGATCACACAAGTGATCTGACAAATACATTAACAAAAGTGGTTTATTTTACAGTTGATGCGCCAGTCTTTTTCAGTTATTCTGTAATTAATACTCACACAATCAAATAAATCTCAGTTCAGTCCCTTTTACATTAAGTGGAAATTGTGCTAATTTTGGTTTTGACACTTTTACCTATAAAAGCAAAGGATTTCAATACTTTCCACAGTGGCGACGTCCGTTGTTGAGCAGCTGATTCCCTCCTCCCTAGACGAACGACAGAAATGGATGGTGTTTAGTTTTTTCAAGCAAGTTCAACACTTATACAGGCACATCTCAAAAATTAGATTATCATGAAAAAGTTAAATATTTTTGTCACTCATTTCAGAAAGTGAAACCCATATATAGATTCATTATAGGGACAGTGATATATTGAAAGTGTTTATTTTAATATTGATGATTATGGCTACAGCCCATATTAACCAACACCTCAGCGGCCAACATTTGTATTTAAAAACTATTTTTTAAAGTTTATGTAATATTCTAATTTTTTGCCAAATTGAATTTGGGGTTTTCAGGGGCTATAAGCCATAATCATCCAAATTAAAATAAATAAATGCTTGAAATATATCACTGTCTGTGTAATGAATGATATAATATATGGATTTCTCTTTCTGACGCTTTAGAAAATTATATGAATGACTTTATAAATCACTGGTTTGAAAAAGCACTTTTATATTGTTGAGATTTCGGCTCCTGTGGTCTCACCAGTATCCAATATAAACAGGGAAGCTAACCCTGGCATGTGGAAACACATTCTAGCATTAAATTGCACACAATTTAATGCAAAACAAAAAACAGGACTATAACCAGGATTGATATATTTCATCGTTTTGCTCTCACAAGCGAATATTTAGGAGAAAACGAGCGTGAATCAACAGTTGGTATTATCTAGCTACTAGCCAAAACTCGTTAGCTAAAACGAGTTAGCCAGCAAAAAACGGCATTAAATTGCACACAATTTAATGCGCAGCACCAAGTGCAATACAAAACAAAAACCAGGACTTTAACCAGGATTGATATATTTCATTGTTTTGCTCTCACAAGCGAATATTTAGGAGAAAACAAGCGCGAATCAACAGTTGGTATTATCTAGCTACTAGCCAAAATTCGTTAGCTAAAACAAGTTAGCCAGCACAGAACGGGGCTGTATGGCTCAAAAGTGAGCTTACCACCAACAGGATAAATAAGCAAACAGATGCACAATATTACAAATCACTCACCATGGATGGTTCTCTCAAGTTAGTCTTCAGCTTGTCAGTAGTACGGTTCTATTCTGCGCAGTCATCTGTAGGGTCCGGATCACTCTTCTGACTGTGTATCTGCTAGCAAGCAGAGAAAACCCCGCACCTCTTCGTTGGACCACGGTGTAGATTTCCGCAAAACCTACAACGCGGTCTGTATTAATATTGTATTTACTCCATGACAGAGTTAGTCCGTGATTGCAAATGGCGGACGTAAAGATTTCGAAGACGGGCGATTTCGTGACGTTACGCCCTGACCAATCAGTGGCTAGCAGTCGATTGATGTCAAATCACACCTCGCTTTTCGCTCGGTTATACCCTGTCTCTGAACAGGCACGAAAATAGTGTCGGTTAAAGCGTGTAGGGTACAGTGGAAATAGCGAGAAAGTGAATAGAGTAGAAACAAGTAAGGCCAAGGTGATACTAATGGAATTGGCCCTTTAGAGGTGTAGTATTAATATGTGAAATGCAGTAAACTCACTCTGGGACACAATGGTATGGTAGGTGGGACAGTTCTGTGTATATCTGTGTTTGGGGCTGGGTTTAGATGTATGGACTTTATGTATGTAGGGATGGATGGGTGTCAATGTTGATATGTATAAAATATAGTTAATTGTCTACTTGGGGTCTTAATTGAGGTAATATGTAGATATTTCACATGGGTTCTATTTAGGGAAAAGAGGAGATGGAGTAAATAAGTGTTAACGTCTTCCTTCTCCCTTTCGAGCACAGTACACGGTCACTTTCATTGCACTTGTCATTTGTTTTTTGCTTTTTTTTGTTCAAAATAATGTAAAATGTTTACATGCAAGTATGATGTAGCTCACTCGTCTGCAGTGTGTCTATAGTTGCATAATAAAATATTTTTTTTTTATTTACAAACAGGGAGCAATGAACAAACATCACAGTTTATTGAGCTTTGTGTTGAACATGACTCCAAATTCTCGGGCCACAGAAATGCATATTTAGATCAGGCAACTGATTCCTTCTGTTCCTTGGCCTTGATGATTTAAAAAAAAAAAAAAAAAAAATTCTTAAAAAAAAAATTTTTTAAATAAAAAAATTCTTAAAAATCATAAAATTCTTTAATTTTAATTCTTAAAATAAAAAGTCTGAATCCCACAATACTAAGCAGCATGTTTGTCATATGTCATTGTCAAGATAGGGTGACATGTCACAAAGTGTCCCATTCTTTTTAGACCATTTCAAGCCCTCACAGACTCTCACACTACTAATGGCTTCTGCCAAAGTCTCCAAGTGTTAAGGGCTTGAGGGTTTAGGGAAGAGATTGAGATTCGGCCTCTGTCCAAATCTGCCTTTTGGGGTGGAGCTTATGCAGACATTAACAGCAGAAAAACACATTCTTGGGAGTCTGGAATTATTTTGTAAATCACAAAAAACATGTTACAGACATGTTGGCAACAGAAAAAAAAACTTGATTTTTGCCTGAATGTCACTTGAAAGTGTTTTTTTTTTTTTTTTTTTTAAATTTATTTATTTTGGACTGGAAGTTTTTAATTTTCATCTGAAGCCTCATGAAGCTTTTAAACCCGGCAAGGTTTAAAACAGGATGGACTACCCTGTCATTTTCTTTTTTACTTTAATGATGTTGAATATTACTCTAGTTTGTTTTTGACACACAGTTACAACAGCTTTTATGGAGCAGCAGAGCTGCTATTTGGGTTTTTACACTTGAACATCTATTATTTAATTGTGTTGCTACAAACACTTCTGATTAAGCTGTCAAGTTCAAGTTTCCAACTCATGTTGGATGGGTCACTATTTTATTTAGCTATGGGAACTTGTTAGAATAGGCTACATTATATTAAGGCAGAGACTGACAACAAAGTGATTTTCACAGGTGTACAGGCCTAAACAGGTGAGGTAAAGCTAGTGATGGCCAAATGAGGCTTTCTGGAGGACTTGAGGCCTTTCATCAAAATGGCTACGGTCACACTGCAGCTTTTAGAATCAGAATCAGAATCAGAAAAAGATTTATTGCCAAGTACATTAACAGATCACTGATAACATACGAGAGAATTTGACTTGACACAGAAAATGAACCTGCATTTCCAGTGACACGGCTGCATCGGGGACGCGCCTGCCAATAGGATGGTACAGATAAGAAATCATACAATAGGAAGGAGCAAAAAAATCATTGAATTCAGAATATTGACCATAAGTAATCAATATTATGATTACAAAGACAAAAAAAGCCCACGATGCACATTCAAGACCAGAGTCCACAGGACACAAGGAGAGCAGTGAATGTTATCTTGTTGTCAGTTTCTGGGTCAGTGTGGATGTAGTGTTGAAGCAATGTTGTATCAATATGAGCACAAGGACACTTTGGCAGAAGATGTTTTGTCTGGCTGCAGCAATTGTCCTTGGCAATTGTCCCAAGCAGCTACTGTCCAGAGGCCGTGTGCTCAGTGTTTTGAAAAACAAAGACTGGGGATTATCAGGAGGATTTTTGTAAGGGAAATTGAGCCAAATAGACTGAACACAGAGAAAGAACTTTATTTTCTTCTGCAGATTCAGTGCTTAATCCTTCATTGCGAGGGCTTTGAGTCCGTCGTGGATAGACTTAAGCGTAGATGTAATCCACCTTTCGAGACAGTTCTCCATTTGTCGCTATCAAAGTCTCCTCCATTTTTCCAATTTGATGGATGCACCTCGCGTGGCCAGCATTTTGATAGGTTGTATCCATCTTCAGCAATTTGCGGTACACCAGGACAATCCCAGTTCCAATCAGAACGATCCCAGTCACCATTATTACGAAGATATACAAATCTTCAATATCTTCGATAGAGAGATTACTCAGGCACAAGATCCTCCAAACACTTGTCACCCGTAAATAGCCCGCTGGAGCCGTCCCTGCGGGGCAAACAGCTTCCCCCGGAGCACTGTTCCTTGTTGAAAAAATAGTGTCAATTGCGTTCAAAGCCCAGCTTATCAATTCCATAATTTCTTTTCGATAATCAGCAGTAGACGCAGACAGACAACAGCAAGCTGGGATCCAGTTAGTTAGGGAAGTGGGGAGCTAGAGCAGAGAGAAAAGAGAGAAGCGTCTACTCTCCTTGAAGAGCGGAAGTGAAGAGCGAAGTGAAGAGCGGAAGTTTTAATGCTCAATTCCAATTTTTTTGCACAAATGTGACCAAAATCTGTTTTTTTTTTTTTTTTTTTTTTTTTTTTTTTTTTTTTTTTTAACGACAGTCTGAATGGCACAGATCCAATTTTTTTTCACACCAGACCCAGGCCACTTTCATATGTGGTCCTAATTCCGATATGTATCTGATATTTTCCAAAGCGACCTCAGTCTGAATGGTCATGTTGCATTTCATCCGACTTTTTCCTCATTGAAGTTGAGACAGATGCTACAATTCTGCTGTGGAAGATGCCACAGGCATGACAGACAGCTGATTTATGCTCTCTTTTTTAAATCAATCTAATTCCCTTTATCACTGGATCATAATTTTCTCGGCTCCCACGGCACAACAACTTCAAAATTGCAGGTGGGGGGTGGGATTTTTGGGCTGAAGCCGTCAGACATTGCAGGCGCACAGTAACAGCACATTTAAAAAAAAAAAAAAAAGTGGTCATCTGGCATGTAGAGGAATAAAGCTGGTCATTTATTTTGTGCATAAACATTTCTGAATGTTTTTTAACATTTATTTTGCTGCGCTGCAAAGGCGAAGAAGTTCTGTCCCCATCAATCATTCGGTGCTCATATTTACTTCTGCAAACACAATGCTGTGTCTGACGTTACGATTTCTTCTGCGCATGCGGCTCACTTCATAGCTGTAGATCGTTCATACTCCAGTCTGATGGTGGTCGCATTTAAATTATAATGTGAACGCCCACACAAAAAAATTGGATCTCAGCAAAAAATTGGAATTGAGCATCAAGACCTGCTGTGAGACCGTAGCAAATGGTTCACATAGACGAGGCCTCATGTGGGACTTCATTTTCTCTACCAGGCCATCTAGTGGACAAAATGTATACAACATGCTGATTTTGACAAGGGTATTGTTGGTTTAATGTGTATTTTTTCAATTTCAATAAATATGCTGTTTTTTAATGTGCTGTCCGGGCAGCGCGGTGGCAGAGTGCTCTGGTGGTGGAATGCACTGCGGCAGCACAGCAACTCACCCTTGGCCGGGGGATCCTGGGTTCGATCCCAGCCCCCGACCAACAGTGATCTGTGTGGAGTTTGCATGTTCTCCCCATGTCTGCGTGGGTTTACTCCAGGATCTCTCCGGTTTCCTCCCACATGCCAAAAACATGCAAGTTAGGTTAATTGGCATCAACTGGGGATTCTAAATTGTCCTTGGGTATGACTGTGAGAGTGAACTGGGGTGACTCCAGTGAACGTGTCTGTGTTACTTGGTGTGCTTGTACTACTTATCCATTTTTATTAAGAAATAATAAATTTTCAGCAGTCTTATACTGTCCCAGTATATTCAACTCTGGCCTTATTCTCATGCAGGGCACAATAGCGATAGTGCCTCAGCATAATGATGCGTAATAACAATCCAAGCTCTTTGAAACACAAGAGACACTTCACCTTGCAAATAAAAAGAAATTAAAAGAGCAACACAGCTGGGATTCGAATCCAGGTCTCCCACTTGCAAAACAGATGTATTACCACTAAGCCATCACCTCAGTTACAGTAAATAGCCACTATTTGTCAAAAATACATCAATGGGAGAAACAAGTTCAAACTGTTCCCGTACGGGAGAAGTCCGTGTTTTTGGTGCTGGCTCCATCTGAAAATTGGCTGTGACAAATCCCTTACACAGTCAAACATGACGAAGCAAAACGTGAGGGACGGGGATTTCCATTGGGTGCGTGCAAAAATCATGAACTGCTTCCTGACCCAGTCACGTGGTCCGACGTCAACACATACGTCATGATGCACGCCTCGCCAGATATTTTCTGGATAAGATCGGAGCACCGGTGCCTGCCTTCCCATCACTAGGTAAAACATGACCTAGAGCCCTGAACAGCAGCTAAGCCAGCAGGAAGCTGAGCTGGTGGACATGAGGGAAATAATCACGATTAGTTGACTAATCGAAAAAATAGTCGTTAGAGTAGTTGACTACCAAAATAATCTTTAGTTGCAGCCCTAAAGGACAAAAGGTGTTAGACAATGAGGAGACATTATGAGGGTTAAATGCTGGTGTGCCTCTCTGTTCAGGGAGCTCCTCTCCATGACTTTGTGTTATGAGATTCTGTGGATCGCTTGAATAAAGAGACGCTGACTTCAAGAACCTCATCATTTTGAACATGTGGTTTGTTTTCCACTCAAATGAATATAGAAAATTTTAAAGTTTTAACTTTTTAAAATTGAATTATACTTACAGTATTCTAATTTTTTAAGGTGCATTAATATAGAAACTGTAGCAGTTAAAGAAAAAAGGAAGCATAATTGAAAGTGTCTCTTACACCTGCCAGGTGGATCATAATGAAGAATGTTTCTCTTCTCTGATTGTTGCAGGAACAGGTGGTGAGAACGTTTAGCTTGTCGGTGTCAGTGGTTCGGCTTCTGTTCTGCTCCTCATGGATGAATAGCTGATGTAGATCTGTGGAGACCTGCCATTGACGGTCTGTGCTGAGTGCTGGAGAATAAAGAACCACATAGAAGTCCACATTCTGAGTCTGAGGACTTTTATTGGGCCTTCAGGCTAACCGAACTAGCCTTATCCTGCTAGCTCTGACCGTCAGCAGCCACATGACAACATCTGGAGGGAGTAAACAAACCATAAAGATGTTTTCAGGTCGGCATCTGAGAGAGTTGGTCAGAGAGCAACAAGCTGCTGAAGAAATAATAACAGAGGTTGAACTAATCACCAACCAGTACGAGGAAGAGATCGATCGTCAGAGCAGACTACTGAATATGCGCTGCTGCTCCCAGATAAAAATCCACAGAATAGGTTTGTGGGACTATAATGGTCTGGATGAAACTTTAGAAAACTCTCGATCTGTTTTCAATCATGGTTGTGTCTTAAATGTGTAAATTTGTAAAAAACAATTCAATATTTTGTTTTTAAATCCGAGATTTGATAATTTGTTTATTAATTTGTAAAGTGAAAGTTTTTTTCTCCCCCTTCTTTGTCTTTGTTCCTCCAGATTTCCCACAGCAACCTGAATGTAAAGAGGAGGAAGTTCTGACTGAACAGCAGCTCTGGAACCAGGAGAGGAACTCTGTTCTGGACCAGGAGGAACCAGAAGCTCCACAGGTTAAAGAGGAACAGGAGGAACTGTGCATCAGTCAGGAGGGAGAACAGCTGGTAGTGAAGCTGGAGGCCGATACCTTGATGGGGACTCTTATTTCTGAGGAAAAGCAGCAGAGTGAAGCAGAACCAAACAGTGAGCAGCTCCTCTCTCACAACTCTGCTGGAACTGAGATCCAAGATGAGGAAGGAAGCTGGCATGTGGACTCAGGATCCACTAAAGAAGAAGAAGAACCCAAACCAAAGAAGAGACGACTGAAAACAGGAAGTCACAGTAACAGGGATGACGACTCTCTGAGCTCAGAGACTCTCTGTGAGAATGAAACAGGTAAAAAGTTAGAAAATTTTCAGGTTGAGTCTTTGAGAAACTGTCCTAAGATAAAATAATAATATTAAAGTAATATTTCCAGTAACTACATGAATCTGACCTACTTGTACTGGTCTAGTTTGTGTTTTACTTTGACTGATCTAACCCAGTGGAAAAATAATTTAATCTCTTTGACTATACAGTTATAGTTTGCACTTCCAATGAGTTGTTCTTTTGGTTCAGTTTACCAGGTGGAGGAATTGTCTGCTCTAGCCAGTTAGCCATTAGCCCCTGCTAGCAACTCCAATAGGAAACAATGCAGTATGTAATTATGTGTATATAAAAACACCATAGTGACATGTTCAGAACTAGAAGTTAGACAGTGCTGTGTGTACGACCGACTAGAAGAGACGTATAAAACAGAATTACTAATAAGTAGTACATTTTATACTACTGTTGATTTTCTGGACATGGGCTCACTATCACGTCACAACTGGTGACAAATCAGAAATGTTCACTGAACAAGACTTGGGGAGATCATGGTGGACCCTAACAAAGCAACATGGTTGTTTTTTTGGAGTATTTTTGTTGATAGTGACTCCAGATAGACAAATTCCTTTGTAGAAACACTACAACATTAAAGTTTTCATCCTGTGTCCCCTTTTAGACCTCAGGGAACCATGTTAGCATGTGGAAAAATAATTTTGTCCCCTTTAAATAACTTGTTTATTCAGGGATGAGAATCCTCCGCGGATCCGCGGAATTCCTCGGATTTGATCATGTCTAGGGTCATTCTCGTGAATCGTCTAAATTCGAGGAGAAAATTTTAGGGGGGGGGTGGTATGTTATGAGCAGCGAGTCGTATTTTCGATCAGCTGCTAAAATCAACCACGCAGAACGCGCTACCCAGCGAGATCAGTAATGTAATGTAACAAGGCCACTGATTGGCTGATACTTATTGAAGCAACCAATCGGCGATTTTGTTATTCCTTTGTCATATCCAACACACGGAGCGAAATGCAAATGGCGGACAGTTCAATCAAATGAGTTTTCCCGATTTCGTGAAAATGGTGAATCTAAAACTCAAGAAAGACAACAAAGCAAGAATTTTAGAAAGCGACAAAGGATAAGGAACAAGTTTCGTTGGGAATGGCTCCAAAAAACTGTCAATGACTGTAAAGATCAGTAAAAATACCGAAGTTGTGGTTGAAAAAATTGCCGACTTCATAGCGAAATGCGAAGTACCAGGGAAAGCCCAGTGTGTTTATTGTAACGATTTCTTGAGTAATGGATCTCGTGGTTGTGTTGCCTTAGTTGAACACTGTTCAAAACAGAAACATCTCAAAATTGTGGCTACAAGAGATCGAACTGCTCGCTCGTGCTGCATTCAAAACGATCGATGGGCGCAGTCAAATTCAGATGCCGGTCAATCAAAGTTCATCACAATCGGCCCTGATTACAGCAATTAGTGATCGGAAGACACATTCCGAGGTAAGATTTTTTTCTCGTTATAAGTAATGTACTTGAGAATTTTCGCGTAATGAATTTGTTATGAAATAGCATGTGTAAGTTGTGACGTCATGCCTGTTTTGAAACACTAATTGCATTTGAATGCTGATTATCCATTGTTAATAGATGTTATTACATATTTTCTCACAATTTGAAATGCAATCTAAGAATTTTGAATATAATTTATCATTTTTTGTTTCACTAGGAGGAGTTACATAATGCATGTGTACGTTTTTTTTTTGTTTTTTTTTTCATGGGTGGTGATGGGTTGCCTTTCCTAAGATATCTTTGCTTTTATTAGTAAACATAATTTCTTCATGGTCATTGCATAAAAATATTAAACATCTTTTAGGTTTTACTTACTTTCTTAGATTATCTTTCAATATTAAAATATACTAATGTGCAACTTTTTTTATATTCCTAGTAACACTAACAAATGCACACATTAATAAATCAGAATGCTTGCAGAATGTCAGTATATTTTAATAAATGGGTGATGGAATTTTGTTAATATTTATAATTTATTTTACTTGGTTAAATTATTTTGTTCTAGAACTATGTAAATGTAATTCTGTGTCAGTTCTAAACATATTAAATAGTAGTAAAATATAATTTAGTATTATTACATCAACATACCATTCAGATATCATAAATTTACACGTGATGCAGCAGCAGAAAAAAAGGTAAACTATAAATGCATTTGTACTTACTTCTAACTTTAAATATAAGACCACATTTGAGCATTCTAAAACACCAGATTTCGTTAGCCTGCGTCCCCCAAGACCCCCGGCTTAGTTTCCTCTTTTTTTCCCAAACCCCATTCTCATCCCTGTTCATTTTGAAACAGATTCATCACTGCTGTAATTATCACATGCAAGGATAAGAACTATTGGTTACCAGGTGGTGACTTTTTGTCCAGTCAGTGTTTTTGTTCTTTCGTGCTTTTCTATTACTAGCATTTTCTGTGTCTCTTTGTCCCTCCAGATGCTCCACAGCTACTTGACTATAAGGAGGAGGAGGTTCTCACTGTCCAGCATCTCTGTAACCAGGAGAGGAACTCCAGTCTGGACCAGGAGGAACAAGATTCTTCACAGGTTAAAGAGGAAGAAGAAGAACTCTGTAGCAGTCAGGAGGAAGAAGACTTTGGACTGAAAGAAGAGACTGATACCTTCATGGTGACCCCTACTGATGAGGACAATGACAAGAGTGAAACTGAACCAAACAGTGAGCAGCTCCTCTCTCACGACTCTCCTGACATGGAGAGCCAAGACCAGGAAGCAGGTAAGAATGTAAACCCAAGATCAAGTCAACATGAAGAGCCAAATCCAAAGAAGAGAGTTCACAGAAACAGAAGTGACCATAACAGTGTAGACAACTCCATGTCAGAGAATCAGTGTGATACTGACACAGGTGAAAAGTCTGTAAAATGTTCTGATGATGACAAAGACTGTAAAAATGAGTCCAAGAAGAAGAAACATCACACAATTAAGTCACATGTTTGCGACACGTGTGGGAAAAGATTCAGTCAGAAGAGAGATTTATCAGTTCATGAGAGAATTCACACAGGTGAGAAGCCATTTTTTTGTGAAACTTGTGGGCAGAGATTTAATGAACGTAGTAATTTGGAAAGACACATGAGAATTCACACAGGTGAGAAGCCATTTTCCTGTGAAACATGTGGGCAGAGTTTTAATCGACTTGATAGTTTGAAAACTCACATGAGAATTCACACAGGTGAGAAGCCATTTTCTTGTGAAACATGTGGGCAGAGTTTTTATCAACATGGTAGTTTGAAAACTCACATGACAATTCACACAGGTGAGAAGCCATTTTCTTGTGAAACATGTGGGCAGAGTTTTTATCGACTTGATAATTTTAAAACTCATATGAGAATTCACACAGGTGAGAAGCCATTTTCTTGTGAAACATGTGGGCAGAGTTTTAATCGAATTGATAGTTTAAAAACTCACATGAGAATTCACACAGGTGAGAAGCCATTTTCTTGTGAAACATGTGGGCAGAGTTTTAATCGACTTGATCGTTTTAAAACTCACATGACAATTCACACAGGTGAGAAGCCATTTTCTTGTGAAACCTGTGGGCAGAGTTTTAATCGACTTGATAATTTTAAAACTCACATGCAAATTCACACAGGTGAGAAGCCATTTTCTTGTGAAACATGTGGGCAGAGTTTTAATCGACTTAATAATTTGAAAACTCACATGAGAATTCACACAGGTGAGAAGCCATTTTCTTGTGAAACTTGTGGGCATAGATTTAATCATTGTTGTAGTTTGAAAACTCACATGAGAATTCACACAGGTGAGAAGCCATTTTCTTGTGAAACTTGTGGGCAGAGATTTAATGAACGTGGTAATTTGAAAACTCACATGAGAATTCACACAGGTGAGAAGCCATTTTCTTGCAAAATATGTGGGCAGAGTTTTACTGTATATAGTAGTTTGAAAACTCACATGAGAATTCACACAGGTGAGAAGCCATTTTCTTGTGAAACTTGTGGGCATAGATTTAATCATTGTTGTAGTTTGAAAACTCACATGAGAATTCACACAGGTGAGAAGAACCACAGTTACACTTAACCATAAAGAAGGGCAAAAAAACAATCCCAGACATCAGGATCTAGTGAGGAATATTCCAGGGGGACAGCCTCTTGCCATTTCTCTTGTGTCTGTGTATTGACCCCTTAAGCAAAATATTATCAGATCTTGACATCGGGTATGATTTAAGCAAAGGCAGAACAAGAAAAGGGAACAAGAGAGTGAATCATGTGCTCTACATGGACGACCTCAAGTTCTACGCAGAATCTGAACAGAAACTGAATTAACTTGTCAATACCGTTCACATGTTCTCAAAAAGACATCTGCGTGGAATTTGGACTTGACAAATGCGCAAAATGTACAATAAAAAAAGGAAAGAAAACAGCGTCAGAGAACATCCAAATAGATGACAATAAGCACATCAAAGACCTGGCAGAGGAATCGGCATATAAATACCTGGGCATAGAAGAAAACACAACTATTGAACACAGGAAAATGAGGGAAATAACCGAAAAAGAATACCAACATCGCCTAAAGAAAATCTGTAAATCAAACTTAACACCTAAAAATAAAATCACTGCAATAAACCAGCTGGCAGTACCAGTTGTCACATATGGATTTGGGGTGATAGACTGGCCACAAGGGGAACTGGACAAGCTGGATGTTCGGACCAGGAAGACCCTGACCCTTCATAAGGTAACATATAGAAATCAATGCTTAGATAGGATATATATGCCCCGTAAAGAGGGAGGGCTGGGCCTAATTGAAATAAACCAGGCCTACAGGGCGACAATAATAAGCATTGGGCAATACCTAAAAAGCGCCAACGACGAGACGGTGGAAAAAGTCACCCAACACCATGAAACCCTTAGTCACTACACATCCATAACTAAACAAGCCAAGGCCTTTTCAGGAGATTTATTAGATAACATAAAAGCTAGTCGACAAAACCCAGAAACAAAAATGGCTAGAAAGACGAGGGAAAAATACAGCAAAAGGACACGGGAGGAAAGAAAAAGATGGAAACAACATAAGCGACCAGGGCATTTCCAGGAAGAATTCAGTAGGGATTATATTGATCGGGAAGAGACATTGTGCTGGATCAGGAATGGAGATCTTGGGTACCACAAGGAGAGACTAGTGGTGGGAGCACAAGACCAGGGACTTCTAACCAATGGCTTTAAAAAAATGGCAGGACTGTCAGAGTGACAAATGTTGATTCTGTCATGCAGCGGTGGAGAGTGCAAGCCACCTACTCTCCGGTTGCCAGGTCCTGATGGCCGATGGACACTACACTGCTCACCACAACAAGATCTGCCGTTATATACACTGGAAAATATGTAAAGAATTCAAAATAGAAGTAAAAGGACCAGTATGGCAGCACGATCCTGAGCCAGTCAGCTCCAACGGAGATATTACCATCTTTTATGACAAGGAAATCCCAACTGAAAGACACATAGAAGGATTTCAATGCAAACATTACTTTGAATCTCACGTTTCACACCACTTGCAACACTTATCGCTCCACTGATCGGAAAGACGATGACACTCCTTACTCTGTGAAGGCAAGGTTAATTTCATCAGGGAACTTCTCCTTTTGTCTAAAGGGAAGCGGTGATGTCTCTCTGGGCAGCGTACTACTCTCTAAGTGTGCAATGGTTTACAGTGCGTCTCTCCCCTGTACTGCTACATGCTTGACCAACGAAGCTGGCAAATGTTGTCCTGAAGATCCTCTTTGTCATTATGTGGCCATCGGGCGTACTCACACCTGCCCATGAAGTGGACAGGGTTGTGTGCCCCTGTTCTTGCGACTGACCACACCCTCATTATGTCGGCAAGCCAGGTGGGCAGGGTGAAGACAGATGCTTTCTTACCACAGGATGCCACCTTTGCACCACATGATGCCATCTGGGGCACAGATGTACCGGAGCAATTTAAGATAAAAAGCACAGGAGCAAAGGTCCTTCATTCACTGTTTCCTTGGGTGGGAGTAGACTAGAACACCTTATGGATTGAAACACTTAATTATAGGCTACAATCATATGTACATTTTTCCTTATCTGCTGGGTCGGGCATAAGGGAAGAAATGATGGCTATGAGGCTTATGATGAAACAAAATGGTTCTTGATCAATTGACTGCTGCCTGTGGGTGTGTGTGTACTGTTGTAGGTAATTGTTGTATTTTTAATCCCTATCACTGTCACTGATGCATAGAGTTGATTAAGTTGGTTATTCTCTTCATGGAGAAGTCTCATCATGAATTTGTTAGTGATATTTGTAGTGATAATTTTGGTGTTTTCCTGTGTCACTCCTTGTATCCGTAGTATGATGATGAGGCTTGTTCATGTAAACTTAGTGATGTATCATGATGCAGTTGCCGAGAATGATGAGGATCGTAAAGGGGCAGTACCAGCCTGAAGTGTGTGAAGTTTGAAATATTGTTTTTTGTTTTGTTTTTTTTTGGGGGGGGGGTCATATCATTTTCACAGTTGTTCTCATCACATTACGCTTATCATATCATTAATTGCTACATTCTCATTTTACACAGTTTACTTGATTTTGATAAAATATTTACACCTATTCACATATTCACTTTTATTTCTACACATTTTATCATGGCTTTGTTTGAGTTTAAACTGCCTCACAAAACTACCTCACAAATTACTGCTAATCTGCCAACACACATAGCAACACATACATCCTTACATATACATGTTTGTTATCATTATTAATTATTATTCAATTTACTTTTCTTTATTATGACTTTGATATTTCTTTTGTTGTTTTTCTTTAAACTGTGATGCTTTATTAAGCGTCAAGGGGGAATGAAAGAAAAATTCCATATTATTGTTCCAAAGTAGTCTTTTTTTATTCCTCCATGTCTGGTACACTTGTGAGTTTTACATTGTTGAATATGTGATTCATATGGCCTTCAGTTTGCCCCAGGATCAGTGTGTGTGAGATACAGGTCAACAGAAATACTGATGAAGCAGCTGGTCTAACTTTGTTTAGGCTTGTTTTGTATGTTCCTGTGTGACTGAGGAGTGTGTGGGTTCTTAGATTAGATTAAAGACATCCTGTTCATCTCCAAGGGCATTCTCTCCCTCTCTTGCATCAACGTTTGGAGCTATAAAGGACTGAGAATTGGATGACCTAGTTAGGATGATGAGTGAATGGGTCCTGGGGCCATCTCTTGTCATGCTCCTGGCCAGAAGAATAAATCTACTCACAACTTTTCATCCTGCCTTGGGTTTTTTTTTTGACTCAGATTGATTTTAATACAAATTAATCTAACAATGCCTTTCATGCGTACATACAGTAAATGTGTGCTTGCATCAAATTTTCATTTAGATCATCAACTTTTTTTTAGATCCAGAAATACTCCAACTGTAAATGTCTTTTTTCTATGGAATTAGTGATTTCTTCTCTTAATGCTAATGACGTAGACCATCCATCCATCCATCCATCTTCTACCGCTTTTCCGGAGGTCCGGGTCGCGGAGGCAGCAGTTCAAGCAGAGAAGCCCAGACTTCCCTCTCCCCAGCCACCTGCTCCAGCTCTTCAGAGGGGATACCAAGGCGTTCCCAGACCAGCTGGGAGACATAGTCTCTCCACCGAGTCCTGGGTCTGCCCCGGGGTCTCCTCCCAGTGGGACGTGCCTGAAACACCTCAAGTGGAAGACGTCCAGGAGGCATCCTAATCAGATGCCCATACCACCTCAACTGACTCCTTTCAATGTGGAGGAGCAG
Organism: Pholidichthys leucotaenia; assembly: GCA_020510985.1. Classification (NCBI taxonomy): domain Eukaryota; kingdom Metazoa; phylum Chordata; class Actinopteri; order Cichliformes; family Pholidichthyidae; genus Pholidichthys; species Pholidichthys leucotaenia. The sequence continues at coordinate 43,924,593 of CM035841.1, forward strand.
CGGTTCTACTCTGAGCCTCTCCCGGATGACTGAGCTCCTCACCCTATCTCTGAGGGTGAGTCCAGCAATCCTACGGAGAAAGCTCATTTCAGCCGCTTGTATCCGCGATCTCGTTCTTTCGGTCATTACCCAAAGCTCGTGACCATAGGTGAGAGTAGGAACGTAGATTGACTGGTAAATCGACAGCTTTGCCTTAGAACTAAGCTCCCTCTTCACCACAACAGACCGGTACAACGTCCGCATCACTGCAGATGCTGCTCCAATCCGTCTGTCGATCTCTTGCTCCATTTTCCCCTCACTCGTGAACAAAACCCCAAGATACTTAAACTCCTCCACTAGGGGCAGGAGCCTGTCCCCAACCCGGAGAGGACAATCCACCTTTTTCCGGCTGAGGACCATGGACTCGGACTTGGAGGTGCTGATTCTCATCCCAGCCGCTTCACACTCAGCGGCAAACCGTCCCAGCAAGAGCTGTAGGTCATTGCTGGATGAAGCCAACAGGACAACATCATCTGCAAACAACAGAGATGAGATCCTGTGGTCACCAAGCATGACACCCTCCATTCCCTGGCTGCGCCTAGAAATCCTGTCCATAAAAATTATGAACAGGATCGGTGACAAAGGGCAGCCCTGGCGGAGTCCAACTCTCACTGGGAATGACTCCGACCGAGTGTTGGCAATACGAACCAAACTCTCACAACGGTCATACAGAGACCGAATAGCTCGTAACAACAAGCCCGATACCCCATACTCCCGAAGCACCCCCCACAAAAATCCACGAGGGACGCGGTCAAATGCCTTCTCCAAGTCCACAAAACACATGTAAACTGGTTGGGCAAACTCCCACGAACCCTCAAGAATTCTCGAGAGGGTAAAGAGCTGGTCCGATGTGCCACGGCCAGGACGAAAACCACATTGCTCCTCCTGAATCCGAGGTTCGACCAACGGCCGGACTCTCCTCTCCAGTACCTTGGCATAGACCTTCCCAGGGAGGCTGAGGAGTGTGATCCCTCTAAAGTTGGAGCACACCCTCCGGTCCCCTTTTTTGAAGAGAGGAGCCACCACCCCGGTTTGCCATGCCAAAGGCACTGCCCCCGACCTCCACGCAATGTTGCAGAGGCGTGTCAACCATGACAACCCAACAACATCCAGGGCCTTGAGGTACTCAGGGCGAATCTCGTCCACCCCCGGGGCCCGGCCACCAAGGAGATTTTTAACCACCTTGGCGACCTCAGCCCCTGTGATAGGCGAGTCATCCCCCTCGTCCCCAAACCCTGCTTCCTCTGGGGAAGGCGTATCAGTGGGATTGAGGAGATCCTCAAAGTATTCCTTCCACCGCCCGACGATATCCCCAGTTGAAGTCAGCAGTGTCCCATCTGCACCATACACAGTGTGGACGGGGAGCTGCTTTCCCCTCCTGAGCCGCCGAACAGTTTGCCAGAATCTCTTTGAAGCCGACCGAAAGTCTTGTTCCATGGCCTCACCGAACTCCTCCCATACCCGGGTTTTTGCTTCAGCAACCACCCGAGCTGCACTCCGCTTGGCCTGCCGGTACACCTCAGCTGCTTCGGGAGTCCCACAAGCCAACCAAGCTTGATAGGACTCCTTCTTCAGCTTAATGGCCCCCCTCACCACTGGTGTCCACCACTTGGTTCGGGGGTTGCCACCACGAGATGCACCGACCACCTTGCGGCCGCAGCTCTGGGCTGCCGCTTCAACAACAGAGTTGGAGAACATGGCCCATTCAGACTCCATGTCTCCAGACTCCCTCGGGATGTGGTTGAAGTTCTTCCGGAGGTAGGAGTTGAAGACCTCCCGGACAGGGGCCTCAGCCAGACGCTCTCAGCACACCCTCACTATACGTTTGGGTCTACCAGGTCTGAATGGCTTCCTCCCCTGCCATCGGATCCAACTCACCACCAGGTGGTGATCAGTTGACAGCTCTGCACCTCTCTTTACTCGGGTGTCCAAGACATACGATTGCAGGTCTGATGATACGATAACAAAATCGATCATCGACCTGCGACCTAGGGTGTCCTGGTGCCAGGTGCACATATGGACACCCTTATGCTTGAACATGGTGTTCGTTATGGACAGACTGTGGTTAGCACAGAAGTCCAATAACTGTACACCACTCGGGTTCAGATCGGGCAGGCCGTTCCTCCCAATCACCCCCCTCCAGGTTTCACTGTCGTTGCCCACGTGCGCATTGAAGTCCCCCAGTAGGACAATGGAGTCTCCAGGAGGAGCACCCTCCAGCACCCCAGTCACAGACTCCAAAAAGGGTGGGTACTCTGAAACATCATTTGGTGCATAGGCACAAATGATGGTCAGGACCCGTTTCCCAACCCGAAGGCGCAGGGAAGCAACCCTTTCGTCCACCGGGGAAAACTCCAATATAGAGGCAGCAAGGTGGGGCGATACAAGAATACCCACCCCTGCTCGTCACCTTTCACCCGGGGAAACTCCAGTAAAGGCCAAGCTCCAGCCCCTCTCCAGGAGACTGGTTCCGGAACCAGAGCTGTGTGTTGAGGTGAGGCCGACTATATCTAGCCGGTATCGCTCAACCTCGTGCACCAGCTCAGGCTCCTTCCCCACCAGAGAGGTGACATTCCACGTACCAAAAGCCAGTTTAGAAAGCTTGGGATCAGTCCGCCAAGGTCTCCGCCTTTGACCGCCACCTAATCCACATAGCACCGGACCCCCATGATCCCTCCTGCAGGTGGTGAACCCACTGGAGGGCGGACCCATGTAACTCCTTCGGGCTGAGCCCGGCCGGGTCCCATGGGTGGAAACCCGGCCACCAGACGCTAGCCTTCGAGCCCCTCCCCCAGGCCTGGCTCCAGGGTGGGGCCCCGGTAACCCCATACCGGGCGGGGTACACTGAATCCTTGATATACAATTTATCATGAGAGTCTGTTGGATCGTTCTTAGTCTGGCCCTTCACCCAGGACCAGTTTGTCTTGGGAGACCCTATCAGAGGCAAATTGCCCCGGACAACATAGCTCCTGGGATCACTGGGGCACGCAACCCCCCACCACCACGATAAGGTGATGATCCATGAGGGAGTAGACCAGTTTGCTCTAAATCCGTATCGACTGTCAGAGTAGTTCATGTTGGTATATAAACTTTTCTAATCCATAACTGAAGAGTTTTTCTAGAATTTTTAACAACTGTGTCAGAAGAGAAATCTGTGAAATGTTACGTGTCACCAGATTTATAGAATGACTTTTGCAGTTCTTATTTTATTAGGAAATTGTCCCGTTTGGAATGATAAGTTGAAGATGTGACTTAGTGGTTTGGAAATTCCCTCAATGACCTATTTCACTGTTTTCAAATCTGTGTCATCACAATCGCTTGATGTTTTGTTTCAACATTTATTAACATCTCTATTTTATTCTTTAGTTTTAATAAAGATTAAACTGTTCTTTCTATAAAATGAATGTCATTATTTGTGGATTTTTTTTTTTGCCAAGTTTCCACCAACACTTACACAACATTTTAAAACTTACTGTCACTTTCACTTGTTAATATTGTTATAATTTCAATAAAATGTTGAGGCTAATTAACCTGTCTAGGGAAATTTATGCAAATGCTTTTTAATATACTGTATGCGCCTTTATCATTTTTACTGTTTTTTAGCATTTTACTGTAATTAAGGTCATCACTGTTATCATTTATTAGTTTTCCATTCACTATAGTATGGTCTAAACTGTTAGTAAATACATGATGAATTAATGTTTCACAGTGAGATAATGTGACCGGGTTTGATGATTTTAGGACAGATGCTTAGGCTGAACAAAGTATTGATGACGTCATCTGTCAGCTTGAGCTGATTTGGATTGATTAAGTCAATATTAAAATCACCACAGATGAACATTGTTTTATTGGATTTTTGTCCAATGTTTTTCCATCTAGTTCTTAAATGCATCAGCAATAGGTGTGAAGAAGAGTGTTTCGGTCAATGGAGTAAACTTTCTCCACTGGTCACAGCCTCCAGACTGCAGCTGCAACGTCCGTGATCCTTGGGTAAAACCACTGTCTGGTTTATGGAGATAGTGAGGTCATGAACGGTTTTCTCTGACCACGAGGGACATGGTCTGTCACTCTGTTATATCTGTAGAAATATAGAAACAAGTTAGGCTCAAATATTTTTGAAACAAATATCATTTAATGTTAAAATAATTGGGTAATTTTCTGTGAACTGTTTTGAAACACGTATTTCTTTGTGCCTGCACCACTGTTACATTTTCCATACCGAATGTGTCAGATAAATGTTTTTCCCTTATTTTAGCCATTGTAAGAAAACAAAAATAACACTTGTCAACGCCAAATTTGTCTAAGGTTTTTTTTTTGTTGTTTTTTTTTATATAGCTTATTTAGGACAGTTTTGATGTGCTTAATCCAAAGATGACATTGGTTTTGCTCAATCAGGTCAACTTTTTGAATTATGGCCACATGTTTTATACGTTTTTGTTTACATGTATGGGTATTTTTGCTTTAAATGATGCAAAATTATTTATGTCTTGAAATTCTCTGAATGTTGAACGATGATGACGTAACATTCAGTTTACATGTACTTACCTTTATGTACAGCTAAGTGCATGCACAGTACTAAGTTAGTACTAAGTAAGTACAGGTTTTTACGTAGCACCTGATTGAGAGAAACAGATGTCATTTTCGGATTCAGTGGTGCAAAATTGTCTTAAATCAGTTGAAAAAACAGACTACTTACAAAAAAATTATTGTTGTAACCCCGTGAATTAGTATTTGATAAAGCAGAACATTTTAGTCTCTGTGCATTTGTGTAAATGTGTAACCCAGCTGTACCTGCCTAATAAGTGACTGAACCCAGAATTAAATGTTTCCAGGGACTCACTGTATTCTCATCATTGAAGAAATTGATTTTTGTTTGGCAGATGTAAAGAGGTTTCACTGTCGGTTTCATTGTGAAACGACAACGACAGTGAAACCTGGAGGGGGGTGATTGGGAGGAACGGCCTGCCCGATCTGAACCCGAGTGGTGTTCAGTTATTGGACTTCTGTGCTAACCACAGTCTGTCCATAACGAACACCATGTTCAAGCATAAGGGTGTCCATATGTGCACCTGGCACCAGGACACCCTAGGTCGCAGGTCGATGATCGATTTTGTTATCGTGTCATCAGACCTGCGACCGTATGTCTTGGACACCCGAGTAAAGAGAGGTGCAGAGCTGTCAACTGATCACCACCTGGTGGTGAGTTGGATCCGATAGCAGGGGAGGAAGCCATTCAGACCTGGTAGACCCAAACGTATAGTGAGGGTGTGCTGGAGCGTCTGGCTGAGGCCCCTGTCCGGGAGGTCTTCAACTCCCACCTCCGGAAGAACTTCAACCACATTCCGAGGGAGTCTGGAGACATGGAGTCTGAATGGGCCATGTTCTCCACCTCTGTTGTTGAAGCGGCTGCCCAGAGCTGCGGCCGCAAGGTGGTCGGTGCATCTCGTGGTGGCAATCCCCGAACCAAGTGGTGGACACCAGTGGTGAGGGGGGCCATTAAGCTGAAGAAGGAGTCCTATCAAGCTTGGTTGGCTTGTGGGACTCCCGAAGCAGCTGAGGTGTACCGGCAGGCCAAGCGGAGTGCAGTTCGGGTGGTTGCTGAAGCAAAAACCCGGGTATGGGAGGAGTTTGGTGAGGCCATGGAACAAGACTTTCGGTCGGCCTCAAAGAGATTCTGGCAAACTGTCCGGCGGCTCAGGAGGGGAAAGCAGCTCCCCGTCCACACTGTGTATGGTGCGGATGGGATACTGTTGACTTCGACTGGGGACATCGTCGGGCGGTGGAAGGAATACTTCGAGGATCTCCTCAATCCCACTGATATGCCTTCCACAGAGGAAGCAGGGTTTGGGGACGAGGGGGATGACTCGCCTATCACAGGGGCTGAGGTCGCCAAGGTGGTTAAAAATCTCCTTGGTGGCCGGGCCCCAGGGGTGGACGAGATTCGCCCCGAGTACCTCAAGGCCCTGGATGTTGTTGGGTTGTCATGGTTGACACGCCTCTGCAACATTGCGTGGAGGTCGGGGGCAGTGCCTTTGGCATGGCAAACCGGGGTGGTGGTTCCTCTCTTTAAAAAAGGGGACCGGAGGGTGTGCTCCAACTTTAGAGGGATCACACTCCTCAGCCTCCCTGGGAAGGTCTATGCCAAGGTACTGGAGAGGAGAGTCCGGCCGTTGGTCGAACCTCGGATTCAGGAGGAGCAATGTGGTTTTCGTCCTGGCCGTGGCACATCGGACCAGCTCTTTACCCTCTCGAGAATTCTCCAGGGTTCGTGGGAGTTTGCCCAACCAGTTTACATGTGTTTTGTGGACTTGGAGAAGGCATTTGACCGCGTCCCTCGTGGATTTTTGTGGGGGGTGCTTCGGGAGTATGGGGTATCGGGCTTGTTGTTACGAGCTATTCGGTCTCTGTACGACCGTTGTGAGAGTTTGGTTCGTATTGCCAACACTCGGTCGGAGTCATTCCCAGTGAGAGTTGGACTCCGCCAGGGCTGCCCTTTGTCACCGATCCTGTTCATAATTTTTATGGATAGGATTTCTAGGCGCAGCCAGGGAATGGAGGGTGTCATGCTTGGTGACCACAGGATCTCATCTCTGTTGTTTGCAGATGATGTTGTCCTGTTGGCTTCATCCAGCAATGACCTACAGCTCTTGCTGGGACGGTTTGCCGCTGAGTGTGAAGCGGCTGGGATGAGAATCAGCACCTCCAAGTCCGAGTCCATGGTCCTCAGCCGGAAAAAGGTGGATTGTCCTCTCTGGGTTGGGGACAGGCTCCTGCCCCAAGTGGAGGAGTTTAAGTATCTTGGGGTCTTGTTCACGAGTGAGGGGAGAATGGAGCGAGAGATCGACAGACGGATTGGAGCAGCATCTGCAGTGATGCGGACGTTGTACCGGTCTGTTGTGGTGAAGAGGGAGCTTAGTTCTAAGACAAAGCTGTCGATTTACCAGTCAATCTACGTTCCTACTCTCACCTATGGTCACGAGCTTTGGGTAATGACCGAAAGAACGAGATCGCGGATACAAGCGGCTGAAATGAGCTTTCTCCGTAGGATTGCTGGACTCACCCTCAGAGATGGGGTGAGGAGCTCAGTCATCCGGGAGAGGCTCAGAGTAGAACCGCTGCTCCTCCACATTGAAAGGAGTCAGTTGAGGTGGTATGGGCATCTGATTAGGATGCCTCCTGGACGCCTCCCACTTGAGGTGTTTCAGGCACGTCCCACTGGGAGGAGACCCCGGGGCAGACCCAGGACTCGGTGGAGAGACTATGTCTCCCAGCTGGTCTGGGAACGCCTTGGTATCCCCTCTGAAGAGCTGGAGCAGGTGGCTGGGGAGAGGGAAGTCTGGGCTTCTCTGCTTGAACTGCTGCCTCCGCGACCCGGACCTCCGGAAAAGCGGTAGAAGATGGATGGATGGATAGATGTAAAGAGGCCACTGTTTGTGATGGCAGCTCTGTTAATATGAGACCAACCTTCTTCTGAATGTTTTAAACAGTAACAGCTGTTTTCATCAACTCACCTTTCCTCTCATTAATCTGGACACATTTATTACTTTCTGCAACCATCAAAGCTCCAGAAACAAGAAGGCTGTGGGGCACATATGTGGGCTTCATATGCTTCACATGTATATTACTGTATGCTTATTGTATGCTTCACGTCTCAGAGGAACAAAAGGACTGAGCCTCCTAGGAAATAACAGGAGGATGTGAAATGTGGCCTTTTGTATGCAAAGAGGTGACCTTGAGGGATTTCCTGACCACCAGTGACTTTAGGTGGAGGTGAGAAGACCTGGAAGAAGAAGCATTGTGATTTGGGATTAAAAGACGATGTGACTTGTGCTTTGATGTCCTGGGGTATAAAAGGGACAGATGTTGGGGGATTCTTTCTCTTTCTGTTTTTGATGATGTTGGAGAACGGAATAAACCTGACTTGTGAGATAAACTCAGCCTCGTCATTTCCACATTCTCCACACTGGTGACCCTAAGACGTATCATGAGTGGAAGAAATTCTCCCGAGCCAGACTCGTCAGGAGCCAGCCAAATGAATGCAGCCACAGTTCAGCTACCAGACTTCTGGCAGAACAATCCGCGCTCCTGGTTTAACGCGGTCGAGGCGCAGTTCAACCTCCGGAGGATTTCGGTAGACGACACAAAGTTCTACCATGTGGTTGCAAAGCTGGACAACCACACAGCCCAGCGGGTGGAGAGCCTGATCAACCAGCCGCCGGACAGCGACAAGTACGGCGCGTTGAGGGCTGCACTCATCCGGTACTTCACCCCCTCGGTGGAGGAGCGAGCAGAGGGGCTCCTGGCGCTGACTGAATTTGAAAGCGACAGGCCTGCGGACCTTATGGAGAAGCTGTTGAGGTTGAAAGACTCTGACAATGATCACTTCATCTTCAACCACCTTTTCCTCAGGACCTTACCGTCAGCGGTGAGAGTGACCCTGGCCAGTTCACCACTGTTGGCCCGACGAGACTACCGCGAGCTGGGCCAGGAGGCGCAGCGACTCGTCAACGCCAATAAATGGCGCACGGCCGCGGCAGCGGAGCTCGGCACAACGTCCGGAGATGGCAGGGGGCCAGAGGCTGCAGTACCAGACTCACCGACGACGGTGGCGGCAGGGGCCAAGAAACACGGAGCAGACGACGTCCTTTGTTTCTACCATCGCCGCTTCGCAGAGAGGGCACGCAAATGTAAACCGCCATGCCATTTCAAGCGCTCGGGAAACGCCAAGACCGGGGGTCGGTAGCAGCTGCGGCCCTCGGGGAGGAGAACAAGCTGCTCTACTTGAAAGATGCGCCCTCAGAGAGGCATTTCCTCGTGGACACAGGCTCCCAGCTGAGTTTCATCACACCTTCCTCCGCTGACCAGCTGGCGCCTTCCAGTGGTCCCGGGGTGTCAGCAGCGAACGGCTCGGTGATTAAGATCTTTGGTGAAAGGACTCTGCTTCCGTCCCTACACGGCCGTACATTTGAGTGGACTTTCGTCATAGCTGCAGTCAATTTCAACATGCTAGGTGCTGATTTTTTGTGCTCACATGGTTAGTTGGTTGATCTTGGTAACAGACGCCTGGTTAATGCACTCTCTTTTTATTCTATTCCCTGTACAGCTCGAGTGGCCCCGCCAACAGCACAAGCCAACGTCACGGCTGCAAGTGGTAAGTTCCACACACTCCTCACTCAGTTCCCAGCACTCACGGTCCCAACATTTTCGGCGACCGTGGCTAAACACGGGGTGGAACATTTTATTACTACCACCGGACTGCCCGTTTTTGCAAAAGCTCGGCGCTTGGATTCAGCTAAACTGACCATAGCGCGCGAGGAGTTCGCCAACCTGGAAAAGTTGGACATCATCAGGCATTCGAAATGCCCATGGGCTTCACCGCTTCACATGGTCCCGAAAGCTGATGGCTCGTGGCGACCTTGCGGTGATTTCCGCAGGTTGAACAACGCTACAGCGCACGACCGCTACCCGATCCCGCACATCCAAGATTTTTCAGTTCATTTGGCGGGGGCGCGCGTTTTTTCTAAGATAGACTTGGTACGCGGTTACCCACCAGGTCCCAGTGCGCGCTGAGGACATACCCAAAACAGCGGTAATAACTCCGTTCGGGCTATTCGAGTTTTTGCGCATGCCGTTTGGGCTTAAAGGCGCTGCGCAGACATTCCAACGCATGATGGACGCGGTGTTGTGCGATCTCCCCTTCGTGTTCGTCTACCTGGACGACATATTGGTAGCCAGCGCGTCCGAAGACGAACACGAAAACCACCTCACGGCAGTTTTCCGGAGGTTGGCAGAGCACGGGTTAATAATCAACCCAGCGAAGTGTCAGTTCGGGGTGACGCAGGTTGATTTTTTGGGGCATCGCGTCTCTCCAGAAGGAGCGGTTCCTCTGCCTGACAAAGTGCGTGCAGTAACAAATTTTCCCCAGCCACAAACGGTCAAAGTGTTGCAGGAGTTTTTGGGAATGGTGAATTTTTATAACCGTTTCCTCCCGCGCGCAGCACAGCTGATGCAACCATTGTATGCTGCACTAAAAAAACAAAAACCCACAAATAAAATCAAATAGTCTCCAGAGCGAGAGCGCACATTCTCTGAAGTCAAAACAGCCCTGGCAAATGCTGCGTTGTTAGCACATCCAGTCCCAACGGCCCGCATAGCGCTCACTACTGACGCATCAGATGTGGCCATAGGGGCGGTCGTGGAGCAGCATGTAGCTGGAGCTTGGCAACCGCTTGCCTTTTTCAGCAGGACCTTGCACGATAGTGAACGAAAATACAGCGCATTCGACAGGGAGTTGTTAGCTCTCCACTTGGCCATTCGCCACTTCCAGTTCTGGCTGGAGGGACGTCGTTTCACCGCGTTCGTTGACCACAAGCCGCTGACTTTCGCGATGGCCAAGGTTTCAGAACCGTGGTCGGGCCAGCAGCAGAGACAGCTGGCCGCGATCTCGGAGTTTACTACCGATGACCAGCATGTGGCGGGTAAACTTAATGTAGTGGCAGACTGCCTCTCGCGTGCCGTGGCGGCTCCAGCCCGCGTCGGGGTAGATTTTGCAGCCATGGCCGCGGATTGGGTTAGCGACGCAGAAGTGCGTGCGGCCCCAGTCCGCGTAGGGATAGATTATGCAGCCATGGCCGTGGATCAGGTTAGCGACGCGGACGTGTGCGCGCTCCAGTCTGGACCAACAGGGTTAAGGCTGGAGAACAGGGTGCTGCAAGACGGTATGCCCCCCCTAATCTGCGATGTCTCCACTGGGCGACCGCGTCCTGTGGTACCGGCTGCGTGGCGCTGCCGCGTTTTTGACTCGATCCTTTCTCTGGCGCACCCAGGAGTGCGCGCGTCGGTCAAAATGGTGGGAGAGAAATTTGTATGGCCGAGCCTGCGCAAACAAGTTAGAGAGTGGGCGGCAGCCTGCATGGCTTGTCAACGAGCCAAGGTACACAGACACACGAGAGCTCCCTTGGAGCCATTTCACATTCCGGCTAAGAGGTTTGATCATGTTCACATGGACCTCGTAGGCCCCCTCCCACCCTCACAGGGGTGCAAACATCTTCTGACAATGGTCGACCGCACCACGCGCTGGCCGGAAGTGGTCCCACTGTCGTCAACCACAGCCGACGAGGTGGCGCGCATGTTTTTAACGGCATGGGTAGCGCGTTTTGGAGTCCCGTCGGACATTACGTCCGACAGAGGCCCTCAATTTGTTTCCGAACTTTGGTCAGCGATGGCCCGCAGCCTGGGGGCAACGATCCACCGTACGACCGCGTACGGTTGTACGGTGGCTGCCCGGGGAATTTCTCCCAGATAATCCTGCGCCAGAGTGCTCCCCAGCTCAGCGGTTACAGAGTAGCACGGACTTGAGCACGCTACCTGGCCCCGTTCACCACAGTTTTCTGCGCGTTTTTGTGCCTAAGGCTTTAAAAAATGCGGAGTTTGTTTTTGTCAGACACGATGCCCATCGCCCATCGTTACGACCACCTTATGATGGACCATATAGAGTGCTGGAAACAGGGGATAAGCATTTTTTGCTAGATTTGGGGGGCAGAAAAGAAATGATTGGCATAAACAGGCTCAAACCCGCATTTGTGGTGGCTGACAAAGGTGTGCAGTTGCCCAAGGCTCCTCGGCGTGGCAGACTCCCTAGAGAGCATTCCCCAGAACACCCACAGAGATTGACTAACAGTTCTCATCCTCAGACAGCAGCTCCCCAGCAGGAGGGCGCCGCGGAGGTGGTAAAGCCTGCTTACAGCAGATACGGGAGAAGACTGAGGCCCAAGCAGCATGTGGACTGATGTGTAGTGATTTTATTATGACATGCAAACTGTTATTACGTTGTTCCATCTTAGACGTTTGGGGGGGGGGGGTCATGTGGGACACATATGGAGTTGGCTGACGGCACACGGACCAGCGGTGCAGCTTTAAAGAGGGGGGATGCTGAGGTCTACCTGCGCGACAGTGGAGGACACAAAGTGAAGGCAACACTGAAGGGGGCGCTATACATCCCATCTTTCCCACATGTTCTCAGTCAAGTCTGCCACGGCCAACGGAGTGAGAATGAACTTTCAACAGGGACAAGACCAACTCATCCACAAAGACGGTACCAGGTTTAATATAAAAGTGTGTGACAGATTGTATTATCTAGGCACTGTTGATGGAAAACCTGATAATATGTGTAATGGATGTAATGATATACAAACTTGGCATGCGATATTAGGACATTGTAATCACAGTGACATACTAAAGTTAGAGGAAGTTGTTGAAGGAATGAGGATAAAAGATAAAAACAGTAAACATACCCCAAGCTGTGAGATTTGCATTCAGGGAAAGTTTACCCAGAGCAGAAATCGAAAACCAGATGTAAGGGCAAAGGCCACATTGGAGTTAATACACACTGATCTAGCTGGCCCAATAGAGCCTGAAACAAAAGAGGGATATAAGGGATATAAATATGCCCTAGCATTCACAGATGACTACTCGGGTGCTATGTTTGTGTATTTCCTAAAAACGAAGAGTGGCACTACAAAAGCTACAGAAAAATTCATTGCAGATACCACCCCGTATGAGAAGATCAAATGCATTAGATCTGATAATGGCACTGAATTCACAGCAGAAAGCTTTGAGTCACTACTTAGCAAAAACACTATAAAGCATGAAAAATCAGCACCATATTCACCACATCAAAACGGAACAGCTGAGAGGAGATGGAGGACATTGTTTGAGATGGCTAGGTGCATGCTCATTGAAAGCAGACTACCAAAGGAGTTATGGGCCTATGCTGTAATGACTGCTGCGGTGATCCACAATAGGTGTTACAGCAAACGCACGGGTCAGACACCTTATTTTATGTTAACAGGAAGAAAACCAAACCTTGCGAGAATGACAACATTTGGTTCTGCATGTTACACATACAAACAGGATAAGAAAAAGGTTGACTCAAAATGTGACAAAGGAGTAGTTGTAGGTTTTGACCGAAATAGCCCTGCATACCTAATATATTACCCTGAAACAGAAAAAGTCCTAAGACACAGGTTGGTGAAGTTTATCACTAAAGGTACAGCCAAAAACCAGACACAAACAGAGCCAGGTGTGCCTGATGAAAGCTTAGATGAACAGTGGTTCAAGCCCTTTATGCCAGAGAGCAGAGGTACAATGGAAGTTCAAATAATGCAGGAAGAAAACAACCAGACAGTTCATTCTCCTAACAAAGATGAAGTTCAAGGTGCAGAGCCTAAACACAGTGAGGGAGCTCAAGTGACGCAAAAAGAGGACAGTCAGACTATTTGGACATCAAATAGGGATAGAAAACCCCAGAAATTCCTGACAGATTATGAATGCAAAGTTGAATGTGAAGATGATTCATCATTTGACATTGACTACTGTTACAGGGCAACTTGTGGCATCCCACAAACTTAGAGAAGCTGTGAAATCAACAGTCAAAAAAAAAAAAAATGGATGGAGGCTATGAAAGAGGAGTTTAACTCTCTCAAGGAAAATGACACCTTCACCTTATGCCCACTTCCAGTTAATAAACATACAGTGGGGGGGTAGGTGGGTATATGCACTAAAAGAGAATGCAGATGGATCAGAGGTGCATAAAGCCAGATATGTAGCAAAAGGCTACAACCAGGTTGAAGGGATAGATTACAAGGAGACTTTTTCTCCAACAGCAGACATGACGTTGGTTGCCAGCTTAATGCAGATGGTGGCACAATATGACTTGGAGCTACATCAAATGGATGTTAAAACGGCATACTTACATGCTCCCATTGACTGAGATATATATCGAGCAACCAGAAGGTTTTCAGATAAACTCAAAACAGGTGAAAAGTTGGTATGCAAATTAAACAAGTCCCTATATGGCCTAAAACAAGCAGGCAGAAACTGGAATAAACTCCTACATGATCATCTCACTGAAAATGGATTTAAACAGAATCCTGCAGACCATTGTGTATACAGTAGGCAAACTGAAAGAGATAAAGTAATACTAGTGATGTGGGGTTGATGATCTTATAATAGCAGCTGATAACAAAGACTCACTGAACAATGTGAAAGAAATGTTAAAGATAAGGTTCAACATGAAGGATATGGAAAAACTCAGATATTTTCTAGGCATTGACTTCGCACAAGAGAAAGGACAGGTCAGGATGGATCAAAAGAAATACATTGATAGGATACTTGACAGGTTTGGCATGACTGATTTTAAACCTAGACAAACACCATTTGAGCAGAAGCTTAATTTCAAAGATGATGATGAACCTGTAGATCCACGATATTATCGTGTGATAGTGGGGAGCCTAATATATGTGATGACATGTACAAGGCCTGATTTAAGCTGGATTGTGAGTAAATTGTCACAGTATTTGTCAGAACCTAAGGGACAACAACTAACTGTAGCTAAGCATGTATTGAGGTATCTGAAAGGGACCAGGGATTACGAGCTATGTTACAAGAAAAACGAAGGGAAACTTGGACTCATAGCATATTGTGATGCTGATTGGGCTTCAGATCACAATGACAGATGGAGCGCGACTGGCTATTGCTTCAGCTTGAACAAAGAAGGACCCGTTAATTCATGCAAATCAAAGAAACAACAAACAGTAGCTCTGTCGACCTGTGAAGCTGAGTACATGGCTCTCACAGCAGCTGCACAAGAAGGCCTGTACCTCATGCAGCTATTGAATGACATGGACAAAAGTTGTCAGTATGAACCTGTGAAGATTCACGAGGACAATCAAGGAGCTATTGCTTTGTCAAAGAATCCAGTGAACCGACAAAGGTGCAAACACATGGACATTAAGTACCACTTCATCAGATCGGTGTTGAATGATGACAAAATAAATGTTGTGTACTGTCCCACAGGTGAAATGGTAGCAGATGTGTTCAGTAACCCTGCAACAAAAGTTAATTGTTTGGTGATTTGTTTGGTGCTAAACTGTGAGCATGTTATATCATCTTAGAGCAAGTGGGGGTGTTGGATTATATGTTAAATGGAGGGTATACTCTTGGCTGATACTACTCTTTGTAATGTGATGATGTGCTTGGAGCACACATTGGATTGTGGGAGAAAGAAGGAGAAAATAAAATGAGCGCGAGTGTTCAAGGGAGTTCTGGCTACTGTGCATTTTTCCTCCATTAGTTAACAACACTCTACGGTTATCCGATCCTTTATAATGTCGACCTCAACACTATGGAAAGATTTATTTTGATCAACGTTTTGTCAAGTAACATCTGAGTTCATTAATTTATCCATCCATTCATCCATCCATCCATCTTCTACAGCTTTTCCGGAGGTCCGGGTCGCAGAGGCAGCAGTTCAAGCAGAGAAGCCCAGACTTCCCTCTCCTCAGCCACCTGCTCCAACTCTTCAGAGAGGATACCAAGGCATTCGCAGACCAGCTGGGAGACATAGTCTCTCCAGTGAGTCCTGGGTCTGCCCCGGGGTCTCCTCCCAGTGGGAGGTCACCAAGCATGACACCCTCCATTCCCTGGCTGCGCCTAGAAATCCTGTCCATAAAAATTATGAACAGGATCGTTGACAAAGGGCAGCCCTGGCGGAGTCTAACTCTCACTGGGAATGAGTCCGACCGAGTGTTGGAAATATGAACCAAACTCTCACAACGGTCGTACAGAGACCAAATAGCTCGTAACAACAAGCCCGATACCCCATACTCCCGAAGCACCCCCCACAAAAAACCACAAGGGACACGGTCGAATGCCTTCTCCAAGTCCACAAAACACATGTAAACTGGTTGGACAAACTCCCACGAACCCTCGAGAATTCTCGAGAGGGTAAAGAGCTGGTCCGATGTGCCACGGCCAGGACGAAAACCACATTGCTCCTCCTGAATCTGAGGTTCGACCAACGGCCAGACTCTCCTCTCCAGTTCCTTGGCATAGACCTTCCCAGGGAGGCTGAGGAGTGTGATCCCTCTAAAGTTGGAGCACACCCTCTGGTCCCCTTTTTTGAAGAGAGGAACCACCACCCCGGTTTGCCATGCCAAAAGCACTGCCCCCAACCTCCACGCAATGTTGCAGAGGCGTGTCAACCATGACAGCCCTACAACATCCAGGGCCTTGAGGTACTCAGGGCGAATCTCGTCCACCCCCGGGGCCCGGCCACCAAGGAGATTTTTAACCATCTTGGCGACCTCAGCCCCTGTGATAGGCGAGTCATCCCCCTCGTCCACAAACCATGCTTCCTCTGTGGAAGGTGTATCAGTGGGACTGAGGAGATCCTTGAAGTATTCCTTCCACCGCCCGACGATATCCCCTGTCGAAGTCAACAGCGCCCCATCCGCACCATACACAGTGTGGACAGGGAGCTGCTTTCCCCTCCCAAGCCGCCGGACAGTTTGCCAGAATCTCTTCAAGGCCGACCGAAAGTCTTGTTCCATGGCATCACAGAACTCCTCCCATACCCGGGTTTTTGCTTCAGCAACCACCTGAGCTGCACTCCGCTTGGCCTGCTGGTACACCTCTGCTACTTCGGGAGTCCCACAAGCCAACCAAGCCTGATAGGACTCCTTCTTCAGCTTAATGGCCCCCTCACCACTGGTGTCCACCACTTGGTTCGGGGGTTACCACCATGAGATGCACCGACCACCTTGAGGCCGCAGCTCTGGGCCACCGCTTCAACAATAGAGGTGGAGAACATGGCCCATTCAGACTCCATGTCTTCAGGCACCCTCGGAATGTGGCTGAAGTTCTTCTGGAGGTGGGAGTTGAAGACCTCCCGGACAGGGGCCTCAGCCAGACGTTCCCAGCACACCCTCACTATATGTTTGGGTCTACCAGGTCTGAATGGCATCCTCCCCTGCCATCGGACCCAACTCACCACCAGGTGGTGATCAGTTGACGGCTCTGCACCTCTCTTTACCCGAGTGTCCAAGACATATGGTCGCAGGTCTGATGACACAATAACAAAATCAGTCATCAACCTGCGACCTAGGGTGTCCTGGTGCCAGGTGCACATATTGACACCCTTATGCTTGAACATGGTTTTCGTTATGGACAAACTGTGGTTAGCACAGAAGTCCAATAACTGAACACCACTCGGGTTCAGATCAGGCAGGTCGTTCCTCCCAATCACCCCCCTCCAGGTTTCACTGTTGTTGCCCATGTGCGCATTGAAGTCCTCCAATAGGACAATGGAGTCTCCAAGAAGAGCACCCTCCCCTCATGGATCGTCACCTTATCGTGGTGGGGGGTTTGCGTGCCCCAGTGATCCCAGGAGCTATGTTGTCCGGGGAAATTTGCCTCTGATAGGGTCTCCCAAGACAAACTGGTCCTGGGTGAAGGGCCAGACTAAGAACGATCCAACAGACTCTCATGTTAAATTCTAGATCAATGATTCATTGTACCCTGCCCGGTATGGGGTTACCAGAGCCCCACCCTGGAGCCAGGGCTGGGGGAGGGGCTCGATGGCTAGCATCTGGTGGCCGGGTTTCCACCCATGGGACCTGGCCGGGCTCAGCCTGAAGGAGTTACGTGGGTCCGCCCTCCAGTGGGCTCACCACCTGCAGGAGGGATCATGGGGGTCCGGTGCTATGTGGATTAGGTGGCGGTCAAAGGCGGAGACCTTGGCGGACTGATCCCAAGCTTTCTAAACTTGCTTTTGGTATGTGGAATGTCACCTCTCTGGTGGGGAAGGAGCCTGAGCTGGTGTACGAGGTTGAGAGATACCAGCTAGATATAGTCGGCCTCACCTCAACACACAGCTCCGGTTCTGGAACCAGTCTCCTGGAGAGGGGCTGGAGCTTGGCCTTTACTGGAGTTGCCCCGGGCGAGAAGCGACGAGCAGGGGTGGGTATTCTTGTATCCCCCCACCTTGCTGCCTCTATATTGGAGTTTTCCCCGGTGGATGAAAGGGTTGCTTCCCTGCGCCTTCGAGTTAGGAAATGGGTCCTGACCATCATTTGTGCCTGTGCACCAAATGACGGTTCAGAGTACCCACCCTTTTTGGAGTCTCTGACTGGGGTGCTGGAGGGTGCTCATTAATTTGTTTCATTTTAAAAATTGAAATAATGAAGGGAAGGTCAGACCAAATAAGTGGGACAACAAACATTCAGATTTTCAAATTATGGATGGATGGTGTTGTGGAAGAAGAAAGCAGACGAAACAGCGAGCTGAATGACACATGAACTTTGTTTTTCTTCCAACATCAAGTACAGGAAATACCCTAACTGGGTCTCTGGGCACCTCCTTTTTAAAACGTTTATTTCTGCACCATGAGACCCATGGAGTCAAACACAATACTTTCAGTGCATAAAGAAAGAAATGCGTGGCACATTAACATCATAACCCCCTCTCTTCCTCTTGCAACTCCTGTGTCTCCCGAACTCCCCGGGGGGTGGACAGTCCTTTCTGATACGTCTGAGACCCTCTAGTGCCACTTCCTCCTTCAGTCCTTTGTTCCATTTCCTCCCCGGCTTGCGACTCTGGGTCGAAAACCCCACACACAGTGCCACCCCCACCCCCCACCCCCATCCTTTGGGCGTTGAGCCATAGCGGCTGTACTGTGGGGTCGCCGGTCTGGACGAAACACCCTGCTGGCAATGTGTGCAGGCGAGGACATTAGTCTGAGGAGGGAAAAAGGGTGGGTGGGGGGGATATGTCAGCTTCGTGAGCGCAGGTCTTTACCGAGGGAACACCAACTTGCAGAGCCACCAATGGTGGACGTCTGTGCCGGGGAGCTTGGGCCAACACCACCTGCTCATCTGCCAACACAAAAGCAGGCTTCAGCCTGTCGATGCAGATGGTCTCCGTACTCCCCCTCCAAGTCTAACACAAAATGCTTTGCCCCAGTTTCCAGCACCCTGAACGGTCCGTCGTACGGTGGGCGCAACATGGTCCAGTGAGCATCATGCTTGGCAACAAACCGTCCGTTCTGTAAGCTTTTCAGGACAAAAGTGCGGGGAAAACAATGGTGGGCTGAGCCCGGGACATTAACAGCCTCCGTACTGTGTAAAAATTCCGTGGGCGGATCGGCCCCGGACGTGCGGTTTTCAGGTAAAAACTCACCGGAGATCCACAGTGGTTGAGAAACAATGAGTTCTGCCGGGGAGGCTGCCAAATCCTCCTTAGGCATGGCGTGCAACCCGAAAAGAACCCAGGGCAGGCAGTCGACCCAATTTGCATCCGTGCTTCCTTAAGCAACCTATGAAAACGTTTGCATAACCCGTTAGCCCGCGGGTTGTACATGGTAATGCGGTGGACTTTGACCCCTAGGCTCTGGGCCATCATGGACCAGAGTTCTGAAATGAACTACGGACCCCTGTCAGAACTGATGTCTGACGGGGTTCCGAACTGTGCAGCCCAAGCTGACAAAAAAGCCTGAAACACTCCGAGGACATGGCAGAAGCCAGCGGAACCACTTCAGGCCAACGTGTGGTGTGGTGTGGTCCACGATTGTCAAAAGGTGCATGAAACCTTGTGACGGCGGGAGGGGTTCCACTAAATCCACATGGACGTGGTCAAACCTCCTGGCCGGGATTTGAAATTGCTCAATGGGGGCTTTGATGTGCTTGTGCACTTTGTCACATGATGCACGCTGCAGCCCACTATTTCATGTCTTTGTGCAAGCATGACAAGAAAAATTTTGCCCCCACCAGTTTAACCGAGGCGCGCACACTGGGATGGGAAAGGGAGTGGACAGACTCAAAAATGCGGCGGTGCCATGAACTTGGAACCACCAGGCATGGGCAACCAGTGGTGATGTTGCGGATCAAGAGAGGGCACCCTTCTTGCACCACCCTGCTCTCCAGCTTTACCCTAGTAGGCGCGGACTGAAGCGCGCAAATGTCCGTGTCCACGGTTTGCTCCATGGCCACGGCAGTGAAATCTATTCCCATGTAGACCGGGGAGACTAACGCACGTGACAGGCAATCAGCCATGATGTTGAGCTTACCAGCAACGTGTTGAATGTCAGTCTTGAACTCCGAGATCGCGGCCAAATGCCGTTGCTGCCGGGCCAACCACAGTTCAGAGACCTTGGACATCACGTACTTAAGCGGTTTATGATCCACAAATGTGGTGAACTTGTGCCCTTCTAGCCAAAACTGGAAATGGCGCATCGCCAGGTGGAGGGCCACCAATTCTCTGTCAAGCGTACTGTAGTTGAATGAATGAATGAATGAATGAATCTTTATTTCGGATAGTACAGGTTAAAAGGAACTGAATAGTATAGCAAAAGGGGGAAATAAAATCCAACAAGGTCAAATTAGGCAATAACTCCTCTGATTATACAGTTCAACAAAGTTATCCGAAATGGGTGATGGCTGAAGCCGCAGCTTATATTGCCCACCCATATTCCATCCAAGAATTCAAAAGAAAAAACAAAACAAGAGCGAGTACAATTCAGAACAAAGCTAAGACCAACGGTGACAGAAAAAAGTAAAAAAAAAACAAAACAAAAAAAAAACTAGGCAACAACACAGCACATGCTGGATATCACAATCCTTATGTGATTTTACATGTCGTCTTGTAAATATGTTTGGAGTATTTCTTCCTTTAGTTTTTGCTTAAATTGTCTAAGCGCTGTACATGATTTTAATTCAGGTCCAAAATCGTTCCATAATCTGACTCCTTGCACTGAAACACTGTTGCTTGGTGGTTGTTCTCACTGTAGGCTTTTGAAATATACATGTTCCTCTGAAATGATATTGTTTCTCCCTTATTTGGAACAACTTTTGGATATTTGTGGGCAGTGATAAATTCTTCACTTTAAACATTATTATTGCAGTTTTAAAGTCTACCAGATCTTTCAACTTGAGAGCTTTTAGTTTAAGAAAAAGTGGGTTTGTTGGTTCCCTGTAAGCTGCTTTGTTTATTATTCTAATAGCTCTCTTTTGAAGCATAAAGAGTGGATATATGTTTGTTTTATATGTATTTCCCCATACTTCATTACAATATGTCATGTATGGGAGTATTAATGAATGATACAAGGTGTATAGTGTGGGTTGATTCAGCAAATATTTCACTCTGTGTAATATTGCAATTGATTTGGATACTTTACCTTTGATATAGTTAATATGTGACTTCCAACACAGTTTATTATCAATTATTACTCCAAGAAATTTAGTTTCAGATACCATTTCAATCTCTACACCATTTACACTGAGTTTAGGTAGTGGGTTGTTGTGATGGTTGTTAAAGACTATAAATTTTGTCTTACTTAAATTGAGCGTTAATTTGTTTGAGTCAAACCACAGTTTAAGCTTTCCTAATAACTTTCCGAGTGTATCCAGAAGTTGTTCCAAATTGTTTCCACTGCATAATAGATTAGTGTCATCGGCAAACAATATTAAGTCCATTTTTTCTGAAACTTTACATATATCATTTATATACATATTGAATAGTTTTGGCCCCAAAACTGAACCCTGTGGGACTCCACAAGTAACCTTCAGTAACTGTGAGTTTTTGTTACTAACACATACATACTGGTATCTATTCTTTAAGTAACTACTTAGCCAGGACAGTGCTACCCCTCTAATACCACAATTTTGTAGTTTCTTTAATAATAAATTATGATCCACTGTATCAAATGCTTTTTTGAGATCCAGGAATACTCCAACTGAATACTCTTTATTTTCAATGGCTGTTGATATTTTTTTTTAATAAATTCCATTAGAGCATATGCAGTTGTCCTCTTGTGTCTGAACCCATATTGCTGCTCACACAGTAAATTATTCTTCAGTATGAAGTTGTCAGTTCTCTCATAGAATATTTTTTCAAGTATCTTGGAAAATTGCGGTAATAGTGAAATTGGTCTATAGTTTGAGAATTCCCCTCTGTCACCCGTCTTGTATATCGGAATTACTTTAGCTATTTTCATTGCATTGGGAAATATACCTGTTTGGAGAGACAGATTATAGATATACGTCAGTGGTTTTTCTAGGCATTCAATAATAGTTTTGACTAAGAGCATGTCAATACCATTACAATCCGTAGATGTTTTACTTTTAAACGATTTAACAATTTCAATGACCTCTCTTTCGTCTGTGTTCTTTATGAAAATGGAGTCTTTTATAGCAGTGTTATTGCATATTGTATCACCTGTAGGCACCTTAGTGGGTATTTCTCGAGCCAAATTAGGACCAATGTTAACAAAAAAGTTATTAAATTCATCTGCAGGTGAAGCTACATTCACACTCTGAGTCGTTTCATTATTTTTTGGAATATTAGTTGGGTTGCTTGTATTTCTGCTTTTATTTCCAAGGATACTGTTAAGTATTGTCCATGTATTTTTAATATTGTCTTTATTTTTCTCCAGTTCTTTACTGTAATAGTCTCTTTTACTACATCTTATTATATATGTTAACTTATTTTTGTATGTTTTATACCGCTGCTCTGCTTCTTTTGTCCTTTTCTTTAGGAAAGCTTTATATAGTAAATTTTTCTTTTTACACGCCTTTTGTAGTCCTTTGGTTAACCATGGCTTATCGCAAATTTCTGTTTAAGCTTTTTTTTTTTACTAATGGACAGGTTTTTTCATAAAGAGTGGTTACAATATTTATAAATGTGTCATAGGCTTCATTTACATCTGATACATAGACTTCTGTCCAGTCTTGCTTCAGCAAGTCCTCTTTAAAAGAACTGATTGCATTTGGTGATTTGTATCTGAACGATTTTGAAATTTTTTCTGTATTGGCCCCCGTGTGGCCATGGATAAGTGCAAAGGTTGGCAAGTGGTCACTTATATCATTTATCAATAATCCACTTTCTATTTTCTTATCAATAACATTGACAAACAGGTTGTCAATAAGTGTAGCAGTGTGAGCTGTGATTCTACTGGGATGTGTTACTGTGGGATATAGACTCATGCTGTACATAGAGTTCATGAACTCTGTAATTACATTTTGTTGATGTGGATTCAGTAAATCAATATTGAAATCTCCACAAATTGCTACCATTTTCTTACTAGTAATATTATTGTACAGCTCGACTAATTTATCTCTGAATGTCTCAATGCAAGTTCCCGGCGTTCTATATATACAACTTATAATTAGATTTTTTGTTTTATCTTGGTCAATCTCAACAGTAACACATTCCAAGATCCCTGGTAGTGCAAAGGACATTCCATTTACAAGCTTACACCTATACAGGTCATCAATATACAGTGCAACACCACCACCCTTTTTTTGAGATCTGTTAATATGAAACATCTGATATCTCTCTATTGCCATCAGGGGAGCCTGCTCTTCATTAAGCCAGGTTTCAGAGACTGCGATAGCTGTAAATTTTCTGTCTAGCTGTTTTAAATAGTCCTGAATCTGTGGAAAGTTTTTGTTAAGACTTCTGCTGTTGAAGTGTATTATTGATAATTTACCATCTAGTTGCACTTGACTTTTGAATTGCTTTTCAGTGTAATATTCACAGTGGTTATGAATATTATTGAAAAAGTGGTTATCAGGATCAATATCATTCTCCATCTCTTGTGGTTTATGTTCAGCATAATGGCATATTTTCAGAGTTTGAGTTTCCTCACTCTGTGTCAAATGACTTCCTCCAACTGAGGATAATTGATGTCTACTCAAGTCAGTCATAAGTTTTTGTTTGTTTTGCTTATCTTTTTTAAAGTACTTTGGCATGGTATATCAAAATAACTATTCTTACGTGTGTGTGAATATGGATTATCATTGACTCATGATTTTCTTAATCAGTGTTCATCTGTATTTATCTAAGTCAGTAGCATCTCTGATCATTATACTCTTTGCTTGCTCAGGTGTTCCATTTAGTTTAATCCAAATTCTACAATTTCTTGTCCAGGTTGCCTGTATCTTATTTTGCCTTTTCAGCATCCGTGCTTGCCGTGCTATTTCAGCGTTTGTTTTTGTCAGGTGTTCATTTAGGTAAACTTGTGTTCCCCGTAGCTTTCTGGCCTGCCTCAGTATGTCATTCTTTACCCTTCTGTTCACAAAGCGCATCACAATTGATTTCTTTGTTTGGTTATCTTTCTTCGGTAAAGCATAACAGGCTGAAATTGCATTCACTTCTACCTTAATATCTCTGCTATCAAGGAACTGAAGCACCTGGTTTTCTCGTGAGACTGATTCACTCATGGGAGCATCCTCACCTCTCAGTCTTGTTGTGGCATGGGCGTATGACTGATATTTGATGTCTAGTCCGCTTATAACTAGGTCATCCATACGAGAACCTTGTTCAAGATCCTCGACGCGTTGCTCCAAGCCCTTAATTTTTTTGTCTTTTTCCTGAATTGTTAATTGTAGGGCTCGTACATCTTCCATTAGGCCTATTATTTTGGCCTGCTGGCTAACCATTTTGGCCAATTCTTCTGTCACGAAGTTCAGAGGTTTTTTTATCTCTTCCATTTCCTCCTTCTTTGGTGGCATTTTACTGACCTGTGGATAGTAAAAACAATGAATCCAGCTGGGCCTCAGCTCCGCTGCTGGTCCCTCTGCTCACCGCTGTCGCAACCGAGCTCCTGTACAGCTCCTCCACCGGGTCATGCCGCACACCGCCGGTGCAGCCGAGCTCCGCTGGGGTCACGGTAGATGCTCCGCTGATCACCTCCGCCTGCCGCCGTCTGCCTGGGTGGCACCTCCGCTAGGCCCCGTCACCAACCGCTGTCAGTCTGGTCGTTCCTCAGCTGGGCCTCGCAACTGGGCTCCGACTCAGGCTATTGTTTTGCTGGGTCCAGGTGGCCCCCGTCTCTCACCAACGCCGCGCCCGAGCTCCGATCCGGCTTGCGCCCAACTGCCACCTCGGTTAGTTCCTCCGGTAAGCCCTCACCGGGGACTGAGTCGCTTCGTGTCGGAGTTAGGTGGCGCACTGGGGCCAGTGCTAAGCTAACTAGTGTTAGCTTAGCAATCGCTTCAGGTAGAGCGCAGCAGTTCTACCCGATTAAAGGGGTATTCCAACGGTATTCTGACGGAGGTGGAAATTCAGCCCGTGGGTGTCCGTCACGAGCGCCGATCGCTGTTGGTTTGGTACTTTTAATGGGAAAATCAGCGACTTTGTCTCAGCGCTGAAAAAGTGTGACCATCCCGGTCGCCATCTTGTTTTTTTGGGGGGGTTTTTTGCATTCGTTGTCACACAAAGTACGACTGAAAAATGCCAGCAGCTGCCATAAACCGGAGATGTACTGCTCCAACACTGCCCCTATAGCAACATCAGACGCATCCTTGGTGAGCACTATTCACGCTGACGGGGCAAGGTGGGCTAGCAAAGTGGCATTAGTGAGCGCTGTTTTGGCATTTGCGAAAGCCTAGACTTGCTCGGTGATCCAGTTAATGTTTTCCGCAGGCTTCTTTTTGTTAAGCGTGGCATACAACAGCTACAGCAGCTGGGCTGCCAGGGGGAGGAAACGGTTTCAAAAGTTGACCATTCCCAAAAATTCCTGTAGAGCCCTCCCTGTCTGCAGATGCAGAAAGTCCAACAGGGCGTGCCCTCCAGTGAAATGCGGTGCCCCCAAAAAATCAATCACTGGCACACCAAACTGGCACTTCACAGGGTTGACTATAAGCCCATGCACTTCCAACCTCTGGAAAACCATTTTGAGATGGGTGAGGTGCTCCTTCTCGGACGCACTAGCCACCAGAATGTTGTCTAAGTAGACAAAAACGAAAGACAGGTCATGGAGCACCACGTCCATCATTCTCTGGAAAGTTTGCGCGGCGCCCTTTAACCCAAATGGCATGTGTAAAAACTCGAAAAGGCCAAAAGACGTTATTGCCGCTGTTTTTTTGGAATGTCCTCCACGCGCACTGGGACCTGGTGGTAACCGTGGACCTGATCCACTTTTGAAAAAACACGCGTCCCGGCCAGGTAGATGGAAAAATCCTAGATGTGCGGGATGGGATGCCAATCGTATTCCGTGGCATTGTTCAAGCATCGGAAATCATTGCACGGTTGCCACGACCTGTTGGCCTTAGGCATCATGTGTAGCGGGGATGCCCACAGGCTGTTGGAGTGCCTGACGATGCCCTGCTGCTCCAAGTTGGCAAACTCCTCGCGCTTCCACAAAGTCCAACTAGAAATTGCATCTGTGTAGGTATACCGTCAGCGTCCATTCACCAAACGTCCTGATGATAGACCCGTTGGCAGCCGTAAGCTCGGGACTGCTGCCTCCTGCCAACCTTTCTGTGCTAACCGGCAGGACAAAGCTCTTTTGGGAGCCGGAGTCCACCAAGAAACGTCTCCCCGAACGTGTGTCTGTGATTAAAAGCAGCTCTTTCATGTCTCCAGTGGTCACAAGCTGCTACTGACTGCTGGC
The DNA here is from genome assembly GCA_020510985.1 of Pholidichthys leucotaenia. Classification (NCBI taxonomy): domain Eukaryota; kingdom Metazoa; phylum Chordata; class Actinopteri; order Cichliformes; family Pholidichthyidae; genus Pholidichthys; species Pholidichthys leucotaenia. Next base: position 43,950,862 of record CM035841.1, read on the forward strand.
CATGTCGTTTCCCGGCTTCTTGAATTGGCATGGCGGTAGGCAGCGTTGGGCATTCGAGCCAAATTGGCGATTATAGAAACAGATCGCCCAGTTCCTGTCTCTTGATGTCCGTCCCGGCTACCACCAATGGCTTCTCAACCTCTCAGGAGTCCCTCATGAATGCCAGTGCCGCTGCATTCACGCTGAGAGCTCTGGTTGCTAAAATGGTGTGGTCCCCCTCCTGCACGAGGGCGTGGTTGTCCTAGGTAACCAGCAGCGGTGAGTTGGCCAGGATTGCCCTCGCTGTAACAGGTAGGTTCCTGAGGAACAGGTGGGCGAACAGGAAAGCTTTGTCGTTCTTCCCCATCAACGCCAACATGCTCTCCATAAGCTCCGCAGCTGATCTGTCACCTAACTCTGAACGTGTTAGGAGTCTCTCTGCCCTTTCACTGTCAGACAGGGTATAATGCTGGAGGAGCATCCTATTGAGCGCTTCATATTTCCCTCTGGCCGGCAGCTCCTGGAGCAGGCTCATTACCTGTTGCATGGCGCGCACATCCAGTGCAGCGACCACATGGTAATATTTCGTGTCGTCCATTGTGATCACCCGGAGTGCAAACTGGGCTTCTATATGCAAGAACCATGCAGTCGGGTTGTGAAGACAGAAGTCTGGGAGCTTGACTGTGACAGTGCACGCAGCGCTGGTGTTCTCCCTCTGGGTTGTCTCCAGGCCAGTGCTCGGCTCGCTCTCCATGGCACGTCTTGGGGTCACCAATGTGGAAGAAGAAAGCAGATGAAGCAGCAAGCTGGATGACACATATACTTTATTCTTCTTCCAACATCAAGTACAGGAAATACTCAAACTGGGTCTCTGGGCGCTTCCTTTTTATAACCTTTATTTCTGCACCATGAGACCCAGGGAGTCAAACACAATACTTTCAGTGCACAAAGACATGCGTGACACATTAACATCATAACCCTCTCTCTCCCTCTCATGACTCCTGTGTCTCCCGAATTCCCCAGGGGGTGGATAGTCCTTTCCGATACGTCTGAGATCCCACAGTGCCACTTCATCCTTCAGTCCGTTCCTCCATCTCCTCCCCAGCTTGCGACTCTGGGTGGAGAACCCCCCACACCGTTGCCCCCACTGTGTCCAATATAATTAAATTGTTTTTTGTTAACAGTTTCAGTTAAACTCAAAATCCCACTTTTACGTAGTTGTACCCTGCCTTTCGCCCAAAGATGCTGGGATAGGCTCCAGCCTCCCCGCGACTCTAAAGGATTAAGCGGAAGAAAATGGATGGATGGATGTTACTAGTTTACAAGGAAAACCATTTATCACAACTGAATATCAAGTTTTTAAAAGAGTCATATCACAAGTTTATCTCACAAGTGTCATATTTTTCTAGTAGGAATTCTGTGTGAGATGCTAATGTTCATTCTAGAAAAGAAGACTATACTGTGGATATCTGCAAGTGAAAACCAAAACCAGATCATTATGGACATAGAATATCGTTGTGGATGTCTGAAATGCTTATTAGAACCTGAACTAAATTATGGATCATCTACACTTAAGTTCAAGTCTAGTTTTTTAAAGATCATATCTCTGGTTTTGGTCTCTGCAGGCTGAGATCCCATCATGCCTCTGGGGCCAGATCAGCAGTGACACCAAGACCACCTTAAATTTGTAAGAGATACCGTAGATCAGATAAACTGATGAGGCCCACCACCATCGTGTTGTCCGCAGACTTGATGATATGGTTGGTGCTCTAGGGTTGTGGTCCCCTGTGCTCAGTGGTGATGGTCTTGGAGGTGTTGCTGCAGACCTGCATCTCTGTGGCCTCCCTGTGAGAAAGTCCAGCACCCAGTTAGAGAGAGGTTTTGAGTCCCAAGTGTGTGAGTTTTTGTATTAGGTGCTGGGGGGTGATTGTGTCAAAGCTGAGTGCCCCTCTGAGGCAGAATTCAGGGCCCATTAGACTTCAAGTTTTAAAGTTGTTTTTTTTTTTTTTTTTTTTTGAGCTAGTCAACCCCGACACAGTTTGAGGGCTCAAAACAAAGCTTGACAAAAATCACATATATAAAACTTTTCAGGAATTCAGGCGAAGCAAGACAGGAACAAAATACTTGAAGTGTGTAATCATGCAAAATGACATTCAAGTACACCAGACAGAATAAAGGCAGACATGGGTTTAAATAAGGCGACAGGTGATCATTGAATACCAATAAGGTGAAGACGTTAATCAAGACTAACAACTGACACATGGGAAGAACAGTGATGACAGATATGGGAAAAACAGGATGGGCGGGGCAACACATGGTAGGAAACACATAGAAACATGAAACGAGGATTAAGGGAGACAAGACCAAGACAATCATAATGATAATAATGGCAAACAGAGAATCCTACAAAACTAAACTCAAGCCCAAGACCAGAACAATGAACATAACATGACTATGATAATGAATAATACAAATAAACTGAACTAGAGGAGAAAAACAGCAAAGGCATGAATATACAGGGCAGAAATGACGCCCCAGGAAAATATTGATAATGATAAACACAGAAAATAACAAGAATGAACTTAAAGCATGAACATGGTCCTCTGCCCATGTACAGATCCGAACATAGGCCCCCCTTTAAGGGGTGGAGCCAAGATTCCTCAACGCAACAAAAACAGAAAAATCACCCTACCAGGGTAGGTGGTGGGAGCACAAGGTCAGGCGGGCAAAAATCAAGGCCGCCTTGTCATGAACCTGGGTTTGGTGGTCCCAAACTACACGTGCACTCCCCAACTGGTCAAATTTGATGAAGGAGCTTGCTGGGTCCGCTTTGATCAGCTCTCTCACCTTCCTTCAATTTCTGATACATCAGGGAACTTCACAGCCAAAATAGAAGTCCTGAGATCATATCCAATAATGTTTCCTGCCAAATCTCCACAGACGCATGACTTCCAATGCCCATGAGTCTCCTCTTGGGTTCCTCCTGACCCGATCTTCTTTTAAAGTGGTGACAATCACAGTTAAGCCGCTTTCCAGATCCATAATTTCCATTTAGATTAAGATTCAGCAGAAGAGCGACTAAACACAGACAAAACACAACATTGCAAGCTAGGATCAGAAGGGAAAGAGAGAGGATTAGAAAAGGCGTCTGCTCTCTCTCAGAAGCGGAAGTGAAATGAACAGTCACCCCTCGCCATGCCTGGGCCCTGGGACGCTGGTTGCCCCCCTGAACTTTGGACTTCTCGGTGGGGGGGGAGGGTTAGGAGGATCACATTATTATATTTGCATATTATGTGCTGAACTTTGCTGAACTTCGAAGCAAAGTTCAGCAGACTGCTCGGCGCTGTGCCAACGAGTACTGGACTCAGCTCAGCCAAGACATTCAAACCGCTGCCATAACAGGGAACATCCATGGTATGTAAGATGGCATCAAGAAAGCACTTGGTTCGGCTCAGAGCAAGACGGCTCCCCTCAAATCCTCCACTGGGGAGATGATCACAGAAAAGAACAAGCAGATGGAGAGATGGGTGGAGCACTACTCCGACCTCTATTCCAGACAGAACACCGTGACACCGTCAGCCCTTGATGCCATCGATTGCCTGCCATCCATGGACGAACTTGACGCCGAGCCAACCATCGACGAACTCAGCAAGGCCATTGATAGCTTGGCTGCTGGCAAGGCACCCGGCAATGACGGCATACCCCCCGACCTGATCAAGCACTGCAAGACCGCCCTACTGATGCCATTGCATGACGTCCTCTGCCAGTGCTGGAAGGAAGGTGCCGTACCACAGGACATGAGGGACGCCAAGATCATCACCTTCTACAAAAACAAAGGGGAGAGAAGCAACTGCAACAACTACAGGGGCATCTCCCTCCTCAGCGTTGTTGGCAAAGTCTATGCACGAGTTGTTCTTGTTCATCTACAGAAGCTTGCCGAATGTGTCTACCCCGAGTCTCAGTGTGGCTTCTGCGCTGAGCGATCGACGGTAGACATGATATTCTCCATCTGCCAACTCCAGGAGAAATGCAGAGAACAGAACATGCCCCTGTATGTCACCTTCATTGACCTCACCAAAGCGCTCGATCTGGTCAGCAGAGAGGGCCTTTTCAAGATCCTGCCAAAGATAGGATGCCCACCAAAGTTGCAAAGCCTCATCGAATTGTTTCACACCAACATGCAGGGGATAGTGCAGCATGACGGCAACGTCTCAGAGCCATTCAACATACGCAGCGGAGTGAAACAGGGCTGTGTACTTGCGCCAACCCTCTTTGGGATTTTCTTTGCTATACTCCTGAGGCATGCCTTTAGCACAACAACAGAGGGAATCTACCTGCATACAAGATCTGACGGTAAGCTTTTCAACCTTGCCCGCCTTAAAGCCAGAACCAAAGTACGCGAGGCTCTAATCAGAGACATGCTGTTCGCAGACGACGCTGCAGTCGCGACCCACACACAGCAGGAGCTTCAGACCCTGATGGACCACTTCTCCCAGGCATGCAAGGACTTCGGGCTTACCATCAGCCTGAAGAAGACTAACGTCTTGGCATAAGGCACGGAAGCACCACCAACCATCACCATCAACGACTATGAGCTGGAGGTCGTGAATCAGTTCACGTACCTGGGGTCCACGATCAGCAACAACCTCTCCCTTGATACAGAGATCGACAAGAGGATTGGAAAGTCAGCCTCCACACTCGCTCGTCTCACCACACGAATGTGGGAGAATCCCAAACTCTCTGTCAAGACGAAGATGGCAGTGTACAACGCCTGCGTCATCAGCACACTGCTCTATGGGAGTGAGACCTGGACAACATACGCCCGGCAGGTAAAGAGACTGAACTCCTTCCACTTGTGCTGCATTTGCCGCATCCTGGACATATCCTGGCAGGACAAAGTGCCCAACACAGAAGTTCTGTCCAACGCCGGCCTTCCCTCCATGTTCACTCTACTCAGGCAGTGGAGGCTCCGCTGGCTAGGCCACGTTCACCGTATGGAGGATGGCAGAATCCCCAAAGACGTCCTCTACGGAGAACTGGTGACTGGCAGGAGAGATGTTGGCCGCCCACAGCTGCGCTTTAGAGACGTCTGCAAGAGAGACATGAAGGCCCTAGAGATCAACACAGAGTGCTGGGAGGACCTTGCAACGGACCGCTCCAAATGGAGAGGCACCCTGACCAGACAGCTCAAGGTGGGTGAAGAGAGACTGACTGCTGCAGCAGATGAAAAAAGGACCCGCAGGAAGAACCGCCACAGCTCCAGCAGCACGGAGACCACCCACAAGTGCGACCTGTGTGACAGGGACTGCCATTCGCGCATCGGCCTGTTCAGCCACAGGCGGTGCTGTTCCAGCAGAGTAGACGTTTAGGATTGTCTTCCATGGTCATCATAGACCGACGGAGGCCGACTATATTATGTGCTGTGTTTTTCACATGCTGCTTCCCCCCAACCTGTTTTTAGTTAGCTGGGGTAAGCGGCTGTTCCTGCTTTTTCTTCATCCACCGGACTGTACGGACGGCCCCGGATCGCTCCAGCACCCTAAGTTTGTGTTTGCCTTTCTCTTTGTGCCTGAGCAGTATTGCGGCACTAGGCATTCCCCCCCTTGGGCTGTAGAGCATCCAGGTGGTGTCCCTATATGTCTGGTGGCCTTAAGCTCCATCATTTCAACTCTCTGTTTATTAGCGTGACTGTTTTGCTGGACGTATTATTTTGGGATTGTTTAATTAAATGCACGGAATCTACTCCTGCTCGTGGGTTTTCATTCTGCCCTCGGCACGCTGCGTAATGGTGCACGAGGGAGTATAACACTTCTCCCCCATGAAGTCCAAAACAAACAAACAAACAAAAAAAAATAAACAGTTCATGGGGCCAAAATCAAAGTCCCATGACCCAAACCAAAAACAAGGCAGGTTGGGTGGCCTACCAAAGTGCCAGGGCCACCTGACCAAAGGGCAAGGCAGTTCAGGTTTTCTTCCGTAGTCCCAGGTCCACCGGATTGGAGAATAAGATGGGTTTGGGGCCTACCAAAGTCCACGGGACCCCAGACTAGAACACATGGAAGGTTTGGCGGCCTACCAAAGTCAGATCATGTGACTACAAGGCAAGGAAGATCATAGATGCTGAGCTCAGGGCATAGCAACAACAGTTTTAAGCTCTGGAAACAATGAAAGCACTAAGGTGCTGATGCCTCAGTGCCAGAGTCTTGGCAGAGGTATGCATTCCCAGATCATCACTAAAATGTTACGGCTTCCTCTCTAGCCCAAGGACCATCTCTGGTAAAAATTTCATCCAAATTCATCTAGTAGTTTTGGAATATTCTTGCGAACACACTGTGAGAAGATAAGAGACGTGGTGAAGGTATTTTTTCTGGGATCATCACCAAAATGTTATGGGTTCTTTTATTGAACAACCATCTCTGGTAAAAAATTTTTTTTATCCAAATCCATCCAGTAGTTTTGGAGTACACGCATGTGCAGTGAAAGTAATCTGTAGTTCACATGCCCGGACTGTCAGCAGCAGCCAAGAGCCACCAAACTGATTTGAACAGCTGCAATCCAACCACAGAAGAAGAGCAAGGCGGCAGATGTTTTACATGGCAGAAGACATGGAGGTACGTGAATACAAGGACAATCATGACGAACAGGAGCTTTTGCTTTTTCGTGGCAGCGGAAGAAAACAAATGGGCAAAAAGACGGACATTTGTTCATTCAGTATTGGCAGATTGCTGAGTACTTTCCTCTGATGGGAGTTTCTGGGCGCATGCACAGTACCATTCCATTGAAGGTAAAGGTGAGCTATTTTTGTGTTTATTTAAAAAACAAAGCATTATTCTGAAATCCTGGCAAATTAAAAGTCGAGAAAATATGGCGATACAATGATACAAGCCTTTAGTTCCACTTAATTTTGTATGGGCGAGCTGAAACACAGAGGCAGACAGACAGATCGACAGATACACACGTCCACAAACAGATGCACTGACTACCGTATGCCTCTCAGTTTCACGGAGGCATAAAATTACTAGGGCTTTTAGTCGAGGAGATCATAATGCTGGGGCGTTCAGCTCTGAAAGCAATAATACTGGGGCTTTTGGTTTAGAGGAAGGCAACAGTAAACCCTAACCTTGAAAACAGGTCAGGGGTCCCCGGTCAAGTAAACGGCAGGTAATGATAGTAATAATAATAATGATAATAATGGATAAGATTTATATGGCACTCTACATGTCAAGTGAAATCTCAAAGCGCTTACAGTGAGTCCATTATTCATTCACTCCAGACAGACATTGATAGTGGTAAGTTACTACTGTAGCCACAGTTGCCCTGGGGCATACTGACGGAAACATGGCTGCCAATTCATGCCAACAGCCTCTCCGACCACTACCGAAGAGGTAGAGACCCCTGGGCTCTGAAACGGCTGGTGGAGCCCCCCCCCCCCCCCCCCAAACTCACACATTGGATGGAGGTCCACAAACCTCTGGTACATGGGATGGAGGTCCACTGACCATTGGTACATCAAGTGGCGGTCCACCAACATCTGGCTCATCCGATGGAGGTCCACCAACATCTGGCTCAACAGTTGGAGGTCCACCAACTTCTGGCTCAACAGTTGGAGGTCCACCAACTTCTGGCTTGACAGCTGGAGGTCCACCAACCTCTGGCTCAAAAGCTAGAGGTCCTCTGACCTCTAGCTCGACAGCTAAAGGTCCTCTGACCTCTTGCTCGACAGCTGGAGGTCCACCAACCTCTGGCTCGAAAACTGGAGGTCCTCTGACCTCTTGCTCAAAAGCTGGAGGTCCTCTGACCTCTTGCTTGACAGCTGGAGGTCCTCTGACCTCTTGCTCGACAGCTGGAGGTCCACCAACCTCTGGCTCAAAAGCTGGAGGTCCATGACCTCTGGCTCGACAGCTGGAGGTCCACGACCTCTGGATCAACAGCTGGAGGTCTATGACCTCTGGCTCGACAGCTGGATATCCTCTGACCTCTGGCTCAAAAGCTGGAGGTCCTCTGACCTCTTGCTTGACAGCTGGAGGTCCTCTGACCTCTTGCTCGACAGCTGGAGGTCCACCAACCTCTGGCTCAAAAGCTGGAGGTTCATGACCTCTTGCTCGACAGCTAGAGGTCCACGACCTCTGGCTTGACAGTTGGAGGTCCACGACCTCTGGCTCAACAGTTGGATATCTTCTGACCTCTGTCTCAAAAGCTGAATGTCCTCTGACCTCTAGCTCGACAGTTGGAGGTTAATCAACCTAAGGCTTGACAGTTGGAGATTCACCAACCTCAGGCTTTACAGCTGGAGGTCCACCGACCTCTGGCTCAACAGCTGGAGGTCCACCAACCTCTGGCTCGACAGTTGGAGGACCTCTGACCTCTGGCTCAAAAGCTGGAGGTCCACGACCTCAGGCTCGACAGCTGGAGGTCCATGACCTCTGTCTCGACAGCTGGAGGTCCATGACATCTTGCTCGACAGCTGGAGGTCCACCAACCTCTGGCTCGACAGCTGGAGGTCCATGACCTCTGGCTCAACAGCTTGAGGTCCACGACCTCTGGCTCAACAGCTTGAGGTCCACGACCTCTGGCTCGACAGTTGGAGGTCCTCTGACCTCTGGCTCAAAAGCTGAATGTCCTCTGACCTCTGGCTCAACAGTTGGAGGTTAATCAACCTAAGGCTCGACAGCTGGAGGTCCACCAACCTCTGGCTCAAAATCTATGGGTCCTCTGACCTCTGGCTCAACGATTGGAGGTTCACCGACCTCTGGCTCGACAGCTGGAGGTCCTCTGACCTCTTACTCGACAGCTGGAGGTCCACCGACCTCTGGCTCGACAGCTGGAGGTTCATGACTTCTGGTTTGACAGCTAGAGGTCCACGACCTCTGGCTTGACAGTTGGAGGTCCACGACCTCTGGCTCAACATTTGGATGTCCTCTGACCTCTGGCTCAAAAGCTGAATGTCCTCTGACCTCTGGCTCGACAGTTGGAGGTTAATCAACCTAAGTCTTGACAGTTGGAGGTTCACCGACCTCAGGCTTTACAGCTGGAGGTCCACCAACCTCTGGCTCGACAGCTGGAGGTCCATGACCTCTGGCTTGACAGTTGGAGGTCCACGACCTCTGGCTCAACAGTTGGATGTCCTCTGACCTCTGGCTCAAAAGCTGAATGTCCTCTGACCTCTGGCTCGACAGTTGGAGGTTAATCAACCTAAGTCTTGACAGTTGGAGGTTCACCGACCTCAGGCTTTACAGCTGGAGGTCCACCAACCTCTGGCTCGACAGCTGGAGGTCCATGACCTCTGGCTTGACAGTTGGAGGTCCACGACCTCTGGCTCTACAGTTGGAGGTCCTCCGACCTCTTGCTCAAAAGCTGAATGTCCTCTGACCTCTGGCTCGACAGTTGGAGGTTAATCAACCTAAGGCTTGACAGTTGGAGGTTCACCGACCTCAGGCTTTACAGCTGGAGGTCCACCAACCTCTATCTTGACAGTTGGAACGTTGTTCTCCTGCAGCTCCATCCTCGACACGACCACCTCAGATGAGGGAGGAGAACAGGCAGTCATTGAGGTGACACCACAGTCATTCGCAGCAGAGACTGGTGGGGAGGGACCCAGAGCTGGTGAACTCTTGCCTTGGGTCTCCCGACCAGGAGTAAGGAAAGTCCTTTCTAAAATGGTTGTAGAAAATATTGGACAAGGTACTTGCCTCAGCTCCTGGTCTCCTGCTGCTGGAGTGACCACCTCATGATGAGCCGCAGGAGTGGTGGCCTCAGCCACTGGAATGGATGATGTTTAGGATGCATAGACTTCAGTTGCTTATGTTTGGTGCGCACTACCCTCAGGCACTGATGGTTTGAGTGCACCGACCTCTGGAACTGTTGACTGACGTGCGCCAAACACAGGAACAGACAACGTGGGCTCATCGGCCTCAGGAACAACAGATAGGGGCTCTCCGGCTTCTGAAGCACATGAATGAATGAATGAATCTTTATTTCGGATAGATAAAAGTACAGATTAAAAGAAACAGAATAATATAACAAAGGGGGAAGAAAATCCAACAAGGTTAAATTAGACAATAACTCCTCTGATTATACAGTTCAACATAAGTTATCCGAAATGGGTGATGGCTGAAGCCGCAGCTTATATTGCCCACCCATATTCCATCCAAGAATTCAAAAGAAAAACAAAACAAGAGCGATTACAATTCAGGACATAGCTAAGACAAAATGTGACAAAAAAAACTAAGCTACAACACAACACAGACTGGATATGACAATCCTTATGTGATTTTACATGTCATCTTGGATATATATTTGGAGTATTTCTTCCTTTAGTTTTTGTTTAAATTGTCCAAGCGTTGTACATGATTTTAATTCAGGTCCAAAATCGTTCCATAATCTGACTCCTTGCACTGAAACACAGTGTTGCTTGGTGGTAGTTTTCACTGAAGGTTTTTGAAATATACATGTTCCTCTGAAATGATATTGTTTCTCCCTTATTTGGAACAACTTTTGGATATTTGCGGGCAGTGATAGATTCTTCACTTTAAACATTATTACTGCAGTTTTAAAGTCAACCAGATCTTTCAACTTGAGAGCTTTTAATTTAAGAAAAAGTAGGTTTGTTGGTTCCCTGTAAGCAGCTTTGCTTATTATTCTAATAGCTCTCTTCTGAACCATAAAGACTGGATATATGTTTGTTTTATATGTATTTCCCCATACTTCAGTACAATATGTCATGTATGGGAGTAATACAAGGTACACTACCGTTCAAAAGTTTGGGGTCACTTAGAAATTTCCTTATTTTTGAAAGAAAAGCACTTTTTTTCAATGAAGATAACTTTAAACTAATCAGAAATACACTCTATACATTACTAACGTGGTAAATGACTATTCTAGCTGCAAATGTCTGGTTTTTGGTGCAATATCTAGATAGGTGTATAGAGGCTCATTTCCAGCAACTATCACTCCAGTGTTCTAATGGTACAATGTGTTTGCTCATTGCGTCAGAAGGCTAATGGATGATTAGAAAACCCTTGTGCAATCATGTTAGGTCTGCAATGCTGTAATTACTGCAAATGGAGGATTCTTTGACGAAAGCAAAATTTGAAGGAAAAAAATATTATTTCAAATACAAATCATTATTTCTAACCTTGTCAATGCCTTGACTATATTTTCTATTCATTTTACAACTCATGGTGGTAAAAAAGTGACTTTTCATGAAAAACACAAAATAATTGTCTGAGGTGACCCCAAACTTTTGAACGGTTGTGTATATACTGTAGTGTAGTAGTAGTAGTAGATTAGTTTATTTGACAGGGACAGTGCAATAAACATAGACAATTAATCAAAGACAATCAGTCTGATGTGTTGCACATAGAGTGTATAGCCATTAGCTAATTTGCAACTCTTGTCCCTGGATGGGCTTTAGAAAAAAGAATCAAGATAAAAAATATACACAATAACCACATACATCAATGCAGAAAAATTATAAATACACAATTATAAATATTATAAATATTATAAATACACAAATATAACAGCCTGACTCACATTTAACATAAATATTATAAATATTATAAATACACAAATATAACAGCCTGACTCACATTTAACACATATAACATAACTCACATTTGCCTATTTCAGGCCTTCCTCCCTCCGTCACTCACTATAAACAAACACATTTATTCCTTCCCTTCATTCACTCTCACTTTGCAGACAATTAATTCATACATGAGTACATTCTTGTTTATTTTTCAGCCAGTTTTTAACATTTTTAGTGAATGTTTTAAAGTCCGTTATTATTTTAATTTCATTTGGCATTGTGTTCCAGATGTGACTGCCCTTTATAGAGAAAGCTGTTTGTCCAAATGTGGTTCTGCGGTGGAATATTTTACAGTTATTGTTAACAGAACTCCTGGTGGCTCTGCTGCTGTCCTGTCTTTGGACGAAACCAGCAAGTGGCTCGGGTGCTGATTTATGGAAACATTTGAACGTTAATTTCAGAAGACAGAGGTCAATGAAGCTCTCAAAACTCAATAGGTTGTATTTTTTTAAAACATTACAGTGATGCCACCTAATGGGCTTTTTGTCCAAGATTTTTAGGGTTTGATTATATAATGAACCTATATGTCTTATTGTGGAAGGGGCTGCTTGAGCCCAGACTGTCAAACAGTATGATATATGAGAAAAAACCATAGAATGCATATACAGTGCAGCTGCTTCGTAAGGTATGTAATATCTAATTAATTTAAAGCAGTTCAGATTTTTTTTTACTGTTTTTGAAATTTTCTTTATATGAAGATTAAATTTGAGTTGAGGATCTAGTACAATGCCAAGGTATTTGAATTCTGTAGCTAAACTGATGTCATGATCATGTATATTAACTTTAAAATGTTGCAGGTTACATTTTTTGATTGAAAAGCACATTGAGACTGTTTTCTGAAGGTTCAGCAATAGATGGTTCTTGAGGAGCCACTCTTGGACATCAACCATACTTGTAGACAGTACATCTGCAGCCTGTGCTGGAGTCTTGGCAGCTGTGTAAATAACTGCATCATCTGCATAAAGTTGGCATGTTGCAGCTGAGCAGTGTAACGGCAAGTCATTAATAAAAATGCTGAAAAGTAAAGGACCAAGAATGGACCCTTGTGGGATACCCATGCGGTTGTTTAAAAATGAGGATTTATCCTGGTGAACTTTTACACACTGTTCTCTATTCTGGAGATAAGATGCAAACCATTCTAATGTATTTGGGGAGAAGTTAAAAGATACCATTTTGGATAAAAGCAAACTGTGGTTTACAGTATCGAAAGCCTTTTTGAGATCTAGAAAAACAGCTCCTACCACATTACCCCTGTCCAAGGACTGTTTGACGTTTTCAATAAGACAACAATTTGCTGTTTCTGTTGAGTATCCTGGTCTAAAACCAAATTGATGTGGATGAAGAAGTTGACTGTCTTGTAAGTAGTCTATCAGCTGTGTAGCTACAACTTTTTCAAGAACCTTAGATAGGACTGGTAAGATAGAAGTGCAGCACTTCCGGTGCTGCACTTGTAATGCTTGATATGAGCCGAGAATTTTAAGCAAAACCATCAAAATAAGGACTTCTGTTGGCTACCAACAAACGTGGGGAATACCCTTACGACCCAGTGCTGACCTGGTGAAGGTTCTGGTAGATCTGGCTCCGTTTCGCCCCGTTTCCGACCTCTAAAGGCTCGCCTCTGATGCTAACCCAGATGCTAACCCAGAGTAACTGCAGCAGTGAGAAGGTATTCTTTACATCTGGCCATCTGGAGCCGAGGAGAGAAGGATTTAAAAGGAGGACGAACCAACCGAGGCGGCGATTGGGAGCTCGGGCGCGGCGTTGGTGAGAGACGGGGGCCACCTGGATCCAGCAGGACAGTGGTCTGAACCGGTGCTCAATTGCGAGGCCCAGCCGAGGAACGACCAGACTGACGGCGGTCGGTGACGGGGCCTAGACGGGGCCCAGCGGAGGAGCCGCCTAGCCAGACGGCGACGAGTGGCTGTGATCGGTGGATTCCGGCTGCGCCGGCGGTGCACGACACAACTGGCCAGGTAGACGGAGGCAGGCGCCGGCGATAGACGGCGGTGATCTGCGGAGCTGAGCAGCGTCACTCGGCGGAGAAGCTGCGCAGGAGCGGCGGGTCCAGTAGTGACCGAGCTAGTTGAGGCCTAGCCGGATTCTCTGCTTATTTCTATCCACAGGTCAGTAAAATGCCACCCAAAAAAGAGGAAATGGAAGAAATTAAAAAAACTCTGAACTTTGTGTTAGATGAACTGGCCAAAGTGACTAGCCAGCAGGACAAAATATTAGACCTAATACAGGAGGTACAAGCCCTACATTCAATAATAAAAGAAAAAGACAAAAAAATTATGGACCTGGAGCAACACGGGCGTCTTTTGGAGCAACGCGTTGAGGATCTTGAACAAGGTTCTCGCATTGATGACATAGTTATAAGTGGACTAGACATCAGATATCAGTCGTACGCCCATGCCGCTACAGGACTGAGTGGTGAACATGCTTCCATAAGTGAATCAATGTCCTTAGAAAACCAAGTGCTTCAGTTCCTTAATGATAAAGACATTAAGGTAGAAGCCAATGCGATCTCAGCCTGTTATGCTTTACCGAAGAAAGATAACAAAACAAAGAAATCAATTGTGATGCGCTTTGTGAACAGGAGGGTGAAAAATGACATACTGAGGCAGGCCAAAAAACTAAAGGAAACTCAAGTTTACCTAAATGAACACCTGACAAAAAAAAACGCTGAATTAGCACGGCAGGCACGGATGCTAAAGAAACATAATAAGATACAGTCAACCTGGACAAGAAATTGTAGAATTTGGATTAAACTAAATGGAACACCTGAGCAAGCAAAAAGTATAATGATCAGAGATGCTACTGACTTAGATAAATACAGATGAACACTGACTATGAAACACAGAGTGAGGAAACTCAAACTCTAAAAATATGCCACTATGCTGAACATAAACCACAAGAGATGGAGAATGATATTGATCCTGATAACCACTTTTTCAATAATATTCATAACCACTGTGAATATTACACTGAAAAGCAATTCAAAAGTCAAGTGCAATTAGATGGTAAACTGTCAATAATACACTTCAATAGCAGAAGTCTTAACAAAAACTTCTCACAGATTCAGGACTATTTAAAACAGCTAAACAGAAAATTCACAGCTATAGCAGTCTCTGAAACCTGGCTTAATGCAGACCAGGCTCCCCTGATGGCAATAGAGGGATATCAGATGTTTAACATTAACAGATCTCAAAAAAAGGGTGGTGGTGTTGCACTGTATATTGATGACCTATATAGATGTAAGCTTGTAAATGAAATGTCCTTAGCACTACCAGGGATTCTGGAATGTGTTACTGTTGAGATTGACCTAGACAAAACAAAAAATCTAATCATAAGCTGCATATACAGAACGCCGGGAACTTGCATTGAGACATTCAGAGATAAATTAGTCGAGCTGTACAATAATATTACTAGTAAGAAAATGGTAGCAATTTGTGGAGATTTCAATATTGACCTACTTAATCCACATCAACAAAATGTAGTTACAGAGTTCATGAACTCTATGTACAGCATGAGTCTATATCCCACAATAACACATCCCAGTAGAATCACAGCTCACTCTGCTACACTTATTGACAACCTGTTTGTCAATGTTCTCGACAAGAAAATAGAAAGTGGATTATTGATAAATGATATAAGCGACCACTTGCCAATCTTTGCACTTATCCATGGCCACACGGGGCCCAACCCAGAAAAAATTTCAAAATCGTTCAGACACAAATCACCAAACGCAATCAGTTCTTTTAAAGAGGACTTGCTGAAGCAAGACTGGACAGAAGTCTATGTATCAGATGTAAATGAAGCCTATGACACATTTACAAACATTGTAACCACTCTTTATGAAAAAAACTGCCCATTAGTTAAAAAAAAGCTTAAACACAAATTTACTGACAAACCATGGCTAACCAAAGGACTACAAAAGGCGTGTAAAAAGAAAAATTTATTATATAAAGCTTTCATAAAGAAAAGGACAAAAGAAGCAGAGCAGCGGTATAAAACATACAAAAATAAGTTAACATATATAATAAGATGTAGTAAAAGAGACTATTACAGTAAAGAACTGGAAAAAAACAAAGACAATATTAAAAATACATGGACAATAATCAACAGTATCCTTGGAAATAAAAGAAGAAATACCAGCTACCCAACTAACACTCCAAAAAATAATAAATCGACTCCGAATGTGAATATAGCTTCACCTGCAGATGAATTTAATAATTTTTTTGTTAACATTGGACCTAAACTGGCCCGAGAAATACCCACTACGGTGCCAACAGGTGATTCAATATGCAATAACACTGCTGTAAAAGACACCATCTTCATAAAGAACACAGACGAAAGAGAGGTCATTGAAATTGTTAAATCGTTCAAAAGTAAAACATCTACTGACTGCGATGGTATTGATATGCTACTAGTCAAAACTGTTATCGAATGCATAGTGAAACCACTGACGTATATCTGTAACCTGTCTCTCCAATCAGGTATATTTCCCAATGCAATGAAAATAGCTAAAGTAATTCCGATTTACAAGACAGGCGACAGAGGGGAACTCTCCAACTACAGACCAATTTCACTATTACCGCAATTTTCCAAGATACTTGAAAAAATATTCTATGAGAGAATTGACAACTTCATACTGAAGAATGATTTATTGTGTGAGCAGCAATGTGGGTTCAGACACAAAAGGACAACAGCATATGCCTTAATGGAATTTACAGAAAAAATATCAACAGCCATTGAAAATAAAGAGTATTCAGTTGGAGTATTCCTGGATCTTAAAAAAGCATTTGATACAGTAGATCACAATCTATTATTAAAGAAACTACAAAATTGTGGTATCAGAGGGGTAGCACTGTCCTGGTTAAGAAGTTACTTAAAGAATAGATATCAGTTTGTATGTGTTAACAACAAAAACTCAGAGCTACTGAAGGTCACCTGTGGAGTCCCACAGGGTTCAGTTTTGGGACCATTATTATTCAATATGTATATAAATGATATATGTAAAGTTTCAGAAAAAATGGACTTAATATTGTTTGCTGATGACACTAACCTGCTATGCAGTGGAAACAACTTGGAACAACTTCTGGATACACTCGGAAAGGAATTAGGAAAGCTGAAACTGTGGTTTGATTCAAACAAATTAACGCTCAATTTAAGCAAGACAAAATTTATAGTCTTTAACAACCATCACAACTACCCAGTACCCAAACTCAGTGTAAATGGTGTAGAGATTGAAAGGGTATCCGAAACTAAATTCCTTGGAGTAATAATTGATAACAAACTGTGTTGGAAGCCACATATTAATTATATAAAAGGTAAAGTATCCAAATCAATTGCAATATTACACAGAGTGAAAAATTTGCTGAATCAACCCACACTATACACCTTGTATCATTCATTAATACTCCCATACATGACATATTGTAATGAAGTATGGGGAAATACATATAAAACAAACATATATCCACTCTTTATGCTTCAAAAGAGAGCTATTAGAATAATCAACAAAGCAGCTTACAGGGAACCAACAAACCCACTTTTTCTTAAACAAAAAACTCTCAAGTTGAAAGATCTGATCGACTTTAAAACCGCAATAATAATGTTCAAAGTGAAGAATCTATCACTGCCCGCAAATATCCAAAAGTTGTTCCAAACAAGGGAGAAACGATATCACTTCAGAGGAACATGTATATTTCAAAAGTCTACAGTGAGAACAACTACCAAGCAACACTGTATTTCAGTGCAAGGTGTCAGATTATGGAACGATTTTGGACCTGAATTAAAATCATGTACAAAGCTTGGACAATTTAAACAAAAACTAAAGGAAGAAATACTCCAAACATATTTATAAGACGACATGTAAACTCACATAAGGATTGACATTTCCAGCCTGTGTTGTGTTATAGCTTAGTTTTTCTTTTTTCTCTGTGACACTATGTCTTAGATTTGTTTTTGAATAGTAACCGCTTAACTTAGACTAGCTCAGTTTTCTTTTTCTCTCAGTCATATTTTGTCTTAGCCTTGTTTTAAATTGTAATCGCTCTTGTCTTGTTTTCTCTTTTTTCTCCTTTGAATTCTTGGATGGAATATGGGTGGGCAATATAAGCTGCGGTTTCAGCCATCACCCATTTCGGATAACTCACGTGGAATTGTATAGTAGAAGGAGTCTTTGTCTAATTTGACCTTGTTGTTATATTATACAGTTTCTTTTAACCTGTAATGTACTATCCGAAATAAATTCATTCATTCATTCATTCATTCATTCATTGGGTGGTAATTGCATATATCGTCTTTACTGCCTGATTTATGAACTGGTATGACGACAGCTTTTTTCCAGCCAGATGGAAATGTACTAGACCTAATGGAGAGATTAATGAGATGAGTCAGTGGTTTGATTAATATTTTGCTGTGCATTTTGAGAAAGGAGGTGCTCATATTGTAGATATCATTAGTTTTTGAGTTTGACAGTGTTTTAACAATACCAGCAATTAACTTCTCATTTACCTCATCGATGTGAAAAGTATCTGTTGGAAGTATGGAATTTGTGTTGTTGAGCACATTTGGCAGCACAAAAATTTTTGTTAAGTCTTCCACAGAGCCCACAAAGTGTGAATTAAATTCATTTGCCAAAGTAGCCTTGTCACTGACGGTCTTGCCATTGATTCTAAGTTCCTTTACCCCCTTCTGATCATTTTTTTTATTAGTTAAGTTATTTAAATGCCTCCATAGGGAACTGTTGTTACCCTTTGCATGATCTATCAGTTTATTGTAATAAGATATTTTTGATTTTCGCAGCTCATGTACCACTTTATTTCTTAAACTTTTGTACACAAGGTGATCATTTTGTAGTTTGGAGGTTAGTGATGTTTTCAGTGCATAGTCTCGCCTCTTCATAAGTTTTCTTATTTCATTATTTAACCATGGTAGGCTAATCTTCTGTTGTCTACTTTTAATTTGCTTTGAAAATTTTTCTATAGACTTTGTGATTGTTGCAGTTATAAAATTACAACAATCATCTACTTCACATGTTGACATGAGCTGCTCCCAATTTTGATTCTCTAAGTAATGTTCAAACTCCTCATTTTTTGATTTTGGGATAATAAAATTTGATTTGTCAATATCGACTCCCCCAAAATACTGTAGTCGCTTTTTAGTAAGTTTCCTGACAGCAAGAACCATGTTATGATCTGAGAGACCAGTTACAAGATTATAGGTTCTGGTTATTCGTTCTGGTTTATTAGTAAATACCATGTCAATAAGTGTTCTCGATTGTTTGGTTATCCTGTGGGTTGATTCAGCAAATATTTCACTCTGTGTAGTATTGCAATTGATTTGGATATTTTACCTTTAATATAATTAATATGTGACTTCCAACACAGTTTATTATCAATTATCACTCCAAGAAATTTAGTTTCGGATGCCATTTCAATCTCTACACCATTTACACTGAGTTTAGATACTAAGTTGTTGTGATGGTTGTTAAAAACTATAAATTTTGTCTTACTTAAATTTAACGTTAATTTGTTTGAATCAAACCACAGTTTAAGCTTTCCTAATTCCTTTCCGAGTGTATCCAAAAGTTGTTCCAAATTGCTTCCACTGCATAATAAATTAGTGTTGTCAGCAAACAATATTAAATGCATTTTTTCTGAAACTTTACATATATCATTTATATACATGCTGAATAACAATGGCCCCAAAACTGAACCCTGTGGGACTCCACAAGTAACCTTCAGTAACTGTGAGTTTTTGTTACAAACACATACATACTGATATCTATTCTAAAAGTAACTACATAACCAGGACAGTGCTCCCCCCCTAATACCACAATTTTGTAATTTCTTTAATAATAAATTATGATCCACTGTATCAAATGCTTTAAATACCCCAACTGAATACTTTTCATTTTCAACGGCAGTTGATATTTTTTCTATAAATTCCATTAGAGGAAATGCAGTTGTCCTCTTGTGTCTGAACCCATGACAGCTCAGCCTCTTTTGGTGTGAAAGAGTACTCCTCGGAGAGCAGAAAGTCATTTAGGAAGGCAGGGCCATCCTCCCTCAGGTGGGGATTCGCTGCAACCAACTGATGAGCCTGGCCCCACACTGCATTCTCCCAACCAACCAGGTGCAGGAAGAGAGTATAGCAAATTCCAATATCCTGGATGAAGTCCTGCAGTTCCTGGTGGTGGTTGACATCATCAGTCGGGGAGCTCGGGGAAGAGGTTCAAGTTCGGGTTCAGGTTACTTTATTTGTACCCGTAGGTAGATTTGTTTTGCAGTCTGGTGACATCCATATTTAAAAGCCACAAATTACATTCAACATAGACACAAACAGGCACATATGAAGCTGACTATAAACATGATAAGAATACTCAAGGCTCCATCAATCAGGGTATAAAAAGACAAAGAGATGGGAGAAAAACCAGAGGTAAGAGAGAAGGGTCATATTAAAAGTTAAAAACTAGTCAAAGAGGTTAAAAACTCAAAGGTCTAAAACCCAATAAAATATTTAGAACCCAAGTGACATCCTACAAAAATAAGTAAATATAAAATGGAGATAATAAATAGGTACCTAAATTATGTGCAATATATTTTTACAGCTTGTTCAACTCTTTGACAGCAGCAGGGACAAAGCTGTTTTTGTAGCGCTGGGTTCTACTTTTTGGGACAGCAAACCTCCGTCTTGAGGGAAGAAGCTGAAAGTGGCAGTGCAAAGGGTGGGAGTCATCATTTAAAATGGAGGTAGCCATCCTCTGTACTTGTCTGGTGTACAGGGATGTCAGGCTCAGCTGTGGCTCACCAAGCAAACGACTGGACCATCTAACTACCTGATCCAAGGATTTCCTCTGTTTCAGTTTTATCTGACCAAACCATGACACTGTGGAGAAGTGTGGAAGGACGAGGCTGAGTTTATTTCTCAAGTCCAGTTTTATTCACATTCACATTCTCCAACATCCAAAAACAGAAAGAGAATGCATCCCCCAACATCTGTCCCTTTTATACCCCAGGACATCAAAGCACACAGTCACATTGTCTTTTAATCACAAATCACAATGCATCCCCCTCCAGGTCTTCTCGCCTCCACCTAAAGTCCTGGTGGTCAGGAAATCCCTCAAGGCCATCTCTTTGCATACAAAAGGCCAGATTTCACGTCCTCCTGTTACCCCTAGGAGGTTCAGTCCTTTTGTTCCCCTGAGACGTGAAGCATACAATAAGCATACAGTAATATACTTGTGAAGCATATGAAACCCGCATATGTTGACAATAACCACATATGATGTATGTGGTTATTGTGTATTCCTTTTTTTTTTTTTTTTTCCACTTGTTTCTCCTTTCTAAAGCCCATCCAGGGACAAGAGTTGCAAATTAGCTAATAGCTATACACTCTGTGCAACACATCAGATTGATTGTCATTGATTAATTGTCTATGTTTATTGCACTGTCCCTGTCAAATAAACAAATCTATCTATCTATCTATGTGCACCACAACACTAAAGAAAAGGATAAAACAGATTTAATAAAAGCCCGATAAAACATTGTCATTATGGTTCGGTCAACTTGGAAGCGTGCAAGTTTTCTCAAGCAATGCAAACGTTGCTGACCCTTTTTTTTTTTTTTTTTTTTTTTGTTACTTATTTGTACCCGTAGGTAGACTTGGTTTGCAGTCTGGTGACAAGCCACCGGCTGCTGGTCGCTGCGTGCTCACCCTTTCACAGTTCTCTTCAAAGTTTAAATTACTATCAATAATCGTCCCAAGATATTTGTAGGATTGTACACATTCGGTGGTCTGGCCTTTTAGTAGGGTGACTTTATGCCTGGGATTTTTCCTCCTAAAGTCAATAATCATGTCTTTAGTTTTTGTCGTATTCAGCTGCAGGTAGGAATCCTCACACCAGTGAACAAAATCATCAACTACTGGGCTGTGGCCACTCTCACCATCCTCTTAATGAATGAATGAATGAATTTGTTTATTTCGGATAGTACATTACAGGTTAAAAGAAACTGTATAATATAACAACAATGTCAAATTAGACAAAGACTCCTTCTACTATACAATTCCACGTGAGTTATCCGAAATGGGTGATGGCTGAAGCCGCAGCTTATATTGCCCACCCATATTCCATCCAAGAATTCAAAGGAGAAAAAAGAGAAAACAAGACAAGAGCGATTACAATTTAAAACAAGGCTAAGACAAAATATGACTGAGAGAAAAAGAAAACTGAGCTAGTCTAAGTTAAGCGGTTACTATTCAAAAACAAATCTAAGACATAGTGTCACAGAGAAAAAAGAAAAACTAAGCTATAACACAACACAGGCTGGAAATGTCAATCCTTATGTGAGTTTACATGTCGTTTTGTAAATATGTTTGGAGTATTTCTGGAGGAAATACTGGAGGAGACTGACAATAACTGAGTCATCAGCGTACTTTATAATGTGTCTGTTGTAATGTCTGCTCCGACACATGTTTGTGTACAGGATGAAGAGTAGTGGTGACAACACACACCCCTGAGGAGAGCCAGTAGAAGAGCACTTTAGGTCAGACAATGTACCATTGACCCTTACTCTCTGCGTCCTGTTGGTTAAGAAATCCAGAATCCAACCCACCAGATTATTGCTCAAATCAAATTGCTGCAGGAGCCTTTCAACTAAGATATGAGGTTGAATTGTGTTAAAGGCGGAGGAAAAGTCCACAAATAACAGTCTGGCGTGTGTCCCATTAAAATCCAGATGTTTAAAAAGCATGTCAAACAGAGTGACAGTGGCATCCTCCACTCCTCTGTGAAGCCTATAGGCAAACTGCAGAGGATCCAATGCATGCTCGGTCTGCTTTAGGACCTCACATCTGACCAGTTTTTCAAAAATTTTCATTAAAATTGAAGTCAAAGCAACTGGTCTAAAGTCGTTTACTGTTTTAGGACAGCTGGATTTTGGAACGGGAACAACCACGGCTTCTTTCCAGATCTTAGGCACATGTTGTGTCTGTAAGGACTTAATGAAAATGTGATGAAATATAGGACTCAGTTCATGTGCACAAGACTTTACCAAGCGCCCACATATATTATCAGGGCCCTGACTTTTGTTCACTTTTACAGCGCAGAACTCCCTTTTAATATCCTGCACCTCAATATTAAAGTGCCGATTGTCTTTGAGTTTCTGTTTCAAATCTTGGGTTTCTGTGCTAAAATCAAAGGAGTCAAAACGACCATATAAACAATTAAGAGCGTTAGCCAGCTCTGTGTCTGAATTAAAACCATCTAAAAACACACGATTACTGTGCTCTGTGCTCTGAAGGCCTGCAATAATTTTCATACTGGCCCAGGCTGAACCAAGTTTCTTTGTTGCCATCTTGCTTTCCAACTCTGATTTATAATTCTGTTTTGCTCTTAAAATTTCGGCCTTAGACTTCCGGTCTGAACACCATGGTGATAGCAGCTTAACGCTGAAGCTCCCAGACCCGATCCAGGAAAATACCTTGAAAATCAGATTTAACGGATTTTTGGAAGAGTGAAAATCAAAAGACAGTCATAATGCCTAAAGGAAAACAGAAGAAATCGACATTTACCAGGCCAGCACACGCATCGGCCGGAGAATCTGATCCAGAGTTTTTCCATTCAGAAGACGAGGAGCTGAATGAAGCTAGCAACAAGGTTAAAAATGGTGCTTAAGGAATTAAGACAATTTCGCCGAGAGTGTTGGGGCGAATTTCGTGAAATCAAAGACGAAATAAAAAGGACAAACAGCAGAGTGGACCAGGCCGAGGACCGAATCTTGGAAGCAGAGGAAAGAATAAAAGGGCTGGAAGATACCGTGCTGGAACTACACAAACGCCAGTCAAGATTGGAGGCTAAGCTAACCGACCAAGAAGGAGGACTAAGAAGAGATAACATAAGAATTCATGGTCTGAAAGAAGGAGTCGAGGACGGTTTTACCACAATGGCGGCATGCGTGGAGTCCTTACTGAGAGAAAAGTTGGATATTCCCCAAACCACCAACTTGAAGATAGTAAGGGCGCACCGTACATTAGTCCCTAGGCCGGCGGCAGAAGCGCCACCGATATTGGTGGTGGTGAAGTTCTCCAACTCCAAAATAAAAGAAGAGGTTGTAAGACTGGCTTGGCAGAAAAAAGGATTTATGCACCAAGAGAGAAAAGTTTTCGTGGAACACGACTACGCTCCGGAGGTCCTTAAAAAGCGTCGGGAATACAACGACGCTAAAAAGATACTACGAGAGAAGAAACTGCGCTTTCAGACTCCATTTCCGGCGAAGCTGAGGGTTTTTTATGGGGATGAGACGTGTCTCTACAACCCGGCGGAAGAAGCAACCACGGATATGGCGAGAAGAGGACTCCTGGTAATGGTGCATAAACCCGCAGCAGACCCGATCGAAAGAATCAAGGCTCAAACGTGGTCCACACAGAGGCCCTCAAAATCCACGGGCCAGCAGCAGGAAACCCAGCACCAGAGCTACAAGGAAAAACTGGCCGTTTACAGGAGGGAATAACGATATTTTTAGTCAATCTGCGCATCCAACCCTCCTCCTACAAGGTAACAACATTAAAGGAGATGCAGAATCAGCAAGTGGTAAAACATTTCATGGAACAGACATAATATTAGAAACAAATAAGTCTTTTAAAAAAAAACTTGTTAAAATAGAAATGTGACAATGAACCACATGATCTCTCCACACTAACAAATACTGTATTAACGTGACTGTTTGCTGTGATGATGGTGGGAGGTTGCACACAATTTAGATTAGATTATTTGTTTATTTGACAGGGACAGTGCAATAAACAAACAATTAATCAATGGCAATCAATCTGATGTGTTGCACAAAGAGTGTATAGCTATTAGCTAATTTGCAACTCTTGTCCCTGGATGGGCTTTAGAAAGGAGAAACAAGTAAAAAGGAAAAGATAAAAAAAAAAAATGAAAACAGAAAACACAATAACCACATACATCAATGCAAAAAAGATTGTAATTACATTATAAATACACAATTATAAATATTATAAATACACAATATAACAACCTGACTCACATTTGCCTATTTCAGGCCTCCCTCCCTTCGTCACTCACTATAAACAAACACATTCATTCCTTCCCTTCATTCACTCTCACCCTGCAGACAATCATTTCATACATGGGTACATTCTTGTTTATTTTTCAGCCTTTTCATAGGGTATAGGCATAAAAAAAAAATCATTACAAGTTCGGATTGGGATCTGAAATTCACGTTAAAAACATGGGACAACTTACAGGGGTAAGAGAGGGCCCTCAGCACGTAACGGAATCTGAGGAATTTCCCTCAGAGCCAACACACCATCATGGCTCTTCTAAGGTCACTAAAAAGACCTCAGCTCAGGAAGATCTTTTGTCAGTTTTTTGTTTTAAAGTTTTATATACTATGTTCTTAATGTTTTTTATGTTCTTAATGTTCTTTCAGTTTCTGAGTAGCATAAAAGCGGGCCACCACACTGTTATACTAAATAAGACAACACAATGGAGAAACAGGGTATA
This sequence comes from Pholidichthys leucotaenia, assembly GCA_020510985.1. Classification (NCBI taxonomy): domain Eukaryota; kingdom Metazoa; phylum Chordata; class Actinopteri; order Cichliformes; family Pholidichthyidae; genus Pholidichthys; species Pholidichthys leucotaenia. The sequence goes on from CM035841.1 coordinate 43,975,965, forward strand.
ACCAAAATAATCTCATATAATGTAAAAGGGATCCTGAATCCAGTTAAAAGATCCAAGATTCTAGGCAAAATGAAAAAAGACAAAGCAGGAATAATATTTTTACAGGAAACCCACCTAACAGAAGTGGAGCACACTAAACTCAATAGACAAGGGTTTAAAATGATCTCTTCATCTTCATATAAGTCAGGGAGGAGGAGGGGGGTAGCGACATTGATCTCAACCAAAATTATATTTGAAAAAAAAATCAGAACACAAAGATAAAGAAGGGAGATACAGTATGGTACTTGGGCTAGAGGGAGAAGATATCACCCTGCTGAATGTATATGCACCTCCAGGGGCTAACTGGAAATTTTATAAAAATGTATTTGACCTAATGATAACTAAAGCAAAAGGTTTAGTGATATGTGGTGGAGACTTCAATCTAAGACTGAATCCATACTGGGATGCATCAGGTAATTCTCCACATCAAAATAACACTCAAAGTAGAAAAACTCGGATGCTACTAAAAGAAATGGGAATCTGTGACTTTCACGCCTCGCCGCCCATCAGCGGCGCCAGCTGCACGCACACCTGCACCTCATCAGTGGCGAGGGATTTAAGCCGCCTTGCCCTGGGCTTCGGCCTGAAGCCGTCTGTTTTCATTGGCTTCCCTGGCTGTAAGGAATCCCTACCGCCAAGCAAGCATTCAAGTAAGAATCTCTTACCTCCTTCTTCTCCCAGTCTGCTCCCCTGTGCACAGATGGATTTCCCGGCGGCGGACTACTCCCCTCTGCCACCGTTCCTTCGCTGCTGCATTGGGCGCTCCAGGTCGCTGTCTTCCGGGCTTCGCCCTTGCTGTGCCAGCCACCTGCCATTACCAAGTAAGCCTGTCATCATTATCATATCTCCTGTGTTGGTGTGGTGCCCGTTACCCTTCTCCCTTTGCTTCTCCCATAGGGTTGTCCGGCTGTACGGCCTCCTGCCTCCGTGCCTGACGCAGACGCCACCACCAACACATTTACATCTCGCAGACACACATTCATACACACTTGTTGTTAATAAAGCTATTAGATCTACCCTGAGCCTGCGTGTGTGTCTCCTGAGCCGTGCATTATGTCAGTGACGTGTGGAGGGAATTCAACCCCAGTGTAAAAGATTATACATTTTACTCAGCAGTAAAGTGTCATACTCAAGGATTGACTATTTTTTTTTATGTTTAATAGAGACATTAGTTCCAAGGTTGTCATAGCCAGGAGCGGCACTGGGGTTAAGCTCCCAGTGCCCATAAAATGCTCCTTACGGCGTGCGTCTCGAAAAGCCTCTGACAACTAAGTCCAACTCCTAGCCTGCCCGTGTGGTTTAGTCTCTAAGCCCGGCGGAACTGCTTTTACTAATAGGAGAAGGGGCGAGGGCGGATCTCTGGCGCCTTAAAACCAGATGCTTCGGGTAGATTAGATTATTGTAATTGTAATAATCTAATCTTCTAATCTTCTTCGAGATTAGATTATTGTAATTCTTTATTATCAGGCTGTCCTAAAACATCTTTAAAAAGTCTTCAGCTGATCCAAAATGCTGCAGCAAGAGTTTTAACAGGTACTAGAAAGAGAGATCATATATCTCTGGTTCTGGCCTCCCTTCATTGGCTTCCCGTAGAGTTTAGAATTAAGTTTAAAATCCTTCTTCTTACTTACAAAGCTCTAAACAATCAGGCTCCTTTTTATTTAAAAGATCTGATACTACCGTATTATCCTAACAGAGCACTACGCTCCCAAAATGCAGGATTACTTGTAATACCTAGAATCTCCAAAAGTACAATGGGAGGCAGAGCCTTCAGTTATCAAGCTCCTCTCCTGTGGAATCAGCTGCCAATCTGGATTCGGGAGTCAGACTCGATCTCTGTTTTTAAGAATAGGGCTAAAACCTACCTTTTTGATATAGCCTACAATTAGGGAGGGATCATGTGTTTCTGAACCCTCCCTTAGTTATGCTGCTAATAGGTTTAGTCAGCCGGGGGACCTCCAGTAATGCACTGGGCCTCACTCCTTTTCTCACTCTCAATGAAATATTTTTTTTGCTGGTCATTAACATTTGTTTGTTCTCTCCCATAGATTGAGTCCCCATTGTGCTGTTTGCTCTCTACATGTCTGTTCTTTTCTTCTTCTCTATCCCCTCACCCCCCAGCCAGTCGCAGCAGATGACTGCCCCTCCCTGAGCCTGGTTCTGCTGGAGGTTTCTTCCTGTTAAAAGGGAGTTTTTCCTCTCCACCGTCGCCAAGTGCTTGCTCACAGGGGATCGCCTGATTGCTGAGGTCTTTCTGCAACTGTGGGGGTCCCCCCTACAGTTGATAGTGCTATGAGATGACTGTTGTTGTGAAATGGCACTATATAAATAAAGTTGAATTGAATTGAACTGAATAGATGGTGGCTCGTCAACCTGGGAAGGTAGCCCATCTAGGGGAAGGTAAACCCTGATTTCAAACCTCCGCTGCCTTGCGGCACACCCGGTCATGGGAAAGGCTTCGGGAGTCAACCCTGAGGAAAAATCCGGAGTTGGAGCCCCTAAGGCAGTTCTCTGTTGTGCTCAGCATTGTTCTGGCAGCTCCTGCGATGGTGCTGGTGCCAAACTATAGCAGCCCTGCTGTTCCTTTGGATTCATCAGTGACGTGGAGAGGGGGGACATGCTGCATGGGTAACATCTTGTCCTCTATATCTTCCTGCCAAGGCTTGAATCCTACCAACGCCCAACGATGGAAGGTAGAATACCGGTGCGCATCGGCCTGTTCAGCCACGGGTGGTGCTGTTCCAGCAGAGTAGACGTTTAGGATTCTCTTCCATGGTCATCATAGACCGACGGAGGCCGCCGTCAATGAATAGAGATATTGGAAGAGTAAAAACATGTAAAATAGGACTGATGGATCTCTCTGACCACAGTCCGATCTATATGGACCTAAGTATCCAAAAATACACAAATAATACATTTTCTTGGAGGTTAAATTCAAATGTGCTGAAAGGACCACTGAAAGATGAATTGGAATCAGATATTCTCAGATATTTGGAAGAAAATGATAATGGAGAAGTATCCCCTTTAATACTGTGGAACGCATGCAAAGCTGTAATAAGGGGAAAGATTATCGCAAAACTGGCAATCCAAAAGAAACTGAGACAAGAAAAACTAATCACATTAGAGTCAGAACTTAAGAACCTAGAAAAAGAGCACAAAGATAACACTCATTCTAATGACTCGCTCAAAATTAAAAAAAAATAAAAAACAAATAAATGAGATCTACACAATAGAAATCCAGAAGAAACTTACATTTCCAAAACAAAAATACTATGAAACGGGCAGCAAATCGGCAAAATTGCTAGCCTATAAATTGAGGAAACAACAAACAGAGAGAGCAATCTACAAAATCAGAGACCCAGTATCAAAGGAAATAAAATTTAGAATTCAGGATATTCTTAAAAGCTTCAAGAACTACTATAAGAACTTGTACTCCCTCAAAAAACATAAAAACGCATCCGAAACATTCCTAAACACATTAAACCTTCCCCAACTTACTGAGTCACAAAATAAAACACTACTGTCAGAAATACAACCTAAAGAATTAGAAAAAGCAATTATGAGACTTAAAGCTAACAAATCCCCAGGAGCAGATGGCTATACAGCAGAGTGGTACAAAACCTTTAAACAGCAACTATCTCCTCTCCTCCTGAAAACATTTAACTATGTCCTCCACTCAGGGGAAACCCCCCCCCTCCTGGAGAGAAGGGGTCATTGCAATCATACCTAAACCTGAAAAGGATAAACTAGACTGCTCCAACTACAGACCAATCAGTGTCAATCAGGACTATAAGCTTTTTACCACTATCCTTGCCAAAAGGTTAGAAAATATACTGACAGACTTAATTCATTTAGACCAAACAGATTTTATAAGACAAAGACAGACACAAGACAACATTAGACGCACTTTACACATAATTCATCATATAAAAAAAATATAACTTAAATGCAGCCATATTGGGATTAGATGCTGAAAAAGCATTTGATTCGGTTGACTGGTCTTTCCTATATAGAATCTTATCCAGTTTCAATTTTCATAACAACTTCATTAGAACTATCCAGGCATTATATAAAAAACCAACAGCTAAAATAAGGATTAACGGTAAATTATCATCATCTTTTGAACTGGAAAGAGGATGTCGTCAGGGCTGCCCCTTGTCTCCACTGCTCTTTGCAATCTTCATAGAACCTCTGAGTCAATGGATAAGACAGAATCAAAAAATTCGAGGTATAACACTCGGTCAGAAGGAACACAAAATACCACTCTTTGCTGATGACATTTTAATATACCCGGGGCAGCCGGACACCTCTTTTCCAGAACTAATCTCAGTTTTTTCAGAGTATGGAGATCTATCGGGGTACGAATTAAACATGCATAAAACCCAAGTTTTAACATTCAACTATGACCCAAATCAATATTTACTAAGCAAACTCAAAACTAACTGGGAGATGGAATCTATGAAATATCTGGGGGTCAATATCCCGAAACAACTCAACAAAATTATAACACTGAACTATGATCCACTGATGGCAAAAATAAAATCTGATCTAGCAAGATGGAATATGATACCATTCTTGGGTACCGCACAAAGAATTGAAGCAGTCAAAATGAATATACTTCCACATCTTCTATACCTTTTTCAAACAATACCGGTAAAACCTCCCCAAAAAACATGGCAAGAACTGGACAGAAGGATCTCAAGATTCATATGGCAGGGCAAGAGACCTAGAATCAGATATAGAACCCTACAGCTAACAAAGACAAAGGTGGGCTCGCGCTGCCAAATATCAGGGACTATTCAATTCAATTCAATTCAACTTTATTTATATAGCACCATTTCACAACAACAGTCATCTCATAGCACTATCAACTGTAGGGGGGAACCCCCACAGTTGCAGAAAGACCCCAGCAATCAGGCGATCCCCTGTGAGCAAGCACTTGGCGATGGTGGAGAGGAAAAACTCCCTTTTAACAGGAAGAAACCTCCAGCAGAACCAGGCTCAGGGAGGGGCAGTCATCTGCTGCGACTGGCTGGGGGGTGAGGGGATAGAGAAGAAGAAAAGAACAGACATGTAGAGAGCAAACAGCACAATGGGGACTCAATCTATGGGAGAGAACAAACAAATGTTAATGACCAGCAAAAAAAAAAAATATTTCATAGAGAGTGAGAAAAGGAGTGAGGCCCAGTGCATTACTGGAGGTCCCCTGTCTGACTAAACCTATTAGCAGCATAACTAAGGGAGGGTTCAGAAACACATGATCCCTCCCTAATTGTAGGTTATATCAAAAAGGTAGGTTTTAGCCCTATTCTTAAAAACAGAGATCGAGTCTGACTCCCAAATCCAGATTGGCAGCTGATTCCACAGGAGAGGAGCTTGATAACTGAAGGCTCTGCCTCCCATTGTACTTTTGGAGATTCTAGGTATTACAAGTAATCCTGCATTTTGGGAGCGTAGTGCTCTGTTAGGATAATACAGTAGTATCAGATCTTTTAAATAAAAAGGAGCCTGATTGTTTAGAGCTTTGTATGTAAGAAGAAGGATTTTAAACTTAATTCTAAACTCTATGGGAAGCCAATGAAGGGAGGCCAGAACCGGAGAGATATGATCTCTCTTTCTAGTACCTGTTAAAACTCTTGCTGCAGCATTTTGGATCAGCTGAAGACTTTTTAAAGATGTTTTAGGACAGCCTGATAATAAAGAATTACAATAATCTAATCTCAAGCTAACAAAAGCGTGGATCAGCTTCTCAGCATCACTCTGAGACAAGATGCTCCTAATCTTGGCAAATTACGCAAATGATAGAAGGCAGTCTTGGAAACAAATTTAATATGTGAATTGAAGGACAAATCCTGATCAAAAATAACTCCAAGGTTCCTCACAGAGCTATTAAGAGAAAGAGTAACTGCATCCAAACTGAAAGTTTGATTTGGAAAGGAATTTCTAAGGTTTTTTGGACCAACAAGAATGACTTCAGTCTTATCTGAATTTAATAGCAGGAAATTACAAGTCATCCAAGCTTTGATTTCCTTAAGACAGGCTTCTAACTTGGCTAATTGATTACTATCATCTGGCTTCATTGACAGGTATAATTGTGTGTCATCTGTATAACAATGAAAATGTATACAGTGCTTTCTAATAATGTTGCCTAACGGAAGCATATATAAACTAAAAAGAGTAGGGCCTAGCACAGAGCCCTGTGGAACTCCATGACTAAGCTTTGAGTTGAAAGAAAACTCATTATTTACATGAACAAACTGGAACCTATCAGATAAATAAGATCTAAACCACTGCAACGAAGTTCCATTAAGTCCAACATAGTGTTCTAATCTATCAAGTAGAATATTATGATTGATAGTATCAAAAGCTGCACTAAGGTCTAAAAGGACAAGTACAGAAACTAGTCCATTATCAGATGCAATGAGGAGGTCGTTAGTGACCTTCGCTAAGGCTGTTTCAGTACTATGATGGATTCTAAACCCAGATTGAAACTCTTCAAGTAAACCATTTCCCTGCAGGTGGTCAAATAATTGCGTAGCAACAGCTTTTTCTAAGATTTTTGAAATGAAAGGGAGATTAGAGATTGGTCTATAGTTAGCTAAAGCTCCTGGATCTAGCGTTGGCTTTTTGAGTAAGGGTTTAATTACAGCCATTTTAAAAGCCTGCGGTACATGGCCTAAAGTTAATGAAGAACTGATTATATGAAGAATAAAGCTACCAATAAGTGGGAAGACTTCTTTAAATAACCTGGTAGGAATAGGGTCTAAAAGACAAGTTGAAGGTTTGGATGAGGAAACTATTTTGTCTAACTCACAAAGGTCGATTGGAGTAAACTCATCAAGACAGACATCAAAAGAAGGAGTTGTAGTAGTTACAGTATTTAAGTTCACTGTGGGAAGAATCTGATTGATTTTATCTCTGATGGATGAAATTTTATTATTGAAAAAGTTCATAAAGTCCTGACTAGTAAGCTCTAAGGGAATGCTAGGATTGACAGAGTCCTGACTCTTTGTCAACCTGGCTACAGTACTGAAAAGAAACCTGAGATTATTCTTGTTCTCTTCTATTAATGCAGAGTAATAACTTGTTCTAGCTTTTCTAAGAGATTTTTTATAAATTAAAAGATGATTTCTCCAAGCTAAATAGATTTCATCTAAATTAGTAGAGCGCCATTTTCTTTCTAATTGACGAGTCTTCTGTTTTAAGCTACGAGTTTCTGTGTTGAACCAAGGAGTTAGAAATCTCTGATTAGACTTTTTTTTTTTAAGGGGGCCACCAAGTCTAGAGCCTGATGCAGAGAAGCTGAAACACTATCCACCATGTTATCAATTACAGAAGGAGCAAGCTGTCTATAGCTTATTTCCGTTGTGTTGACACATGGCATAAAGGAAACAATCTGCATAAATTTGGAAACAGCATCATCTGAGAGGCACCTACTGTAATAATATTTTTCTTTAGGAGCCAAATAGTCAGAAATAGTAAAATCAAAGGTTAACAGACAATGGTCTGACAGTACAGGGTTATGAGGAGACACTACAAGATTTTCTATTTCTATGCCATATGTCAGAACAAGGTCCAATGTATGGTGGAGGTAATGAGTAGAATTTCCTACTTTCTGAGAAAACCCAATCGAGTCTAATATTGAATTAAAAGCCACATTAAGGCAGTCACTATCTACATCCACATGTATATTAAAGTCCCCTACTATAATTATTCTATCAGATTTCAGCACTAAATCAGCTAAGAAATCAGCAAATTCGGATAAAAATTCTGAGTAGGTTGATGGGGGACGATAAACTATGGCAAATAAAATTGGGTTTAACCTAAAATTGCTAAAGTGCCCAATACTGAGGACCAGGCCCTCAAAGGAATTATAACATGTTTTTTGCTTTACATTAACTAGTAATTTGGAATGGTAAATTGTTGCTACTCCTCCTCCACGACCAGAACTTCTGGGATTTTGACAGTTTAAATAACCAGAGGGAGTTGATTCATTTAAACCAACATAATCCTCTTGCCCTAACCAAGTCTCTATAAGGGAAATTAAATCAATCTGATGATCAATTAAAAGATCATGGACTAATAGAGACTTGGGAGTTAGAGACCTAATATTTAATAAACCACGTTTAATTTTTAAATTATGAGGAGGAACAGAGGCCAAATCATTCAATTTAGAGGCTTTATGTTTAATTTGAGTTTTACCAATATTTTGCTTTATCACTTTGGGATGCTTATACATTATATTTTTATTCACTTTGGAGGGAGCAGACAACGATTCTCTGATGGGGAAGACAGGGGCTAAGCTGAGGGGTGGCGGATGAAGAGGAGCTGCAGAGAGGTGTGTAAGAACCTATTTTAAAGCCGCACAAATTAAAACTTTAGTAGAGATATGTAACCCAGTCTACACTGCACAATGGAAGGAGATGGAATGCCAAATAACAAGTGACATCCCCCTACAGGCGATAATAGGGAACAATGCCCCACCTAAACTTTTGAATAACACTAACCCGTGGATAGAGACCCCGCTAAAAATTTGGTTTAAGATAGTCGGAGAGAATCAAACTAAAGAACCCTATCGATTTCTGCAATGGATTCAGAATCAGAATCAGAATCAGAAAAGGATTTATTGCCAAGTACATTAACAGAACACTGATAACATACGAGAGAATTTGACTTGACACAGTAATGACCTGCATTTCCGTGCCGTGGATTGCCTATGATCAAGACTTTACTCCTAATAAAACAGACATTAGATTTAAAAAGTGGAAAGAGAATGGACTGATAAAATATTACGATTTTTTTAAAGGGCAAAGTTTAAGAAGTTTTGAAGATTTGAAAAAACAAGGTCTAATAAATCAAGATCTTTACAGGTTCTTTCAGCTTAGACACCACATAAACAAAATACTTAAAAAGGAGGATTTGGAAAGGGCCCAGTCAGGTGTTCTGAAGGTCTTCTTAATGGCATATAAAGGGATCCCAGGGATCAGATACATCTCTAAAATATACCAAGGTCTTCAAGACTTAAAAGGAGACAACACATCATATATAAAAGAGAGATGGGAAAAAGAGGGGAATTTCACTTTACAAATAGAAATATGGGAAAACTAACTAACTAACTAACCTGCACTTATATAGCGCTTTTCTAGTCACAAAGACCACTCAAAGCGCTTTCACTAATACTAACCCTCTATTCTAAGGGCCTATAGGAAACAGATATCTAGGGACAATTTAGAACAGCCAATTAACCTAATATGCATGTCTTTGGATTGTGGGAGGAAACCGGAGCCCCCGGAGTAAACCCACGCAGCACAGGGAGAACATGCAAACTCCATACAGAAAGGTTCCAACCCCTGCCAACCTGGGGATTCGAACCAGGAACCTTCTAGCTGTAAGGCAACAGTGCTAACCACTGCACCACCGTGCTGCCCAAAGCTAAATAAACAACAATGGAAAAGTACCTCATCCCTGCAGTGGAGAGAATTTGGATGGAAAAATTTGGCAAGATTTTTCAGAACACCTGCACAAAACAAATTTACTCGTAAGGGGTTGAATTGTTGGCGCTTGTGTGGTGAAGAGACTGCAAATCATTTTCATGTGTTTTGGTCATGCCCAGTTATCCACCAATATTGGACCAATGTACAGACAATATTGGGGAAAATATTCAAAATAACAGTCCCCTTTTCTTTTGTAACTTTGTATTTGGGTTTACTACTCGGAATCACTGGAAAGACGAGGAGAAAAATATTTATTCACTGTTTTAATATTGGCAAGTAAAAAAGCTCTAACTAAAAAATTGATGTTGAAGGACTGTCCTACACCTGAAGATTGGATTAACGTGATTCAAGACATTTACTCGATGGAAAAGTTGACATTCGCACTGAGACAGGACATGGATGGGTTCTTGAACTTTTGGCATCCCTGGATCGCATATGTGTCTTCCATCAGATCTAATCTTTGACAAATACCATTTCAATAATGGCACCTCTCTTTGTTCCAACGCTACTCAAATGCTCTTTTATTTTTATATATTTATTTATTTTTTGTTCTTTTGTTTTGTTTTTGTTTTTTGTTTTTTCTTGTTTGTTTTTTTGTTTGTTTTTTCTTTCTTTAATTCTCTTTTCCTTTCACTTAAAAAAAAGGGTGTTGTAATAATTATTCTTCCAATGTTGTCAAAAAACAAAAAAAAGGGAACGTGATGAAAATGTAAACAATGCAATGCTGTAATGACATGTATACCCTTTACAAAAACTTAAATAAAAAAAAAAATCCATAAAAACACTGATGTTAACTTTTAATGTCTGCAAACCTCGTCAGTGGTTATCACTTTTAAAAGAAAAAAAATCGGCCTTCAGCTCCTTTGTGGCAACCTGTAGCTCAGAAACAGACCACTGTTTAAAGGCAAGTGCTTTCCTCTGTAAGCAGGATTTAACTGATTTTGTAACCCATGGTTTGTTGTTGGGATATATTTTGACACGTTTACGTGGAACAATCTTATTTTTACAGAAAGCCATGTATGAGCATGTGACGTCCACCAAAGAGTCCAAATCATCCCCGCAGGCCAGTGTGAACATCTCCCAGTCTGTACAGTCAAAGCATTCCTGAAGGCTGTGCACTGAATCTTCTGTCCACACATCAATGTCTCTCGTCTCTACCTTGCCTCTTCTGAGAGCAGTTTTATATGTGGGCAGCAAATGTACACAGTTGTGATCTGAGGATCCTAAAGGAGGAAGGGGGAGGGATTTATAGTCCCTCTCTATGGATCCATAGCACAGGTCCAATGTCTTTTTTCACCTGGTTGGGCAGGAGACATACTGATAAAAGTTTTTAAGTGTCTTCTTTAAAGAAACATTGTTAAAATCCCCAAGAATGAAGTTTGGCACCTCTGGAGAAATTGATTGCAGCTGCTGGATCACATCAAAGATAGTGCTGCAGGCGGAGTCAGCGTCTGCCCTCGGGTGAATGTACACAGTTGTGATGAAAAGTTGGGGGAACTCGCGAGGCAAATAAAAGGGGCGTAGTGACACAGACAGCAGCTCCACATTGGGTGTACAGATGCACTCTCTGACCATGACAGATGTGCAGTACTGCATATTAATATATAAACATACGCCGCCCCCCTGACACTTCCCCGTTACCTCTTCCTGCCGTTCCGAGCGCAGTGGGGCTCCAAAGCTGTCAATCCACAGGTCTGCGTCTCGGTCATGCGCATTAAGCCAAGTCTCAGTATAAGCCATGACACAGCAGTTCTTAAAGTCCTTCTGGTAGCGTACATTCCCTTGAATTTCATCCACCTTGTTTCTCAGAGACTGTACGTTCCCAAAAATCATAGAAGGAAGAGGAATGTTACCAAACTGACATCTTCTCAGGCGTAATTTCACACCTCCACACCTTCCGTACTTCCTTCTGCCGTCTCTCCCATCTCTCTTTTCACCGCTATGCCCGTCTCTCAAAATAAAGTCCGGCAGTTGCGGCTTAGGCTCAATCACAGCCGCTGCATCAACCATGTTTAAATGCAGCAACATGTCCCTGGAATAATGTATCCTGCCCACCATGATGCCGAACGCATTTACTTCAGAGACAAAGAGCCGGAGGAAAAGTAGCAGCAGTGCAAGAAAGGGAAGGAAGTCCATGTTGTTGGAACCAGGGAGCTCTTCGCCATATAGTCCACAATCACTCCAGGGCAGAAACGACACAGAGGATTTCGTAAAAACATATAAAAGTACATAAAAACAGACACACAGACGACAAACTTTTTCACCAGCTGCCGGTCGCTGCATGCGCATGCGCCTAATGAATACCAACTTCATAATACCTAAATACATAAAAGAGGAGAGAGGATACAATATAATATGATACAATACAACTTTATTGTCAGTTATTACTGAAAATTGTTTTGCAGTTCATAGGACACTCCGTTTTCAAACATACAAAAACATATAAGTTGGACAAACATACAGGTTACACAAAACATACCAGTTGGACACACCATACAAATTAAAGTAAAACAATGAGGACGGGCATAACGGCACATGTTTAGACTGTGGTCTTGATGGTATTCAGCAATTCACCGATTCTGGTTCAGCAACAGAAAGATTGGTGGATAAATGAATTTTTGAATTTATTGTGTTTAAATGTAGGGATTCTGAATCGTCTGTTTGAGGGAAGAAGTTGGTATTCCCTGTTTAGAGCATGGGAGGAGTCAGAGGAGATGCAGTTAGCTAACCTGATAATGCTTTTCCTGTGTGCTTCATGAAAATTACTTATGAGTGGTTGACCAATGATCTTTGTACAGATTTTTATTTGATCGTTGAGTTTAGTTTTAAGTTTAACAGTTACGCTGCTAAACCAGACCGTGCTACAGTACAACAGCACACTCTGTATCACTGAGAAGTGAAACAGTCACTATCTTGCTGCTGGCTTCAACAGATCTAAGTCTACACAGAAAGCAGACATGCTGCTGGATCTTCTTACACATATAATCTATATGAGGTGTCCATGATAGGGGTGCATCGATCATGACTCCTTAATATTTATAAGAAGTCACCTGTTTAATTTCCTCATGAATAATCAGTGAGGAAAGGGAATTATCGGGAGAATGGCCAAAAACAATCTCCTCAGTCTTTTTTGTGTTGATAATTAAGGCATTTTTGTCACACCACTCAATTAACCAGTCCACATTCTACTGGTACAGACTGGGGTCACTGGCATTGTCAGCAGAGACAGCAGGATTGAATCATCAAAGTATTTCAGTAAATACTGATGGGGCGCACTGGTGGTGCAGTCTGCATCTATAAAATGAACAGCAAAGGTGAGAAAATACAGCCTTGAGGTGCACCGACAATAGTTCTGACTGGAGAAGAGAGCAAGTTGTTAACTTTTACTAGCTGTATTCTGTTGGTGAGGAATGAATAATACCAGTGAATGAGGACAGGATTAACCTGTAACTGAAGCATTTTAGATGGAAGTAGATCTGGTTGTATAGTATTAAATGCAGATGAAAAATCAAGGAAAATAGCCCTGGCATAAGAATTGGGTTTATCAGTATGTTTGGAAACAAGATGTACCAGGGTAATGACTGCATCCTCTGGGCTGCGTCCTGGCCTGTATGCAAACTGAAAAGAATCCTTTGAATGACCTATTTCTGAGTTGAGATGTTGGACCATCATTTTTTTCAAGTGATTTCATAATAAGATATGTTAGAGCTATTGGCCAGAAATCATTATATTCTTTTGGACATTGTTTTTTAGCAAGAGGTTTGATGTGAGATGTTTTCCAGATGAGTGGTATGGTATGAGTATCAACAGAACATTGACAGATTGGTTGACAGACAAGGGTTAGTTCTCTGGCAAATGTCTTTAACACTAGACTGCTACTGGTATCAGGACCAAAAGCTTTCCTGGGATTGATGTGCAGGAAAACCTCCCTGACTTCATCTACAGTTATGATAATCCTGTCATCACCGGTAGGTATTATGGTTTTAAGAAGATGTTCACATTTCATAGGGTCATATGGCGATTCAAAATGAGAGAAGAGACTGGTGAGGGTGGGTAGATGGAAACAGTGACAGCAGAGAGTGGTGGATAGAGCTCAGCTGTGATGAAAGGTGGCTGTAGCTGAGCCCCCTCTCCGGGAACAAGGCAATTGCTCCCGTTCTCCTGCTGCTGAGGAGTCAGACAATCCCTCCTGGGAGATGATGTGGGTCGTCCAACAAAGCGCCGCTGCACAGTGGTGTGGGGCTGTGTTGAGGGAGGAGGACACGGAAGCTTGAAGCCCCTCCGCAGGAGATGAGAAGCCAGACTACTGCTTTCCCTAGCGACGGCGCGAGCCGCGTTGTTTGGCTCGTGTCGATCTGCCCTCTCACTGTTCCTCTCCCGCCGCTGGTGATGGCTTCACCAGCCCCTGGAACATCCACTGCAAGTTTGTCACGGAGAGCAGGAGTCCGGTGAGCTGGGGGTAGCTTCGCAGGGATGGAACAGCCTCAATCATCTGCTTGGCACCTCTGAAGAACATGAGGGCTTTTTCCAGCGTGTGGGAGGTGCGGGCTTAAGATAAACTTTGCATCCGCTGGGTCCATACTGCTGGTGTCTTTCTGTCATTGCTGAGTGCTCCTCCAGGCAGAATTCAGAGCCTAAATGCTGGACTTCAAGTTTTAAAGTTTTATTTTGCGCTGGTAAACCCCAGCAAAGCTCGAGAGCTAAAAACAACATTTTACAAAAATCAAATAATATTAAATTTGGCAAGAATTCAGGTGAAGTAAGTAAACAGCAAAGTACTTGACATGAAGCGTGTAATCACGCAAAATGACATTCAAGGACACCAGACAGAATAATGGAAGACATGGGTTTAAATAAGACGATAGGTGAGCAATGAATTCCGAACAGGTGAAGATGCTAATCAAGACTAACAACCGACGCATGGGGAGAATAGTGATACCAGATATGGGAAAACAGGATCGGTGGGGCAACACATACATCCACTGACAGGAAACACACAGAAACATGAACAGAGGATTAAGGGGGACAAGACCAAGACAATCATAATGATAATAATAGCAAACAGAGAATCATACAAAACTAAACTCAAGCCCAAGACCAGAATAATGAACATAACATGACAATGATAATGAATAATACTAATAAACTGGACTCAGAGGAAAACCAACAAAGACATGAATATACGTGGCAGAAATGACAACCCAGGAAAATAATGACAATGATAAACACATAAAATAACAAGAATGAACTTAAAGCTTGAGCATGGTCGTCCACCCATGCACAGATCCTAACAGATTATGCTGAATGCTGAACTTAAGTCCGAGAACAGCATTCACACATAGGAGTTCTTTTAGTCCAGGTGGGTGAGGGCTGAATGGAGAGCAGCAGAGATGACAACTTCTGTGGGTCTGTTTGACCTGTATGCAAACTGAGATGGGTCGTGGAATGTTCTGTGTGACCAGCAGCTCGAAGCACTTATGATGAAGGTCAGTGCTACGAGTGCTACGGGCTGGTAGTCGCTGTAGCTGGATGGGACAGATTTCTTTGGGACTGGTGTTATGATAGCAGTTTTGAAACACGTGAGGACAACAGTTTGACTCAGGGAGATGTTGGAGATGTTTGCCATGACGCTCTTGAGTTCCTCCGCACAGTCCTTCAGAACTCGACATGGTACTTTGTCTGGTCCAGCTGCCTTGCATGGATTGTTCCCGGAGAGGGTCTTCTTCACGCTAGCCATATCCAGATTTACAGTGGTGTGAAAAAGTGTTTGCCTCCTTGATTTTTCAATTTTTTGTATGTTTGTCACACTTTCTGTCATAAACCCTCCCGTGCACTTTTCCAATGCGCACGGCAAGGGGTGAAATGAGGAGGATTTAAGCGCAGGGTTACACCACACACATTGATTAGAGAACATACAGGCAGTCCCAAAAGGGCGAAAACATACAAAAGGGCAAACACTTACATGGTACGTTCCTGGGCCGGCATCACCCAGTGAACGCATGAGGAGAAGTGATCAACCACCGACGCTTCCCAGAGCCGGCATCGCTCGATGGGCGCACAGAACCACAGCTGCAGTGGAGCTGGCAAATCCTTCGTGAATCATCAGGTTACATGCAACTAAACACTTCCGTCGGTAACCATTCAGTTAATGACCCAGCAAAGCATGACTGGAAAAAGGTTCCTTAAGTACATGCGTTACTGGCTCCACCAATTGGGCAGACCTAGGTGAGGCACGGGAAAGACATTTAACAGGGCTGGGAACATCTGATGGAAATGAGAGAGAGAGGGGGCGTGGCCTGACCGGCAGACTGTCAGCAGTGTTCACAGAAAGTAGGTCACAGCGGCTGTCTAACAGCTGCCGGTCGGGCAGTGGCTATGGGTATAGAAACACACTGAAATACATACTAAACATACATACACAATGACACCTAGACCCACAAGAGAGATCAGGACCAAGCTGGCTCGGTTCCTGACACTTAAATGTTTCAGATCATCAAACAAATTTAAATATTAGACAAAGATAACACAAGTAAACACAAAATGCAGTTTTTAAATGAAGGTGTTTATGATTAAGGGAAAAAAAATCCAAACCTACATGGCCCTGTGTGAAAAAGTGATTGCCCCCAAAGCTAATAATTCAATTCAATTCAGTTCAGTTCAATTCAATTCAAATTTATTTATATCGCGCCATTTCACAACAACAGTCATCTTATAGCACTTTAAACCCCCACAACTGCAGAAAGACCCCAGTAATCAGGCAGTCCCCTGTGAGCAAGCACTTGGCGACAGTGGAGAGGAAAAACTCCCCTTTAGCAGGAAAAAAACTTCCAGCAGAACCGGGCTCAGGGAGGGGCAGTCATCTGTTTCTGAACCCTCCCTTAGTTATGCTGCTAATAGGTTTAGACAGCCGGGGGACCTCCAATAATGCACTGCTTGAGAAAACTTGCACGCTTCCAAGTTGACCGAACCATAATGACTGTGGCGGCATGAAATAATAAGCGGCGAACTGAGAGTTTTTGAGGGAGTTTATTATTATTCATACCGCCATCACGAGAACTCACTTCGGCGCCATGCATGCGCGCCAGAGCAAGCCCGGAGGCTCTCCTAGCAGACAGTGGATGCGTCTAGTCAGAAGCAGTAGTCAGAGAGAGTGAGTTACAGAGCAATGCAGCTTTTTATACCCAACTACAGACAATACATGAAAGGCATGGGACATTTGCATCACAGCAAGAGCAGGAAGCATGAACACAATGCATGAATGGCACATTAACATCACAGTACTGAGCAGGAAAAAGCTAGACGAAGCGAGGCTGCCTGTTGACATTAATACACACATTTCACTGTTATGTTAATTGCTCTAGCTGAGCGCTCTGCTTGTCCCAGTCTGTTGTGGGGGTGCCCCACACACTCCCCCCCAGAGGGCTCAGCGGGGAGCTGAGGCCTCGATAGTCCGGCTATGGTAGCGAGCTGCAGGGAAAGCTCGCTGCAGGCGGCGGTGGAGGGAGGGGGGTGGGGGTAGCAAGTGCCGGCCCGGGACGGCGAAATTGTCTGGGCCGCGCAAAAATTGCCTGTGGATTCGCGATGTTGAGGGGCTGTCCCGTTGAACGTGCGGCGGTCCACAGCAGCTGTAAGAAGAAAAAATTAGTCACTGACTCCTCTCGCAGCCATGAAGAAAAGAGGAGCTGCAGCAGTGAGGGACTTGGCATGTTGACTTTAGGTGCACGCGCAGTCCTAAGGTCCTCGGGGAAAGCTGACGGCTGAATCCCCTTGTGCGCCGTGGCTGAGACCCATACAAAATCATGTGAGCGAACTGCGTGCGTGCTTCAGGTGTGTGAGCAGCCCTGAAGGTTCTGTGTGCAGCGGCGAAGGACGATGGCGGTCTGTGGAGCCGTTATTGTCCCGTGCGTGGTGCGCCGTCCTTGTAACCCCCCGGTGTGCGTGAGGGGTTTGGTGCTTGGCAGGTCCGCTGTAGAGGTGAGTCAGGGTCAGGGAGCTTGCTGGAGATCAGCGTAGTCGGCGCCGATGTTCATCCCTGTTCAGGTTGTGCTGTAGTTCGGTCATGGTGCGTTCAGGTCCACGCGCTGCATTCTCCGTCGGCCCTGGAGGTCGCCGTCGTGGAGAGAGGACGAGGTGCGTGTGCTCTCGTGTGGAGGAGCTGTGAGAGCGGCCGGTCCCAGCGTGGATGTGCAGATCTCAGGCGTGCAGATCTCACCATGAAGCCTTCTGCAGCTTTCCCGGTCGTGGGTGATCTCCGGAGAGTTTCGCCTGGTGGTGGCTCTGCGTCAAGGTCTCCCTGTAGCAGAAGGGAGGGCAGATCATTTGCGCCAGGCTGCTGCGTTCGCTTGTCGTCGGAGAATCACCGCCAGGTGCTGCGTTCGTTGTCAGTGTGTTCTTTTCTGCGTTGGGTCACCAATGTGGCGGTCCAGATCAGAAGGTTGCTGCACAAAGTGTGTGCTTTCTTCGGGGTCACCACGTGTGGCGGCATGAAATAATAAGCGGCGAACTGAGAGTTTTTGAGGGAGTTTATTATTATTCATACTGCCATCACGAGAACTCACTCCGGCGCCGTGCATGCACGCCAGAGCAAGCCCGGAGGCTCTCCTAGCAGACAGTGGATGCGTCTAGTCAGAAGCAGTAGTCAGAGAGAGTGAGTCACAGAGCAATGCAGCTTTTTATACCCAACTACAGACAATACATGAAAGGCATGGGACATTTGCATCACAGTAAGAGCAGGAAGCATGAACACAATGCATGAATGGCACATTAACATCACAGTACTGAGCAGGAAAAAGCTAGACGAAACAAGGCTGCCTGTTGACATTAATACACACATTTCACTGTTATGTTAATTGCTCTAGCTGAGCGCTCTGCTTGTCCCAGTCTGTTGTGGGGGTGCCCCACAATGACAATGTTTTATCGGGCTTTTATTGAATCTGTTTTATCCTTTTCTTTAATGTCATGGTTTGGTCAGATAAAACTGAAACAGAGGAAATCCTTGGATCAGGTAATTAGATGGTCCAGTCATTTGCTTGGTGAGCCACAGCTGAGCCTGACATCCCTGTACACCAGACAAGTACAGAGGATGGCTACCTCCATTTTAAATGATGACTCACACCCTTTGAACTGCCACTTTCAGCTTCTTCCCTCAAGACGGAGGTTTGCTGTCCCAAAAAGTAGAACCCAGCGCTACAAAAACAGCTTTGTCCCTGCTGCTGTCAAAGAGTTGAACAAGCTGTAAAAATATATCGCACATAATTTAGGTACCTATTTATTAACTCCATTTTATATTTACTTATTTTTGTAGGATGTCACTTGGGTTCTAAATCTTTTATTGGGTTTTAGACCTTTGAGTTTTTAACCTCTTTGACTAGTTTTTAACTTTTAATATGACCCTTCTCTCTTACCTTTGGTTTTTCTCCCATCTCTTTGTCTTTTTATACCCTGATTGATGGAGCCTTGAGTATTTTTATCATGTTTATAGTCAGCTTCATATGTGCCTGTGTTTGTGTCTATGCTGAATGTAATTTGTGGCTTGTATATATAGATGTCACCAGACTGCAAAACAAATCTACCTACGGGTACAAATAAAGTAACCTGAACCTGAACCTGCACTGGACTTCACTCCTTTCTTCACTCTCAATTAAATATTTTTTGCTGGTCATTAACATCTGTTTGTTCTCTCCCATAGATTGAGTCCCCATTGTGCTGTTTGCTCTCTACATGTCTGTTCTTTTCATCTTCTCTATCCCTCAACCCCAGCCAGTCACAGCAGAGGACTGCCCCTCCCTGAGCCCGGTTCTGCTGGAGGTTTCTTCCTGTTAAAAGGGAGTTTGTCCTTTCCACCGTCGCCAAGCGCTTGCTCATAGGGGATCGCCTGATTGCTGGGGTCTTTCTGCAGTTGTTGGGGTTTCCCCTACAGTTGAAAGTGCTATGAGATGACTGTTGTTGTGAAATGGTGCAATATAAATAAATAAATAAATAAATAAATAAATAAATCTGCTGCAACTGGCTGGGTGCGAGGGGATAGAGAAGAATAAGAAGAAAAGAACAAACATGTAGAGAGCAAACAGCACGACGGGGACTCAGTCTATGGGAGAGAACAAACAGATGTTAATGACCAGCAAAAAATATTTAATTGAGAGGGAAGAAAGGAGTGAAGTCCAGTGCATTATTGGAGGTCCCCCAGCTGTCTAAACCTATTAGCAGCATAACTAAAGGAGGGTTCAGGGGCACATGATCCCAACCTAATTACAGGCTATATCAAAAAGGAAGGTTTTAACCCTATTCTTAAACACAGAGATCGAGTCCGACCCCCGAATCCAGATTGGCAGCTGGTTCCACAGGAGAGGAGCTTGATAACTTAAGGCTCTGCCTCCCATTGTACTTTTGGAGATCCTAGGTATTACAAGTAATCCAGCATTTTGGGAGCGTAGTGCTCTGTTAGGATAATAGAGTAGTATCAGATCTTTTAAATAAAAAGGGGCCTTTTTATTTTGAGGATTTTAAACTTAATTCTAAACTCTATGAGAAGCCAATGAAGGGAGGCCAGAACTGGAGAGATATGATGTGTCTTTCTCATCATCATCATCATCATCATCATCATCATCATCATCATAGCAGTCTGTTGTGGGCAACAATGACTGCTTCATTTAGGTCTGATCAGATTCCTCTACACAGCTCTGTCCTTAGCCTTCCGCTGCCAGGAACTCCTGTCTATGTCCAATTTCTTCAAATTTCTTTTTACAGTGTCTTTAAATCTGAGCCTTGTTCTACCCTGATTGCGTTTGCCCTTGCATAACTGTGAGTAGAGTAACTACCAAAGGAGACGCTCATGGTCCGTCCTCTCAACATGTCTGAGCCATCTCAGGTTCATCTGTATTGGCATGTCCTCCAATGATGGTAGACCAGCTCGTTTCAACACTTCTAGGTTGGTTATCTTGTCTTTCCATGAGATGTTCATTATGGCTCGAAGGTGTCTCATCATGTACGCGTGGAGTTTCTTCACCTGCACTCTGTAGACAGTCCAAGTTTCAGCAACGTATAATAGAGTAGCCAGTACTGTCGCTCTGTACACTTTGCATTTCACTCGGATAGACACTTGTTGGTTGTTCCACTGTCTCTCCCTCAAGTTTCCAAACACAGCACTTGCTCTTCCCATTCTGAGAGATAGTTCATCCTCCAACCTAACTTACTCTGAAACCATACTCTCTAGATACTTGAAAGTCTTACACTTGACTAGTGGCTCTGTACCACTGCTGATCTCTTCTGGTACTGATGGTGATAATTGGAACTTTGGTGGTTGATAAAGGCACTCTGTCTTCTTGATGTTGATTTGGAGGCTGAATTGGCTAGCTGCTCTTGCAAATTTCTCCACTAAAGATTGCATATCTTCCACACTGTGTGCAACTAGAGCACTGTCGTCGGCAAAGAGCATTTCTCTTACTACTTTTATCGATGTCTTACTCTTGGCTTTAAATTGTTCCACATTGAACAAGTCTGCTTCTTTCCTTGTTTGAATGTATACTCCTTCTGAAGTGTCTTTGAAGGCCACCTCTGTCATGGCGGCCTCTGGGCCGTCATTGGCGTCATCAGTTCCAGCTGCGCACAGACCAACAGGTGCTAATCAACAGCTGTTAAAAGCCAGCGTTGCTGACAGCCCGTCACGGAGTCGTCTGTCCTCCTCGTCGGAGAATGAACCAGAGCTCCGCTCTCGAGCCTCGTCAAGAACCTCTCGTCAGGTTCAACCACGTAAGAGAACTATTTGTTACTCTACCCCTTATCTTAACCCCTGTGCACAGGTGGACCTCCCAGGCGGCGGACCAGCTTCCCCAGCCGACGGGGCAACGCCACCTCACCCACGTAGCTCCTCACTACCACCTCGTCTATCGGTACGTCTTGCTCCTCTGCTGCAGGAACTGTTACTATCTCGGTTGCAGGAACAGACGTCACCAGGATCTGTGGAATCCTCGTCATCACTATCTTCAGTACTGTCATCACCACTGTCAGAGGAATCACTATCCTCACCATCCTCTGAGCAGTCATCATCACGGTCAGTGGAATCACTGCAGTCATCTTCTCTGGAACTCCCCTCGTCACAGTCACAGGTGGATTCTCTAGCACGGCCACGGACACCTTCACCACCACGTCACACGGCCACTGGAATTCAGCAGGATGCCGCCTGCGCCTTGCCCAAGTAAGCTCCTTCTCTTACAGTCACCCACGAGTGCTGTACAGCGATAATTGTGTCTGCTTGTGTGTTACAGGGTTGCCGGGTCTCCGTCTAGGTTGCTCAGTTCCAGTGACCAGAACACAATATTGCACTCACTCACGCACTACATTCACTCACGATTCAATAAAGGGATTATTGTCACAATCTGTCCGTGTCAGCGTCTGTCTCCTGGGTCCTTAAACATGTCAGTACGACTCCGTCACGTTGACCCAGCGGACAGTGCACTGTCGCGCAAATTCAACACTCTTAGCGCCCGGGTAGATCTGTTAGCACATCAACAGACAGTAATCCTGAATCAATTGACCTTAATTAATAGTCGGCTGGATCGCCTGGAAGGACACCAGACGTTTCCCCCGACTACAAATATCTCAACCCCTGTGGGCTTAGCGTCAGGACAGGCTAACATCTCGTCGTCCTCTCGCCTCATCCCTATTCCTACACCTCCCCGGTTCAGCGGAAAACTCGGAGAAGCCCGAGGATTCCTATTACAATGTGAATCAGTTTTTCTCCGCGTTCCGGGAGATTTCACCCTTGATTCCAACCGGATTGGTTATGTCATTAATTTGTTGGCAGGTAGAGCTTTAGATTGGGCATATTCTATCATGGCTAAACCAAGCTACTCTACGCTTACTTACCAGGAGTTTGTGACAGAATTTATGTCCGTGTTTGACCACACTGATAGGGGTGAGGTGTTGACAGAACGACTGTTGAGCCTACAGCAGGGAAAGAGATCAGCTGCTGACTACGCTATTGACTTCCGGGTCCTGGCTGCAGAGATTGGGTGGGGGGAGCCATTACTGTGTGGTATTTTCTTACGCAGTCTCAATGATGAGTTAAAGGATGAGTTAGCGGCACGGGATAAACCAAACAACCTGCACGATTTGATCGCCCTAGCAGTTAGCCTGGATAGCAGATTAAGGGAGCAGGCGGCGGAACGGCAAGCTACTTCCCGTTCGGTTAAACCCCGCCCTCGCGTTACTAACTCTCCTCTTCTCGCTCTACCCGCGCCAGAGGAATCCCCGGATCAGGAGGCTATGGTTATGGGCCGGTCTAAATTGTCAGCAGCTGAGAAGCAGCGCCGCAGGGATCAGGGCCTCTGTTTCTATTGTGGGAAAGAGTCACATGGGGTTTTCGAGTGTCCCAGTAAGTTAAAAGGGAAGGCCCGTGGATCGCAGTAGGGGGATTCACGGGCAGGAATTTAGAGGAACCCCTTACTAGTTGCCGATTACCCATCAGACTGATCCATGCACATACAGAACACTCCACCCTAGCGTTAGTTGACTCCGGTGCAGAGCAGAACTTTGTTTCTCAAGACCTGGCAACCCGGATGGGCCTGAGCTGTCAGACTCTAGATCCCCCTGTCAACCTTATCACTCTGTCCAAGGCATCTCTGACCACCGTCGTCCATCAGACGGCCCCAGTGTCCATTATCGTGTCTGGAAACCACAGGGAGGAAATTAAGTTCCTAGTTCTGCCCGTCTCTTCTTCACCCGTTATCCTGGGGTACCCCTGGCTTCGCTTGTATAACCCCGCCATTGACTGGCAAGCAGGGAGAGTTACAGCATGGAGCACGTTCTGTCTTAGTGCCTGTCTCCAATCTGCGGAGTGCGCCCCGTCTGTCAAGGTGCCTCAACCTCATTCATCACCACGGGACCTGTCCAAGGTGCCAGAGGTCTACCATGACCTGGGGCTGGTTTTTAGCAAGTCTCGGGCGCTGTCTTTACCCCCCCCCCCATCGCCCGTATGATTGCGCAATTAATCTGAAGGCTGGGGCCCCTCTTCCTGCAAGCCGCCTATACAGCCTATCAGCCCCGGAGCGCGAGGCTATGGATACATACATCAAGGAGTCCCTGGCCTCTGGTATCATCCGCCCGTCGTCTTCGGCTGTGGGAGCCGGATTTTTCTTTGTCGGGAAGAAGGACGGCTCATTACGCCCCTGCATCGACTTCCGGGGTCTGAATGAGATAACGGTAAAGGACAAATACACTCTGCCTCTGATGAACACCGCTTTTGACTCCCTCCAGGGGGCATGCTGGTTTACCAAATTTGACCTTAGGAATGCCTATCACCTAGTGCGCATAAGGGAAGGAGATGAGTGGAAGACGGCTTTCCGGACCCCTAGCGGGCATTTTGAGTATTTAGTAATGCCGTTTGGGTTAACCAACGCTCCAGCCGTCTTCCAACGTTTAATAAACGATTTTTTACGGGACTTCCTAAACTCGTTTGTGTTCGTATATCTTGATGACATTCTAATCTTCTCCCGCACACTAGAAGAACATCAGGTGCATGTCCGCAAGGTACTACAGCGCCTCCTGGAGAATCAGCTGTTCGTCAAGGCCGAGAAATGTGAGTTCCACACTGACCAAACCTCTTTCCTCGGGTTTATTATAGCCCGGAACCAAGTGCTCCCGGACCCGGCCAAGGTCAAGGCAGTAGTGGATTGGCCTGCACCCACCTCCAGAAAGCAGCTTCAAGGGTTCTTGGGTTTTGTTAATTTTTACAGGAGGTTTGTGCCAAACTTTGGGAATATCGCTCGCCCGCTGACTGCCCTCACCTCCCCTAAGACCCCGTTTCGCTGGAGTGAGGAGGCAGCTGGAGCATTTGAGAAGCTGAAGAGGGAGTTTGCCTCGGCCCGAGTCCTCACGCAGGTGGACCCGAAGCTGCAATGCCTGGTGGAGGTGGACGCCTCTGATTCGGGAGTAGGAGCGGTACTCTCCCAACGCTCTCCCAAGGACGGTAAGATTTGCCCATGTGCTTACTTCTCTCGTCGTCTTTCTCCTGCAGAGAGAAATTACAGCAT
Source organism: Pholidichthys leucotaenia (assembly GCA_020510985.1). Lineage (NCBI taxonomy): Eukaryota > Metazoa > Chordata > Actinopteri > Cichliformes > Pholidichthyidae > Pholidichthys > Pholidichthys leucotaenia. The sequence continues at coordinate 44,000,527 of CM035841.1, forward strand.
AGGAGACAGGGCGCTGCTGGCGGTGAAGCTTGCCTTGGAGGAGTGGAGACACTGGCTGGAAGGGGCTGCTCAGCCGTTCATGGTTTGGACTGATCATCGCAACCTGGAGTACCTCAGGACGGTGAAACGCCTAAATGCATGCCAGGCTCGCTGGTCCCTCTTCTTCGGCCAGTTCAACTTTTCCATCACCTACCAGCCGGGAAGCAAGAACGGTAAGCCGGATGCCCTCTCGCGGCAGTTTGACGCTCCATCCTCTGAAGACCAAGAGACCCCTATCCTGCCACCCTCCTGCGTCGTGGGCGCTCTGTCCTGGGGTATCTGCAAGACAGTTCGCCGGGCTCAGAAGACCGAGCCGGACCCCGGGGGGAGGGGCCGGGCCGCCTGTTTGTTCCACGCGCCATTCGGGGTAAAGTGATCGAGTGGGGTCACGCCTCCAAGTTGGCTTGTCATCCAGGGGTGGGCCGGACTGTGGATCTTCTCCAGAGGACCTTCTGGTGGCCAGGGCTATGGAAGGACGTGGTAGGCTACATCCGGGCCTGCGCTCAGTGCACCACCGGGAAGACGACATCATCCCCCCCGGTGGGCCTGCTACACCCGTTGCCGGTCCCTTCCCGCCCCTGGTCTCACGTTGCTATGGACTTTGTGACTGGTTTGCCCACTTCGGATAACTTCACCACAGTTCTAACTATCGTGGACCGTTTTTCGAAGGCAGCCCATTTTGTGCCCCTGCGGGATTTTCCTTCGGCCCAGGAAACAGCGGACCTCCTCGTGCAGCATGTGGTCCGTCTCCATGGCATCCCCGCTGACATAGTGTCAGACCGAGGACCACAGTTTGTCTCTCAGGTTTGGAAGGCCTTCTGCGCGGCGCTGGGAGCCACAGCCAGCCTCTCCTCGGGATATCATCCCCAGAGCAATGGCCAATGTGAGCGGGCTAATCAGGAGCTTGAGGCTGCATTACGCTGTGTCATCTCCTCCTGCTCATCCTCCTGGAGCAAGTATCTTCCTTGGATTGAGTACGCCCATAATGCCACGGTCTCTACGGCTACGGGCGTCTCCCCCTTCAAGGCGTCTTCGGGGTTTGATCCACCGCTGTTCCCGGAGGAGAAGAGGGAGGTAGCGGTTCCCTCGGTCCAAGCCCACATCAAGCGCTGTCGGCGAGTTTGGCTCATCGCCCGCCAAGCCCTGCTTAAGACCACCAAACGCAATATCCAGGTGGCCAACCGGCATAGGAGACCCGCCCCGGACTATAAGGTGGGTCAGAAAGTTTGGTTATCAACCCGGAATATTGGTGTACCGGCTGAAAAGCATAAGCTCACCAAGCGCTTCATTGGCCCCTACACCATCAGTCGTATTATTAATCCTGTCTGTGCGCCTGTCTCTCCCCTCTTCTATGCGCATCTGCCCCACCTTTCATGTCTCCCAGATCAAACCATACATCTCTGACCCCCTGTGCCCTGCTCCCGCGGCCCCCGCCCCCCCGAGGATGATCGATGGCCATCCGGCCTGGGGGGTGACTGCCATCCTGGACGTCCGCAGGAGAGGTCGTGGTCTTCAGTATTTGGTGGACTGGGAGGGCTTTGGACCGGAGGATCGTTCTTGGATTCGCCCAGCGTTGATCCTGGATAAACAGCTGATCCGCGATTTCCATCGGGCGAATCCAGGTAGAATTGGGCAGGTGCCTGGAGGCACTGCTAGAGGGGGGAGTACTGTCATGGCGGCCTCTGTGCCGTCATTGGCGTCATCAGTTCCAGCTGCTCACAGACCAACAGGTGCTAATCAACGGCTGTTAAAAGCCAGCGTTGCTGACAGCCCGTCACGGAGTCGTCTGTCCTCCTCGTCGGAGAATGAACCAGAGCTCCGCTCTCGAGCCTCGTCAAGAACCTCTCGTCAAGTTCAACCACGTAAGAGAACTATTTGTTACTCTACCCCTTGTCTTAACCCCTGTGCACAGGTGGACCTCCCAGGCGGCGGACCAGCTTCCCCAGCTGACGGGGCAACGCCACCTCACCCACGTAGCTCGCTACCACCTCGTCTATCGGTACGTCTTGCTCCTCTGCTGCAGGAACTGTTACTTGATCCAAGATGGCGCCCACAGTGGTCGACATGGTGCTTCGCTGCCCTTTAATTTGTCTAATTTGTTTGTTTTTGTTCGTCGATTGTGTGACTGCTATCTCTTATACTCGTGAAGAGTTATTAAATATCAGGACTCTTACTCCCATGGACCTTCTCCCAGTTTTTTTAGCTCCTGCCGCCGATCTGATTCATTGTTTGGCTCAAAGAGTAAGACGGCGAAAAAGAGGAAAGCGAGGGGGGATTCTCGCTCGGCTGCGAAGGAGAGGCACGCGTACAGCCTTGCCTGGCATATTTTTATCCAATGCCAATTCTCTCTTGAACAAGGTAGAAGAATTAAGACTGCTGATGCGATTTAAGGACCTCGCTTCTTCGTCTGTCATCTGTTTCTCTGAGACCTGGCTTAAAGAGAACATTCCGGACAGCGCGATCAGCCTCGAGGGTTTTCAGCTGTTTCGTGCTGATCGCGTCACAGAGCTCTCCGGTAAGTCTATTGGAGGAGGAATGTGCTTTTATATTAACAGCAGCTGGTGCTCTGATGTAACGGTGGTTTCACAACACTGTTCTCCCGACCTTGAATTTCTCTCTGTTAACTGCAAGCCATTTTATTCCCCGCGGGAGTTCGCATCATTTGTTTTGATCTCTGTGTACGCCCCTCCCGACACGGACGCGCGCGAGGCCCAGCGCCCGCTCGCAGATCACGTCCTACATGCAGAGCGGAAGTTTCCAGACTCCCTGGTTATTGTGGTGGGCGACTTTAACCAGAGCAATCTGAGTCACGAGCTCCCCCGATACAGACAGTTTATTAAATGTCCAACCAGAGGAAATAACACGCTGGATCACTGTTACACCTCAGTGAAAGACGCATATCGCGCTGTTCCCCGCGCTGCGCTTGGATTATCTGATCACGCGATGGTCCACCTCATTCCCACATACAGACAGAGATTGAAACTCACTAAACCTGTTGTGACCACCACGAAGAAATTGACCAGTGAAGCTGGAGAGAAACTGAACACATGCATGGAAATAACTGACTGGGGCATGTTTAAAGGAGCTACACATGATCTTAATGAGTACACATACACTGTGAACTCATACATCAACTTCTGTGAGGAGAACATTCTCCCATCGCGCACCAGGGTGAGGTACTCTAATGATAAACCCTGGTTCACTGCTAAGCTCAGACAGATCAGAAAGGAGAAGGAAGCTGCGTTGAAAAGTGGAGACAGAGACTGCTACAGGGAGGTTAAATATCGGTTTAACAGAGAGCTGAGGAGAGCTAAATCTGTGTATTCTGAGAGACTCCAGCAGCAGTTCACTGCTAATGACTCGGCTTCTGTGTGGAGAGGACTGAGGCAAATCACCAACTATCAGCCTCAGGCTTCTAAAGGTCAGGATGACAAAGCCCTTTGTCAAAAACTGTCCCAACATTACGCCCGTTTTGACACCTTGTCAGCTGTGTCCAACCCCCCCACTCCACCCAGCTCCACTGCCTCCTCGGCCCCTAATTCATCAAAAGCGGTCCCCCCCTCCTCCTCCTCCCCCCCTGCCCTTGTCATCAGTGAGCAGGACGTGCACAGACAATTCTCCAGACTGAACCCGCGCAAGGCCCCCGGGCCGGACGGTGTATCTCCCTCCACCCTGAGACACTGTGCGAAAGAGCTGGCTCCTGTCTTCACAGACATTTTTAACACCTCCCTTAAGCTGTGCCACGTGCCGACCTGCCTCAAATCCTCCACCATCATCCCTGTCCCCAAGAAGCCATGGATTACTGGACTCAACGACTACAGACCTGTAGCACTCACCTCTGTAGTCATGAAGTCCTTTGAGCGCCTGGTCCTGTCTCACCTCAAGTCCATCACCACTCCCCTCCTGGACCCGCTGCAGTTTGCCTACCGTACCAACAGGTCTGTGGACGACGCAGTCAACCTGGCCCTCCACTCCATCCTGCAGCACCTGGACTCCCTGGGAACCTACGCCAGGATCCTGTTTGTGGACTTCAGCTCTGCATTCAACACCATCCGCCCCACTCTGCTCCAGGACAAGCTGTCCCTGCTCGGCGTGCCTGACTCCCTCTGCAGGTGGATCACCGACTTCCTGACGGACCGGAGGCAGCATGTGCGGCTGGGGAAGTCTGTCTCGGACTCTGTTAGCATCAGCATCGGATCACCCCAGGGCTGTGTACTTTCCCCCCTACTCTTCTCCCTTTATACCAACTCCTGCACCTCCTCCCACCAGTCTGTTAAGCTGATCAAGTTTGCGGACGACACCACCCTCATCGGGCTCATCTCCAATGGCGACGAGTCCGTCTACAGGAAAGAGATGGCCCAGCTGGTGTCCTGGTGCAGCCACAACAACCTGCAGCTGAACGCTCTGAAGACAGCGGAGATGATTGTGGACTTCAGGAAAGTCACAACCCCCCTGTCCCCCCTCACCATCACAGGCTATCCCATCACCATTGCAGATTCCTTCCGCTTCTTGGGCACCACCATCACCCGGGACCTCAAATGGGAGCCAACCATCAGCTCCCTCATCAAAAAGGCCCAGCAGAGGATGTTCTTTCTGCGGCAGCTGAGGAAGCTCAAGCTACCCACCAAGATGTTAGTGCAGTTCTACACGGCCATCATCGAGTCCATCCTCACCTCCTCCATAACCGTGTGGTACGCAGGAGCCACTGCCAGGGACAGACTAAGGCTGCAGCGTGTCGTGCGCACTGCTGAGAAGGTGATCGGCTGCAAGCTCCCATCTCTCCAGGACCTGTACATCTCCAGGACCCGGAGGCGTGCAGGCCGAATCATAGCCGATCCTTCACACCCTGGTCATGTATTGTTTGCCCCCCTCCCCTCAGGTAGAAGACTTCGGTCCATTCAGACTAAAACCTCCCGGCACATGAACAGCTTTTTTCCCTCTGCCATCAGACTGCTGAACATTAAGTGACTTATTGACTCTTGTGCACTATATACAGCAGCTCATGTCGTTCATCACTGTTTTTCTGTTGCATTATTGACTGCACTGTGGCACCCCATATTATCTGCTACTTGCTAATGTATTTAAATCTGCCTTGACTAGTATTACTCATTATTATTATTATTACTGTTACTTATTATTCTACACTTACTGCATGTTTTTAGTCTTTTTTTTTTTTTTTTAGTTTATCTCTTTATCTCTTCATGTTTTTAATGTTGCAGCATGGCACCGAGACAAATTCCTAGTTTGTGTACTACATGAACAATGGCAATAAATCTGATTCTGATTCTGATTCTGATTCTGATTCTGTTACTATCTCGGTTGCAGGAACAGACGTCACCAGGATCTGTGGAATCCTCGTCATCACTATCTTCAGTACTGTCATCGCCACTGTCAGAGGAATCACTATCCTCACCATCCTCTGAGCAGTCATCATCACGGTCAGTGGAATCACTGCAGTCATCTTCTCTGGAACTCCCCTCGTCACAGTCACAGGTGGATTCTCTAGCACGGCCACGGACACCTTCACCACCACGTCACACGGCCGCTGGAATTCAGCAGGACGCCCCCTGCGCCTTGCCCAAGTAAGCTCCTTCTCTTACAGTCACCCACGAGTACTGTACAGCGATAATTGTGTCTGCTTGTGTGTTACAGGGTTGCCGGGTCTCCGTCCAGGTTGCTCAGTTCCAGTGACCAGAACACAATACTTGCACTCACTCACGCACTACATTCACTCACGATTCAATAAAGGGATTATTGTCACAATCTGCCCGTGTCAGCATCTGTCTCCTGGGTCCTAAAGCATGTCAACCTCAAGCATGGCTGCCAGATATAGCGAGAAGAGTGTCGGCGCCAGCACACACCCTTGTTTTGCCCCGTTGCTTACTGAAAAGTCTTTAGATACTGAACCACTCATTGCCACATTTGCTTGCATACCTGTTTGGAGTGCCTTGATCAGGCTGACAAACTTCTCTGTACAGCCATATTTCTTGAGTACCTGCCAAAGTCCTTGTCGCGAAACAGTATGGAAGGCTTTACTGAAGTCTATGAAGACTACATAAAGCGGCATGTTCTGTTTGATACACTTTTCTTGAACCTGTTTCAAGCAGAAAATCATGTCCATTGTGTGTCTTCCACTTCTAAAGACGCACTGGGTTTCCGGTAGTACATTCTGTGAGATGTGTTCATTGAGTCTGTTCAGTAGTACACGTGAAAGAATCTTACCAACAATGGCTAGCATTGATATACCTTGATAATTTCCACAATCTTTCCTGTCACCTTTCTTGAACAAAGGCACAATGCTTGCATCCTTCCAGTCCTGAGGTACTTTCTGGGCATCCCATATCTCTTGAATGAGCTTGTGCAGGCAGTTGGTCAGCTGAACACTACCAAATTTCCACACTTCTGCTGGAATTCCATCCCTTCCTGGAGCTTTACCATCCTTTGTCACGTCTGAAAATAAATAACATCTTAGCCAAACTCTCTGGTGAACTCTGTGGCATCTCTTGGTGATCCGCGAGGATCACCATATGACAGAATACTCCTGCCAGGTCACCTAAACGGAGGGGCCGCATCGAGACGCTGTTTCACCGGGAGTTTGTGCCATAACCGGACTGTTGTTTCTTCTCGTTCGGGTGTCAACATCTGGGAGAATGCCGTCATCTAGGGGCCGCGGTCGGCGCCTGGACAAGGAGCTAGCGAGTGCGCTGGAATATGCCGATGGGGTGCTCCTCGCCGCTACATTCGACAACACCTCCAGTTACATGCGTTGGCACCTGGGCGTCGCTGAGGAGTTTCTGGACAACCTTTCCCTCGACTACAACGATCATCCGGAGGTAAGATCGAGGTGGGAGGAACTCGCCGCTCAGCGCGAGGTTCTTCGTGGGCTGGAGGAGGAAGAGAGCGGGAAGCAGAGGAGGAGGCATCCTCGCTCCCCGCGTTGGTGTCCCGTTCCCGTCCCGGAGCAGGTCCAGGAGTACGCACCGTCTGGGGGCCGACGAGGACGTCGGCATAACGGCGCAGGCAACCCTCAGCGGAATCCCCGGCTGGACTCGCTGCCGGCGTATCCCGTCAGCGAATCTCCGAGAGCGGCCCCACCTCGTTTTCCCAGGGGGACCTCTGTCGCCATCCAGCGGGGAGAAGGAGGAACGATGTCCCCCACAGCAGGAACCATCTCTGCCCCCGGAGGAAGGCAAGTGCTCGTTTGTTTGTCACATTTTAATAATGATCTGCCTTGTCTGACTCCTGGGGGCGGAGTTTGGGGTTCGCAGCCCCCCGAGCTCCCTCCACCTGCTGTGGATGAAATTATTAAACCTACTGCCTCTGTGTTCTTCCCCGTTGAGTGGTCCGCGACGCCAGGCCAGCGTCGCCGGACGAAGAGGGCCCCTGCAGTGCTGGATAGCCTGCATCCGGCCCTGCAGTCACGTTTTGGACGGAGGAGAGGAGCGGACTGCGGCCCGGAGCCTGAGCCGACGAAGAAGCGTCCCTGGGTCTCCTCGCCGGAGCAGTCCGAGCCAGTGGGTCAAGGGTTCCCTGCCTCCACGCCACAAGGGTCGTCGGCGTGGACAACAGCGTGGGAGGAACCTGAGGCTGCAGGTGACGTCGTGCCAGCTGCGGAGCCCGACGCAGCTGAGTCCGAGCCAGCTGACGAGAGTCGCCCTGAACCCGGATTGTCGGAGTCCTGGGTGGCAACGGAACCCGAGTGCAGGCAAGTGCTCCCTCTTATGTCTCTGTCCTCTTTTTTTGAGCATTTTTGCCTGCCTCTCGGAGAGACGAGTGAGGAGCAGCCGTCTGCTGTGCCCGAGCTTGACTCGCTGGGTTCCGTTGCTACCGGTGATGCTGATCCCGGTTTTCCTGTCCCCGAGCTTTGTTTTAGTGTCGCCGGCGGGGAACGGATCGGTGTCACCGAGTTGGAGGTCCCAGGTTCGGGGGTGGAGTTCGTCAGCGGAGCTGCACCGGTGGCCCAATCGGGTCCCACCGCAGGGGCGGTTTCGGCCCAATCGGGGTCCGACGTGGGTTCGTCGGAGGCCCAATCGGGGTCCACCGCGGGAGCGGATCTGTCCCAATTGGGGCCCAACGTGGGTGCAGCTGGGACCCAATCTGGGTCCAGCGGTGATGCAGCGCGAGCGTGGTCCATTGGCAGAGGAGGAGCTGCAGACCCTTCTTCGCGGAGCAGATTCTTGGCTCGTCCTGCTCATCAATCCCCTCAGAATCATCGCCCCTTTTCATCATCGCCGGGGGCCATGGGGGTCCCTGTTCGCTCGCCCCGGTTCTCCCGAGTTTTGTTCTTGTCAGGGAGGCCGCTGCGGGTTGTTGATGCCTTGGACTGGTGGCTGAGGGACACGGGTTGGCCGCCGGAGGGACTGTTTCGCCGGTTCGGCGCCTCGGTTCGGCCACCCAACCTGTTATGTGTGCCATGGGGCTACCTAGTTCGACCACCGGAGAAGCGGACGTGCGGGACTTTGGACTCTGGTGAGCCACCTGGTCCGCCTCCTTTGACCATCGGTCGACATGAACTGTCGGGGGGTGGTAGTGGTCCCTGGGTTTGTCTCTGTATTTGTGCTTTTTTTTTTTTCTTCGTCCTGGTTATTTTGTATCTGGCATATGTATAGTCTGGTTGAGCGGTATGCTCCGTTATTGTTTCATGTATAGTTTGGTTTGAGCGAGTAATGCTCTGTTTTTGTTTCATATAGTCTGGTATGAGCGGGTAATGCTCTGTTTTTGTTTTGTTTTTTTTGTCTCATGTTAAGTCTGGTATGAGCGGGTAATGTTTTGTTCTTGTATTTAGTTAATCTGGGCTCTGTTTTTTGAATATTTGGTGTTTTTGTTTCAGTAGTCTGTGATTTTGGTCTGAGTTGTTGCCTTGTCATTGTCTTGTATGTTTTTTTTTTGTGTCTTGTTCATAGGTTGGTTTCTCTCCCTCCGCACCTGTCCCCCAACCTCCCACCCTGGGGGGGCGGGGGGGCAGGGTGGTTCCTTGGGGCGTTTGGAGTCCGCCCGTGGAGGGAGGATACTGTTATGACCTGAGCGCCGGTTCTGATCGCGCTCGGGCTAAGTTATTCTCGCTGCCGGCTTTGACAGCTACGGGCTGTATTCTGGCCTCACCGGGCTCTTATTGTGAAGGTGCTCGGTGGGGCTTCCGCCTGTCAACGGCCAGTCAGCTGATTGTCATTACCGTCGTTAGTGCTTCGCCCTTTTAAGCCCGGCACTGACGACGGTAAGGGGCAGGATTAGCGGTCTACTTTCTGTCAACATCTCGTTTTGCTTGTCAAGTCTGGGTCTACGCCTCGTCATGTTTGAGAGTGTCGTGAGACCTTCATGTCAGGTTCATCTTCTTAGTTTTGTCACAGTTAGCTCGTAGCGGCTGGGTTAGCCCTACGAGCCCAAGTCTAGGTCTTGTGTGTATTTGCCCTAAGGGGTTCATAGTTGTGTTTTGTTACGTCTGAAAATAAATAACATCTTAGCCAAACTCTCTGGTGAACTCTGTGGCGTCTCTTGGTGATCCGCGAGGATCACCACATGACATGGTCGCTGCACTAGAGCTTCTTTAGCCTCTTCAGTGAGATCTCCAGGGTTGTTTGGTAGTTGGTCAAAGTGGTCTGCAAATCTGTCCAGGATCTTGTCTTTCTCCTGCAAAACCGTTTCACTATCCATAGCCTTTTGTTGGATCAATCCTCTTGGTTTAGGGCCGTAGATTTCTCTCAAACCTGTGAAGAATGTTTTCATGTCCTTCCTGTCTGCTGCAGTTTGAAGTTCCTCCTCTTTTTCATCCCACCAGTTGGACTTCAGCTCTCTGGTGCACTTCTGTAGCTCACTCTGAGCCTTTGAGTATTTCTTCTTCTTTGACCTTGTGCTACACTGTAGGTTTTCCTTCCTAGCTGTATTCCTCGCTTCTAGTAGTTTCTTCAGGTGTTCATCATGCTCATCAAACCAATCTTGATGTTTCCTCTCAGGGTGGCCTAATAAATCACTTGCAGTCTGTTACATCGTATCCTTCAGTGTTGCCCATTTCTCTTCTATGTCATTCTCTGAGTTGTTGCTGTCCCAGTCTTTCAAGTTTTCATCCATTTCCTGTGTAAGTTCTTCCTGCTTCTTTTGGCCTTTCAGTGCACTAGTGTTTAGCTTCCGTGGTGGCTTCGCACCCGTGCTGCAGTGGTGTTTTTGTCTCCAAATCCTTAATCTAGATCTCAGCATAACATGATCAGTACCACAATCTGCGCCTCTCATTGCTCTGGTGCCCAATACATCCCTTATGTCTTTCTGCCTTACTATGATGTAGTCTAATAAGTGCCAGTGCTTGGATCTTGGGTGCATCCATGTCTTCTTGTGTGTGTCCTTGTGCTTAAATAGAGTGTTGGTTATTACAAGGTTGAACTCTGAACATAGTGCAAGTAGAAGTTCTCCATTAGCATTGCACTTGCCTACGCCATAACTGCCTAGCACTCCTTTCCATTTCTCGGTGTCCGAACCAACTCTGGCATTAAATTCTCCAACGAGTATCAGCCTGTCATCAGTCGGTACACGCCTGATAGTCTCATGTAAATCACTGTAGAACTCTTCCTTCACCTCCTCTGTGTCTTTCATTGTTGGGGCATGTACACTGATGAGTGTGGCATACATCTTCCGCTGTAGTGGGAGTCTCATAGTCATTATCCTGTTGTTGATTGGCACTGGTTCCTCATCAAGCATTGCTGCTATGCATTTCCTAACTGCAAAGCCTACTCCTGCTTCTCTCCTTTCTTGAGTTGATCACTCCCACTCCAAAAGAAGATGTACCCATGGTCTTCCAAGCTGTCATTGCCGCCAATCTATCACACTTGTGCGCACAACTGCCTGCCATCTCCATCTGCCTATTTATTCCATCAGGGCCAGTGCTCAGTGCGGAGTCGTCTGGTTCCCAACCAAGAATCCTGCTACGCCAGCCTTCGAGCTTCCCAGCTTCGCTGTGTATCTTCACGTCAGCTTCCAAGCCATTGCTGTTCTCTGTCCGGGCCTGCACCTCCCGGACCACCAAGCAACAAGTAAGCCACCACGCTTTCCTTTCACCCTGTCAGCTTCCCCTGTGCACAGGCGGAGATCCGTGGCGGCGGACCATTCCCTTCCCGGTGGCGGACAATCAGCCTCCCTCGCCAACATCCGGCTCACCGGCCACCTGCGGGCACTATCTTCCTGGCTGCAGCTTTGGCGCTACCTGGGCTACGCTCTACCACCTCTGACAGTAAGCACAGTTGCATCCCAAGAGCCTAACAAGCCAAGCTGTTACTAACGGCCTCTGTCTTTTTCCAAGGTTGCCAGGTCGTATGGTGCTCTGCCGGCCCAGCTGGAATTCCAGATCGCACTACACTACACTACACTACACACCCAGCATACACGCATCCACTCACATACACTTATCCAATAAACAAGTTAATTGCATTTACCATGAGTCATGTCTGCTTTGTGGGTCACCAGTACCATATCAGTACGACTCCGCCAGAGTGACCCCGCAGACAGCGTGCTAGCGTGCAGGATGAACAGCTTAGAGACTCAGGTAGATCAGTTAGCCCACCAACAGCAGGTGATGCTAACCCAGTTAGCCCGCATCACAGACAGACTAGATCGGTTGGTCAGCCCACAGGGTTTCCCTGCAGCCTCAGCTAGCTCCTCCGCTCCCGCTGGCTCCACTGCTAGTTCTACCCTTAGTCCACCCACTCTGGGCCCCACTTGTCAGCTTACTCCTGTCCCGACTCCAACCCGTTTTAGGGGTAATTTGGGGGAAACCAGGGGGTTTCTCATGCAATGCAACACTGTATTCCAACAGGTACCCGGGGATTTCCCCACTGACCAGAGTTGCATAGTCTATGTGATTAATTTGTTAGAGGGAAGGGCTTTAGCTTGGGCATATGCGGTGATGGCTAGGGCTAATTATGCTTTGCTAACATATACTCAGTTCGTACATGAATTTCAGGAGGTATTTGGCCACTCGGACTGGGAAGACAGGTGCCGACCTGCCTCAAATCCTCCACCATCATCCCTGTCCCCAAGAAGCCACGGATCACTGGACTTAATGACTACAGACCTGTAGCGCTCACCTCTGTAGTCATGAAGTCCTTTGAGCGCCTGGTCCTGCCCCACCTCAAGTCCATCACCACTCCCCTCCTGGACCCACTGCAGTTTGCCTACCGAGCCAACAGGTCTGTAGACGACGCAGTCAACATGGCCCTCCACTCCATCCTGCAGCACCTGGACTCCCCGGGAACCTACGTCAGGATCCTGTTTGTGGACTTCAGCTCCGCATTCAACACCATCCGCCCCGCTCTGCTCCGGGACAAGCTGTCCCTGCTCAACGTGCCTGACTCCCTCTGCAGGTGGATCACCGACTTCCTGACGGACCGGAGGCAGCATGTGCGGCTGGGAAAGACTGTCTCAGACTCTGCTAGCATCAGCACCGGATCACCCCAGGGCTGTGTACTTTCCCCCCTACTCTTCTCCCTTTATACCAACTCCTGCACCTCCAGCCACCAGTCTGTCAAGTTGATCAAGTTTGTGGACGACACCACCCTCATCGGGCTCATCTCCAACGGCGACGAGTCCCCCTACAGGAGAGAGGTGACCCAGCTGGCGTCCTGGTGCAACAACAACAACCTGCAGCTGAACGCTCTGAAGACAGTGGAGATGATTGTGGACTTCAGGAAAGTCACAACCCCTCTGCCCCCCCCTCACCCTCACAGGGTCTCCCATCACCTCTGCTGATTCCTTCCGCTTCCTAGGCACCACCATCACCAGGGACCTCAAGTGGGTGCCGACCATCAGCTCCCTCATCAAAAAGGCCCAGCAGAGGATGTTCTTCCTGCGGCAGCTGAGGAAGCTCAAGCTACCCACCAAGATGTTAGTGCAGTTCTACACAGCCATCATTGAGTCCATCCTCACCACCTCCATAACCGTGTGGTACGCAGGAGCCACTGCCAGGGACAGACTAAGGCTGCAGCGCGTCGTGCGCACTGCTGAGAAGGTGATCGGCTGCAAGCTCCCATCTCTCCAGGATCTGTACATCTCCAGGACCCGGAAGTGTGCAGGCTGGATCATAGCCAATCCCTCACACCCTGGTCACGTACTGTTTGCCCCTCTCCCCTCAGGTAGAAGACTTCGGTCCATCCAGACTAAAACCTCCTGTCACATGAACAGCTTCTTCCCCTCTGCCATCAGACTGCTGAACACTAAGTGACTTATTGACTCTCGTGCACTATGTACAGCAGCTCAGCCAGACTCATGTCAATCATCACTGTTTTCTTCCTGCATTACCGACTGCACTATATGGTTCTCCACATTATCTGCTGCTCGCTAATATATTTAAACTGCTGACTAGTATTACTCATTCTTATTCTACACTTTATTGCATGTATAGTTTATTTCTTTTATTTTATCATGTTTAATGTTGCAGCATTGCACCGAGACAAATTCCTAGTTTGTGTACTACATGAACAATGGCAATAAATCTGATTCTGATTCTGATTCTGATTCTGAAGACATGCTTACCTCCCGGTTGTTAAAGCTCCGGCAGGAGTTGAAGGCCTTCGCCGACTATTCCGTGGACTTCAGGGCCATGGCTACGGAGGCTGGGTGGGAGGATGCCTCTCTATGTAGTATTTTTATTAGGAGTCTGAGCCCTAGCCTACGGGACGAGCTGGCCCATTTGGAGAAGCCCTCTACGTTGCATGAGTTAATCTCCCTGGCTATCAGTATTGACAACCGACTGAGGGAGCGGGCGGCCAAACGAAGAACTTCCTGTCACTCGGGTGGCCTGTCTCGCCGCTCCCTCCAGCCCCTCTAGCTGGCCCTCCCGTCTGCTGGTTCCCGGAAGACCAGGAACCTATGGTTATGGGTGGTTTCAAGCTTTCATTTGAGGAGAGACAGCGCCGCTGGGAGTTGGGGTTGTGTGTTTATTGTGGGAGCGAGGAGCATGAGCTCGAGTCCTGTCCCAAGCGGCCAAAAGGGGGAGTCCGTGCGTCACAGTAGGGGGTCTCACGGACTCAACCTGCAGTAATCCCCTCACTTGCTTTTTGATTCCCATTCACTTTAGTTATGGACACAAGGAGGTTACCACACATGCACTCATTGTCTCAGGGGCCAAGCAGAGCTTTATTTCAGGTAGCCTGGCAACCCGGCTGGGGCTTCCTATGCTGCCGTTAGAGACCCCAATCAGGCTCATAGCGTTGTCTAAAGCCCTGTTGGCCACAGTCACTCATCGGACCGCCCCAGTGTCAGTCATTATTTCAGGCAACCATCGGGAGGAGTTAGGGCTGTACATCTTACCTGTGTCGTCCACTCCAGTCATCCTTGGCTATCCCTGGCTTTGTCTGCATAATCCCTCCATTGACTGGCGTTCGGGGAGTGTGGTTTTGTGGAGCTTGTTTTGCCTGAGTGCCTGTTTGCAGTCTGCTGCATGCTCGCCTGCCATACCTCTGGGTGCACCTGCCTCTCCTCCTCCCGACCTGTTGAAAGTGCCACCTGAGTATCATGATTTAGGGGCCGTGTTCAGTAAATCCCAGGCCCTTTCCCTTCCCCCTCACCGCCCGTATGATTGTGCAATCAACCTCCGGGCTGGTGCTCCGCTGCCATCCAGCAGACTATATAATCTGTCTGAGCGCATGGCTATGGACTCTTATATCAAGAAGTCCCTGAGTTTGGGCATAATTAGACCTTCATCATCGGCGGTGGGGGCGGGTTTTTAATTTGTCGGGAAGAAAGATGGTTCTCTCAGGCCCTGCATCGACTTCCGTGAGCTCAATAACATAACTATCAAGGACAAATACACTCTCCCGCTCAGCAACTCAGTGTTTGATTCCCTCCAGGGGGCCTGTTATTTCAAAAAGTTAGACCTGCGCAACGCCTATCACCTGGTGTGGATACAGGAGGGGGATGAGTGAAAGACAGCCTTTCGGACCCCTAGTGGGCATTTTGAATATTTGGTCATGCCGTTCGGGCTGACCAATGCCCCGGCCGTCTTCCAACGACTTATCAATGATGTTCTAAGAGACTTTTTGGGCACATTTGTGTTTGTTTACTTGGATGACATTCTCATCTTTTCACAGCCCATGGAGGAACATCACGTGCACATCAGGCAGGTTCTGCTGTGGCTGCTGGAGAACAAGCTCTTCGTGAAGGCGGAGAAGTGCGAGTTCCACGTTTCCCGGACCTCCTTCCTCGGCTTCATCATCGCCCATAAGGAGATCATCCTGGACTCAGCCAAGGTGAAGGCAGTGGTGGAATGGCCCACCCCCTCGTTTAGGAAGCAGCTCCTATAGTTCCTGGGATTCGCTAATTTCTACCACCATTTTGTACAAGACTACAGCCACATTGCCTGCCACTCACCAATCTGACTTCCACCAAGGTACCTTTTCAATGGACGGAGGAGGCGGACGCTGCGTTCTCTCTCCTGAAGGACAAGTTCTCTTCTTCGCCTATACTGATGCAGGTGGACCCCGCTCGCCAATGCCTGGTGGAGGTGGATGCCTCTGACTCGGGGGTTGGGGCCGTCTTATCCCAGCGCTCCCCAACAGACGGTAAGATTCGCCCCTGCACGTACTTCTCCCGCCGCCTGTCTCCAGCTTAGCGCAACTACGACATCAGCAATAGAGAGCTGCTGGCAATCAAACTTGCCTTGGAGGAGTGGCAGCACTGGTTGGAGGGAGCGTCGCAGCCATTCATCGTCTGGACCAACCTCAAAAATGTGGAGTACCTTCGGACGGCTAAGCATCTGAACGCCTGACAGGCCCGCTGGTCGCTCTTCTTCGGACGGTTTAACTTCACCATTACCTACCACCCCGGGTCGAAGAATACCAAGCCCGATGCCCTGTCTCATCAGTTTGCCCCAGAGATGGCAGAGAAGGCCGAACACCCCATTCTCTCCTCATCGTGTGTCATGGGCGCCCTCTCGTGGGGTATTAGGGACAAGGTCCTAAGGGCACAATCTAATGAGGACTAGCCGGGGGGGTGGGGGGTGGTTATTCATTCCTTGGGCTGTCCGGGGGGAAGTCATTCAATGGGGTCATACGTCCAAATTTGCTTGTCACTCGAGAAGGGCGCACACGGTGGCGCTCCTGCAGCGGTCGTTTTGGTGGCGGTCTCTCCAGAAGGACGTGGGGGACTACATCCAAGCCTGCCCTCAGTGTGCAACTGGTAAGACATCCTCTTCACCACCGGCTGGGCTGCTTCATCCCCTTCCCATCCCGGGCAGGCCATGGTCACACGTGGCTTTGGACTTTGTCACCGGTCTGCCCACGTCCAATCACTACACTACCATCCTCACGCTGGTTGACAGGTTCTCCAAAGCCGCCCATTTCATCCCTCTGCGGGGGTTGCCCACGGCCAAGGAGACGGCTGATCTTCTGGTCCAGCACGTTGTTAGGCTGCATGACATTCTGCGGGACGTCGTCTCTGACCGAGGTCCCCAGTTTATCTCCAGTGTCTGGCGGTCCTTCTGCACTGCATTGGGGGCCACGGCGACTCTGTCATCCAGTTATAACCCACTGACCAACAGACAGTGCGAGCGAGCCAACCAGGAGGTGGAGGCGGCGCTGCGGTGCGTCGCGACCTCCAACCCATCATCGTGGAGCATGCACCTCCCTTGGATTGAATACGCTCACAACACTGCTGTATCGACAGCCACCAGCATGTCTCCCTTCGAAGCCTCGTTGGATTATAATCCCCCGCTGTTCCCGGAGGAGGAGGGGGACATCGCTGTTTCTTCGGTTCGTGCCCACCTGAGGTGTTGCCGGCAGATCTGGAGGACCACCAGGGCGGCACTACAATGGACGGCGGAACGCAACACCATGGTGACCAACCAGCACAGGGTCCCAACTCCCGCCTACCGGGTGGGTCAGCAGGTATGGTTATCTATGAAACATATTAATCTGAAGGCTGAGCATAGGAAAACATCTCAACGGTTCATTGGTCCTTTTTCTATCAGCCAGATTGTTAACCCTGTATCTGTGCACCTGACTCCCCCCCCCCTCCACATCTGCCCAACCTTTCATGTGTCGCAGGCGAAGCCCATCTGCTCCAGCCCTTTGTGTCCTCCTCCCAGGTCTCCACCTCCACCGATGGTGATCAATGGCGACCCGGCATGGCCAGTCACCACCATATTGGACGTGCTTGCTACCGGATAACCATGAAAACCGGTACTACCTGTCTCATGGGTCTGGCCGTCGGCAAATCAACCAGCATCCCCGCCCTTCCGAGGGGGTGGAGGGTGAAACACGGCATCCTGGCAGAACTAAAAACAATATCTGTCACAGGTCTGTGATGGACCACTCCCAGTTACACAGGGTGAGACTGGACATCCTGGCAGATAAACACATCTGTCACAAGGTCTGTGGTGGACTGTGCCAGTCGGTGCATTGTGACATGCACTACACAAAGAGCAGAGATAAACAAACCTATCATCTGGTCAGTCACTGCAACAGATACTGGAGTCAGTTTGTCTCGGCTTGTCCTTGCCACTGATATTACCTTTATCTGCCAAGAATGTGCTGCTAGTCCAGCAAAAGCTAGCAGTACTCAAATACTTTGCAAGCAGTTTCATGAAATGGTCAATCAGAAAGCAACTCATACTGGCTCGGATGCTGTCTGGGCTTACAAGGTCTGCGCTGATCTGTTCACACTCTGACAGGCAGCGAAAAGTAAGCTAGGAGCAGGAAGAAAAAAGAAGAGGAAAACAGCAACCTTGTGTGTAGCAGAATGGAATGTATGCACTCTGTTGGACAGAACAACATCACAGCACCCAGAAAGACAGACCGCGCTTGTGGCCCTGGAAATGGACAGGTACAATGTAGACATAGCTGCATTTAGTGAAACAAGATTGCCTGGATATGACGGCTTGGAAGACCATGGGTGCATCTTCTTTTGGAGTGGGAGATCAACTCAAGAAAGGAGAGAAGCAGGAGTGGGCTTTGCAGTTAGAAAGGAGATAGCAGTAATGCTTGATGAAGAACCGGTGCCAATCAACGACAGGATAATGACTATGAAACTCCCACTACAGCGGAAGATGTATGCCACACTCATCAGTGTACGTATATGCCCCAACAATGACCAACACAGAGGAGGTAAAGGAAGAGTTCTACAGTGATTTACATGAGACTATCAGGCGTGTACCGACTAATGACAGGCTGATACTCGTTGGAGATTTTAATGCCAGAGTTGGTTCGGACACCGAGAAATGGAAAGGAGTGCTAGACAGTCATGGAGTAGGCAAGTGCAATGCTAATGGAGAACTTCTACTTGCACTATGTTCAGAGTACAACCTTGTGATAACCAACACTCTTATTTAAGCACAAAGGCACACACAAGAAGACATGGATGCACCCAAGATCCAAGCACTGGCACTTAATAGACTACATCATAGTCAGGCAGAGAGACAGAAGGGATGTATTGAACACCAGAGCAATGAGAGGCGCAGACTGTGGCACTGATCATGTTATGCTGAGATCTAGATTAAGGATTTGCAGATGAAAACAGCACTGCAGCACAGGTGCGAAGCCACCACGGAAGCTAAACACTGAAAGGCCAAAAGAAGCAGGAAGAACTTACACAGGGAATGGATGAAAACTTGAAAGACTGGGACAGCAACAACTCAGAGAATGACATAGAAGAGAAATGGGCAACACTGAAGGATACGATGTAACAGACTGCGAGTGATGTATTAGGCTACCCTGAGAGGAAACAGCAAGATTGGTTTGATGTGCATGATGAACATCTGAAGAAACTACTAGAAGCGTGGAATTCAGCTAGGCAGGAAAAACTACAGTGTAACACAAGGTCAAAGAAGAAGAAATACTCAAAGACTCAGAGTGAGCTACAGAAGTACACCAGAGAGCTGAAGTCCAACTGGTGGGATGAAGAAGTGGAGAAACTTCAAACTGCAGCAGACAGGAAGGACATGAAAACATTCTTCACAGGTTTGAGAGAAATCTACGGCCCTAAACCAAGAGGATTGATCCAACAAAAGGCTATGGATAGTGAAACGGTTTTGCAGGAGAAAGACAAGATCCTGGACAGATTTGCAGACCACTTTGACCAACTACTAAACAACCCTGGAGATCTCACTGAAGAGGCTAAAGCTCTAGTGCAGCGACCAGCTGTATCAAGTCTGGATGAACCACCAAATTTTGTTGAACTAATTGCAGCTATCAGGACAACACAGGATGGTAAAGCTCCAGCAGAATTCCAGCAGAAGTGTGGAAATTTGGTAGTGTTCAGCTGACCAACTGCCTGCACAAGCTCATCCAAGAGATATGGGATGCTCAGAAAGTACCTCAAGACTGGAAGGATGCAAGTATTGTGCCTTTGTTCAAGAAAGGTGACAGGAAGGATTGTGGAAATTATCAAGGTATATCACTACTAGCCACTGTTGGTAAGATTCTCTCACGTGTACTACTTAACAGACTCAGTGAATACATCTTGCAGAATGTACTACCGGAAACTCAGTGCAGCTTCAGAAGTGGAAGAAACACAATGGACATGATTTTCTGCTTGAAACAGGTTCAAGAAAAGTGTATCGAACAGAACATGCCGCTTTATGTAGTCTTCATAGACTTCAGTAAAGCCTTCCATACTGTTTCTCGACAAGGACTTTGGCAGGTACTCAAGAAATATGGTTGTAGAGAGAAGTTTGTCAGCCTGATCGAGGCACTCCAAACAGGTATGCAAGCAAACGTGGCAATGAGTGGTTCAGTATCTAAAGACTTTTCAGTAAGCAACGGGGTGAAACAATGGTGTGTGCTGGCACCTACACTCTTCTCGCTATATCTGGCAACAATGCTTGAGGGGGCCTTCAAAGACACTTCAGAAGGAGTATACATTCAAACAAGGAAAGAAGCAGACTTGTTCAATGTGGCACAGTTTACAGCCAAGCCTAAGATGTCGATAAAGATAGTAAGAGAAATGTTCTTTGCCGACAGCAGTGCTCTAGTTGCACACAGCGTGGAAGATATGCAATCTTTAGTGGAGAAATTTGCAAAAGCAGCTAGCCAATTAAGCCTCCAAATCAACATCAAGAAGATAGAGTGCCTTTATCAACCACCAAAGTTCCAATTATCACCATCAGTACCAGAAGAGATCAGTATTGGTACAGAGCCACCAGTCAAGTGCAAGACTTTCAAGTACCTAGGGAGTACTGTTTCAGAGAATGCTAGGCTGGAGGATGAACTATCTCTCAGAATGGGAAGAGCGAGCGCTTTGTTTGGAAACTTGAGGGAGAGACTGTGGAACAATCGACATGTGTCAATCCATGTGAAATGAAAAATGTACAGAGCGACAGTACTGGCTACTCTATTCTACGGTGCTGAAACTTGGACTGTCTACAGAGTGCAGGTGAAGAAACTCCACGCGTACATGATGAGACACCTTCGAGCCATAATGAACATCTCATGGAAAGACAAGATAACCAACATAGAAGTGTTGAAACGAGCTGGTCAACCATCAATGGAGGACATGCTAATACAGATGAACCTGAGATGGCTCGGACATGTTGAGAGGATGGACCACGAGCGTCTCCCTCGGCAGTTACTCTACTCACAGTTATGCGAGGGCAAACGCAATCAGGGTAGACCAAGGCTCAGATTTAAAGACGCTGTAAAAAGAAACTTGAAGAAGTTGGACATAGACAGGAGTTCCTGGCAGCAGAAGGCTAAGGACAGAGCTGTGTAGAGGAATCTGATCAGACCTAAATGAAACAGTCATTGTCACCCATGACAGACAGCTATGATGATGATGATAATGATGACAATAATCTAATCTAGAGCTAACAAAAGTGTGGATTGGATTCTCAGCTTCACACTGAGACAAGATGCTTCTAATCTTGGCAATATTACGCAAATGATAGAAGGCAGTCTTAGAAACAAGTTTAATATGTGAATTAAAAAACAGATCTTGATCAAAAATAACTCCAAGGTTCTTCACAGAACTATTAAGAGAAAGAGTAACCACATCCAAACTAAGAGTTTGGTTTGGAAAGGTATTTCTGAGGTTTTTTGGAACAACTAGAATGACTTCAGTCTTATCTGAATTTAATAGCAAGAAATTACAAGTCATCCAAGCTTTGATTTCCTTAAGACAGGTCTCTAACTTGGCTAATTGATTACCATCATCTGCCTTCATTGACAGGTATAATTGTGTGTCATCTGCATAACGATGAAAATGTATACAGTGCTTTCTAATAATGTTCCCTAGCTGAAGCATATATAACCTAAAAAGAACAGGACCTAGCAAAGAACCCTGTGGAACTCCGTGACTGAGCTTTGAGATGGAAGAAAACTCATAACTGACCAGAACAAACTGGAACCTATTAGATAAATAAGATCTAAACCACTGCAATGAAGTTCCATTAAGTCCAGCATGGTGTTCTAATCTATCAAGTAGAATATTATAATCGATACTATCAAAAGCTGCACTAAGGTCTAATGCAGCTAGGATGCTAGGATTGAAAGAGTCCTGACTCTTTGTCAGCCTGGCTAAAGTGCTGAAAAGAAACCTGGGATTATTCTTGGTCTCTTCTATTAATGCAGGATAATAACTTGTTCTAGCTTTCCTACGAGATTTTTTGTAAATTAGAAGATGATTTCGCCAAGCTAAATAGATTTCATCTAATTTAGGGAGCACCATTTTCTTTCTAATTGACGAGTCTTCTGTTTTAAACTACGAGATTCTATGTTGAACCAAGGAATTAGAAATCTCTTATTAGACTTTTTCTTTTTTTAAGGGGCCACCATGTCTAGAGTCTAATGCAGAGAAGCTGTAACACTATCAACCATGCTAGCAATTACAGAAGGAGCAAGCTCTCCATTGCTGATCTCCATTGTGTTGACACATGACATAGAGGAAACAATCTGCATAAATTTGGTAAAAGCATCTCCGAGAGGCATCTACTGTAGTAATATTTTTCTTTAGGATCCAAATAGTCAGAAATTGCAAAATCAAAGTTTAACAGACAATGGTCTGACAGTACAGGGATATGAGTAGACACTACCAGATTTTCTATTACGATGCCATACGTCAACACAAGGTCCAATGTGTGGTGGAGATAATGGGTAGAATTTCCTACTTTCTGAAAAAAAACCATCGAGTCTAATATTGAATTAAATGCTATATTCAGGCAATCACTGTCTTGTGGTGACCCACCACAATTTACATGGACATTCAATCCTCACACTCAGCCAGCCTGCACTAAGCAGAACAATTTGCATATGGACAGAGAGCCCCTAGGAGACAATAAGAACAATTGACTATTGTTATACATCCCCGGATTAAGGAGAGGATGTCCGGGCGCCAGTTGGTCATGTGAATGATATGTAGTGACTGATATGTATATCAATATGCAAATGTGCTATGCATTCTCTCTGTATAAAAGATGGAATATGGGTGGGCAATATAAGCTGCGGCTTCAGCCATCACCCATTTCGGATAACATTTGTTGAACTGTATAATCAGAGGAGTTATTGCCTAATTTGACCTTGTTGGATTTTTATTTCCCCCTTTTGCTATATTATTCAGTTCCTTTTAACCGGTACTATCCGAAATAAATAAAGATTCATTCATTCATAAATAAATAAAGATTCATTCATTCATTTGAGTTTAAACCACCCGTCACAGGAACAGTTTCTTTCCTCAAGCCATCATCACTCTGATGAACTCCTAACATTCACCTAGTCCTAACTGTTTGCTGTACTCATGACTTTTCATCCATTATTACATTGCACATAAGTCTCACACTGCTTTTTACTTCGTTCACATTATGTCACCGAATCTGATTTCACATTGAAATACTGTATGACTGTATATTTTTTTTTCCATATATTTCTGCAAAGTGTGGATAGTCTGAGTAAATAACTGCATATATTCCTGTATACCGTATATTTGCATCTTTAAAAATAAACTAATCAGCCAAGACATAAAATGAACGAGCGATGACGTCTGGGGAGAAAAATCCCTCCAAGGCCAGAAAATGCTACAATTACCTACTACTCCTTACAGACCCATAAAACAGACAAGAGATTACGTCTTGGGGATGGGGGGGGGTCCTTCATGAAACCGGGCCGTAGTACCAAGGTCCAGTCGCGAACTTGCCCGTCGTCCCCCGAGGACGGACGACAGGAAGTCACGTTACTAAGGGTCCCTCGCTTCGGGTCCGTGACTGCCAATTTCCTCGAGGATGAAAAAAAAACCAAAAGAAGCCCAAGGAGCTCACTCTCTTTTCTATCCCTCTCGCTCGCTCGCTCACTCACTTGCTGGCTCCCTAGCATCTCTACGACATGTCGCTCATGCGTCCATGGACCGGGAGGAAAGAGGAAGAAGAAGACGAAGAAGAAATAGAAGTAGAAGTAGAATCCCCCTCTCCCGTCTTGTCTTCTTCTTCTTTTTCGGTCCCGTACCGGCTCCGCAGTACCATGGGAGTGACGATTACGAGTCGGTATATGCGAAGTGGCACCGCTCCACGGGACCCCGCGGCGATACCGGACTGCGAGCGACTCCCAATGTCCCCGAGAGCCCGCCGAGACAAAGACTGCGGGGACGGCGAGGAAGGACAACGGCAACACGAAGAAGAAGAGGTAGAAGAAGAGGTAGACGAAGAAGACGAAGTAGAAGTAGAATCCCCGTCTCCCGTCGTGTCTTCTTCTTCTTTTTCGGTCCTGTACCGGCTCCGCAGTACCACGGGGGTGACGATTACGAGTCGGTATATGCAAAGCGGCACCGCTCCACGGGACCCCGCGGTGATACCGGACCGCGAGCGACTCCCAACGTCCCCGAGAGCCCACCGAGACAAAGACTGAGGGGATGGCGAGGAAGGACAACGGCAACATGAAGAAGAAGAGGTAGACAAAGAAGACAAAGAAGAAGACGAAGAAGAAGACAAAGGTGAAGAAGAGGAGTCTGATACAGGGGAGGACGATGACGACAACGACGACGACGAGGAAGAAGACGAGGAATCGGACATAGAGGAGGATGACGAGGATGATGAAGAAGAAGAAGAAGAAGAAGAAGGAGAAGGAGAAGAAGGAGGACAGTATCACTATGACTATCGCGACGCTCCCGCGGAATCGATGGCCTCGAGTCAAGGGAACATCACGTGGAGCTCGAGGCCTGCCCTGCAGTCGCGGCAGCGCGGGCGTCAACGTCGGCCTCGACTTCAGCGCCAGGGCCCCACAGGGATGGCGCGCGAGGCCGTAGCGGACGTGACCTCGGCGTTCCTCGCTTACTTTCAGCCCGAGCTGGAGGACGAGGTGATCGCCATGACCAACCTGGAAGGCGCCAGGAGGACGTCGTGAGGGCTCGACGGGTGGAGGCCCATGGATCGGACCGACCTGCGCGCCTACGTGGGACTGCTGATCCTCGCGGGCGTGTACAGGTCGCGAGGCGAGGCGTGCGAGAGCCTCTGGGACGCCGAGAGCGGACGCCCCGTCTTCCGGCCCGTCATGTCCCTCAAGACCTTCCGCTCGTACTCGAGCGTCCTGCATTTCGACGATCGCGACACCAGAGAGGCCAGACGCTATTCCTCTCCTTCCTCTTCTTCTTGTTCCTCATCAGGAGACAAGCTGGCGCCCATCGGGCGCGTGTGGGACGCGTGGCAGAGGAGGCTGTCGCTCCTGTACGAGCCCGGACCCGAGGTCACCGTGGATGAACGACTGGTTCCCTTTAGGGGTAAGTAGCCGTGGTGTTGGGTGAAAAAACAAAACAAAACAAAACAAAAAAAATATATAGAAATCTAATTGCATGTCTCTCTCTCTCTCTCTCTCTCTCTCTCTCTCTCTGTCTCTCTCTCTCCCCCCCAAAAAAAAAATTAATCCACCTTCTCTTGTTCGTTTGTTTGTTTTCTTTTCCTTTGTGTAACCCCCCACCCCTTCCCCAGGTTGCTGTCCCTTCAGACAGTACCTGCCCAACAAGCCAGCCAAATACGGCATCAAGCTGTGGGTGACGTGCGACGCCCGCTCAAGCTACGCGTGGAAGATGCAGGTCTACACTGGCAAACCCGAAAGGTGAAATCTCCCCAAAAAGAACCTGGCCACCCGAGTCGTCCTCGAGCTCACCGAGGGACTGGGACCCGGGCGGAACGTCACCTGCGACAACTTCTTCACATCCCACGAGCTCGCGCGCAGGCTCCTCGCCGAACGGGACCTGACCCTACTGGGGACCCTGCGCGCCAACAGGCCCGAGATCCCGTGAGAGCTGCTCGACGTCATGGGCAGGGCGGTCGGCTCCTCGTCCTTCTCGTTCTCCTCGTCCGAGGCTCCCGACGTCACCCTGGTGTCCTACCTCGCCAAGAGGAACAAGAACGTGCTGCTCCTCACCACCACCGACAGGTACCTGCGAGGCCTGCTGCTGAGTGACCGCGCCGATCGCAAACCCCTCGCGGTGCTCCACTACAATCGCACCAAGGGAGGCGTCGACAACCTAGACAAGGTCGTGGCCACGTACAGCTGCAGGAGAAAAACCTGCCCCTGGCCCCTGGTCCTGTTCCACAACATGGTGGACGTTTCTGCGTACAACGCCTTCGTCCTATGGCGGGAGCTCAATCCCGCGTGGATGGCCGGCAGACGCAACAGGCGCAGGTTGTTCACAGAACAGCTGGGCAAGGCACTCGTGGCCCCGCTCGTGCTCAGGAAGAGGAGGAGAGAGAGGGCGAGGGCGAGGGAGAAGGCGAGGGAGAGGGAGAAGGCGAGGGAGAGGATCCCCCGCCGCGGCGACGACGACGACGACGACCCCGAGGCCGCCTCGCGAGGAGTACCCCCGCGGTCTTTGGAAGAAAAGAGGAAGAGGTGCCACGTGTGTCCCAGGAGCAAGGACACCAAGACCAAAACGGTGTGCCGCGGGTTTCGCTTGCACGTGTGCGGAAGATGCGCGCTCAAGTACTGCCCCGCCTGTGCTCCCGCCAGCTGTGGTCCTCTCGCCTCTTCCTCCTCCTCCTCCTCCTCCTCCTCCTCCTCCGTCGAATAGCAAGTCCTCCACAAACCACCGGGTGGGTAGATCGACTGTCTATTCCTTGGAAAAAAAAATACAAAGGGGGGGTCATATCGACAACATCTCACCCAAAACACAGAGGTGGGGGGGTCTAGTCAACCCCCACCCCTCACCCCAAGTCCTCAACACAAAACCACCCGGAGATCAACTATCTATTCCTTGGAGAGAGAAAAAAAAAAAAAGCAAGCGGGGTCGATATGACCCCCTCAAAAAAATACAAAGGGGGTCCATATGACCCCCTCCGAGGTGGGGTCTAGTCGACCCCCACCCCTCACCCCAAATCCTCAACACAAAACCACCCGGAGATCAACTATCTATTCCTCGACAGTAACACCTCCACCCTGAAGTCCTCAACACAAAACCACCCGGAGATCAACTATCTATTCCTCGACAGTAACACCTCCACCCCGAAGTCCTCAACACAAAACCACCCGGAGATCAACTATCTATTCCTCGACAGTAACACCTCCACCCTGAAGTCCTCAACACAAAACCACCCGGAGATCAACTATCTATTCCTTGGAGAAAAAAAAAAAAGCAGCGGGGGTCGATATGACCCCCTCAGAAAAATACAAAGGGGGTCCATATGACCCCCTCTCATCCAAAACCCCGAGGTGAGGGGTCTAGTCGACCCCAAGACCACCCCCCCGAGACCACCCCCCTCCTTCCTCGACGAACCACGGGGAGATCAGCCATCTATTCCATGGAAAAGAAACAGCGGGGTCGATATGACCCCCTTGAAATATCCAAAAGGGGGTCGAGACGACCCCCCCTCGGAAAATACTCAGGGGGGTCGACATGACCCCTTTCACCCAAAACCCCGAGGTGGGACACCCCCCCCCCCAAAAAAAAAAACCCACTGGCAGATAAACTATCCATTCTTGAAAAAAAAACAAACAAAAAAAACCCAGGGGTCCATATGACCCCCACCCCACCACCATCGTCATGTGGCACGTGGAAACACAAGGGTTAAGGGACAACAATTAGAATACTTGTTAGTGGAAATTTGGATGGGCAAAAGTAATTTTGTGGTTGTAAATTTTTATAATCCTTGCAGAAAGCTTGAAATGAATGCATTAGAATCAATGGCGCAGTGGTTAGCACTGCACCAGCACAGCAACTCACCCTTGGCCATGGGATCCCTGGTTTGATCCCAGCCCCTGACCAACAGTGATCTGTGTGGAGTTTGCATGTTCTCCCCGTGTCTGCGTGGGTTTACTCCGGGATTTCTCCGGTTTCCTCCCACAGGCCAAAAACATGCAGGTTAGGTTAATTGGAGACTCTAAAGTGGCCCTAGGTGTGAATGTGTGTGTGAATGGTTAAGGGGTAGTGCCGTACCGTGGCTGCTTCATCCATCTTGGTGGATGCCCTCAATTTCACCTCTGGGGATCAATAAAGTATACAAAATCAAAAAAAAAAAAAATTCAATAGAAGGGCTGGATGAAAGGAAAATTATACGGATGGGAGATTTTAATGCTCATTATACATCGTGGGGTGGGGATAGGACTGATCATAATGGTCTGGTAATAGAGGAGTTGATGGATAGAGGATATCTGGTATGTTTAAACGATGGATTGGCTACAAGAATCAGTGCTACATAGCAGACAAAATCAGTTATAGATATAACAGTGTCACACTCAATAGCAGATAAAGCTGTCTGGGAGATGAATACAGAATAAACTATTGAAAGTGATCACTATGCAATTGTACCTGTATGTAGGATTGGTGATAGAAATGATATGCTGGCAATAAAATTAGTAGAGTGATGGATGTTTAGCAAAGCAGATTGGAGTAAGTTTGAGTATCTTAGTGACAGAGGTGCGAAGCAGATTTACCTGTGTGATTGCACTGAAAAGCTAAATGAAAACATTACTAATACTATAGTTGAGGCAGCAAAGGAATCAATAGAACAATGATCAGTACGCAGCAAGAAAAAGTCCCTTGGTGGAGAGAAGAATGTAAGAAAGCAATTACAAGTAATATAAAGCCTTTAAAGTGTTCAAGAATTCACTGAATTGTGACAAATTAATACAATATAAAAGGGCACAGGCAATAGTAAGGAGGATAATAAGACAAGAAAAAAGGAAATATTGGAGGAAGTATTATGAATCCATTGGAAGAAACTCTCCTGTTGATAAAATTTGGGGTGTAGAGGATGTGCTCAAGGATGAGGCTGAGTTTATTTCTCAGGTTCAGCTTTATTAACAGAACACATACTCTAACAATCTCCAAGCAAGAAAAAGAGACAGATCAACATCACATCGCTCTTTTATACTCCGGAACATCGAAACTCAAGTCACATGGTGTCTTAGCAAACATACAGTCACACTGTAACCCCTTTGATCCTCCACCATTGTCTCTCAGCCTTCGATGGTCCGAAAATTCCTCCAGGGCTTCTCTCTGAGACAAAGGCCAAATCTCACACCCTCTCAATATCTCCTGCAGACTCAGTCCTTTTGTCCCTCGAGACGTGAAGCACACAATAAACATACAGCAATACATTTGTGGAAAATATGTACCCAACATATGTGCCACATAACCCCCCCCCCCCCCAAACGTCTAATAAGGGACAACATAATCAGAGATGCATGACATAAAAACATTACTGCCTGTCAAATATTAATCCACCAGTTGCCTAGGTCTAAACCTCCTGCCGTATCTGCTGTAAGCTGGCCTTGCTGCTTCTGCAGTGACTTCCTGCACCTGTGGACTAGAACTGTTAACTGATCTCTGTGGGGGTTCTGGAGAATGCCTTCTCGGAGGTCTGCCACGGCGGGGGGCCCTCGCCAACTGCACTTGCTCATCCGCCAAAACAAAAACAGGTTTGAATCTGTCTATACAAATCAACTCCTTCCTGTCTCCCAAGTCTAGCAAAAAATGCTTCTCACCTGTTTCCAGCACTCTGAAAGGTCCATCATAAGGTGGCCGCAAATTTGAGCGATGAGCATCATGCCTAACAAAAACAAACTCTGCATTTTTTAAAGCCTTCGGCACAAAAAGGCATGGGAAACTGTGATGAACGGGGCCAGGAAGCGTGTTTGGTCCCTTGTCGCTCTGCAACAGCTGAGCGGGGGGGTGCAATTTGGCGCAGGATTGTCGGGGAGAAATTCACCGGGTAAACGGAGAGGTTGCGCAAAAACCAACTCAGATGGGGAGGCGTGCAAATCCTCCTTAGGTGCAGAACACAACCCCAATAAAACCCATGGGAGTTTGTCAACCCAATTTGTATCTGTAAGCGATGCTCTGAGGGCTGCTTTCAATGACCTATGAAAACGTTCGCATAAACCATTAGCCTGGGGGTTATACGCGGTAGTGCGGTGGATCTTCACCCCTAGGCTGCGGGCCATCAATGACAAGAGCTCAGAGACAAATTGAGGACCTCTGTCGGACGTTATGTCCGACGGGGCTCCAAAACGCACAACCCAAGATGTTAAAAACGCGTGCGACACTTCCTCCACTGTGGTTGATGCCAGAGGAACCGCTTCTGGCCAATGCGTGGTGCGATCCACCATCGTCAAAAGGTGTGTGTGCCCTTGTGACAATGGGAGGGGGCCCACCAAGTCGACATGCACATGATCAAAGCACTTAGCCGGGATGTGAAAAGGCTCCAAAGGAGCTCTAGTGTGCTTGTGTATTTTGGCTCGCTGACATGCTACGCAGGCTGCTGCCCATTCCTTGACCTGTTTGCGCAACCCCGGCCAAACAAATTTCTCCCCCACCATCTTGATCGATGCACGCACCCCCAGGTGCACCAGAGAATGGACCGAGTCAAAAACGCGGCGGCGCCACGCAGCCGGTACAACGGGGCGCGGCCGCCCCATGGAGACATCACAGATTAGGGGGGTGCATACCAACTTGCAGCACCCTGTGCTCCAGCCTTAACCCTGTTGGTCCAGACTGGAGCGCGCGCACATCCGCATCACTAACCTGCTCCGCGGCCATGGCTGCATAATCTAAACCTATGTGGACAGGGGCTGTGTGTGCTTCCGCGCCGCTACCCTGGCCCGCGGCCACGGCTGCCGAGTCTGCCCCCATAGGGCCTGGCGCCGTTACAGCACACGAGAGACAGTCTGCCACTACATTATGCTTACCTGCGACATGCTGGATATCGGTGATGAACTCTGATATCGCGGCCAGCTGTCTTTGCTGCCGGCCTGACCAAGGTTCTGAAATCTTGGCCATCGCAAACGTTAGCGGCTTGTGGCCCACAAACGTGGTGAAATGGCACCCCTCCAGCCAGAACTGGACATGGCGGATGGCCAAGTGTAGGGCCAAAAGCTCCCTGTCGAACGCGCTGTATTTTCGCTCATTATCATGCAAGGTTTTGCTGAAAAACGCGAGCGGCTGCCAGACCCCCGCAACAAACTGTTCAACGACCGCCCCCACCGCTAAATCAGAAGCGTCAGTGGTGAGCGCCATGCGGGCTGTTGGGACTGGGTGTGCCAACAAAATCGCGTTTGCCAGGGCTGATTTGACTTGGGAGAATGCGCGCTCCCGCTCCGGAGACAATTCGATTTTATTTGTGGGTTTTTGTTTCTTTAGTGCAGCGTACAATGGTTGCATGAGCTGTGCTGTGCTTGGGAGGAAACGGTTATAAAAATTAACCATCCCCAAAAACTCCTGTAACGCTTTGACCGTCTGAGGTCAGGGAAAATCTGTTATTGCGCGTACTTTATCGGACAGAGGGACCGCCCCTTCTGGCAAAACGCAATGCCCCAAAAAATCAATTTGTACCACCCCAAACTGGCACTTCGCTGGGTTAATTATTAACCCATGCTCTGCCAGCCTCCGAAAAACCTCTGTGAGGTGGCTTTCGTGTTCGTCTTCAGACGTATTGGCTACCAGTATGTCATCCAAGTAGACGAACATGAAAGGGAGGTCACGTAGAACCACGTCCATCATCCGCTGGAACGTCTGCGCGGCACCCTTGAGTCCAAAAGGCATGCGCAAAAACCCAAAAAGCCCGAAAGGAGTTATTACCGCTGTTTTGGGTATATCTTGAGCGCCCACTGGGACCTGATGGTAACCACGCACCAAGTCTATTTTAGAAAAAATGCGTGCCCCCGCCAAGTGAACCGAAAAATCTTGGATGTGCGGAATCGGGTAGCGGTCGTGCGCTGAGGCGTTATTCAACCTGCGGAAATCACCGCAAGGTCGCCACGAACCATCAGCCTTTGGGACAATGTGTAGTGGTGAAGCCCAGGGGCTTTTAGAACGTGGAATGATGCCCAGTTTTTCCAAGTTGGCAAACTCCTCGCGCACTATGGCCAGTTTAGCTGAGTCCAAGCGCCGAGCTTTTGCAAAAACGGGCGGGCCAGTGGTAGTGATAAAATGTTCCACCCCATGCTTAGCCACTGTCACTGAAAACGTTGGGACTGTGAGTGCTGGGAACTGAGTGAGCAGTGCGTGAAACTTACCATCTGCAGCTGTGATGTTGGCCTGTGCAGTAGGCGGGGCCACCCGGGCTGTGCAGGGAATAGAGTGAAAAGACAGTGCATTAACTAGACGTCTATTAGCAAGATCAACCAATAAACCATGTGAGCACAAAACATCAGCACCTAACATGTTGAAACTGACTGCCGCTATGACGAAAGTCCACTCAAATGTTCGGCCGTGCAGAGACAGAAGCAGGGTCTTCTCCCCGAAGGTCTTAATCGCCGAGCCGTTCGCTGCCGACACCAGGGGACCACTAGACCGGTGCCAGCCGGTCAGCGTAGGAAGGTGTGATAAAACTCAGCTTGGAGCCTGTGTCCACAAGAAAATTCCTTCCTGACCGCGCGTCCGTCAGGTAGAGCAGCTTGCTCCTTTCACCGAGAGCCGCAGCTGCTACTGACTCCCGGTCTTGGTGTTTCCCGAGCGCTTGAACTGGCACGGTGGGATGCACTTGCGTGCCCTCTCGGCAAAACGGCGGTGGTAAAAGCAAAGAACGTCGCCCGCTCGGCATCTCCTGACTTCCGCCGCTGCTGTCGTCAGCGAGTCTGATGCTGCAGTCTCTGGCCCCCTGCCGTCTCTGGGTGTTGCGCCCAGCTCCGCTGCTGCGGTCGTGGCTGTGTGTCGCCAATGGTCATCGACGAGTCGCTGCGCCTCCTGGCCCAGCTCGTGGTAATCTCGGTGGGCTAACAGCTGTGAATTGGCCAGGGTAACTCTCACCGCTGGCGGTAGTGTCCTGAGGAAAAGATGAGTGAAGATAAAGCCATCATCCTCGGCGTCTCTCAAACTCAGCATTTTCGCCATCAGGTCTGCAGGCCTCTCGACCTCGCCCTCAGTCAACGCCAAGAGCTTTTCTGCTCGCTCTCCCAGCGAGGGGGTGAAAGCACGGATGAGAGCAGTTTTCAATGCGCCATACTTGTCATCGTCTGGTGGGTGGTTAACCATGTTCTCCACCCGCTGGGCTGTGTGGCTGTCCAGCTTTGCAACCACATGGTAGAATTTCGTGGCGTCCGCCGAAATTCCCCGAAGGTGGAACTGTGCCTCGACTGTGTTAAACCAGGAGCGCGGGCTATGCTGCCAGAAATCAGGTAGCTGGACTGTGGTAGCTGCATTAGCCTGGCTGGCTCCTGATGAGTCCGGTGCAGAAGAGTCGTCACCGGCCATAATTTGTCGTAGGGTCACCAGTGTAGAGGATGTGCTCAAGGATGAGGCTGAGTTTATTTCTCATGTTCAGCTTTATTAACAGAACACATACTCTAACAATCTCCAAGCAAGAAAAAGAGACAGATCAACATCACATCGCTCTTTTATACTCCGGAACATCGAAACTCAAGTCACATGGTGTCTTAGCAAACATACAGTCACACTGTAACCCCTTTGATCCTCCACCATTGTCTCTCAGCCTTCGATGGTCCGGAAATTCCTCCAGGGCTTCTCTCTGAGACAAAGGCCAAATCTCACACCCTCTCGATATCTCCTGCAGACTCAGTCCTTTTGTCCCTCGAGACGTGAAGCACACAATAAACATACAGCAATACATTTGTGGAAAATATGTACCCAACATATGTGCCACAGAGGAGTAATTAAGAAGATTCAATTCAATTCAATTCAATTCAATTCAACTTTATTTATATAGCGCCATTTCACAACAACAGTCATCTCATAGCACTATCAACTGTAGGGGGGAACCCCCACAGTTGCAGAAAGACCCCAGCAATCAGGCGATCCCCTGTGAGCAAGCACTTGGCGACGGTGGAGAGGAAAAACTCCCTTTTAACAGGAAGAAACCTCCAGCAGAACCAGGCTCAGGGAGGGGCAGTCATCTGCTGTGACTGGCTGGGGGGTGAGGGGATAGAGAAGAAGAAAAGAACAGACATATAGAGAGCAAACAGCACGATGGGGACTCAATCTATGGGAGAGAACAAACAAATGTTAATGACCTGCAAAAAAAAAAAAAATCATAGAGAGTGAGGAAAGGAGTGAGGCCCAGTGCATTACTGGAGGTCCCCCGGCTGACTAAACCTATTAGCAGCATAACTAAGGGAGGGTTCAGAAACACATGATCCCTCCCTAATTGTAGGCTATACCAAAAAGGTAGGTTTTAGCCCTATTCTTAAAAACAGAGATCGAGTCTGACTCCCGAATCCAGATTGGCAGCTGATTCCACAGGAGAGGAGCTTGATAACTGAAGGCTCTGCCTCCCATTGTACTTTTGGATATTCTAGGTATTACAAGTAATCCTGCATTTTGGGAGCGTAGTGCTCTGTTAGGATAATACGGTAGTATCAGATCTTTTAAATAAAAAGGAGCCTGATTGTTTAGAGCTTTGTAAGTAAGAAGAAGGATTTTAAACTTAATTCTAAACTCTATGGGAAGCCAATGAAGGGAGGCCAGAACCGGAGAGATATGATCTCTCTTTCTAGCACCTGTTAAAACTCTTGCTGCAGCATTTTGGATCAGCTGAAGACTTTTTAAAGATGTTTTAGGACAGCCTGATAATAAAGAATTACAATAATCTAATCTCGAGCTAACAAAAGCGTGGATCAGCTTCTCAGCATCACTCTGAGACAAGATGCTCCTAATCTTGGCAATATTACGCAAATGATAGAAGGCAGTCTTAGAAACAAATTTAATATGTGAATTGAAGGACAAATCCTGATCAAAAATAACTCCAAGGTTCCTCACAGAGCTATTAAGAGAAAGAGTAACTGCATCCAAACTGAAAGTTTGATTTGGAAAGGAATTTCTAAGGTTTTTTGGACCAACAAGAATGACTTCAGTCTTATCTGAATTTAATAGCAGGAAATTACAAGTCATCCAAGCTTTGATTTCCTTAAGACAGGCTTCTAACTTGGCTAATTGATTACTATCATCTGGCTTCATTGACAGGTATAATTGTGTGTCATCTGCATAACAATGAAAATGTATACAGTGCTTTCTAATAATGTTGCCTAAGGGAAGCATATATAAACTAAAAGATGAGTGGAATACAAAAGGACTGGAAATATCCTGTTATAAAGACTTAAGAAATTATAGCTATAAGTGATGAGGAAAAGGCCAATGTGATAGTTAAAGAACTGACTAAGATCCACAGTAATGAAAACCAATCGGAGGAAGAAAGAGCAGGGAGGGCAAAGACAAGGAGTCAACATTAAAGCAGTTTTAATAGTGAGGGAAATGATTTGAATAGTCTGAACTCATTAGTCACCCTAAATGAAATGAAAAGAGCAATAAATAAGGTGAAAATAACTTCTCTAGGAAAGGATACAATTAGTTATGCCATGTTAAAGAAACTAAATGATAGCTCACTGGAAGTAATTCTAGAATTATATAATAGAATTTGGAGTGAAGGTAAAATTCCGCATAGTTGGAAGCTTGCAATAATTATTCCAGTTAAAAAACCTGGGAAAGTTCCAACAGTCCCAAAAAATTACAGGTCTAGAGCATTAACCTCTCACTAAGGTAAAATCATGGAGCTGTGGAGAGTGCAAATAACAGAGGCAGACTCTTCGCAGCAGACTACTTTATTCACTCTCACATCAGTCATAACAGAAAAAGCATTTTCACAATACACCAAGGTCTCTCCTTTTATATCCTCCACCCATCTCACATCCGCATGACATCTCGCATCACAGTACATTCAACCCTCCTCCCCCCACTGTCTCCCAGCTGTCCTTCCTGCTACATCACCATAATCTCCCCCATCTCAATAACTATTGTCCTCATCTGTTTACCCTCTGCATCTAGTCTGAGATGATTAACCACTCGTCTGCACCCCCCCCCCCCCGAATGTCAGACCGTGTTTCAGTCCTCACGTCCTTTTGGCTTCAGTCTCCTCCCGTATCTGCTGTAACGGGGGTTCTCCGCCTCTGCGGCACTGCTGTGCTGGTGGGGGGCTCCTGGGGGTGTGTCTGTCTGCGGGTGGACAATGGCGAGGGGGGGGAACCTTCGACTTGGCCGTGTGGCTGTTCTGATGAATCATTTACCTGAGGAGTTCTCCGTGGGGGTCTTCCACGCCGAGGGGCCCGAGCCAACATCACTTGCTCGTCCGCCACCACAACGGCGGGCTTAAGTCTCTCTATGCATATTTTCTCCCGACGACCCCCCAAGTCTAACAAAAAATGTTTGTCCCCTGGTTCCAGCACTCTGAACGGGCCATTGTAGGGTGGGCGCAATGGGGGGCGGTGGGCATCGTGCCTGACAAACACGAATGCCGTGTTCTTCAAAGTTTTTGGCACAAAAGCGCGTGGAAAACAGTGGTGGGCCAGGCCCGGCAGCGTGCCTGTATCTGCGCTATGCTGCAAACGCTGAGACGGACAGTTGTCCGCCACGGGATTATCTGGCAAAAATTCCACGGGGAGCCACAGTGGCTGCGAAAAAACAAGCTCCGCCGGGGAAGCCTCCAAATCCTCTTTTGGTGTGGAACGCAACCCCAACAAAACCCACGGCAACCGGTCTACCCAATTTGCATCCGTCAGCAAAGCCCTGAGCGCTGCTTTCAATGACCTATGGAAATGCTCACATAACCCATTGGCCTGTGGGTTGTACACGGCTGTGCGATGAATTGCAACACCCAGGCTATGGGCCATCGAGGACCAGAGGTCAGAAACAAACTGAGGGCCCCTATCAGACGTGATGTCCGACGGGATGCCGAAACGTGCCACCCATGTTGTCAAAAAAGCGTGCACCACGTCCGCGGCCGTGGTTGCCGCCAGCGGGACTGCTTCTGGCCAGCGTGTGGTGCGGTCCACCACTGTCAGAAGGTGCGTGCACCCCTGTGATGGCGGGAGGGGGCCCCACGAGGTCCACGTGAAGCTGCGCTCTTCCAGCCAGAACTGGAAGTGGCGTATGGCCTGGTGGAGAGCCAGCAATTCTCTGTCAAACGCGTTGTATTTACACTCACTGTCGCGCAAAGCCCTGCTGAAAAAAGCGAGCGGCTGCCAAGAACCGGTGATGCGTTGCTTCACGACGGCCCCTATGGCCACATCCGAGGCGTCAGTAGTGAGCGCTATCCAGGCCGCTGGGTCTGGGTGTGCCAACAGTGCGGCGTTTGCCAGGGCTGTTTTAACCTCAGAGAACGCCTGCTCCCTGCTCCGGAGTCCATTCGACTCTGTCCACCGGTTTCCAATTCTTGGGTGCGGCATACAATGACTGCATGAGCTGAGTTGCGCGGGGGAGGAACCGGTTATAAAAGTTAACCATCCCCAGAAACTCTTGCAGTGCCCTGACCCTCTGAGGCTGAGGAAAATTCACCACAGCGCGCACCTTGTCGGGCAAGGGTATCACTCCCTTGGGTGAGACGCGGTGCCCCAAAAAGTCAATCCCGGTCACACCGAACTGGCATTTCGCCAGGTTGATTATTAACCCGTGCTCCTCCAACCTCCGGAAAACCGTCCTGAGGTGGGTTACATGTTTGTCCTCAGATGCGCTGACCACCAGGATATCATCCAGGTAGACAAACACAAACGGCAGATCGCGCAACACCGCATCCATCATGCTTTGGAATGCCTGTGCCGCGTCTTTTAATCCGAAGGGCATGCGTAAAAACTCAAACAAGTCAAACAGAGTTATTACCGCCGTTTTGGGTATGTCCTCCGCGCGCACTGGGACCTGGTGGTAACCACGGACCAGATCTATTTTAGAAAAAATGCGTGCCCCGGCAAGGTGAACGCAAAAATCCTGAATATGGGGAATCGGGTAGCGGTTGTGCGCTGTGGTGTTATTCAACCTGCGGAAATCTCCATATGGTCACCACGATCCCTCGGCCTTAGGGACCATGTGTAGCGGGGATGCCCATGGGCTGTTTGAGCGCCTGATGATGCCCAACCTTTCCAAGTTGGCAAACTCCTCGCGCGCTATGGCCAGTTTAGCTGCATCCAGGTGCCGAGGTCGTGCAAAAATGATGCGGCCCAGTGGTGGTGATAAAGTGTTCCACCCCGTGTTTAGTGCTGGTCGCCGAAAACGTTGGGACTGTGAGTGCTGGGAACTGAGTGAGCATTGTGTGGAACTTACCACTTAGAGCTGTGACGTTGGCTTGTGTTATTGGCCCAGCCCCTCGAGCTGTACAGGGGAGAGAATCAATAGACATTGCATTAACCAGACGCCTGTTAGCAACATTGACTAGCAACCCGTGTGCACACAGAAAATCAGCTCCCAGGATTGGGAAACTCAATGCCACTATGACAAAAGTCCACTCGTACATACGGCCGTGTAGGGATAAAGTCAGTGTCCTCTCACCAAAAGTCTTAATGTCTGACCCTTTTATGGCTACCAGCTGGGGGCTGCTAGCTCCCGCTAGCCGGTTGGCGTAGGATGGCAGGATGAGGCTCTTTTGGGAAACGGTGTCTACAAGGAACCATCTCCCTGAGCGTGAGTCCGTCACGTAAAGCAGCTTGTTCTCTTCACCGGTGGTCGCAGCTGCTACTGACTGCTAGCCTTGGCGTTTCCCGAACACTTGAATTGGCCCGGTGGCACACATCTGCGTGCGTTCTCTCCAAAGCGGCGGTGGCAGAAGCAGAGCATGTCTCTCTGGCGCTTCCTGGCCCCAGCTGCCACTACCGTCGCCGGCTCCTCGCCTCCGCTGGTCATCTCGCTGGGTTCCGACGCCGCCGCGTTCACTGTGAGGGCTCTGGTGGTGAGGATGATCCGATCTGCCTCCTGGGCTAGTGCACGGTAGTCACGCGCGGCCAGCAATGGCGAATTGGCAAGGACCGCTCTTGCCTCTGTTGGGAGGTTCCGGAGGAAAAGGTGGGCCAACAGAAAATGCCCGTCGTCCGTGCCCATCAACGCCAACATCTTCTCCATCAGTTCGACCGCCGACCCATCTCCTAGCTCGGAGCGCCTCAGGAGCCTCTCTGCTCTCTCACAGTCCGAGATGTTGTAGCGCCGGGTCAGCGCGTCCTTGAGAGCCCCGTATTTGTCATGGGCTGGGGGCTGCTGGAGCAGGCTCGCTACTTGCTGAGATGTGCGAGCATCCACATAGTAATATCTGGTGTCATCTGCCGTTATTCCCCGGAGGGCAAACTGAGCATCGGTGTGGTGGAACCAAGACCGTGGGTCGGGCAGCCAGAAGTCCAGTAGTTTGGCCGAAACAGTGCATGCATTGCTGGGGCTTCCCATCCGGGCCGACTCCGGGGTTCCTGCCTCGTGTTCCACAATTCGTCAAGGGGTCACCAATGTGGAGAGTGCAAATAACGGAGGCAGACTCTTGCAGCAGACTACTTTATTCACTCTCACATCAGTCATAACAGAAAAAGCATTTTCATAATACACCAAGGTCTCTCCTTTTATATCCTCCACCCATCTCACATCTGCATGACATCTTGCATCACAATACATTCAACCCTTCTCCCCCCACTGTCTCCCAGCTCTCCTTCCTGCTAAATCACCATAATCTCTCCCATCTCAATAACTATTGTCCTCATCTATTTACCCTCTGCATCCAGTCTGAGATGATTAACCCCACGCCTACAGAGCGAATGATAGTTGAAAGACTAAACTATTATTTGGAGACGAGAAGCCTATTATCAGTGTACCAAAGTGGGTTTAGGAAAGGCAGGTCAACAATGGACCCAATCATTAATCTAGAGTAAGAAATAAGGAAAGTTAAGCTAACAAGGAAAGAGTGACAGCTGTATTTTTTGATGGTGAGAAAGCATATGGTCTTTTATGGAAAGGAACGATATTAATGAAGATTGGTGCTCTTCTCCTCATCTCAGGCGATTTCAACCACGTTTCACTGTCTCCCATTCTGCCCACTTTCACCCAGTATGTCACATGCCACACTAGAGACAATAAAACACTGGATTTGTTCTACGCAAACACTAAGGAGGCGTACACCTCATCACAACTCCCCCCACTTGGGAGATCGGATCACAACTTGGTTCATCTCCGACCGGTGTACAAACCCCTAGTGCACAGACAACCTCCGGCCATGCACACTGTGGAGTTATGGTCTGAGGAGACAATGGACACTCTAAAGGACTGTTTTGAAGCCACTGCCTGGAAGCAGCTCTGCGATCCACATGGTGAGGACATCGATGGCCTCATTCACACCTTCACAGGCTACCTCAGCTTCTGTGTGGACAAATCCGTTCCCACCAAGACCATACGGCGTCACTCAAACAACAAACCCTGGATCAACCCTGAGATAAAAACACTTCTGAGAGAGAAGAAGAGGATCTTCAGGTCGGGGAACAGGGAGATGCTGAAGTCCGTACAGAGGGAGCTGAGGAGAAAGATCAGAGAAGGCAAGGACAGCTTCAGGAAGAAGATGGAGGACAAGCTGCAACAGAGCGACATCAGCGGGGTCTGGAGAAACCTCAAAACCATCTCGGGGCTCCAGAATACCTCCCCCCAGGCCACGGGGGGCAGGGAGTGGGCGAACAACCTGAATCTGTTTTTCAATAGATTTGACCAACCGCCCTCCCCCCTGTCTGCACAACAACCACTGCTGCCTCTAAGAAATCAAGTCCTGCTACCCACTCCCCACTCCACCGACACCCCCCCCACTCCCAACACACAGCCCCCCATCCTGACCCTGACCAAGACCCAGGTGAGGACGGAGCTGAGGAAGATCAAGGCGAGGAAGGCGTCGGGACCGGACGGCATCAGCGCAAAGCTCCTCAAGTCCTGTGCAGACCAGCTGTGTGGGATTGTGATGTATATCTTCAACATGAGCCTGAAACTGGGGAGGGTACCACAGCTGTGGAAAACATCTTGTGTGGTACCTGTACCAAAAACTTCCCACCCCAAAGACCTGAACAGCTTCAGACCGGTGGCCTTGACGTCCCACTTGATGAAGACCCTGGAGAGACTGCTCCTTGCTCATCTCCGCCCCCTGGTGGAACCAGCGATGGATCCACTCCAGTTCGCCTACCAGCATGGCATTGGGGTGGAGGATGCGGTGAGCTTCCTCCTTCACCGTTCTCTGTCCCACCTGGAGAAGCCCGGGAATATGGTGAGGATCATGTTCTTTGACTTCTCCAGTGCTTTCAACACCATCCAACCGATGATCCTGAAGGACAAGCTGCTGCGCGCAGGGGTGGACCAGCACCTGTCATCATGGATCCTGGACTACCTCACGAACCGGCCTCAGTTTGTGAGAACCCGGGACTGTGTTTCCGACACGATCATCAGTAGCACGGGGGCCCCCCAGGGAACGGTGCTGGCTCCCTTCTTGTTCACTCTTTATACTGCGGACTTCTCACACAACACAACACATTGCCATCTACAGAAGTTCTCTGATGACTCTGCGATCGTTGGTCTCATCTCCAGCGGAGATGAAGCTGAGTACAGAGGGCTTATCCAGGACTTTGTGGACTGGTGCCATCGGAACTGCCTCCAGATCAACGCGAGGAAAACTAAGGAGCTGGTGGTGGACTGCCGCAGGCATGGGCAGCCCCTCACAGCACCAGTAAATATACAGGGAACAGACATCGAGATGGTGACATCCTACAAGTACCTGGGTATTCATCTGAACAATAAACTAGACTGGTCACACAATACTGACGCACTCTACAAGAAGGGACAGCGCAGGCTGTTCCTGCTGAGGAGACTCAGGTCTTTTGGTGTACAAGGGGCGCTGCTGAAGTCATTCTATGACACGGTGGTGGCATCAGCCATCACTTTTGGAGTGGTCTGCTGGGGCAGTGGCATTACTGCAGCCGATAGGAAGAGACTGAACAAACTGATTAAGAAAGCTAGCTCTGTCCTGGGGCAACGCCTTGATCCGATGGAGGAGATAGGAGAGAGAAGGACGGTGGCTAAACTGTCATCTCTGCTGGAGTCCGAGTTCCACCCTATGCAGGACATACTGGATGCACTGAGGAGCTCATTTAGCAGCAGACTACATCATCCCAGGTGCACAACCGAGAGGTTTCGTAGGTCCTTCCTACCAACGGCTGTCAGACTGTACAACCTAAGCAGGGCTGCTCGCAGAGATAGCAAAAAGACGTAACAAACTAATAGTTTTTTTTTTTTTTTTTTTTTTTTTTTTTGAATGCAAAATATGCAATAGACTTACACAATGGTCCTCTCCGGCATACAACTAGGAACATACCGGTCGCTATGGAGGGTGAGAATATGTATGGGCACATAATCATACCATGTAGGATAACTAAATAGACGGTTATGCTGTTTCATCCCACCTAGCAACAATGCTCTGCACTGTGTTTGTTTATATATTTACATATTTATTCCATCTAGCTACAATGCTCTGCACTGGGTGTGTTTATATTTATATATCTATATATTTATTCCATCTAGCTACAATGCTCCGCACTGTGTTTTTTATATATCTACATATTATTCCATCTAGCTACATTGCTCCGCACTGTGTGTGTTTATATACTTGCATATTTATTCCACCTAGCTGCAATGCTCCATACTGTGGGTGTTTATATATTTACATATTTATTCCATCTAGCTACAATGCTCTGCACTGTGTGTTCATATATTCATATATTTATTCCATCCAGCTACAATGCTCTGCACTGTGTGTCTGTGTGTGTGTGTGTGTATATATATATATTTTATAGTAATATGTACATATGTATATTAGCTGCTCTTGCTTGCTTGTTTTTTCTTGCCTTCTGATTGTTGCTCTGAGTGTTGCTATCCCTGTGCTGTTGCAATCCTGGAATTTCCCCGTTGTGGGACTAATAAAGGCTTATCTTATCTTATCTTATCTTGAATTGGGAATTTGCGGTAAAATGTACAGATGGATCAGGGACTTTCTTAATAACAGGAAAATACAAGTTAGAATAAACAGTAGTCTTTCTGAGTGTAAGATGGTGGAGAATTGGGTTCCTCAGGGTAGTGTCATAAGTCCTATCTTATTCTCAATCATGATAAATAACATTTATGAACAAGTAAATTCTAATATAGGAAAGTCATTATTTGCTGATGATGGAACATTATGGGAGAGAGGGAGAAACATGGTGTATTTGGTTAAAAATCTGAAAAAAGCAATTAAAACAGTGGAAGCATGGGTATCTAAATGGGGATTTAGATTCTTGGTGGAAAAAAAACTAAAGTAATTTTCTTTTCACAGAAGAAAATAGATGAAAAGTTCCAATTGGAATTGTATGGTAAAGTACTTGAAAGAGTTGGTGTTGTTAAAGGGTACCTGTGGTGGTCGTGAAAAAAAAGATATTATATTGAGCCCCTGTCTCACGTTCTAGTTCAAGTTTAAGTTGAAATTCATGTTCAAAGCAATTTGATATAAATTCATTGCTGATGTGCTTGTTCAGCTATGTCAGCAAAACATGGGTGCAGCCATACTAGCGGCTACATGGTCTTCCAGGACGCTTCCTGTGACGTAATAAAGTGGGCACCGCGATCTGGATCAATATTGGCTGAGCCTGGAGTGCCCGGATGAGCAGTGGCTTTCGAGATATTCAAATTCAAACGTTTATTTCAAACTCAGGGTTCATATTAAATGCAGAACTAAAACGAGTAGAAAATAAATAAATAAATGCTTAAATTCAGCGGGTCATCTCGTCTGATCTGAGCTCATAATGGCCGCAATACGGCAGATGATTCGGCTCCTCCCTCGCCGCTATACAGAGCGGCAGACACTCGGCGCGTTGCGTTGTGTGTGAGGACCAAAATTCAAACGTTTATTTCAAACTCAGGGTTCATATTAAATGCAGAACTAAAACGAGTAGAAAATAAATAAATAAATGCTTAAATTCAGCGGGTCGTCTCGTCTGATCTGAGTTCATAACGGCCGCAACACGGCAGATGATTCTGCTCCTCCCTCGCCGCTATACAGAGCGGCAGACACTCGGCGCTCTTGTTAAAACAAAAACATACAATGCGATATGGATATCGCAACATGGCGGAATGTAAAGCCTTTGGATGTCTCAATAATAAGCGAAAAAACAAAGATAATCACTTCTTTTGTGTACCCAAACCCAGCTCACCTTGTCAGAAGATCATAGCGGAAAAGTGATTGCGCAATCTCGGAACAGGGCACAGTTGAATCCTTTCAGACGAAATTGTGTTGTGTGTGAGGACCACTTCGTCACTTTAACCCTCAAAAGACCTTTCTGGCTCAAACCTGTAGCCATGTTGGACGAATTCTTCCTCAGAGTCCAACAATTCAGCCATAATAGAACAAAAACACTCACAACAGCACCCTAGTCTCTCATACAGACGGGAGTATTGTCTTTTCAGTAGCAACGGTATGACGTCACTTCCGCATATGTCATGGCGGCGCCCATAGTTTTCATTGGCTGGCCATGCCCGC
Source organism: Pholidichthys leucotaenia (assembly GCA_020510985.1). NCBI lineage: Eukaryota > Metazoa > Chordata > Actinopteri > Cichliformes > Pholidichthyidae > Pholidichthys > Pholidichthys leucotaenia. Next base: position 44,044,235 of record CM035841.1, read on the forward strand.
GGTCCTATTTCAATATATCTCAGGTGGTATATGGCTGGCAACAATTATTTACCCAAAACAAATACCTTTTCCTAATGTTTTCAAGTTAAATGCGTCTTCACAACCACCACAGGTACGCTTTAAATTTCTAGGGGTATGGTTTGATTCCCGTCTCACTTGGCAAATACACATACAAAAAATACTGGATAAATGCAAGAAGACAATAAATATCATGAGGTGTGTAGCTAGTAAAGAGTTGGGAGCGAGTCACAATTCAGTGAAAAGACTACGGTATTTTGATCAGGTCAGTAATTGATTATGGCAGCATAGCATATGAAACAGCAGCAAAAACTCAGTTAAGAAAAATTGAAGTAGTTCAAAATACAGCATTAAGAATATGTTTGAGAACCATTAACACAATTCCAATATCTGTGTTGCTGTCATCATTACCAATTAAGGACAGCTCACGTGCACAATGCAACAACAGAAGGATAGTCAAACACACAAGCAAACATTTGAGAAGTTTATTAAATATCAAAACACAGCACAGCTTAGGGAAAGTGTGGCTCACCAGAGGAATAGCCTGTGGAGAGAGAACGAGATTTGTGAGTGGAGGAATAGAGACAGGGAAAATGGGCGTGACAAATTGCCACTTACGTGGGATAATATGGAGAACCGGCAGGACCCTGAACCAGGGTAGAGTCGAACCAGCAGGGTGAAGGTGGTGGAGTCGGTGGTGCCTGACCAGGTGGAATAAGGTTGCAGCTGAGTGGAGATGATGGGACAGTAAGCACACGCAGTCCCCAGAGATGCACCCACACAATGGCAGCAACCTGGAGAGGAGAGGAGAAACAGGTGAGTACGAAAACTACACCTTAGGGAATAGCACTAGCAATATAAGTACTTTGCTATGGCAGTATACCCAGACGAGCCAGCGTCAGCACACTGAAGAGATGCTCCTTATAAACGCTGGCTGATGAAAGGCAGCAGGTGCATCTCCTCACCCAGGTGTGTTAATGACCTGAGGAGGAAAACAACAGGAAGGAGGGGGTGAGTGCTCACAGCCATGACAGTTGCAGATAGAAATGGGGGAAATGCCATTACATTTAAGGAGGCTTCAGTTAGTATTAATGTATTATGCTAGATTAAAGAGACACTTGTTGTGTGGGGATTTGATATTTGGGGCTGGCCGTAGCCTGGCTGGGGAGGTTGAGGGTGATGACGTCAGGCGGGCTATGGCTAGGGAATATATTGAGTTGTTTTCTATAATAAAATCGGTTCAGTGCTCAGTTGAAGGCGGCTCCGGTGTTGTGTTATTCCAACATAACATTTTGGCTACGGGTATAAACCATGGGAGCATGCATTAAACCACCTCCTCCATTTTTACAGTCTCCGGGCATGCCAGCTATATCATGGGGCCACTGGCAGAAGTCATTCAAAGTGTATGTGGCCACGGCTGGTCTGAGTAGCGCCGATGAACAGAGACGGAGGAGCCTACTCGTTCACTGCCTCGGTGAAGAAGGCCAATGGATATTTTTTGCACTGGGTGGCAATGGGTCACTGAAGGAAGGTTTGGACTTAAAGGACTATTTCTTCCGGGACCATTCCAACATCACGGCACAAAGATATAAATGTTTTGACCACCAACAGTGAGCTGGTGAGTCCACCCAATCCTTCATTATGGAACTGCGCAGCTTAGCAAGAGAGTGCACCTTTGGGCCTATCAAAGAGGAGTTAGTCCGGGACAAGCTAGCTCAAGGTACAAACAACGAGTGGCTGAAAGACAAGCTGACACTGACTGCAGATGTCCTCACACTAGACAAGGTGGTTGAACTGACTAGGGAGATTGAGTCCACCACCCAGCTGGGCCTGCCAGTGCTAGCTAAAAAGAACTTTGCTACTCAAGTTTTCCCTCCAAGTCTGGCCACTAGGAGCATAGCTAACTCTTTGGGGTGGACCCCCAAAAGGTGGCGTACTGTGGCACAGGACAGGGCCTGCACCATCACTACTAAACCATTGGCAGTGGAGTCCGAGAGCATGACACAGGTGTGTGTAACAGGCACAAAGAAGGGACCGTTAAAGTGGTACGTCCTGCAGCTAGATGGAGTTGATGTGCCGCTTATGGTTGACTCGGGAGCCGGCAAGTCCATACTGAGTGTGGCTACATTGAAAAGACTTTTCCTAGGCATAACCATCAATGCAGTGGCAGTGAAAATGTTTGTGTACGGTCACACCGAAAGTGAAATGGTGGGCACAGTCAGCTTCTCTGTGAAATGTGGGTTAAAGATTATTCCCGCGTTCACCTTCCAGGTCTCACGCCAGGGGACCGACTTGCTGGGAATCGATCTGCCGGGTGAATTGGAATTCAGCATTCAGTGGCTCAAAGGTGTTCACAAAGTTGGATCTCTGCCAGGGTTACCTGGAGGTGCCCCTTCACCCAGCCAGCAGAAATTTGACAGCATTTGTGACGTATGTGGGCGTTTTCAGGTACACCCGCAAGCCTTTTGTTCTGAGCTCAGCACCCAGCTTTTTTCAGAAGATCATGTCCATTATTCTGGTAGGCCTCAAGAGTGTGGTGGCATACCTGGACAACATTGTGCTGCACGGCACATCACAGGAAGAGCACAATGGTCGTTTGGGCTGGGTGATGGAGGTACTACAGGACAACGGAGTCACATTGAACGGGGAAAAGTGCATTTTTGCAGGGGACTCCATTGAGTTTGTGGGATGCCGACTGGCACCAGAGGGTCTGAGGCCCCTACACTCAAACGTGGAGGCGGTCCTGCACCTTCCACATCCCATGACACCCACACAGATTTTCTCATTCTTTGGCATGGTGAACTTTTACGGTCGTTTTATTCCCCGTTACCCTAAGACAATCAAACCACTCCGGGCCCTTCTGAAATAGGATGCCTGTGGCAGTAGACCCCGGCAAGCTCAGCGGCGGTCGCTAGGCTCAAGTCTCAACTCACTTTCCCTCCATTGTTGGCCCACTTTGATCCAAAATGGCTGACTTTTGTGACCTGTGACACATCTGGTTCGGCGGTGGGGGCGGTTATGTCTCAGGTGCAAGACGGTACCGAGTGCCCAGTGGCGTTCATGTCGAGGTCTCTTTCAGCGGCTGAACAGAGATATGCAGTGGGTGACAGGGAGGTGCTCTCCTGTGTTTGGGCGTGTGAACGGTGGCACATCTATTTCTACGAGCACTACTTCACCCTGCGAATGGACCACTGGGCGCTGACAACACTACTGGAGATGACGGGCTCGGGACACAGACCCCTACGGATCCACAGGTGGACGGCGCGGCTGAGGGACTACAACTTAACTACCCAATTCACCCCTGGAAAAGAGAATGTAGTGGCGGACTTCCTGTCCCATGCCACGACCAACACCGCACAACCAGATGACAACGACCCCACGGAGGCAGATCTGGTCAACACATTGCACGTACCCTTCCAGGACATGGTATCCCTCCAGGAGCCCTGGACAGAGTTAGAACTGGACCCCACATTGTCACAACTCTGCTTGGTCATCAGGGAGGGTTGGCCCATCAAAGTACAGGGTGAGCTGGCACCTTTTCACCAGTTAAAGGACGAACTGAGCAGTTGGAATGGTGTGTGTGTGGCGAGGGGACACTGCACATTGATCTCGGTGTCTCTGAGATCATGGGTGCTGGCAATGCTCCACGAGGGTCATCTGAGTGTGGTCAGGGTGAAGCAACATTGCATGGGTTTGGTTTGGTTGCCTGGCATCGATAAGGACATTGAAACCATGGTAAAGAACTGTGTCCTGTGCTTGGAGAGCAAAAAGACCGGTGGACCCCCCACACCACCACCACCACCAATGCAACCATTGCAGTACCCAGAGGATCCCTTGGAAGCACATTCAATTAGACATCTGTGGTGAACTGTATACAGCATCCCCGAACAGCCGGTTTTTGCTTGTGGTCTATGATTTTTTTTCCAAATGGCTGGAGGTGTTGCCCACTAATTCAATCATGATGGATGTGGTTACGGGTTTCCTCTCACCATTGTTCACCAGGTAGTGGGTCCCGGATGCCATCACTACAGACAATGGCCTGCAGTTCTCTTCTGGGGCATTTGAGGAGTTTTTGGGTGTTAGGGGTGTGGAACACATCAAAACTGCATTCTATCACCCCCAAGCCAATGGGGGCATAGAGCATTTCAACAAGACTCTGAAAAACGGGCTGAGAGCTCACTTGGCGGACGGCTTCATGTTTCCGGACACCCTCCAGAGCACACTCCTCCACTACAGGGCAACAGCCCATGCTACGACAGGGTGCTCCCCGGCGAAACTCATGCTGGGGCGCAAACTTCACCTGCCTTTGGACTGACTGAGACCGCTCACAACCCCTTCTCCAGGATGCACGGATCCTCCACGAGACCGGGTCATTGCCCAGCAGTGAATGATAAAATGACGGTTCGACGGGAAGTATAGGGTGAGGGCTCACAGACTGGAGGTGTCGGATCAGGTTAGGATTAAACATCCCAACCACACGCATAGGCTGCAACCTTTCTGGATAGGACCCAAACAGATCGTGAGGCGGCAGGGCCGGGAAATGTTCGAGCTCTTGGACGAGTCATGGTGGCACTCCAGCCGACTCAGGAAGTCCTTGCCTGCACAGGGTCCAGGAGCTATGGCGGAACGGACTGGTGTGGGTTGGGAGTCACAAGTGCAGCCAATTGTTCCTGGAGCAGGTTCCCCTGCACAGGGGCAGCTGTGGCGCAGGTGTAGTGTGGTCGACTACTGATCGGAGGGTCAGGGGTTTGATACCTACTCTGTCTGCAGTCTGCATGTCAAAGTATCCTTGAGCAAGACAATGAACCCCCAGTTGCTCCTGGTGGGTCAGGCCAGCGCTGGTGTATGGCAGCTCTGCCGCCATCAGTGTGTGAATGTGTGTGTGAATGGGTGGATAGCAGGATCTGTAAAGTGCTTTGGTCATCCAGAGATGAGTAAACAGCGCTATATACGTGAACGCCATTTACCATTTACCATTCTAGGGGATGCTCGGCTAGAACACGTCAGAGGCCCAGGCACCTGGAGGATTATGTTCTGTAGGCAGCGTTAGCTAGTGCGTGTTGGGAATGGGCAGCAGAATAATCCGCCCCAACATGGGGGGCGTTCTGGTAGTCTACTCAGACGTCCATTTAGTTGACTGAGTTTTGCTGTTCAGTTGGGAAAAAAACAAAACAAAACAAACAAAAACAACATTTGTTACTTGTGTTTTTTGGGGGGGTGGGGTGGGGTGGGGGCGAATGTTGTGTGGGGATTTGACATTTGGGGCTTGCCATAGCCTGGCTTGGGGGGTGTGTGTGTGAGATGACATCAGGCGGGCTATGGCTAGGGAATATATTGAGTTGTTTTCTATAATGAAGCCAGTTCAGTGCTCAGTTGAATGTGGCTCTCGTGTTATTCCAACATAACAACCTGATCAGGGTCATCCAGCAAGACAAGCAATAGAACCAACATGGGAGATGGAGAAAGGGAAAAGGGAAAGTTTTGGGAGTAGTATGAATAAGGTTGAAGGGAAATGGGAATTGCTAATATGTCAGTCAGTCCATCAGCTGTGTATCCTTTACATCCCCTGTAATGGAAATTCACTGATTATGCATTTATCTGTTGAGATCACATGTTCTATAATGACTTTACATTTATCTGTTGAGATCACATGTTTATAAGTGTGTGTTACAACATATGACTATAACTTTATCCATATATGAACTGTTTTATTACAAGCTGCTTGATGATTTTATGATGCTTTGTGTCCCAAGATAAAACTTGTATGTCACAGTAACCAGCTTAGGTATCCAGGCTCTCACTCCCTTCTCCTGCGACCTTGAGGGCCCCCACCTGTGAGATATTCCTCAGTAGCACAGAGTGCTTTGTGCTTTTTCCTTTTTTTCTGTAGCCTGGAAGATATAAATGTGTGTGGGTTTTCTCTCTCCCCTCAGGAGAGAGCAGAGCTGTATTTCTGACTTTACCTCTTTTATTGTTGCAACAATAAACCCACCCACTCACCTCACAGATCCGATTGATTGTTTTACTCCAGGACCTTTCTAAGTGTTTAGATAAAATTCGGCTACAGTACTGGTGTCAGAAGGTGAGATAATTGATCACCGATTTCCAGCGGCTGACGTGGATTGATCGCCCGAATGAAGTTCGGCTCTTTCCGCCTTTATAGGCGACGTGAGCGCGTCACTTGATGGAATCGTGACACATTATACAGGGAATCGTCTCAGAAGCCTCCAAATCTCAGTAAGTGAATTTTGGTGTGTTTCTAGAAGTTTATTGATAAAATATCGGTTGTGTAGTTCACCTTGATAGACCGATTTTAGACTGATTCCTGTGCATGCAATTTCTGGGTCCAGCGAGTTTATCTCGTGGCAGGATCAATTTGCACAGTCAGATGCGTGGGAACGCCTGGGGATGCCTGGGGTGACCACGGTCTAGTAAAGGACATGCTGGGACGCACTTGAGACGTTTTGTGGTCTCTAAGCAGTCAAATCGGCTAAAATGGGTCTTGCAAGTCCAAGCCCAGACAGGGTTTGTCCGGCGTGACGGGACCGAGGGTGATATACATGACTGATAACTATGGTCCTGAGAGTGTGGAGGGTTTTTTTTTGGAAAAAAAATGGATCTGCGAAGCTGAGTTTCCTTCTGGGGGGGTCACTTTCTGTAGAAATTATTAGTACTCTGAGGGATAAAATAAATGTTGGAATTCAGGAGGTACAAACAAGGGAAAAGTAGAGTAAGAAGGACAGAGAAAAGCTGACGCAGTTACAATTGGAAAGGGCACGGTCGAGATGTGGCTCACTGAAGCGAGAGAGAGAGAGAAGCAGGAGCAGAATAGAAAGGAGAATGAAAGGAAGAGAAAATACACAAATTACACAAAAACAGTTTTTAAGATAAGAAAAGATAAGCCTTTATTAGTCCCACAGTGGGGAAATTCCAGGATTGCAACAGCACAAGATAGGAACACTCAGAATAATAATTTAGAAGATAAGAAAATAAGAGCAGTGAATATATATATGTCACACATAAATTTATAAATATATATACACAGTGTGGAGCATTGTAGCTACGTAGATGGACTACACAGCATAACTGTCTATTTAGTTATCCTATATAGTATGAATATGTACCCATACATATTGTCACCCTCCAATCGCCGGCCTCCGTCGGTCTATGATGACCATGGAAGAGAATCCTAAACGTCTACTCTGCTGGAACAGCACCGCCTGTGGCTGAACAGGCCGATGCACGAATGGCAGTCCCTGTCACACAGGTCGCACTTGTGGGTGGTCTCCGTGCTGCTGGGTCTGTGGCGGTTCTTCCTGCGGGTCCTTTTTTCATCTGCTGCAGCAGTCAGTCTCTCTTCACCCGCCTTGAGCTGTCTGGTCAGGGTTCCTCTCCATTTGGAGCGGTCCGTTGCAAGGTCCTCCCAGCGCTCTGTGTTGATCTCCAGGGCCTTCATGTCTCTCTTGCAGACGTCTCTAAAACGCAGCTGTGGGCGGCCAACGTCTCTCTTGCCAGTTGCCAGTTCTCCATAGAGGACGTCTTTGGGGATTCTGCCATCATCCATACGGTGAACGTGGCCTAGCCAGCGGAGCCTGCGCTGCCTGAGTAGAGTGAACATGGAGGGAAGGCCGGCGCGGGACAGAACTTCTGTGTTTGGCACTTTGTCCTGCCAGGATATGTCCAGGATGGATGTGGCGAATGCAGCGCAAGTGGAAGGAGTTCAGTCTCTTTTCCTGCCGGGCGTATGTTGTCCACGTCTCACTCCCATAGAGCAGTGTGCTGATGACGCAGGCGTTGTACACTGCCATCTTCGTCTTGACAGAGAGTTTGGGATTCTCCCACACTCGTGTGGTGAGGCGAGCGAGTGTGAAGTCTGATTTTCCAATCCTCTTGTTGATCTCTGTATCAAGAGAGAGGTTGTTGCTGATCGTGGACCCCAGGTACGTGAACTGATTCACGACCTCCAGCTCGTAGTCGTCAATGGTGATGGTTGGTGGTGCTTCCGTGCCTTGCGCCAAGACGTTAGTCTTCTTCAGGCTGATGGTAAGCCCAAAGTCCTTGCATGCCTGGGAGAAGCGGTCCATAAGGGTCTGAAGCTCCTGCTGTGTGTGGGTTGCAACTGCAGTGTCGTCTGCGAACAGCATGTCTGATTAGAGCCTTGCGTACTTTGGTTCTGGCTTTCAGGCGGGCGAGGTTGAAAAGCCTGCCGTCAGATCTTGTGTGCAGGTAGATTCCCTCTGTTGCTGTGCTGAAGGCATGCCTCAGGAGCATAGCAAAGAAAATCCCAAAGAGGGTTGGCGCAAGTACACAGCCCTGTTTCACTCCGCTGCGTATGTTGAAAGGCTCTGAGACGTTGACTCAGAGAGGATCTTGAAAAGGCCCTCTCTGCTGACCAGATCGAACGCTTTGGTGAGGTCGATGAAGGCGACGTACAGGGGCATGTTCTGTTCTCTGCATTTCTCCTGGAGTTGGCGGATGGAGAATATCATGTCTACCGTCGATCGCTCAGCGCGGAAGCCACACTGAGACTCGGGGTAGACACGTTCGGCAAGCTTCTGTAGACGAACGAGAACAACTCGTGCGTAGACTTTGCCAACAACACTGAGGAGGGAGATGCCCCTGTAGTTGTTGCAGTCGCTTCTCTCCCCTTTGTTTTTGTAGAGGGTGATGATCTTGGCGTCCCTCATGTCCTGTGGTACGGCACCTTCCTTCCAACACTGGCAGAGGACGTCATGCAATGGCAGCAGTAGGGCGGTCTTGCAGTGCTTGATCAGGTCGGGGGGGTATGCCGTCGTTGCCGGGTGCCTTGCCAGCGGCCAAGCTATCAATGGCCTTGCTGAGTTTGTCGATGGTTGGCTCGGCGTCAAGTTCGTCCATGGATGGCAGGCAGTCGATGGCATCAAGGGCTGACGGTGTCACGGTGTTCTGTCTTGAGTAGAGGTCGGAGTAGTGTTCCACCCATCTCTCCATCTGCTTGTTCTTTTCTGTGATCATCTCCCCAGTGGAGGATTTGAGGGGGGCCGTCTTGCTCTGAGCCGGACCAAGTGCTTTCTTGATGCCATCGTACATACCACGGATGTTCCCTGTTATGGCAGCGGTTTGAATGTCTTGGCTGAGCTGAGTCCAGTACTCGTTGGCACAGCGCCGAGCAGTCTGCTGAACTTTGCTTCTCGCCGCCCTGAGAATCTGGAGATTCTTCTCGTTTGGGTACTTCTTGTACTCAGCAAGTGCTGAGCGCTTGGCTTCAATGACGGGGGTCATCTCGGTCAACTTGGCATCAAACCAGTCCTGTGACTTCGAGGTCTTCCTCCCAAAGGTAGCCAAGGCTGTGCGGTGGATGGTGTTTCGCGGCTCTTCCCACTTCTGCTTTGCAGATTCTCCTTCTTGTGGTACACCAAGTTCCTTCTCAAAGGTGGAGGCAAACTGCTCAACAAGTTCTGGTTGAGCCATCTTGCTGGTGTCAATCCGTGCCTTTCCAGGTTGTCTAGCATGATGGAATTTCTTCAGCTGCAGCTTGACCTTGTAACACACCAATGAATGGTCTGTGTCGCAATCTGCACTCTGGAACGAACGGGTGATTAGCACGTTCTTCAGTGAGATGCGCCTGGTCAGGATCAAGTCTAGCTGGTGCCAGTGCTTTGAGCGTGGATGTTGCCAGGAAACCTTGTGTTGGGGCTTGGTCTTGAAGAACGAGTTTGTGATACACAGATCGTGATATGTGCAGAACTCGAGCAGCCGCTGTCCGTTGTCATTCATTCTGCCCACGCCAAAAGGTCCAAGACAGGAGGGCCAGGAGTCGTGGTCAGCACCCACTCTGGCATTGAAGTCTCCAAGGAGAATGAGTTATTCAGAGTTGGGGACGATCCTGACAGTTGTTGCGAGATTCTCGTAGAACTCGTCTTTTGCCTCTGGTGTGGCTGTCAGTGTTGGGGCATACACACTGACGAGGGTGACTGGGTCTTGAGTGGTGTTCAGGCGGAGGGTGAGGAGTCGTGCAGAGCCAGTGCTGCTCGGTTCCACCATCTTCAGCAAGGTGTTCTTCACTGCAAAGCCCACTCCGTGTTCCCTGTGTTCGTCACTGCCCTTTCCCTGCCAGTAGAATGTGTAGTCCTTCTCTCTCAGTGTGCCTGCGTCAGCCAACCGTGTTTCCTGGAGAGTGGCGATATCCACTCCCAGTCTCTTCAGCTCATTATTGATGATGGCAGTCTTCCTGGTGTCGTTGATGTCCTTGAGGTTAGTAGCGAGTCCTGTCATCATAGTGCGGACGTTCCAAGTTCCCAGTTTTAGAGTTGGTCTCTTTTGTTTTATTGTCTTGCCTGGTGCGAAAGTTCTCAGCCTGCTGTTCGGACTTCTCCTCATCCCCATGCACCCAATGAGGAAAGCAAGCTGTGGCGGGACATCACCTTATTGGCTGGGGGCTGCCCAGCTTGAGGCGGGTGGTAGCTGTCCAGTGAGATCCGATGATCCCTCCCACCATCGGGAATAACCCCTGGCGCCGAGCTCTACGCCAATTGAGCAGTGGCTTATAACCGGTAACTGTCATTCCCCATGTTTTGTCTACGCCAAAGGCGAAGCTGGAGTGTCCTCTCCAGTGATCCGGTGTTCTACCTTCCAGCGTTGGGCGTTGGTAGGATTCAAGCCTGGGCAGGAAGATATGGAGGATAAGATGTTGCCCATGCAGCATGTCCCCCCTCTCCACGTCACTGATGAATCCAAAGGAACAGCAGGGCTGCTACGGTTTGGCACCAGCGCCGTTGCAGGAGCTGCCAGAACGATGTTGAGCACAACATAGAACTGCCTTAGGGGCTCCGACTCCGGATTTTTCCTCAGGGTTGACTCCCGAAGCCTTTCCCGTGACCGGGTATGCCGCAAGGCAGCGGAGGTTTGAAATCAGGGTTTACCTTCCCCTAGATGGGCTACCTTCCCAGATTGACGAGCCACCATCTACCCGAAGCATCTGGTTTTAAGGCGCCAGAGATCCGCCCTCGCCCCTTCTCCTATTAGTAAAAGCAGTTCCGCCGGGCTTAGAGACTAAACCACACGGGCAGGCTAGGAGTTGGACTTAGTTGTCAGAGGCTTTTCGAGACGCACGCCATAAGGAGCATTTTATGAGCACTGGGAGCTTAACCCTAGTGCCGCTCCTGGCTATGACAACCTTGGAACCATATTATTGTCCTGGTGGTATACTTTTACACTCTACTGGGGATCCCGTGCCACCTCAAACCCCACCCTACTAATCCTTCTGGCATTATACCCAGCACTACCTGACCCATATGCTCTCACACCAGAAGATGACAGTTTTAAAAGGGGCCCAGCACACCAAGATGCCCAAGAGGACCCAGCACTGCAGGAAGGGGTGGACGAGGAGCAGCAAGGAGTGGTAGGAGGAGGAGCTGCTGCCCAACCGCTGACTGACCAGAAACCCCCATCTCAGCACAAAGCGGTCACGCGCACATAAACTCCACTTTTGCGTGACCACACATCAAAGCAAGAACATGATCAATCTCCGGACGCCAACATGCCTATGATGGAGGTGGCAGGGGACGAAAGTCCACACTTGGTGTTTCACCCGTGGCCTCCAGAAGACATTCCCAAGTTCGCAGCTACATTGCCACAGCTGGAGAACGACCCTATGTACTTCTATGAACAATTGCAGGCATTTCTCCCTATCTGCCCCGAACGACTACATGAAGGATACGGGGCCGTACTGCACACATCTTAATATGTGGTTCATGGCAGGATTGCGTCCTCACCTTGCAGCAGACAAAACGATGACCTGCATCGGCTGGGAGGAGGAAAATTGTGACTGTCCTCCGCCATGCCAACCATCACCACCGTAAACATGAATCAACCATAAAGAAGAAGACAAAAGCAAGGAGGACAACCTGGAAAAGGCCCTGCTCACGACGGCGCAGTGGGCCTCCACTCCAATGCAGCCACACCCAGACTCCTCTGCTGGCCCTAACCAGTGTTGCTACTGTGGCCAAGAAGGACACTGGATGACACAGTGCCCACAGCTGTCAACCTGCAGTTACTGCAAGCAAGCTGGACACTGTACAGCATGCCCAGTAAGACCACAATCTGGACCCCGTGGAAGGGGAGGGGCAGAGGTACCTTCCAGCAAGACAACCATGCATCCTGGCCCGACAAAACCCTGGCCAACCACCACACCCTTTCCCCCAGCCCCCACAACTTCAGCCTCAACCCCAACAGCCTCAGCAGTGACGTCAGGTGGATAAGACTGGATAATGCTCGCTCTCTCTACCCTCACCCCCCACCAGACGCCGCACATGTGCTTACCAATAAAAATCACGCTGCAGCCACACACACATCTCATACTAAATACACAGCATTGACACTTGCATCATTCCTCCTCTCACCTATCGTTCACTCACATCACAGGTGGCGAGTGGAGGCTTCACACATGAGTTTTTCTCAGAACCACTGTCATGTACAGTGGATGGGAAAACATTCACTCAGAATTTCTATTTTCACCTCAGTGACCTTTCAGTTTCGGCGGCGGCGGCGGCCTCCGTCGGTCTATGATGACCATGGAAGAGAATCCTAATAGGCCGTGAGCAGCTGCCACTTTTTGTTCAGTTTCGTGGCACCCAACGGGGAACTAAAATTTTACTGTTTCTAAATTAAGATTACATTATTGTAAGACAAAATATCGATGTTCCCACTTCCAAAGGTGTGGATAGCTGTATGAAAAATGCGATTGAAGTCAGTCGGTAATAATTGTCTGGCTACCTTAAACGTGGCCCAGTCCGGGATGTTTTAACCAATCAGCGTTGTCCCTTTGGTCATGTGACAACAAAATGGCAGCGCCCACAGGGGTAGCGTGCGCTGAAAGCCTCTCCTGTGTTATTCACATTTCCGATAAGTTTTCGGGCAGTATCACTCGTTTTACTGAAGCATCGTGGGCAAAAGTACGTGAGTGTGCCCAAAAATGGCTTGTACTTGACGGACCCCAACAGAAAGTAGCAGAACAACGTCGCGACTTGTTCGAGAAAGGTGAGTGGCAGCCATTGTTTATGGTTGTACTGCGTGTGCCCTGGAGCCGTTTGGCTCCGATCATTTGTAACTCTAAATATGAACTAAAATGGAACCCTAGATGTCTAAAACCTTTGTCAACCGCTCACAGGGTGACCTAGTCCTGGTCTAAGACTCCGAGTAGGCCGATCTGGGGGTGTGGAGGCTAATAACCAAGGGATTCTGGGTGCCAGGTAACATAGTCCTAGTATAGATCTAGATGATGCAGATCGACTCACTCTGATGATGCATCTATCCCCAGAACCCACCCTGGGCCTGAATTATAGTCAAAATATACCACTACCACAAAGTAGCTCAAATGGGAAAAGGGTAGCAATCCCAATGATCTTAACTCTGAGTCTGAGGGTTGGATGTACTTCTCAACCCAAGCCCAAGGGGTGCAGTGTACTAGTAGGTGAGGGAGGAACAAGTTTGGGCATACATTTATATAGTTTGCACATAGTCACACCCATACTATCAAGCTTTAGGCGGATGGAAAATGGCCTGTTAAGGAAAGCCCATATGTTTGTGATGTGTCACCCAAGAAAGGTTAAACTCATGGCAGCAGCAGTCGCCTGTATACTTTATGCCCTCAATAAATATGGGCACACGGTCTGTGCTTGCCATTTTGCAAGTTTACATTGAGCAGTGACTAGGTTGCACAAGGTCTCTATTATAAGCTCACTGTTAATGTGAAAATTATCTGCAATCTATATATGTTTTATATCTATATGGGTACAAGGTAGGCCTAATGTTATAATACCCTATGGTCCATATAATATGTTTTCAGATCTAAACAACCTTGATCCAACATTTGGCTACCATCGTGTGTGCTATAGCCGTTTTACGGACAAAACAAGAGTGGAACGTGCTGAAACTCGTAAAAAACGACTGGCCGAAGCCCACATTCCTGAGCCTCAGGAGCAAAGCGGACCAGAACTTAGTTCCCCAACACCATCTCCTAAAAAGCGACTGCGATCTCACCATGCTGCAGCAACCATCAGACAAGCATCTGCAAGGTCAAGCAATGTGTTGCCAAACATCTGCATCATCTGCAAGAAGGAAACGCTCAGAGAAGGGCCACGGACAAATCGTGTCACTGTAAAACTGATGCAAGCTGAGACATGTGATGCTGGTAAGAAAATTGGTAGATCTTACAATTTGGAGTGGTGAAAGTTTAAAGAAAAATAATGTCTATTTAATCTTAACACATATTATATTACTGGTATGTTATTTCTCATATCTTTGATACTGAAATACTTGTGAGCCATTAGTGATGGAACAGAACAGGGAGGTTGACTGAATTTTACTATTAATTTAATGTCTTTTGATTTATTTGCACACAGGTCTTTTAAGACAAGCAGCTACTGAGAAAGCAGATGAAACCATTCTCAGACACATAAGAGACCGTGATTGTGCTGCCATTGAGGTCAAATACCATGGCAGCTGCTATCGTCAGTATACAAGATTTCTACAGAGACAGTCTGAATCCTCCAGGTTGTAATTTATTCCTTTTTATTTTCAAATATATGAATTCAGAGATCGTTTGGGGCTATACAAATTCTTACAAATGAGGAAAGTCATGGTTGTCAAAATGTCAAAAGGGAAAATGTCATAGGTCTCTGCTAAATCAAACTCACTGAAACGCTAGTTTTATATTTTTATATAATATTGTGTAGTTTTACTCCAGATAGCATTATTTTTTATTTTATTTCCAGATCATCGAGCAGTGAGAGGCAACTGGTCCGGCGCCTGAAGAGATCTTGAACTATGTGCACTGTTCATGCAAGCGGAGTAGGTGCGAGGCCAGCAGATGTACATGCAAGGCATCGGATCTCAGCTGCACTGATCTATGCGCCTGCATCGATTGCGTGAATCGTGTTCTTACAGAATCTGAAACATCTGTGGAAGCAGAGTAGGAAGAAAATGAGGGAGATGATTCTGGTGATGAATAAGGTGGAGGTTGAGTACAGGTTGTATCAGGATATGACAGCTATACATGTTGGATTCATGTAAATTAGCGATTAGAGTTCTTTGACAATCACATAACTGACCAGGAATCGATTTCTCGGGTCAACGTTATTTGGAAAAGATGTATCAAACGTGATTCTAGGTAGAGTGGTTAAGAAGTTAGGCTATCCATGCCTATGACGGCCATCTTGGATTTATTTAAATGAGTGGAGTTCTTTGACCCTCAATCACACAAGTGACCTCATAAATCGATTCCTGGGCATAACATTATCCAAAAATGATGTCTCAAACGTGATTCTAGGTGGACTGATTAAAAAAGTTCATCCATCCATGACGGCCATTTTTGATTTATGCAAATAAGCGGAGTTCTTTGACCCTCAATCACATATTTGAGCTCAGAAATCGATTCCTCGGGTCAACATTATGCAGAAAAGATGTCTCAAACGTGATTCTAGGTAGAATGGTTATGAGCCGGTGGACGGAGCCACTGTTTATAGCAGGATACGATACAGCAGGGAAGAGCTGCTAGCATTCAACCGCCACCCGGTCCCATTGGAAAAACTCGACATACCGAGAGAACTGAGGCGAAAACGCCGCGGCTGCCGGGCTGGAGTAAGGCGGAGGACAAAAAATATAAGGTACAGACCCTCCCTTCCATCTGTTGTCATGGGAAATGTACGGTCGATACTGGGAAAGGTAGATGAGCTAGCGGCTATCTCCCGTTACGATAGCACATACCGGGAGTGCTCTCTCCTTTTGTTTACTGAGACGTGGCTAACTGAACTAGCTGCAGATGCTAACATTGAGCTGGAGGGTTTTCACATGATACGGGCTGACCGAACACCAGACAGTGGCAAAGCAAGGGGCGGTGGAGTGATAATGTATGTTAACAACAACTGGTGCAGACCGGGACATATCACTGTTAAACAACGACACTGCAGCAAAGACATTGAGTTGCTAGCTGTTAGCATGAGGCCTACATATCTCCCGAGAGAACACTCACACGTGATCTGCATTGTTGTTTATGCAAATCCGACGGCGAACGCTGGGACAGCGCGTGACGTCATCCATTCAGTAACCAGCAGGCTGCAGACAGAACACCCAGATGCTCTTCTCCTCATCTCAGGCGATTTCAACCATGTTTCACTATCTCCCATTCTACCCACGTTCACCCAGTATGTCACATGCCACACTAGAGACAATAAAACACTGGACTTATTCTACGCAAACACTAAGGAGGCGTACACCTCATCACAACTCCCCCCACTCGGGAGATCGGATCACAACTTGGTTCATCTCCGGCCGGTGTACAAACCCCTAGTGCACAGACAACCTCCGGCCATGCACACTGTGGAGTTATGGTCTGAGGAGACAATGGACACTCTAAAGGGCTGTTTTGAAGCCACCGCCTGGAAGCAGCTCTGCGATCCACATGGTGAGGACATTGATGGCCTCATTCACACCTTCACGGGCTACCTCAGCTTCTGTGTGGACAAATCCGTTCCCACCAAGACCATACGGCGTCACTCAAACAACAAACCCTGGATCAACCCTGAGATAAAAACACTTCTGAGAGAGAAGAAGAGGATCTTCAGGTCGGGGAATAGGGAGATGCTGAAGTCCGTACAGAGGGAGCTGAGGAGAAAGATCAGAGTAGGCAAGGACAGCTTCAGGAAGAAGATGGAGGACAAGCTGCAACAGAGCGACATCAGCGGGGTCTGGAGAAACCTCAAAACCATCTCTGGGCTCCAGAATACCTCCCCCCAGGCCACGGGGGGCAGGGAGTGGGCGAACAACACGAATCTGTTTTTCAATAGGTTTGACCAACCGCCCTCCCCCCTGTCTGCACAACAACCACTGCTGCCTCTAAAGAAATCTAGTCCTGCTGCCCACTCCCCACTCCACCAACACCCCCCCACTCCCAACACACAGCCCCCCATCCTGACCCTGACCAGGACCCAGGTGAGGACGGAGCTGAGGAAGATCAAGGCGAGGAAAGCGTCGGGACCAGACGGCATCAGCGCAAAGCTCCTCAAGTCCTGTGCAGACCAACTGTGTGGGATTGTGACGTATATCTTCAACATGAGCCTGAAACCGGGGAGGGTACCACAGCTGTGGAAAACATCTTGTGTGGTACCTGTACCAAAAACTTCCCACCCCAAAGACCTGAACAGCTACAGACCGGTGGCCTTGACGTCCCACTTGATGAAGACCCTGGAGAGACTGCTCCTTGCTCACCTCCGCCCCCTGGTGGAACCAGCGATGGATCCACTCCAGTTCGCCTACCAGCATGGCATTGGGGTGGAGGATGCGGTGATCTTCCTCCTTCACCGTTCTCTGTCCCACCTGGAGAAGCCCGGGAATATGGTGAGGATCATGTTCTTTGACTTCTCCAGTGCTTTCAACACCATCCAACCGATGATCCTGAAGGACAAGCTGCTGCGCACAGGGGTGGACCAGCACCTGTCATCATGGATCCTGGACTACCTCACGAACCAGCCTCAGTTTGTGAGAACCCGGGACTGTGTGTCCGACACGATCATCAGTAGCACGGGGGCCCCCCAGGGAACGGTGCTGGCTCCCTTCCTGTTCACTCTTTATACTGCGGACTTCTCACACAACACAACACACTGCCATCTACAGAAGTTCTCTGATGACTCTGCGATCGTTGGCCTCATCTCCAATGGAGATGAAGCTGAGTACAGAGGGCTTATCCAGGACTTCGTGGACTGGTGCCATCGGAACTGCCTCCAGATCAACGCGAGAAAAACTAAGGAGCTGGTGGTGGACTGCCGCAAGCAAGGACAACCCCTCACAGCACCAGTAAATATACAGGGAACAGACATCGAGATGGTGACAACCTATAAGTACCTGGGTGTTCATCTGAACAATAAACTAGACTGGTCACACAATACTGATGCACTCTACAAGAAGGGACAGCGCAGGCTGTTCCTGCTGAGGAGACTCAGGTCTTTTGGTGTACAAGGCGCGCTGCTGAAGACATTCTATGACACGGTGGTGGCATCAGCCATCACTTTTGGAGTGGTCTGCTGGGGCAGTGGCATTACTGCAGCCGATAGGAAGAGACTGAACAAACTGATCAAGAAAGCTAGCTCTGTCCTGGGGCAGCGCCTTGATCCGGTGGAGGAGATAGGAGAGAGAAGGACGGTGGCTAAACTGTCATCTCTGCTGGAGTCCGAGTTCCACCCTATGCAGGACATACTGAATGCACTGAGGAGCTCATTTAGCAGCAGACTACATCATCCCAGGTGCACAACCGAGAGGTTTCGCAGGTCCTTCCTACCAACGGCTGTCAGACTGTACAACCTAAGCAGGGCTGCTCGCAGAGATAGCAAAAAGACGTAACAAACTAATAGTTTTTTGAATGCAAAAGATGCAATAGACTTACACAATGGTCCCCTCCGGCATACAACTAGGAAAATACCGGTCGCTATGGAGAGTGAGAATATGTATGGGCACATAATCATACCATGTAGGATAACTAAGTAGACGGTTGTGCTGTTTCATCCCATCTAGCAACAATGCTCTGCACTGTGTGTGTTTATATATTTACATATTTATTCCATCTAGCTACAATGCTCCGCACTGTATGTTTATATATCTACATATTATTCCATCTAGCTACATTGCTCCGCACTGTGTGTTTACATATTCATATATTTATTCCATCCAGCTACAATGCTCTGCACTGTGTGTCTGTGTGTGTGTATATATATATTTTATAGTAATATGTACATATGTATATTAGCTGCTCTTGCTTGCTTGTTTTTTTTTCTTGCCTTCTGATTGTTGATCTGAGTGTTGCTATCCCTGTGCTGTTGCAATCCTGGAATTTCCCCATTGTGGGACTAATAAAGGCTTATCTTATCTTATCTTATCTTAAGTTGGACTATCCATGCCTGTGGTGGCCATCTTGGATTTATGCAAATGAGTGGAGTTCTTTGAGCCTCAATCACAAAAGTGACCTCAGAAATCGATTCCTGGGCATAACAATATCGGAAAATGATGTCTCAAACGTGATTCTAGTTGTACTGATAAATAAGTTAGGCCATTCATGGCAGCCATCTTGGATTTATGAAAATTAGTGGAGCCCTCAATCACATATCTGACCTCAGAAATCGATTTCTTGGGTCAACATTATCCAAAAAAGACGTCTCAAACGTGATTATAGGTAGAGTGGTTCAAAATATAGTCCATCCACACCCATGGTGGCCATCTTGGATTTATGCAAATTAGCGGGGTACTTTGACCCTCAGTCACACTAATGACCTCGGAAATCAATTCCTCGGGTTAACATTAGCTGAAAAGGACGTCTCCAACGTGATTCTAGGTAGAATGGCTAAAAAGTTAGACCATCCATGGCAGCCATCTTGGATTTATGCAAATTAGCGTGGTTCTTTGACCCTCAATCACACAGTCGACCTCAGAAATTGATTCCTCGGCTCAACATTATCCGAAAAAGAGGCCTCAAATGTGTTTCTAGGTAGACTGGTTGAAATGTTAGGCCATTCATTCCCTTGGTTAGTCGTGGCAGCCATCTTGGATTTATGCAAATTTGACATAGCTATCCACACCTTTGACAGTGGGAACATCGATTTTCGGATTCAACAGGTTTTTTTTACATAGAAATCATCAAAGATCCCGTAGTTCCTAGTTGGGTGCCACGAAAATCATTTTCTAGCCACATTTTGAGGGAGCTGCTCATGGCCTATAAACGTCTACTCTGCTGGAACAGCACCGCCTGTGGCTGAACAGGCCGATGCGTGAATGGCAGTCCCTGTCACACAGGTCGCACTTGTGGGTGGTCTCCGTGCTGCTGGGTCTGTGGCGGTTCTTCCTGCGGGTCCTTTTTTCATCTGCTGCAGCAGTCAGTCTCTCTTCACCCGCCTTGAGCTGTCTGGTCAGGGTGCCTCTCCATTTGGAGCGGTCCGTTGCAAGGTCCTCCCAGCGCTCTGTGTTGATCTCCAGGGCCTTCATGTCTCTCTTGCAGACGTCTCTAAAGCGCAGCTGTGGGTGGCCAGCGTCTCTCCTGCCAGTCGCCAGTTCTCCGTAGAGGACGTCTTTGGGGATTCTGCCATCCTCCATACCGTGAACGTGGCCTAGCCAGCGGAGCCTGCGCTGCCTGAGTAGAGTGAACATGGAGGGAAGGCCGGCGCGGGACAGAACTTTTGTGTTGGACACTTTGTCCTGCCAGGATATGTCCAGGATGTGGCGAATGCAGCGCAAGTGGAAGGAGTTCAGTCTCTTTTCCAGCCGGGCGTATGTTGTCCACGTCTCACTCCCATAGAGCAGTGTGCTGATGACGCAGGCGTTGTACACTGCCATCTTCGTCTTGACAGAGAGTTTGGGATTCTCCCACACTCATGTGGTGAGGCGAGCGAGTGTGAAGGCTGATTTTCCAATCCTCTTGTCGATCTCTGTATCAAGGGAGAGGTTGTTGCTGATCGTGGACCCCAGGTACGTGAACTGATTCACGACCTCCAGCTCGTAGTCGTCGATGGTGATGGTTGGTGGTGCTTCCGTGCCTTGCGCCAAGACGTTAGTCTTCTTCAGGCTGATGGTAAGCCCAAAGTCCTTGCATGCCTGGGAGAAGCGGTCCATCAGGGTCTGAAGCTCCTGCTGTGTGTGGGTTGTGACTGCAGGGTCATCTGCAAACAGCATGTCTCTAATTAGAGCCTCGCGTACTTTGGTTCTGGCTTTCAGGCGGGCGAGGTTGAAAAGCCTGCCGTCAGATCTTGTATGCAGGTAGATTCCCTCTGTTGCTGTGCTGAAGGCATGCCTCAGGAGCATAGCAAAGAAAATCCCAAAGAGGGTTGGCGCAAGTACACAGCCCTGTTTCACTCTGCTGCGTATGTTGAATGGCTCTGAGACGTTGCCGTCGTGTTGCACTATCCCCTGCATGTTGGTGTGAAATGATTCGATGAGGCTTTGCAACTTTGGTGGGCATCCTATCTTTGGCAGGATCTTGAAAAAGCCCTCTCTGCTGACCAGATCGAATGCTTTTTTTTTTTTAAATTACTTATTTTGTACCTGTAGGTAGATTTGTTTTGCAGTCTGGTGACAAACCACCAGCTGCCGGTCGCTGCGTGCGCAAGCGCCCCTTAACTCCCTAACCTGCATGTTTTTGGCATGTGGGAGGAAACCGGAGAAATCCCGGAGTAAACCCACGCAAACACGGGGAGAACATGCAAACTCCACACAGATCACTGTTGGCCGGAGGCAGGGATCAAACCCACGATCTCATGGTCCCCGCGATCCCCCGGCCGAGGGTAAAACTGTGCTGCCACAGTGCTAACCACTGCGCCACCGTGCAGCCCAGCTTTGGTGAGGTTGATGAAGGTGACGTACAGGGGCAGTTTATTAGGCAGAGATGTGATGTGAATTTTGTCACTCTCATTATCTCATTATCATTGAATCCTTATTTAAATCCTTCACCTGAACAACGAGAGCAAGTTTTTAGCCAAAGTCAAATTCCTTGTATGTGTTGTGCATACTTGGCCAATAAAGCTGATTCTGATTCTGATTCTGATTCTGATTATCCTGCACACCACTGGGAACCCAAATTGAAACTCCCAGCTCAACCTTTGCCAAAATTCCATCTCTGCTGTACATTTATGAATGGGCACTGACAGATGAAGGGCAGAGCCACCACACAGAACACATTGTACAACACATCTCTCACAGGGCCCTGACACAGAATACATGGGAAAAAAAAATGGTTACAAGTTAAATCTGCCCCATTGCAAAGGACACACATTGTGTGGGCAACAGATTTTGGCTTGTTGCTGATTGCACTGACGCCCTGCATGTCTGCATTGTTCTCAGTTCCACACAGTTACCCACATGTTTCACTTACCAAGGCCCCCTCCTCAGTGTGGAGCGATATGGGTGCACGGGCCATTGTCGCTCATCGCGCTGATGACTGGGTTTCATCTGCATCACTGCACCATGTGGGCCTCAGTGCAGTTTCATTCTCCCCTTCTCTGCAGATGTATTGTGCAGAGTACGCGGTAGAGTACGCTGTGGCTGCAGAAGTAGCTTGCCACTACCATTGTCTGTCTGGAATGAATGAATAATGTACCTATTTGTAAAGCGTCTTTGAGTATATATGATAAAGCGCTATATAAAACCAATGCATTATTATTATTATTATTATTATTATTAAGACACACTCACACATATCCTCATCCCCCACCCCACCACATCCATTCACACATCCCTGAGACATATTTGAAAAACTAACCAGAACTATAATATACATAATGTCCGTAGGTGCAGTAGTATGTTTGAGAGATTCCGGATCAACTGTTCAGCATCCTAACAGCTTGTGGAAGGAAGCTGTTAATCAGTCTGGTGGTTCTGCCTCTGATGCTCCGGAATCGTTTGCCAGATGGCAGAAGTTCAAAGTGTTTATGCAGAGGGTGAGAACGGTCCTTGACAATGTTCAGTGCCCTGCTCCTGAAACGGTTCTGAAAAAGTTCTTTGACAGAGGGGAGGGAGACTCCATTTACCCTCTCAGCTCCCTTAACTATGATCTGCAGGGCTTTTTTGTCTGACATACTGCAGCTGGAGTACCATGTAGCAATGCAGTACGTCAGAACACTCTCCACCACACCTCTGTAGAAGGTCCTGTAAATGCAGATGGGGAGAGAGGCCTGTTTGAGTTTCCTCAAGAAGTGCAGTCTCTGCTGGGCCCAGTTCCTGATCCCCAAGGAATTCTTGCTCCAGGTCAGGTCCTGTGAGATCTGCACTCCGAGGAACTTGATGTTCTCCGCTCCCTCCACTAAACGGCCGCCGATGCTGAGGGAGACGTGTTCAGGCTGTGACCGCCGGAAGTCGATAATCATCTCCTTCGTTTTGTCCATGTTGAGCACAAGATTGTTCTCCCTGCACCAGCCCTCCAGGTCTCTCACTTCTTCCCTGTACACTGATTCCTCATCCCTCTGAATAAGTCCCACCACCGTGGTGCTGTCTGCAAACTTAATAATCTGGTTCCCTTCGTGTCTGGATACACAGTCATGTGTTAGATAAGATAAGATAAGATAAGACAAGATAAGATAAGCCTTTATTAGTCCCACAATGGGGAAATTCCAGGATTGCAACAGCACAGGGATAGCAACACTCAGAGCAACAATCAAAAGGCAAGAAAAAACAAGAACAGCTAGTAAACATATGTACATATTACTATAAATATATATATATACGTATATATATATATATATATACATATAGACACACAGTGCGGAGCATTATGGTTGGTGAATGTGCAGCAGAAAGTCTAAGCTCTCTCTCCGCGGATGCGGCGGGCCAGCTGGAAGTCTTTGGGCATGATGGTGACCCTCTTAGCGAAGAAGAGACCCACCAGGTAGGCCTCACTGGCCTCCTGCAGAGCCATGACGGCGAAGCTCAGGAAGCGCAGGTCGGTCTTGAAGTCCTGAGCGATCTCCCTCACCAGGCGCTGGATGGGCAGCTTACGGATGAGCAGCTCCGTGGATTTCTGGTAGCAACGGATCTCTCTCAGAGCCACGGTCCTGTAACGGTGAGGCTTCTTCACTCTGCCGGTGGCCGGAGCACTTTTCCGAGCAGCCTTGGTGGCTAGCTGCTTCCTGGGGGGCTTTTTCCTCCAGTAGATTTTACGGGCGGTCTGCTTGGTTCTTGCCATCGCTCTTTATTATTCTGTCTTATATTTCTTGCACGCCGCCTAAATTCCAGCCCGGCACCCGCGTCATTTTCGCTACAGTTCCCGGTATGTCGAGTTTCTCCGTTAGCACCGGGTGGCAGTTGAGTGCTAGCTAGCACTAGCTCTTCCTGCTGTAACGTCTCCTGCTGTAAACAGTGGCTCTGTCCGGCGACTCGGGAGACCTTTGGGGCGATCTGTGTGTCCGTGATATATATATAGAGTGAAAGGTGTAGAAAGAAGAAGGAAGATTAAAAAAAAAGGCTGTTGCAACGGGCAGCCAATTCGTGTGGCGCCGCCGGTCCGGCGGAACCGGAACCAGAAAAAAAGAAGTGAGAGTGAGTTAGAAGTGTAAACAACAGTGGACTGAGTACGCAGCCTTGAGGGGATCCGGTGCTCAGCGTGACAGAGTTGGAGATGTTGTTTCCAACCCGGACAGACTGAGGTCTCTCAGTTAGGAAATCCAGGATCCAGAGACATGTGGCGGTGTTCAGACCAAGAAGGAGTAATTTCTCCATCAGTCTCTGGGGAATAATGGTGTTGAATGCTGAACTGAAATCAATGTACAGGAGTCTGGCGTAGGTGTCTTTCTGATCCAGGTGGGTGATGACAGAGTGCGGGGTGGTGACTATAGCATCCTCCGTGGAGCGGTTTGAACGATATGCAAACTGGAGCAGGTCATGTGATGCAGGGAGGCAGGCTGTAATGTGTGGTTTGACAAGCCGTTCAAAACACTTCATCACAATTGGTGTCAGTGCAACAGGACGATAGTCATTCAGACAGGACACAACTGGTTTCTTTGCCACCGGTACTATAATAGAGGTCTTGAAGCATCTGGGAACGATGGCCTGACTCAGGGAGATGTTAAAAATGTCAGTCAGTACATCCGCCAACCCGCTCACGCAGTCTCGGAGCACACGTCCCGGGATGTTTTCCGGACCTGCAGCTTTACGTGGGTTGACCCTGGTTAGGGTCCTCCGTGTGTCCGCTGTGTTGATGGTGAAAGCTGGTCCGACCGATGGTGGGGATGGGCCAGCCCTCCCTCTGATTGTCGGATTTGATGCTTCAAAACGTGCAAAGAAGTCGTTGAGCCTGTCTGGAAGCAAAGCGTCATCATCATTGACCCCCTGTCTAGACTTATAGCCCGTCAGTGTCCGAACTCCCTGCCACATCTGCTTGGTGTTCCTAGTGTCACAGAGGTGTCCCTGGATTTTCTCCGCATAGGCGCGCTTTGCCGCCTTAATTCCCTTTGAGAGCGCAGACCTGGCTGAGCGGAGGGTCAGTCAGTCCTTCGCTCTGAAGGCTACATCTCTGGCTGTAAGCAGCGAGCGCACCTCTGCAGTCATCCAGGGCTTATGATTACCCCGCATAGTGATGGTCTTCACTGTAGTGACATCCTCTGTGCAATTTGCGATGTAGCTGGTGACCGTTTCAGCATACTCCTCCACATCTGTCTTGTCTTCCTGGGAAGCTGCTATTTTGAAGACCTCCCAGTCTGTGTGCAGAAAACAGTCTTTCAGTGCAGAGGTTGCACTCTCTGGCCAAATCCTGCTTTGTTTCACTACTGGCCTGCTGCGCTTCAGTAGAGGTTTGTAGGCAGGAACCAGCATCACGGATATGTGGTCAGAAAGGCCGGGGTGGGGGCGGGGTATTGCCTTATATGCATCTGCGTTTGTGTACACTAAGTCCGACATATTCTCTCCTCTGGTCTTAAAGTCTACACATTGTTTAAACTTGGGGAGCACAGTCTTTAAGCTGGTGTGGTTAAAATCCCCCGCAACCACCACAAAACTGTCCGGGTGTGAAGTTTGGATTTCACTAATAGCATCGTGCAGTTCCCCGAGTGCCTCCTTAGCATTAGCATTAGCGCCTGAGAAAAACGACTGATCGCCACCCTCAGAACCTTCAGGGCTGCTCATGCACCTGGAGCGGACGTGCAGCCCACACACAGGACTTTGTATGGGTTTCCAGCCACGGCGCACAAGGGGAATTTAGCCGATTGCTTTCCCCGATGACTTTAAGGCTGCTTCCCGCACCTAAAGCCAAACTGCCGAGTCCCTCACACAGCTTCAATTTATCACAGCCGCTATGCATCCTCGTGGAATTTGGCCACTCGCCTTCCCCACATCCTCTCTGGTTGAGCCACGAGAGAAGTCAGAGATATAATTTTTTTTTTCCACAGCCGCTGTGTATCTCCGCCACATTTAACGGGAAAGTCCCCCACCATCGCGGATCCACACGCAATTTTTGTGCGGCCCAGGCACCTTTGACGTGCCGGGCCGGCACTCACTTACTCTCACCCCCCTCCCCCTCCTCCTGCGCAGAGCTTTTCTCGCACCTCACTCCCTAAGCGGGCTGATCACCGTCTTGTTCCATTACGCACAAAACACACCAGCCTGTGCACCCACGATGCACGGCCGTTCAATGTGCTGGAACTCGGAGCGGAGCACACTGCCCTTTCTGCCCCTCCCCCGTCCCCCTCATGGACTGACATGCCCTCCGACAGTTCTACAGGTGCTGGAGCCCAAACGACGGGGGCGGGGGGGAGGGGTCACAACCCCTGCTGAGTGCTCTGGGGGGCCCTGTGGTGACCCACCACAATTTACATGGAGATTCAATCTTCACACTTAGCAAGGCAGCTGGAAGCAGAGCAATTTGCATACGGACAGAAATCCCCAAGGGGGTCAACCAAAACAATGACTATTGTTATACACTACCATTCAAAAGTTTGGGGTCACTTAGAAATTTCCTTATTTTTGAAAGGAAAGCACTTTTTTTCAATGAAGATAACTTTAAACTAATCAGAAATACACTCTATACATTGCTAATGTGGTAAATGATTATTCTAGCTGCAAATGTCTGGTTTTTGGTGCAATATCTACATAGGTGTATAGAGGCCCATTTCCAGCAACTATCACTCCAGTGTTCTAATGGTACAATGTGTTTGCTCATTGCGTCAGAAGGCTAATGGATGACTAGAAAACCCTTGTGCAATCATGTTAGGTCTGCAATGCTGTAATTGCTGCAAATGGAGGATTCTTTGACAAAAGCAAAGTTTGAAGGAAAAAAATTATTATTTCAAATACAAATCATTATTTCTAACCTTATCAATGTCTTGGCTATATTTTCTATTCATTTTACAACTCATGGTGGTAAATAAGTGTCACTTTTCATGGAAAACACAAAATAATCGTCTGGGTGACCCCAAACTTTTGAACGGTAGTGTACATCCCCAGAGTAAGGAGAGGAATTCCGGCACCAGTTAATCACGCGATTGATATGTATTGACTGATATGAATATCAGTATGTAAATGTGCCATGCATTCTCTCTTGTCTGTATAAAGGAGCTGACTTTACATGCCTCAAGAGCGCACACAGCACAGCGCACAGCGCAACTGTGTGTCTCATGATGATGGAGGAATAAAACTCTGAAACCTTCAGCTCGCCGTGTCTCGCCGGAACTTATTTTGTTCCTCCACAGTAACAGCATTTTTTTTTTCACTTTTATTGTGTGCGAGCATGGAGCAACTATTCTAACCTAACCCATACTTTAATGCCAAACCCTAACCTCACAGGAACCTTTGATTAGTGGAGTGAAAAACAAAGTAAGAAAAAAAAATGAAGAAAAAGCTGTGACAGTCGAGAGTGGGAGTCAAACTCGTGTGTTTTTGCTGAAACAGCTGTGTAAATAAGTAACCGTCCACCATCCTCCTCCCACCAACCAAATGAGCTTTGGGAAAGCAAAGTAAAAGATGCGTTGTTCTGCACATGCGCGGTGAGGACTGCGCAGTGAGTAAACTTGTGAAAATGTAGTGAGACACGTTATTTTTTTGATTTAACATGGAAATGTGTGTTTTTAGAGGGGTGGGAAAACATTTATTAGATACGTTTTTTTCACTGAGACTGGGTTGATTACGGCGTTAAGATATGATCTGAAGCAAAGAGTATAATAATCAGAGATGTTACAGACTTAAATAAATATAGATGAACACTGATTAAGAAAATTAAGAGACTATGATAATCCATATCCACACACATGGCAAGAATAGTTCTTTTGACATACCATGTCAATGTACTTAAAAAACAAACAAACAAAAGAACTTATGACTGACTTGAGTAGACATCAATTATCCCCAGCTGGAGGAAGTCATTTGACACAGAGTGAGGAAATTCACACTCTGAAAATATGCCATTATGCTGAACATAAACTACAAGAGATGGAGCATGATACTGATCCTGATAACCACTTTTTCAATAATATTCATAATCATTGTGAATATTACACTGAAAAGCAATTCAAAAGTCAAGTGCAACTAGATGGTAAACTATCTACTAGATGGGCAACTAGATGGTAACTAGATACACTTCAACAGCAGAAGTCTTAACAAAAACTTTCCACAGATTCAGGACTATTTAAAACAGCTACACAGAAAATTTACAGCTATCGCAGTCTCTGAAACTTGGCTTAATGAAGAGCAGGCTCCCCTGATGGCAATAGAGGGATATCAGATGTTTCATATTAACGGATCTCAAAAAAAGGGTGGTGGTGTTGCATTGTATATTGATGACCTGTATAGGTGTAAGCTTGTAAATGGAATGTCCTTTGCACTACCAGGGATTTTAGAATGTGATACTGTTGAGATTGACCAAGATAAAACAAAAAATCTAATTATAAGTTGTATATATAGAACGCCGGGAACTTGCATTGAGACATTCAGAGATAAATTAGTCGAGCTGTACAATAATATTACTAGTAAGAAAATGGTAGTAATTTGTGGAGATTTTAATATTGATTTACTAAATCCATATCAACAAAATGTAATTACAGAGTTCATGAATTCTATGTACAGCATGAGTCTATATCCCACAATAACACATCCCAGTACAATCACAGTTCACACTGCTACACTTATTGACAACCTGTTTGTTAATATTATTGATAAAGAAAATAGAAAGTGGATTATTGATAAATGATATAAGTTGCAGCGGCATGAAATAAAGCAGCGTGGTGAAGGTTTTAAGCAGGTTTATTAAATCACACCGCCGTCACAGAACTCCGCTCCAGCCCAAGTGTGAGCAGACTGGAGCGGGTTCCTCAGGCTCTCGTGAGGAGACACAAAGTGTGTGTCAGCAGCAGCAGTCAAAGAGAGAGAGGATGAGTTACAGAATCGTGCAGCATATATACCCAGTAACAAACAATACATGAAAGAGCATTCACAGCAGTTGGTATGGGCATTTGCATATGAGAGACATACATAACAATAGGTAGATTGCTGGCCTCTGCTCCAGCTGCAGGACAAAGAGGTTACGAGGCACATCTACATATTGATCTCAGTCTCTAGGTCACAGTAAGGACAGGACGCATGAACACAATGCATGAATGGCACATTAACATCACAATGCATGAATGGCACATTTCATGGCACATTTCATGTGCTTTTTAGTCGTTCTTCTGCTGAATCTTAATCTAAATGGAAATTATGGATCTAGAAAGCGGCTTAACTGTGATTGTCACCACTTTAAAAGAAGAATTGGGTCAGGAGGAACCCAACGAGGAGACTCATGGACATTGGAATTCATGCGTCTGTGGAGATTTGGCAGGAAACATTATTGGTTATGATCTCAGGATTTCTATTTTTGGCTGTGAAGTTCCCTGATGTATCAGAAATTGAAGGAAGGTGAGAGAGCTGATCAAAGCAGACCCGGCAAGCTCCTTCATCAAATTCGACCAGTTGGGGAGGGCACGATTAGCGGCAAACGGTGAACTGAATGACAGTGATTCAGCGGAGGAATACATCTGGAGCCCTGTGCTCTCTATGGAATGCCTGTTTAAGCCTGTATATAGAAATTATGAAGCACAAGCGCATGAGAGAGGAAAATTCTATTCTCTGTGGGCTCTGAGCTGTGTAGATTTGACCTTGTTTTGATGCCCTGTTTACATTCCTCCTCGATGAGATAAGGTAGAAGTGGCGGCTGCTAACCCAAACAATCAACAGACAGTTGCTGTTGTTTCAGCAGATTGAACTTCTCAAGGACAGCCCATGTGCCTTCATCTGCAAGCGAAGAGATAGACTCCGGACTTGTTTATAAGTCACATGATTAAAACATCTATCCACTGCCTGGAGGCGCCCTCTGCTGTTCACTAGCAACTGTCACACCTACACTACACAAATGCATACAACATTACACGACTGACACATACACTACCGTTCAAAAGTTTGGGGTCACTTAGAAATTTCCTTATTTTTGAAAGGAAAGCACTTTTTTTCAATGAAGATAACTTTAAACTAATCAGAAATACACTCTATACATTGCTAATGTGGTAAATGACTATTCTAGCTGCAAATGTCTGGTTTTTGGTGCAATATCTACATAGGTGTATGGAGGCCCATTTCCAGCAACAATCACTCCAGTGTTCTAATGGTACAATGTGTTTGCTCAT
This sequence comes from Pholidichthys leucotaenia, assembly GCA_020510985.1. Classification (NCBI taxonomy): domain Eukaryota; kingdom Metazoa; phylum Chordata; class Actinopteri; order Cichliformes; family Pholidichthyidae; genus Pholidichthys; species Pholidichthys leucotaenia. The sequence continues at coordinate 44,074,399 of CM035841.1, forward strand.
TGCGTCAGAAGGCTAATGGATGACTAGAAAACCCTTGTGCAATCATGTTAGGTCTGCAATGCTGTAATTGCTGCAAATGGAGGATTCTTTGACGAAAGCAAAGTTTGAAGGAAAAAAATTATTATTTCAAATACAAATCATTATTTCTAACCTTATCAATGTCTTGACTATATTTTCTATTCATTTTACAACTCATGGTGGTAAATAAGTGTCACTTTTCATGGAAAACACAAAATAATCGTCTGGGTGACCCCAAACTTTTGAACGGTAGTGTATATACTGACTCATACATACACTGCCTCTCTCAACTCTTGTTTTTGTGTGATCTATATTGTCTGCTAATTGTGCATAGAGGGTTTTTTCTGTGTAGTCAAAATTTGGCTCATTTGAGCTTTATATGAGCTTATACGAGCATTATTCTGATTAACTATGTTTTTTCTCTCTGCCTATTGTGTTTTCCTCCCCCTCCCTTCCCTCTTTACCCCCACTGTATGACAGGCACCTTGCACGGCTGCCGCGTCATTGGATGCGCCTAACGTGCGCGTCCAATGTCAAGTCAAATTCCTCGTATGTTTACTTGTAAATATACTTGGCAATAAAGCTGAATCTGATTCTGATTCTGATTCTGATTCATCACAGTAGTGCAGTAGAAAAAACCAGAAGTAGCGAGCTGACTGTCCTTAGTCTGTTGTGGGGGTTATCCCAAACCCGCCACACTGCTCCCCCCCAGAGGGCTCGGCAGGGGGCCGAGACCTCGATAGTGCAGCTTGGCAGTGAGCAGGGAAAGCTCTGTGCCAGCGAAGGTGGAGGGGAGTGGGGGGTAGTAAATGCCGGCCAGGGACGGTGAAATCATCCGGGCCGCGCAAAAATTGCTTGTTGGTCGACGATGTCGAGGGGCTGTCCCGTTGAGCGTGCGGAGAACCACAAGAAGAAAAATTAGTCTCTGACTCCTCTCGCGGCCATGAAGAAAAAAGGAGCGGCGAGGCTGCGTAGCGGATGTAAAAAAAAAAACAAAAGCAGAGGGACTTGGCGTGTTGACTTTAGGTGCGGGTGCAGCCCTAAAGCCCTCGGGAAAGCTGACGGCTGAATCCCCTTGTGCGCCGTGGCTGGGACCATTAGAAATCCTGTGAGCGAGCTGCTTGCGTGCTTCAGGTGTGCGAGCAGCCCTGAAGGCTCTGTGTGCAGCCGCGAAGGACGATGGCGGTCTGTAGAGCCGTATTTGTCCCGTGCGTGGTGCGCCGTCCTCGTGTCTCCCCGGTGCATGTGCTGGGGTTCCGTGCGTGGGTGGGCCGCTGGAGGGGCGAGTCAGGGTCCAGAATCTTGGTGGAGATCAGCACAGTCGGCACCAATAATATCCAAGTTGAGCTGTAGCTGTAGGTTGGTCATGGCGCGTTGGAGCGGTGAGAGGGAATAGACGATCTTTGTCCCTCGGGCTCGTGCAGATGCGTTGGAGCGGTGAGAGGGGGGAGACGATCTTTGTCACTCGCTCGGCCATGGTGCGTTCAGGTCCACGTGCTGCGTTCTCCGCCGGCCCTGGAGGTCGCCGTCGTGGAGAGAGGACGAGGTACGTGCGCTCCCGGCTGCTCTCAGCCACGCTCTCGGCTGAGAGCAGCCGGTCCCAGCGTGGATGTGTCGATCTATGCGTGAGATCCCACCATGAAGTTTGCTGCGGCTTTCCGGGTCGTGGGTGATGTCCGGAGAGTTCCCTGAAGCAGAAGGGAGCTGTTGCGTTCGCTTGTCGTCGGAGCATCACTGCCGGGTGCTGTGTTCGCCGGCAGCGTGTTTTTTTTCAGCGTCGGGTCACCAGCGTGGCTGTCCAGACCAGAAGGTTGCGTTGCACAAAACGTGTGCTTTCTATCGGGGTCACCAGTGCGGCGGCATGAAATAAAGCAGCGTGGTGAAGGTTTTAAGCAGGTTTATTAAATCACACCGCCGTCACAGAACTCCGCTCCAGCCCAAGTGTGAGCAGACTGGAGCGGGTTCCTCAGGCTCTCGTGAGGAGACACAAAGTGTGTGTCAGCAGCAGCAGTCAAAGAGAGAGAGGATGAGTTACAGAATCGTGCAGCATATATACCCAGTAACAAACAATACATGAAAGAGCATTCACAGCAGTTGGTATGGGCATTTGCATATGAGAGACATACATAACAATAGGTAGATTGCTGGCCTCTGCTCCAGCTGCAGGACAAAGAGGTTACAAGGCACATCTACATATTGATCTCAGTCTCTAGGTCACAGTAAGGACAGGACGCATGAACACAATGCATGAATGGCACATTAACATCACAATGCATGAATGGCACATTTCATCACAGTAGTGCAGTAGAAAAAACCAGAAGTAGCGAGCTGACTGTCCTTAGTCTGTTGTGGGGGTTATCCCAAACCCACCACATAAGTGACCATATGCCAACCTTTGCACTTATCCATGGCCACACGGAGGCCAGTACAGAAAAAGTTTTAAAATCATTCAGATACAAATCACAAAATGCAATCAGTTCTTTTAAAGAAGACTTGCTGAAGAAAGACTGGACAAAAGTCTATGTATCAGATGTAAATGAAGCCTATGACACATTTATAAACATTGTAACCACTCTTTATGAAAAAAATTGTCCATTAGTAAAGAAAAAGCTTAAACATAAATTTGTCGATAAGCCATGGTTAACCAAAGGATTACAAAAGGCGTGTAAAAAGAAAAATTTATTATATAAAGCTTTTCTAAAGAAAAGGACAAAAGAAGCAGAGCAGCGGTATAAAACATACAAAAATAAGTTAACATATACAGTATAATGAGATGAAGTAAAAGAGACTATTACAGTAAAGAACTGGAGAAAAACAGAGACAATATTAAAAATACATGGACTGTGGCACATATGTTGGGTATATATTTTCCACAAATGTATTGCTGTATGTTTATTGTGTGCTTCACGTCTCGAGGGACAAAAGGACTGAGTCTGCAGGAGATATCGAGAGGGTGTGAGATTTGGCCTTTGTCTCAGAGAGAAGCCCTGGAGGGATTTCCGGACCATCGAAGGCTAAGAGACAATGGTGGAAGATCAAAAGGGTTACAGTGTGACTGTATGTTTGCTAAGACACCATGTGACTTGAGTTTCGATGTTCCGGAGTATAAAAGAGCGATGTGATATTGATCTGTCTCTTTTCTTGCTTGGAGATTGTTAGAATATGTGTTCTGTTAATAAAGCTGAACCTGAGAAATAAACTCAGCCTCATCCTTGAGCACATCCTCTACACTGGTGACCCTAAGACAAATTATGGCCGGTGACGACTCTCCTGCACCGGACTCATCAGGAGCCAGCCAGGCTAATGCAGCTACCACAGTCCAGCTACCTGATTTCTGGCAGCATAGCCCGCGCTCCTGGTTTAACACAGTCGAGGCACAGTTCCATCTTCGGGGAATTTCGGCGGACGCCACAAAATTCTACCATGTGGTTGCAAAGCTGGACAGCCACACAGCCCAGCGGGTGGAGAGCCTGATTAACCACCCACCAGACGACGACAAGTATGGCGCATTGAAAGCTGCTCTCATCCGTGCTTTCACCCCCTCGCTGGGAGAACTAGCAGAGAAGCTCCTGGCGTTGACTGAGGGCGAGGTCGAGAGACCTGCAGACCTGATGGCGAAGATGCTGAGTTTGAGAGACGCCGAAGATGATGGCTTTATCTTCGCCTATCTTTTCCTCAGGACACTACCGTCAGCGGTGAGAGTTACCCTGGCCAGTTCACAGCTGCTAGCCCACCGAGATTACCACAAGCTGGGCCAGGAGGCGCAGCGACTCGTCGACGCCCATAGGCGACACACGGCCACGACCGCAGCAGCGGAGCTGAGCGCAACACCCATAGACGGCAGGGGGCCAGAGGCTGCAGCACCAGACTCGCTGACGACAGCAGCGGCGGAGGCCAGGAGACGCGGAGCGGGCGACGTCCTTTGCTTTTACCACCGGCGTTTCGCCGAGAGGGCACACAAGTGCATTCCACCGTGCCAGTTCAAGCGCTCGAGAAACGCAAAGAACAGGAGTCAGTAGCAGCTGCGACTCTCGGTGAAAAGAGCAAGCTGCTCTACCTGATGGACGCGCGGTCAGGGAGGAATTTCCCTGTGGACACAGGCTCCAAGCTGAGTTTCATCACACCTTCCTACGCTGACCAGCTGGCACCTTCCAGTGGTCCTCTGGTGTCGGCAGCGAACGGCTCGGCGATTAAGACCTTCGGGGAGAAGACTCTGCTTCTGTCACTACACGGCCGAACATTCGAGTGGACTTTCGTCATAGCGGCAGTCAGTTTCAACATGTTAGGTGCTGATTTTTTGTGCTCACATGGTTTATTGGTTGATCTTGCTAATAGACGTCTGGTTAATGCACTGTCTTTTCACTCTATTCCCTGCACAGCCCGTGTGGGCCCGCCTACTGCACAGGCCAACGTCACAGCTGCGGGTGGTAAGTTTCACGCACTGCTCACTCAGTTCCCAGCACTCACAGTCCCAACGTTTTCAGCGACAGTGGCTAAACATGGGGTGGAACATTTTATCACTACCACCGGGCCGCCCGTTTTTGCAAAAGCTCGGCGCTTGGACTCAGCTAAACTGGCCATAGCACGCGAGGAGTTCGCCAACTTGGAAAAACTGGGCATCATTCAGAATCAGAATCAGAATCAGAATCAGAATCAGAATCAGGTTTATTGCCATTGTTCATGTAGTACACAAACTAGGAATTTGTCTCGGTACAATGCTGCAACATTAAACATGATAAGATAAGAGAAATAAACTATACATGTAATAAAGTGTAGGATAAGATTAAGTGATACTGGTCAACAGTTAAAATATATATTAGCCAGCAGCAGATACTGTGGAGAACTATATAGTGCAGTCGGTAATGCAGGAAGAAAACAGTGATGATTGACATGAGTCTGGTTGAGCTGCTGTACATGGTGCACGAGAGTCACTTAGTGTTCAGCAGTCTAATGGCAGAGGGGAAGAAGCTGTTCATGTGACGGGAGGTTTTAGTCTGGATGGACCGAAGTCTTCTACCAGAGGGGAGGGGGGCAAACAGTACATGACCAGGGTGTGAGGGATCGGCTATGATCCGGCCAGCACGCCTCCGGGTCCTGGAGATGTACAGATCCTGGAGAGATGGGAGCTTGCAGCCGATCACCTTCTCAGCAGTGCGCACGACGCGCTGCAGCCTTAGTCTGTCCCTGGCAGTGGCTCCTGCGTACCACACGGTTATGGAGGTGGTGAGGATGGACTCGATGATGGCTGTGTAGAACTGCACTAACATCTTGGTGGGTAGCTTGAGCTTCCTCAGCTGCCGCAGGAAGAACATCCTCTGCTGGGCTTTTTTGATGAGTGAGCTGATGGTCAGCTCCCATTTGAGGTCCCTGGTGATGGTAGTGCCTAGGAAGCGGAAGGAATCAGCAGTGGTGATGGGAGAGCCTGAGAGGGCGAGGGGGGGCAGAGGAGTAGTGACTTTCCTGAAGTCTACAATCATCTCCACTGTCTTCAGAGCGTTCAGCTGCAGGTTGTTATTGCTGCACCAGGACGCCAGCTGGGCCACCTCTCTCCTGTAGGCGGACTCGTCACCGTTGGAGATGAGCCCGATGAGGGTGGTGTCGTCCGCAAACTTGATCAACTTGACAGACTGGTGGCTGGAGGTGCAGGAGTTGGTGTAAAGGGAGAAGAGTAGGGGGGAAAGTACACAGCCCTGGGGTGATCCGGTGCTGATGCTAGTATAGTCTGAGACAGTCTTTCCCAGCCGCACATGCTGCCTCCGGTCCGTCAGGAAGTCGATGATCCACCTGCAGAGGGAGTCAGGCACGTTGAGCAGGGACAGCTTGTCCCGGAGCAGAGCGGGGCGGATGGTGTTGAATGCGGAGCTGAAGTCCACAAACAGGATCCTGGCGTAGGTTCCCGGGGAGTCCAGGTGCTGCAGGATGGAGTGGAGGGCCAGGTTGACTGCATCGTCTACAGACCTGTTGGCTCGGTAGGCAAACTGCAGCGGGTCCAGGAGAGGGGTGGTGATGGACTTGAGGTGGGACAGGACCAGGCGCTCAAAGGACTTCATGACTACAGAGGTGAGCGCTACAGGTCTGTAGTCATTAAGTCCAGTGATCCGTGGCTTCTTGGGGACAGGGATGATGGTGGAGGATTTGAGGCAGGACGGCACGTGGCATAACTTAAGGGAGGTGTTAAAAATGTCTGTGAATACAGGAGCCAGCTGTTTCGCACAGAGTCTCAGGGTGGAGGGAGACACGCCGTCTGGGCCGGGGGCCTTGCGCGGGTTCAGTCTGGAGAACTGTTTGAGCACATCCTGCTCACTGATGATAAGGGGGGGGGGGGGGGGTGGGGGGGTGCCTTAAATGAAGTAGGGAATGTGGAGGCTGTGGAGCTGGAGGGAGGGGGGGAGTTGGACACAGATGACGAGGTGTCAAAACGGGCATAGTGTTGGGACAGTCTCTGACAAAGGGCTTTGTCATCCTGACCTTTAGGAGCCTGAGGCCGATAGTTGGTGATCTGCCTCAGTCCTCTCCACACGGAAGCCGAATCATTAGCAGTGAACTGCTGCTGGAGTCTCTCTGAGTACACAGATTTAGCCCTCTTCAGCTCTCTGTTAAACCGGTATTTAACCTCCCTGTAGCAGTCCCTGTCTCCACTTTTCAGCGCTGCTTCCTTCTCCTTCCTGATCTGTCTGAGCTTAGCTGTGAACCAGGGTTTGTCATTAGAGTAACTCACCCTGGTGCGTGATGGAAGAATGTTCTCTTCACAAAAGTGGATATATGAGTTCACAGTGTCCGTGTACTCATCCAGATCATGCGTGGCTCCTTTAAACATGCCCCAGTCAGATATTTCCATGCACGTTTCCAGCTTCTCCTCAGCATCACTGGTCCGTATCTTCGTAGTGCTCACAACAGGTTTAGTGAGCTTCAATCTCTGTCTGTATGTGGGAATGAGGTGAACCATCACGTGATCAGATAATCCCAGCGCAGCTCGAGGGACAGCGCGATATGCGTCTTTCACTGTGGTGTAACAGTGATCCAGTGTGTTTAATCCTCTGGTGGGGCATTTAATAAACTGTTTGTAGCGGGGGAGATCGTGGCTCAGATTGCACTGATTAAAGTCGCCAGCCACAATAATCAGCGAGTCTGGAAAACTCCGCTCTGTGTGTTGAATGTGATCCGCGAGCACGCGCTGAGCTTCGCGCGTGTCCGCGTCGGGAGGGGCGTACACAGCGATCAGTATAAAAGAAGCAAACTCCCGTGGGGAATAAAAAGGCTTGCAGTTGATAACAAGAAATTCCAAGGCAGGAGAACAGTGTTTGGAAATTACCGTTACATCAGAGCACCAGCTACAGTTGATGTAGAAGCAGACACCGCCTCCTGTGGTCTTGCCGGAAAGCTCTGTGTCACGATCAGCACGGAAGAGCTGGAAGCCGTCGAGGCGCAGCGCGCTGTCCGGTATATTTTCCCGGAGCCAGGTCTCAGTAAAGCAGAGGACAGCTGAGGAGGCGAGGTCCTTAAAACGCATCAGCAGTCTCAGTTCATCCACCTTGTTAGAGAGAGAGTTGGTATTGGACAGAAATATGCCAGGCAGCGCCGTTCGCGAGCCTCTCCTGCGAAGTCGTACGAGAGCGCCCGCTCGTCTTCCTCTCTTCCGCCGTCTCACTTTCCGAGCCAAACAATAAACCAGATCGGCGGCAGGGGCTAGAAAAACTGGGAGGAGGTCCGTGGGGGTCAAAGTCCTGATATTTAAAAGTTCTTCACGGGTATAAGTGCAAGCAGACACACAATTGACAAACAAAAACAAACAAAGAGCGCAGCGAAGCACCATGTCGACCGCTGTGGGCGCCATCTTGGATCATTCCACGTTCTAAAAGCCCCTGGGCTTCACCGCTACACATGGTCCCAAAGGCTGATGGTTCGTGGCGACCTTGCGGTGATTTCCGCAGGTTGAATAATGCCTCAGCGCACAACCACTACCCAATTCCGCACATCCAAGATTTTTTGGTTCATTTGGCAGGGGCGCGCATTTTTTCTAAAATAGACTTGGTGCGTGGTTACCATCAGGTCCCAGTGCGCGCTCAGGATATACCCAAAACAGCGGTAATAACTCCTTTCGGGCTTTTTGAGTTTTTGCGCATGCCTTTTGGACTCAAGGGTGCCGCGCAGACGTTCCAGCGTATGATGGACATGGTTCTACGCGACCTCCCTTTCGTGTTCGTCTACTTGGATGACATTTTGGTAGGCAGCACATCTGAAGACGAACACGAAAGCCACCTCACAGAGGTTTTTCGGAGGCTGGCAGAGCACGGGTTAATAATTAACCCAGCGAAGTGCCAGTTTGGGGTGGTGCAAATTGATTTTTTGGGGCATCACGTTTCGCCAGAAGGGGCGGTCCCTCTGCCCGATAAAGTACGCGCAATAACAGATTTTCCCCGACCTCAAACGGTCAAAGCGTTACAGGAGTTTTTGTGAATGGTTAATTTTTATAACCGTTTCCTCCCAAGCGCAGCGCAGCTCATGCAACCATTGTACACTGCACTAAAGAAGAAAAAACCCACAAATAAAATCGAATGGTCTCCGGAGCGGGAGCGCGCATTCTCCCAAGTCAAATCAGCCCTGGCAAACACGGTTTTGTTGGCACACCCAGTCCCAACGGCCCGCATGGCGCTCACCACTGACACTTCCGATTTAGCGGTGGGGGCGGTCGTTGAACAGTTTGTTGCAGGGACCTGGCAGCCGCTCGCGTTTTTCAGCAAAACCTTGCGCGATAGCGAGCGAAAATACAGCGCGTTCGACAGGGAGCTGTTGGCCCTACACTTGGCCATCCGCCATTTCCAGTTCTGGCTGGAAGGGCGCCGTTTCACCGCGTTTGTGGACCACAAGCTGCTAACGTTTGCGATGGCCAAGATTTCAGAACCTTGGTCAGGCCGGCAGCAAAGACAGCTGGCCGCGATATTGGAGTTCACCACCGATATCCAGCATGTCGCAGGTAAACATAATGTAGTGGCAGACTGTCTCTCGCGTGCAGTAATGGCGCCAGGCCCCGTGGGGGCAGACTCGGCGGCCGTGGCCGCGGGCCAGGGTAGCGACGCAGAAGCGCACGCAGCCCCAGTCCGCGTAGGTTTAGATTATGCAGCCATGGCCGCGGAGCAGGTTAGTGATGCGGATGTGCGCGCGCTCCAGTCTGGACCAACAGGGTTAAGGCTGGAGCACAGGGTGCAGCAAGTCGGTATGCCCCCCCTAATCTGCGATGTCTCCATGGGACGGCCGCGCCCCGTGGTACCAGCTGCATGGCGCCGCCGTGTTTTTGACTCCGTACATTCCCTGGCGCACCCGGGGGTGCGCGCATCGATCAAGATGGTGGGGGAGAAATTTGTTTGGCCGGGGTTGCGCAAACAGGTCAAGGAATGGGCAGCAGCCTGCGTAGCGTGTCAGCGAGCCAAAATACACAAGCACACTAGAGCTCCTTTGGAGCCTTTTCACATCCCGGCTAAGCGCTTTGATCATGTGCATGTCGACTTGGTGGGCCCCCTTCCATTGTCACAGGGGCACACACACCTTTTGATGATGGTGGATCGCACCACGCGTTGGCCAGAAGCGGTTCCTCTGGCATCAACCACAGCGGAGGAAGTTGTGCGTGCGTTTTTAACATCTTGGGTTGCGCGTTTTGGAGTCCTGTCGGACATAACGTCTGACAGAGGTCCTCAATTTGTCTCCGAACTCTGGTCATCGATGGCCCGCAGCCTAGGGGTGAAGATCCACCGCACTACCGCGTATAACCCCCAGGCTAATGGTTTATGCGAACGTTTTCATAGGTCATTGAAAGCAGCCCTCAGAGCGTCGCTTACGGACACAAATTGGGTTTACAAACTTCCATGGGTTTTATTGGGGTTGCGTTCTGCACCTAAGGAGGATTTGCAGGCCTCCCCAGCTGAGTTAGTTTTTGCACAACCTCTCCGTTTACCCGGTGAATTTCTCCCCGACAATCCTGCGCCAAATTGCCCCCCTGCTCAGCTGTTGCAGAGCGACACAGGACCAAACACGCTGCCTGGCCCCGTCCATCACAATTTCCCATGCGTTTTTGTGCCGAAGGCTTTAAAAAATGCAGAGTTTGTTTTTGTTAGACATGATGCTCATCGCCCAAATTTGCGGCCACCTTATGATGGACCTTTCAGAGTGCTGGAAACAGGAGAGAAGCATGTTTTGCTAGATTTGGGAGACAGGAAGGAGTTGATTTGTATAAACAGACTCAAACCTGCTTTTGTTTTGGCGGATGAACAAGTGCAGCTGGCGAGGGCCCCCCGTCGCGGCAGACCTCCGAGAAGGCATTCTCCAGAACCCCCACAGAGATTGGCTAACAGTTCTAATCCACAGGTGCAGGAAGGCACTGCGGAAGCAGCAAGGCCGGCTTACAGCAGATACGGCAGGAGGTTTAGACCTAGGCAACTGGTGGATTGATATTTGATCTATAGTAATGTTTTTATGTCATGCATCTCTGATTATGTTTGTCCCATATTAGACGTTTGGGGGGGGGATCATGTGGCACATATGTTGGGTACATATTTTCCACAAATGTATTGCTGTATGTTTATTGTGTGCTTCACGTCTCGAAGGACAAAAGGACTGAGTCTGCAGGAGATATCGAGAGGGTGTGAGATTTGGCCTTTGTCTCAGAGAGAAGCACTGGAGGGATTTCTGGACCATCGAAGGCTAAGAGACAATGGTGGAAGATCAAAAGGGTTACAGTGTGACTGTATGTTTGCTAAGACACCATGTGACTTGAATTTCGATGTTCCGGAGTATAAAAGAGCGATGTGATATTGATCTGTCTCTTTTCTTGCTTGGAGATTGTTAGAGTATGTGTTCTGTTAATAAAGCTGAACATGAGAAATAAACTCAGCCTCATCCTTGAGCACATCCTCTACAGGACAATACTTAACAATATTCTTGGAAATAAAAACAGAAATACAAGCTACCCAACCAATTTTTCAAAAAATAATACAATGACTCAGAATGTGAATGCAGTTTCACCTGCAGATGAATTTAATAACTTTTTTGTTAACATTGGTCCTAATTTGGCTTGAGAAATACCCATTACGGCACCTACGGGTGATACAATAAGCAAAAACACTGCTATAAGCAACACACTGCTAGCAACAATGCTCCGCACTGTGTGTTTATATACTCATATATTTATTTCATGCAGCTACAATGCTCCGCACTGTCTCTCTCTCTCTCTCTCTCTCTCTCTCTCTCTCTCTCTCTCTCTCTGTGTGTGTGTATATATATATATATATATATATATATACGTATATATATATATATATATATATATATATATATATATATATATATATATATATATATATATATATATATATATATATTTATATATATATATTTATATGTACATATATATATTTATATGTACATATGTATACTTGCTGCTCTTGTTTCTTTTTTTCTCTTGCCTTCTGATTGTTGCTCTGAGTGTTGCTATCCCTGTGCTGTTGCAATCCTGGAATTTCCCCATTGTGGGACTTATAAAGGCTTATCTTATCTTATCTTATAAAAGACTCCATTTTCATAAAGAACACAGACGAGAGAGAGGTCATTGAAATTGTTAAATCGTTTAAAAGCAAAACATCTACGGACTGTGATGGTATTGACATGCTCTTAGTCAAAACTATTATTGAATGCTTAGTGAAACCACTGACGCATATTTGTAACCTGTCTCTCCAAACAGGTGTATTTGCAATGAAATTAATGCAATGAAAATAGCTAAAGTAATTCCGATATACAAGACGGGTGACAGAGGGGAACTTTCAAACTATAGACCAATTTCACTATTGCCGCAATTTTCCAAGATACTTGAAAAAATATTCTATGAGAGAATTGACAACTTCATAATGAAGAATAATTTATTGTGTGAGCAGCAATATGGGTTCAGACACAAGAGGACAACTGCATTTGCTCTAATGGAATTTATAGAAAAAATATCAACTGCCATTGAAAATAAAGAGTCTTCAGTTGGGGTATTCCTGGATCTTAAAAAAGCATTTGATACAGTGGATCATAATGTGACGTAGGCAAGGTTCACACAAAGAAGAGGAGCAGATAGTTGTGACGAACAGGCTTTATTCACACAGACTCTGAGCACAGGCAGGAGGGGAGGTCATTCTCCCAGACCTCCGTTTAAATCATGGTTACACACACATAATAAATCTTGCCCTAATTCTGCCTATGAAACACTGTTGGGTGATTATAACACAGTTATAATGACACAGCAATATAATAACTCAGTAATAACATTTAATACACACATACAATAACGTCCTCTGTTGCAAAGCATGCTGGGGAAAATCGCTGCTCCCCCGCCCGCCCCCCAATACAGCCTCAACGTTACAATGCCCCCCTCCTGGACTGGTTTCTGTCCCCAGAAAAATTAAAGTCCAGTTCAAAAGTCCAATACAAACTCATCCAGGTGTCGGGGCAGCTTTCAGTGCTGGCGACCAACACGTACAGGCCCCCTAGTGTCCATCTGAGTCTCGGTCAGGGTATCTGGTCGGGATGAAGGCTCCGGTTCGTCCACCAGCGGTGCAGATGGCTGATACGGGGCGAGACGGTCACGATGAAGGACCACAACCCGGTCCCATTTCCTAAGCCTCACCCTGTACACCACATCCGACAGTCTCTGCAGAACCACGCATGGTCCCGACCAATGGCTCGCCAGCTTCGGTGATCGTCCTCTTTTTCTCTCAGGGCAGAAAACCCAGACTCGATCTCCCGGTGCAAAGTTCCTCCCCTGGCAGCGGGAGTCATACGCTCGCTTCTGCCGACCCCCCGCCGCTGCCAAGGCCTCTCGAGCCAGTTCGTGCACCGTGTGGAGACGTTCTTTCAAACAAAAAAAAATAATCCAACCCGGGTTTTCCCTCCACCTCCGGCTCAGGGGGGGGGACCGAATACCAAATCCACCGGTGTGCGCAGCTCGCGTCCAAACATGAGCGCTGCAGGGGTGCACCGAGTAGATTCCTGAGCTGCCGTCCAGTACGCCCACAAAACAAAATGCAGATGCAGGTCCCAGTCTCGCTGTCGCTGGTCCACTAGGATAGCGAGCTGGGTGGTGAGGGTCCAGTTGAATCGTTCGACCAGGCCGTCGCTCTGTGGATGCAGAGGGGTGGGCCGGGTTTTCCAGATGCCCAGCCGCTTGCAGACCTCTCCGAAGACCTCTGCCTCGAAGTTCCGACCCTGATCGCTGTGCAGCTCCTCCGGTGCGCCAAACCAACAGAACATTTCGTCCACCAGCTTTGATGCCGTCGTAGCGGCGCTCTGGTCCGGGACCACGTACACCTCTGGCCACTTAGTGAAATAATCCATTGTGAACAGCACGTAGCGGTTCCCCCGGTCCGTGGTCGGGAAAGGGCCCAGGATGTCCACTCCCACTCGCTCCATCGGTGCTCCCACCCGGTACTGCTGCAGGGGAGCGTGGGATCGCTGAGTTGGCCCTTTCTGAGCTGTGCAGGTGTCGCAGCGGTGAACGTGGAGCTCCACGTCCTGATGACAGCCGGGCCAGTAGAACCGGGCTCGAAGGTGCTGCAGCGTCTTTGTCACTCCAAAGTGGCCCGCTCCTACCGCCCCATGAACCAGCTGGAGTACGTTGGGCCAGAGTCGACGAGGAACCAGCAGCTGCTAGACGTGCCACTGCCCAGCTGGAGTTTGCCACTGCCGATACACCACGCCCTCGTGGCAGTGGAGGTTGGCCCACTGGGAGTGTAGGGCCTTAGTCTCTGGGTCCAGTGGTGACACAACCTCCCAGGCGGGCCGCTGTCCTGCGTCCAGCTACTGCCAAACCCGAGAAATGACCGGGTCTCTGTCCTGCTCGCTCTGCAGCTGCTGTGTGCCAAGGACCTCTGTGACATCATCGCTGGGGAGAGCTGCCTGATCATCCGAGGAGGGGCTGCGTGTCGCTGCGTGATTCCTGCTCGCAGCGGCCCGGAGAGCAGCAGCCCGTGGGGCGGCTTGGTCTCGATCTTCAGCCCCTTGGCAGTGACGACACTCCTCTGTCACACAGGGGCGCTGAGACAGCGCGTCAGCGTTGGCATGGAGGCGGCCTGCCCGATGCACAATCTGGAAATTATAATCCTGCAGTGCCTCCAGCCATCTCGCCAACTGTCCATCCGGCTCTTTGAAGTTTAATAACCAGGTCAGGGAAGCGTGATCCGTCCTGAGCTGGAACCTCCCCCCGTACACATACGGGCGGAAATGACGCAGTCCTTGAATGACAGCCAACAGCTCTCTGTGAGTCACACAGTAATTCCTCTCGGCTCTGCTGAGAGTGCGGCTGAAAAAAGCGACTGCCTGCTCTCCCTGCTCTCCCTCCTGGGATAGCACCGCCCCGATGCCCTGGTTGCTGGCATCCGTGTCCACGATGAACGGGCGGTTCGGGTCAGGATACTGCAGGATGGGGGCTCTGATGAGCATTGCGCGGAGCTGGGAGAAAGCAGCAGCACAGCTGTCACTCCACTGAAACGTGCGTCCTTTCTGCGTCAGCTGATGCAGCGGGCTGGCGATGGTGGCAAAGTTTTTCACAAACCTCCTATAATAGGAGGCCAATCCAAGAAAACTCCTCAGTTCTCCCACGTTCCACGGCAGTGGCCAGTCTCTCACCACCGCCACTTTTTCTGGGTCGGTGGCGACTCCCGCTGCGCTGACGACGTGGCCCAGGAAGGTGGTCTCCCACCGGAATAGGTGGCATTTTCTAGGGTGTAACCGTAGCCCCGCCTGTTGGATGGCACCCAGCACCTCTCGGAGATTTGACAGGGTGCTGTCAAAATCAGCTGCATGCACCAGTAGGTCATCCAGGTAAACAACGCAGCGACTCTGGGGCACGTGAGCCAGCACTCGCTCCATCAAGCGCTCAAAGGTGGCCGGAGCGTTGCAGAGTCCAAACGGCATCACTTTAAACTGGTACAGTCCCTGCCTGATGGAGAAGGCTGTTTTTTGGCGGGCCTCGGGTGACAGCTCTACCTGCCAATAGCCGCTGCGTAGATCCAGCGAGCTGAACCAGCTGGAGCCGGCAATGTGGTCCAGCGCGTCATCGATGCGGGGCAGGTGGTAGGAATCCTTCGGGGTGACGTCATTCAAGGGCCGGTAATCCTCACAGAACCGCCACGACCCATCTTTCTTCTTGACCAGTACCACCGGCGCCGCCCAGGGGCTGCTGGAGGGCTCAATAACATCTGCCTCCAGCATTTCTCACACTTTTTGTTCTGCTGCTACCCGCCTTGAAAAGGGCAGCCGGCGTGGGCGCAGTCGAATCGGCCTGGTCTCACCGGTGTCGATCTCGTGCTGCAACAAACCAGTCCGGCTGCATTCCTCATCCTTCGCGGCGAAAACACCCATATAACAGTCCAATAGCTCCCGCAGCTGGCGTCTCTGTTCCGGGTCCAGCCCGCTGCAGCTCCGCTGAAATAATTCCTCGACCGCCTGCTGCGTCTCTGCTGACACGTTGACCCCTCCCCTTGCTGTCCCTGTGTGTGTTCATGCTCTCTCTGCCCGCGCTGGTGGCGTCATCGTGTCCGGTCCTCGCGGTGGCCCGCCTTGGTCTGGTCCATCCTGGTGGTCCCTCGATCGCGCAGACCCCCGTGATCCTTCTCTGGGTTCTGCTGTGGAGCGTGATGATCCGGTCTCCCAGTTGGAGGGACGGTCCGGCGGTGTCAATCTTGGCGTTCCAGGCTGTGAGCAGGTCTAGTCCAATAATTTAGATTTAGATTTTTTTAGATTTAGTATACTTTATTGATCCCCAGAGGGGAAATTGAGTGTCATCAACCACCTGGATGGATGAAGCAGCCACGATATGGCGCTATCCCTTAACCATTCACACACACATTCACACCTAGGGACACTTTAGAGTCTCCAATTAACCTAACCTGCATGTTTTTGGCATGTGGGAGGAAATCGGAGAATTCCGGGGTAAACCCACGCATACACGGGGAGAACATGCAAACTCCACACAGATCACTGTTGGTCGGGGGCTGGGATCGAACCCACAATCCCACGATCCCCACGATCCCCCGGCCAAGGGTAAACTGTGCTGCCGCAGTGCTAACCACTGCGCCACCGTGCAGCCCAATAATACAGGGGTCTTGGATGTCAGCCAGGCAGAATGGGTGTCTTATGTTCTGACTGGCCACCCCCATCACGAGGACTCTCCGCACCCTCAGTCTGGCACGCTCACCAGTAGCCGTGGTGACTCAGCGCTTGGTGGGTTCCCACCCCCGTGGGGCCGTCTTGTCCGTGCCCGGCAGCACACCGGGTTGGACCAAGGAGATTGTAGAGCCGGTGTCAATCAGGGCCCGGATCGACGTCTTCTCCAAGCTGCACTGTAGATACATCCCTGGAGAGTGTCCAATTCGGCCCACGCGTGGAGCCGACTCCTCGGGGGAAACATCTGCAGGAGGCGGCCTGTCCCCATTCACGCCACCTCGCTCTAGTTTAACGCTGGCGAGGGGCCAGTTTGTCGTGGGGTGGGTGCGGGGCAGTACCGTGCGATGTGTCCCAGCTCTCCGCAGCAGAAGCACCCTTCCTCGCGCCGCCGTGGCCATCTTCTCCGTGGACGCGCCGCCGTGGTCTGCCGTAATTCCTCCTCTTCCTCCTCACTCTCAGCCGTGGCCTGGAAGGTTCTTTGTCTGTGCGTTGGCGCTTCAATTGTGCGATTCATTAGCGGCTCCACCGGCTCTGCTGCTGCCACCGCAGTCTCCCAGTCGCTCGCGGCGTGGATCCGTACATGGCTCTGGAGCTGGGCCGGGCGGAGACCTTGGATGAAGTTCCGGAGGGCGAGCTTCTCTACCATCTCCGGTGTGAAATCTGGGTAGCTGCGCCGGATTAGCAGCCGTTTGTCTGCAGCATCGGCTCCTAGGCTTTCCTGGTTGCTTCGACGGCGGCGGGTCAGCTGTTCCTGGGTGTGCTCAGCATCCGTCGTTCTCCCAAATCGTCTCCGGAGCGCTCTTTGTAGCGCTGGCCAGCTGTAGTGCTCCTCAGGCTGGAGATCAGAGAGCGTGCAGAGAGCCCTCCCTTCATAGGCCAGCGTGACTTGCACGGCGGTTTCCTCTGGTGACCAGCCGTTCAGCGCAGTGGCCAGCTCGACCTGGGTCAGGTAGTCATCCAATGTGGTCTCGCCATTGAAGCGGGGGATCTTGGCCTGCTGCCGGACGGATGGGATGGTCGCCTCCTGATCGATCGCCACTCCTGATCGCCGTGGGATCGCCAGCCCGTCCTGCCCTGAAAAGGGCGGGATGCGGGGCTGGTTTGCTCTGCTCTGCCCGCTCTCCCTTGAAAAAGGTAGAGGGCGGGGTGCGCTGGCCCCGTCAGGTCCGCCGCTTCGTTCGTCCCGGCGAGCGGCTCCCGGGGGTGGTGTCTCGGTCCCATTGTTCGTCGTCAGCTGAGCAATGTATCGCTCCAGCTGCTGGATCTCCATTCTGATCCTGGCTTCCATCTGCTCCATCCCACTTCTGACACCAGTGTGACGTAGGCAAGGTTCACACAAAGAAGAGGAGCAGATAGTTGTGACGAACAGGCTTTATTCACACACAACTCTGAGCACAGGCAGGAGGGGAGGTCATTCTCCCAGACATTTAAATCATGGTTACACACACATAATAAATCTTGCCCTAATCCTGCCTATGAAACACTGCTGGGTGATTATAACACAGTTATAATGACACAGCAGTATAATAACTCAGTAATAACATTTAATACACACATACAATAATGTCCTCTGTTACAAAGCATGCTGGGGAAAATCGCTGCTCCCCCCCCCCCCAATACAGCCCCGACATTACAATAATTTATTATTAAAGAAACTACAAAATTGTGGTATTAGGGGGTAGCACTGTCCTGGTTAAGTAGTTACTAAAGAATAGACATCAGTATGTATGTGTTGGTAACAAAAACTCACAGTTACTGAAGGTTACTTGTGGAGTCCCACAGGGTTCAGTTTTTTGGGCCATTGTTATTCAACATGTATATAAATGATATATGTAAAGTCTCGGAACAAATGGATTTAATATTGTTTGCCGATGACACTAATCTATTATGCAGTGGAAGCAACTTGGAACAACTTTTGGATACACTCGGAAAGGAATTAGGAAAGCTTAAACTGTTGTTTGATTCAAACAAATTAACTCAATTTAAGTAAGACGAAATTTATAGTTTTTAACAACTATCACAACAACTTAGTATCTAAACTCAGTGTAAATGGTGTAGAGATTGAAAGGGTATCTGAAACTAAATTTCTTGGAGTAATAATTGATAATAAACTGTGTTGGAAGTCACATATTAATTACATTAAAGGTAAAATATCTAAATCAACCGCAATACTACCTTATTACCTTACTACCTCCTCATGGATCGTCACCTTATCGTGGTGGGGGGGTTTGCGTGCCCCAGTGATCCCAGGAGCTATGTTGTCCGGGGGCAATTTGCCTCTGATAGGGTCTCCCAAGACAAACTGGTCCTGGGTGAAGGGCCAGACTAAGAACGATCCAACAGACTCTCATGATAAATTGTATATCAAGGATTCAGTGTACCCCGCCCGGTATGGGGTTACCAGGGCCCCACCCTGGAGCCAGGCCTGGGGGAGGGGCTCGAAGGCTAGCGTCTGGTGGCCAGGTTTCCACCCATGGGACCCGGCCGGGCTCAGCCCGAAGGAGTTACATGGGTCCGCCCTCCAGTGGGTCCACCACCTGCAGGAGGGATCATGGGGGTCCGGTGCTATGTGGATTAGGTGGCGGTCAAAGGCGGAGACCTTGGCGGACTGATCCCAAGCTTTCTAAACTGGCTTTTGGTACGTGGAATGTCACCTCTCTGGTGGGGAAGGAGCCTGAGCTGGTGTACGAGGTTGAGCGATACCGGCTAGATATAGTCGGCCTCACCTCAACACACAGCTCCGGTTCCGGAACCAGTCTCCTGGAGAGGGGCTGGAGCTTGGCCTTTTCTGGAGTTGCCCCGGGCGAGAGGCGACGAGCAGGGGTGGGTATTCTTGTATCGCCCCACCTTGCTGCCTCTATATTGAAGTTTTCCCCGGTGGACGAAAGGGTTGCTTCCCTGCGCCTTCGGGTTGGGAAACGGGTCCTGACCATCATTTGTGCCTATGCACCAAATGATGTTTCAGAGTACCCACCCTTTTTGGAGTCTGTGACTGGGGTGCTGGAGGGTACTCCTCCTGGAGACTCCATTGTCCTACTGGGGGACTTCAATGCGCACGTGGGCAACGACAGTGAAACCTGGAGGGGGGTGATTGGGAGGAATGGCCTGCCCGATCTGAACCCGAGTGGTGTTCAGTTATTGGACTTCTGTGCTAACCACAGTCTGTCTATAACGAACACCATGTTCAAGCATAAGGGTGTCCATATGTGCACCTGGCACCAGGACACCCTAGGTCGCAGGTCGATGATCGATTTTGTTATCGTATCATCAGACCTGCGACCGTATGTCTTGGACACCCGAGTAAAGAGAGGTGCAGAGCTGTCAACTGATCACCACCTGGTGGTGAGTTGGATCCGATGGCAGGGGAGGAAGCCATTCAGACCTGGTAGACCCAAACGTATAGTGAGGGTGTGCTGGGAGCGTCTGGCTGAGGCCCCTGTCCGGGAGGTCTTCAACTCCCACCTCCGGAAGAACTTCATCCACATTCCGAGGGAGTCTGGAGACATGGAGTCTGAATGGGCCATGTTCTCCACCTCTATTGTTGAAGCGGCGGCCCAGAGCTGCGGCCGCAAGGTGGTCGGTGCATCTCGTGGTGGCAACCCCCGAACCAAGTGGTGGACACCAGTGGTGAGGGGGGCCATTAAGCTGAAGAAGGAGTCCTATCAAGCTTGGTTGGCTTGTGGGACTCCCGAAGCAGCTGAGGTGTACCGGCAGGCCAAGCGGAGTGCAGCTCGGGTGGTTGCTGAAGCAAAAACCCGGGTATGGGAGGAGTTTGGTGAGGCCATGGAACAAGACTTTCGGTCGGCTTCAAAGAGATTCTGGCAAACTGTTCGGCGGCTCAGGAGGGGAAAGCAGCTCCCCGTCCACACTGTGTATGGTGCGGATGGGACACTGTTGACTTCAACTGGGGATATCGTCGGGCGGTGGAAGGAATACTTCGAGGATCTCCTCAATCCCACTGATACGCCTTCCACAGAGGAAGCAGGGTTTGGGGACGAGGGGGATGACTCGCCTATCACAGGGGCTGAGGTCGCCAAGGTGGTTAAAAATCTCCTTGGTGGCCGGGCCCCGGGGGTGGACGAGATTCGCCCTGAGTACCTCAAGGCCCTGGATGTTGTTGGGTTGTCATGGTTGACACGCCTCTGCAACATTGCGTGGAGGTCGGGGGCAGTGCCTTTGGCATGGCAAACCGGGGTGGTGGTTCCTCTCTTCAAAAAAGGGGACCGGAGGGTGTGCTCCAACTTTAGAGGGATCACACTCCTCAGCCTCTCTGGGAAGGTCTATGCCAAGGTACTGGAGAGGAGAGTCCGGCCGTTGGTCGAACCTCGGATTCAGGAGGAGCAATGTGGTTTTCATCCTGGCCGTGGCACATCGGACCAGCTCTTTACCCTCTCGAGAATTCTTGAGGGTTCGTGGGAGTTTGCCCAACCAGTTTACATGTGTTTTGTGGACTTGGAGAAGGCATTTGACCGCGTCCCTCGTGGATTTTTGTGGGGGGTGCTTCGGGAGTATGGGGTATCGGGCTTGTTGTTACGAGCTATTCGGTCTCTGTACGACCGTTGTGAGAGTTTGGTTCGTATTGCCAACACTTGGTCGGAGTCATTCCCAGTGAGAGTTGGACTCCGCCAGGGCTGCCCTTTGTCACCGATCCTGTTCATAATTTTTATGGACAGGATTTCTAGGCGCAGCCAGGGAATGGAGGGTGTCATGCTTGGTGACCACAGGATCTCATCTCTGTTGTTTGCAGATGATGTTGTCCTGTTGGCTTCATCCAGCAATGACCTACAGCTCTTGCTGGGACGGTTTGCCGCTGAGTGTGAAGCGGCTGGGATGAGAATCAGCACCTCCAAGTCTGAGTCCATGGTCCTCAGTCGGAAAAAGGTGGATTGTCCTCTCCAGGTTGGGGACAGGCTCCTGCCCCAAGTGGAGGAGTTTAAGTATCTTGGGGTCTTGTTCACGAGTGAGGGGAAAATGGAGCGAGAGATCAACAGACGGATTGGAGCAGCAGCTGCAGTGATGCGGATGTTGTACCGGTCTGTTGTGGTGAAGAGGGAGCTTAGTTCTAAGACAAAGCTGTCGATTTACCAGTCAATCTACGTTCCTACTCTCACCTATGGTCACGAGCTTTGGGTAATGACCGAAAGAACGAGATCGCGGATACAAGCGGCTGAAATGAGCTTTCTCCGTAGGATTGCTGGGCTCACCCTCAGAGATAGGGTGAGGAGCTCAGTCATCCGGGAGAGGCTCAGAGTAGAACCGCTGATCCTCCACATTGAAAGGAGTCAGTTGAGGTGGTATGGGCATCTGATTAGGATGCCTCCTGGACGCCTCCCACTTGAGGTGTTTCAGGTACGTCCCACTGGGAGGAGACCCCGGGGCAGACCTAGGACTCGGTGGAGAGACTATGTCTCCCAGCTGGTCTGGGAACGCCTTGGTATCCCCTCTGAAGAGCTGGAGCAGGTGGCTGGGGAGAGGGAAGTCTGGGCTTCTCTGCTTGAACTGCTGCCTCCGCGACCCGGACCTCCGGAAAAGCGGTAGAAGATGGATGGAACCGCAATACTACACAGAGTGAAATATTTGCTGAATCAAACCACATTATATACTTGGTGTCATTTATTAATACTCCCAAACATGACATATTTTACTGAAGTATGGGGAAATACATATAAAACAAACATATATCCAGTCTTTATGCTTCAGAAGAGAGCTATTAGAATAATAAACAAAGCTGCTTACAGGGAACCAACAAACCCACTTTTTCTTAAATTAAAAGCTCTCAAGTTGAAAGATCTGGTTGACTTTAAAACTGCAGTAATAATGTTTAAAGGGAAGAATCTATCACTGCCCGCCAATATCCAAAAGTTGTTCCAAATAAGGGAGAAACAATATCATTTCAGAGGAACATGTATATTTCAAAAACCTTCAGTGAGAACTACCACCAAACAACACTGTGTTTCAGTGCAAGGAGTCAGATTATGGAACGATTTTGGACCTGAATTAAAATCATGTACAACGCTTGGACAATTTAAACAAAAACTAAAGGAAGAAATACTCCAAACATATATACAAGATGACATGTAAAATCACATAAGGATTGTCATATCCAGTCTGTGTTGTGTTGTTGCTTAGTTTTTTTTGTCACATTTGGTCTTAGCTTTGTTCCGAACTGTAATCGCTCTTGTTTTGTTTTTCTTTTGAATTCTTGGATGGAACATGGGTGGGCAACATAAGCTGCGGCTTCAGCCATCACCCATTTTGGATAACTTACGTTGAACTGTATAATCAGAGGAGTTATTGTTAAATTGACCTTGTTGGATTTTTTTTCCCCTTTGTTATATTATTCTGTTTCTTTTTTAATCTTTACTTTTAATCTATCCAAAATAAAGATTCATTCCTTCATTCCTTCTTTCCTTCCTTCATTCATTCATTCATTCATCTGTTAACATACCACAATGTAATTTGCAAGTCAGGCATAGTGGTGAGGTTTGTCTGGATCCCTGGTCATGGAGGGATTCTTGGAAATGAGTTGGCAGACAAATATGCAGAAACTGCCATTCATTCACAATATACATCAGCGTGGACAAACCTTGTCCACGCTGTCAGAGATTAAATCAATAATATAAAAGGGAATTACAGAAATGTGGCAAGAGCTCTGAAATAATGGTGTTAAGGGAAGTATGATGTAGTTATTTATTATTCATATGTATTGTTTATACTGGAGCTCCTATTTGTGTGGCACGGGGTGGTGGCTCTGACTTCCGGTTCCGCCGGCGCCGTGTGTATGGGAGGGGCTGCAGGAAGGGGGGAGGTCTCTTCCGCCTTTACCTCTGCCAGCAGCTGTATGCGTGGTTTGGTGCACAGAGCCTGATTTCAATAAATAAGTGTTCAGCTCTACTAGTGGCATTCTCCTTGTCTCCAACCTCCGACATAACATTTGGCGACAAGAAGAAAAACCATGGAGGTGTGTGGGACACCAATTTGGCCATTCTTGGAGCTCCCGGGGGAGCCGCCTGTACCATGGCCTCAGTGGTATGAAGCCATCCAAATATATATGGTTGCGTTGGACCTGGGAAGAATGGAGAAGCTGAGGGCATGGGCGTTGCTGGTGCATAACCTAGGAATGGAAGAACAGAAGATTTTGGGCACCCTTGGTGACGCGGACAATGATGAAGAAGTGGTTGAGCTAATGGCATGCCATTTCAGGGTACCGGACAACTTGATCATCCAGAGAATTAAGTTCAGACAGCACCACCAACAGGTTGGCAAATCCATCCAGCGGTTCATGTCAGACTTAAGGCAGTTGTCCATTGAGTGTCGGTTTGGGCCATTTGAGGAGGAGATGGTTTGCAACCAGTTGGCGGAACACACCAACTGCGCTGCTGTCCTCTCCAAGCTGCTCACATTCCCGGGTGAGCTGACGCTGGCCAGGGCCGTCGAGTTGGCGCTCCAGCTGGAAGCAGCAGACAAGCTAACTTGGGAGCTAAGCGAGTGCCTATCATCTAGAGATTTATGATCCCCCATAGCCATCCAAGTAGAGGACCTGGACAGCGATGGAAGCGTTGAGGACTTCGTGGAGGAGGCCAACGGATGAAGTCTGCCCCGGAGAAGCCCAGGTGTGTGGGCTGTGGGTCCACGAATCACCGCTATAAGGCCAGAGAGTGTGTGGCAAGAGGGGAAAGCTGTGGCAGATATGGCCATCTACACCACTTCACGAGAGTATGCCAGTCAGCAGAACAGGAGAGCCCGCGCAAGATTTCAACCCCTCCTGCACCAATGATAATACACACTGTGTCCCCAAGTACCAGTGAGTGCACACACTGCACGGTGGTTTTGGATGGAGTTACGGTACTGATGCTGATCGACAAGGAAGCGGAGAGTTCGCTGCTGAACTGGGCTATGGTTAGAGAATGTTTTCCCCACTACAGAATTGGAGGTGACTCAGCTGCATTTTGTGGCTATGGAGGAGGACGGTTGGCCATGGTGGGTACCATCAGACTGACGGCTCGGTACAAGTCGGCGGAGATGGCCTGATGTGGAGTTCATCATGATGGCCAGTGGCATGACCATCATGGGCTGCAACTTGTTCTGTGGCCTCGGGTTTTCCATCAAGAGCGGTACTGGGGAAGAGTGGTTGGGCTGCAGAGTGTAGGACTGACCGGTTTCAAGAGTTTGGGATGATGCTGTGTGGGATGAACAATTGCTGGGCACTCCAGGAAGTAGACAAGCCTTGTTGCGCTCAGGGTTGCAGCGGGAGGGCCCTGGTGCCAGTGTCCGAGTCACCCTGGACGAAGGTACCGGGTGGTACGGAGAAGAGCCTGCGGCGGCAAGCGATGCCCAGACGATGGTCCCACGGGTTCCTGGAGCACTGCCGTGGTGGGCTGGTGAGCACAGGGGTACATTGGCAGGGCCCACAGCGGATTTACAAGCGGTCAGAACAGGATCAAGTGGTACTGGGAGAGCGAGTGCCAGGCGGAGACACCGCAGGCCGTGTAGGACCCCGCTTGGAGTCGTGGACTGGGTTCAGGCTTGGACGGAAGCGAGGTGGAGGCAGGTGAGAACCACCCGCCTTGACCTCTCCACCTTGTGTGGAGTACCAGGGCCCGTTGCAGATGACGGGCGAGCGGTAAGATGGGTACCTTCTGCTGTCGGATGGCTCGTGGTGCCATCCTAATGAGTTACGGAGTGCCTCGAAGAAGGTGGTTGGGCGTGGCCCCAGACAAGTGGAGCACTCAGAGGTGTGGAGAAGATAGATAGATAGATAGATAGATAGATAGATAGATAGATAGATAGATAGATAGATAGATTATTTCGAACAAAAAAATATAACAAAAACAAGCAAATGGCAAATGCAATAAAGTAACAGTATACACTGTTCGAAAGGGAGAAGGAAGAAGTGAACACTTATTAATTCCATCTCCTCTTTTCCATAGATACACCCATGTGAATTTTATACAAATTACCACCTTTAAGACCCCAAGTAAACAATTTACTGTATTTTTTACAAATCAACATTAACACCCATCCATTCTAACATACATTGATGTCTATACATCAAAACCAGCCTCAAACAACACAGATAAACACAGTGCTGTCCCACCCACCATTCCATAGTGTCCCATAATGTCCCAGAGTGAACATAATGAATCGTACATATAAATACTACCCTTCTAACATATATTCTTTCAGCAAATGGTGTTTATACCTCTTTTTGAATTGATTTCTGTTTGTACATAGTTTCAGTTCCGGCTCCAGACTGTTCCACAAATCCACCCCACAGACAGATATGCACATACTTTTCTTGTTTGTTCGTATCTTGGGTTTTGTAAAGTTTAAGTCTCCTCTCAAATTATGATCGTCTCTTTTTTTTAAATATTTTTTGTATATTAGTTGGGAGTTGATTATTAATTGCCCTGTACATTACTTGTGCTGTCTTAAATTTAACTAAATTGATGAACTTTATGACATGTGACTTTAAAAACAACGAATTTGTCACGCCGCGCCGCTCATCAGCGGCGCCACCTGCTCACACACCTGCTCATCATCAGCGGTGAGGAATATAAGCCGCCTCGCCCTGAGCTTCGGCCTGAAGCTGTCAGACTTCGTCACTCTTCGTTGTGAGTCAAACCTCAACTTCAGCACAATATTTCGGTAAGAAGTCCTTACCTCCTTTCCTTCCCAGTCTGCTCCCCTGTGCACAGGTGGATTCCTCGGCGGCGGACAACGCCTCTCCCTCGCCATTCCTCGCTGCTGCACCGAGCCCTGCAGGTGGCTGTCTACCGGGTCCCGTCCTTGTGGTGCCAGTCATCTGTCTCTTCCAAGTAAGCTCCTCTCTCGCTCATTCTCCTCCTGTGTTGGTGTGTGCTCATCACCCTTTCTCCTTGTGCTCTTTCCCATAGGGTTGCCGGCTGTACGGTCTCCTGCCTCTGTGCCCGAAGCAGACGCCGCCACCAATACATTTACATCCCGCAGACACACATCCATTCACTCCTGTTGCTAATAAACTATTTGAACTTCTCTGAGCCTGTGTGTGTGCGTCTCCTGAGCCGTGCGTTATGTCAGTACGGCTTCAGCAGAGCGGCTTGGCAGACGGCGGGCTCGCACACCGGTTTTCCACTCTCGAGGCTCGAGTGGATCAGATAGTCTATCAGCAACAGGTGATTTTTAATCAATT
This sequence comes from Pholidichthys leucotaenia, assembly GCA_020510985.1. Taxonomy (NCBI): domain Eukaryota; kingdom Metazoa; phylum Chordata; class Actinopteri; order Cichliformes; family Pholidichthyidae; genus Pholidichthys; species Pholidichthys leucotaenia. The sequence goes on from CM035841.1 coordinate 44,100,779, forward strand.
GTTAAATTTAACTAACTGGTTGGGCCGCTTGGACCCCCAACAGCCGTTCCCCCCGGCTCGTCAGGGTGGCGCGGCTCCTGCTGCTCCAGTGGCCGTCCAGCAGGCTCCGAGTGCACCGGTTCGGCTCACACCCATTCCAACCCCCGCCTGCTTTAGCGGTAAGCTCGGCGGAGCGCGGGGGTTTATTATGCAGTGTGAGTCCGTTTTCCACCGTGTGCCCGGAGACTTTCCCTCAGATCATAGCCGAATTGGTTATATCGGGAATCTCCTGGAGGGGCGAGCATTAACATGGACCTACGCCGTTATGGCGAGGCCCAGTTATGCCGCCCTCACATATGACCAATTCGTGAGGCGCTTCCTGGAGGTCTTTGACCATACTCCTACCGAGACGGTCCAGGTCGATCGGCTTCTCGCCCTCCAGCAGGGAAGCCGGTTGGCAGCGGACTACGCGGTCGACTTCCGGGTAGCGGCGGAGGAATTAGGCTGGGAGGAACGCTCCCTCTGCGGCCTTTTTCTCCGCAGCCTCAATGATGATCTGAGGAATGAACTGGCTGGGCGGGATATTCCTGAGACGCTAGCGGAGCTGACATCCTTAGCGATTAGTTTGGACAACAGGCTGCGCGAGCGCTCCTCGGGGCGGAAGTCGTCTTCTTCTCGCCCTCGTGGAGTCTCGCCGCACCTGTTCCAAGCTCGCCCCCTGGTGGTGCCGCCACCATCGTGCCCCGAGGAGTTGGAGCCGATGGTGACGGGCTGGACAAAGCTTTCCCCTGCAGAGAAACAACGCCGCCGTGAGTTGGATCTCTGCATGTATTGCGGAGATGACCAACACACGGTGAAGTTTTGCCCACGGAAAGCCAGTTGGCGGGGTCCGCGAGTCACTGTAGGGGGCCTCGCGGATCTCAACCGGTTAGACCCCCTCACTCAATTAAAGCTGCCCATCCATTTCTGCCACAACCCCATTGGGCACCTCACCCACGCACTGGTGGATTCGGGCGCAGAAGGCAGCTTTATTTCACAAAGCCTGGCAACCCGATTGGGCATCCGCTGCCAGGCGCTCAAAAACCCCATCTCCCTGGTCAACCTCTCCCGTGCTTCCCTTGGGAGAGTCACGCACCAGACCATCCCGGTCCCGGTGATCATCTCTGGTAACCACCGGGAGGAGATAACCTTTCTCATCCTGCCCAACTCTGTGTCGCCCGTCATCCTGGGGTATCCCTGGCTACGCCTCCACAACCCTGTCCTGGATTGGAAGTCAGCTGGGGTGTCGGCATGGAGCACGTTCTGCATGGGCACCTGTCTTCAGTCCGCTGCCTGCTCTCCGTCCGCTTCTTCCCCTGCCACGGACGCTGCACCCCCGGACCTGTCCCTGGTGCCTCTGGAATTTCACGACCTGGGTATGGTATTTAGCAAGACCAAAGCTATGTCTCTCCCTCCTCATCGGCCCTATGACTGCGCCATCAACCTCCGCCAGGGGGCACCCTTACCTTCTGGTCAGCTCTACAGTCTGTTGGCGCCGGAGAAGGAGACGATGAACGCCTACCTTAAGGAGTCGCTGAGCGCGGGGATAATCCGCCCATCGTCATCACCCGTGGGGGCAGGGTTCTTCTTCATTGGAAAGAAGGACGGATCCCTCTGCCCTTGCATAGACTATCGGGCTGTAAATGACATCACGGAGAAGGATCGTTACACCCTGCCCCTCATGGACACTGCTTTCCACTCCCTCCAGGGGGCGACCTGGTTCACCAAGCTGGATCTACGCAGCGCATACCACCTCGTCCGGATCCGGGAGGGAGATGAGTGGAAGACAGCCTTCCGTACCCCGAATGGCCACTTTGAATACCTGGTAATGCCGTTCGGGTTGACCAACGCTCCTGCCGTCTTTCAGCGCCTCATCAATGACGTCCTCCGGGACTTCATCAGCCTCTTTGTGTTCGTCTACCTGGACGATATACTCATCTTCTCCAAGTCCAGGGACGAGCACCAGGTCCATGTGAGGCGGGTCCTCCAAAGACTGCTGGAGAACCGGCTATACGTGAAGGCTGAAAAGTGTGAATTTTATGCTAAGACTACATCCTTCCTGGGATTCATCATCTCACACGACCAGGTGCGTCCAGACCCAGAGAAGGTGAAGGCGGTGGTAGAATGGCCTACACCTGCATCGAGGAAACAGGTGCAACAGTTCGTTGGTTTCGCGAACTTCTACCGCCGCTTTGTCCCTAACTTCAGCTCCATCGTCGGACCACTGACCCGCCTCACGTCCCCTAAGGTCCCGTTCTGGTGGGCCGAAGAGGCCGCAGCTGCTTTTCAGGCGCTGAAGGCGGAGTTCTCCTCCTCCCGGGTCCTTCGCCAGGTCGACCCCGCGCTGCAGTGCATCGTGGAGGTGGATGCCTCGGACACGGGAGTGGGGGCGGTGCTATCTCAACGGTCGCCTGACGACGGCGCCAAACGGCCCTGCGCCTTCTTCTCCCGGCGCTTGTCCCCGGCGGAGAGAAACTACGATGTGGGGGACAGAGAGCTCCTGGCCATCAAGCTCGCGCTGCAAGAATGGCGCCACTGGCTAGAGGGGGCGGACCTGCCGTTCGTGGTCCTGATGGACCACAAGAACTTGGAGTACCTTCGATCTGCCAAGCGCCTGAATGCCCGCCAGGCGCGCTGGTCCTTGTTCTTCGCCAGGTTCCAGTTTTCCATCACCTTCAGGCCTGGCTCCAAGAACGGCCTGCTCGACGCCCTCTCTAGGCAGTTCGCCCCCGAGGAGTCGGAGGACACGCTCCACACCATCCTGCCCAGGTCGTGCGTCGTGGGAGCCATCTCCTGGGACATTGAGGGCAAGATCTGGAAGGCGCAGGAAGTGGAACCTGACCCCGGCAGCGGACCGGAGGGGAGGCTGTTCGTGCCATCTGCGGTTCGAGGAGAGGTCATCCACTGGCTACACACCTCCAAGCTCACCTGTCACCCTGGCTCCTCCCGGATGATAAACCTCCTCCAGCGGTCCTTTTGGTGGCCGGGCCTGCGGAGGGATGCGGCCCGCTACGCCCGGGCTTGTCCAATTTGTGCCACCAACAAGTCGGGAAACGCCCCTCCAGCGGGTCTGCTCCAGCCCCTGCCCGTCCCTGGCAGGCCCTGGTCGCACATCGCTTTGGATTTCGTCACCGGACTCCCAGTCTCCAATTCCTACGACACCATCCTGACCATCGTGGACCGCTTCTCCAAGGCTGTGCACTTCATCCCCCTACGAGGTCTTCCAACTGCCCTGGAGACGGCGGATCTCCTCATCCAACACGTGGTCAGGCTGCACGGGATTCCGGTGGACGTGGTCTCGGACCGGGGGCCCCAATTTTCCTCTGAGGTTTGGAGATCGTTTTGTAACGCCATCGGAGCCAAGGTGAGCCTCTCCTCCGGCCATCACCCCCAATCCAACGGGCAGTGTGAGCGGACCAACCAGGAGCTGGAGGCTGCGCTCCGCTGTGTAACAGCATCCAAACCCACCTCCTGGAGTAACCATCTTGCCTGGCTTGAATACGCCCACAACACCGCTCGCTCTTCTGCTACAGGGATGTCCCCCTTCAAGGCGTCCCTGGGTTATGACCCCCCGCTGTTCCCGGCGCAGGAGAGTGAGGTAACTGTCCCCTCAGTTAGGGCGCATCTCAGGCAGTTCCGCTCCATCTGGGCATCAGTGCATAATGCACTTTTACGCACGGCGGAGCGCAACAGAACTGTGGCGGACCGGCACAGAAGACCTGCCCCGGCGTACAGAGTTGGGCAACGAGTCTACGTGTCAACCCAGGACGTGACTTTGAAAGGCGAGAGGAGGAAGCTGGCACAGCGCTTTATGGGACCCTACCCCATCACCCGGATCATCAACCCGGTAGCTGTGCGTGTGGCTATTCCCCCCTCCCTCCGCATCCATCCCACCTTCCACGTGTCCAAGGTGAAGCTGGCAGTCTCTGACCCCCTTTGCCCTCCTCCTGCTGCGCAACCCGCGCCCCGGATGATTGATGGCCATCCGGCCTGGTCCATCGCCTCCATTCTGGACTCCCGGCGCCGGGGTCGTGGGTTGCAGTACTTGGTGGACTGGGAGGGCTATGGGCCTGAGCATCGACAGTGGGTACCCTCGTCGTTCGTGTTGGACCCATCGCTCATCGCTGACTTCCACCGAGCGCACCCAGAGAAGCCATCGCCAGGAGGCGCTGCTAGAGGGGGGGGTACTGTCACGCCGCGCCGCTCATCAGCGGCGCCACCTGCTCACACACCTGCTCATCATCAGCGGCGAGGGATATAAGCCGCCTTGCCCTGAGCTTCGGCCTGAAGCCGTCAGACTTCGTCACTCTTCGTTGTGAGTCAAACCTCAACTTCAGCACAACATTTTGGTAAGAAGTCCTTACCTCCTTTCCTTCCCAGTCTGCTCCCCTGTGCACAGGTGGATTCTTCGGCGGCGGACAACGCCTCTCCCTCGCCATTCCTCGCTGCTGCACCGAGCCCTGCAGGTGGCTGTCTACCGGGTCCCGTCCTTGTGGTGCCAGTCATCTGTCTCTTCCAAGTAAGCTCCTCTCTCGCTCATTCTCCTCCTGTGTTGGTGTGTGCTCGTCACCCTTTCTCCTTGTGCTCTTTCCCATAGGGTTGCCGGCTGTACGGTCTCCTGCCTCTGTGCCCGAAGCAGACGCCGCCACCAATACATTTACATCCCGCAGACACACATCCATTCACTCCTGTTGCTAATAAACTATTTGAACTTCTCTGAGCCTGTGTGTGTGCGTCTCCTGAGCCGTGCGTTATGTCAGAATTGGTATGGTCTCTATATCCTACATTGTTTATTATCCTTATAGCTCTTTTTTGTAATGTGCATATTGACTGTAGGTTGGTCTTGTAGGTGTTTCCTCAGACTTCTACACAATAGTTAAGATAAGGTAAAAACAGTGAATTGTACAATAAGACCAATGATTTATAGTCCAAGATGTGTCTTGTCTTCCCCAGTATGCCCATACATTTTGCTAACTTGGCCCGGATGTGACTGATGTGAGGTTTCCAGCGGATTTTATTGTCTAGCGTCACCCCCAGAAACTTATTTTCCTGTACTGTTTCTATTCTGGTATCATCTATAGTTACCATTATTTCATGATTTATTTTATAATTTCCAAACAACATAATCTTTGTTTTTTTTAGATTTAGAGATAATTTATTTTTGTTGAACCACCGCGTTAATTTTTCCATTTCAGTTGTGACCACCTCTAAAACCTGCTGCAAATTCTCACCAGTGCAAAGGATATTTGTGTCATCCGCAAACAAAATAAATTTCAGAATTTTTGATACTTGGCATATGTCATTTATATACAAAATAAAGAGTTTGGGTCCCAAAACTGACCCCTGGGGCACACCACAAGTGATGTTCATGAAGGGTGAATTGTGCTTACCAATTTGTACAAATTGTTGTCTGTTACTTAAATAACTTTCCACCCAACTCAGTCCTACCCCTCTTATCCCATACCTTTCCAGTTTCCTTAGTAGTATTATGTGGTCAATGGTGTCAAAAGCTTTCTTTAAATCTATAAATACTCCTACAACATCCTTTTTTTTATCTACACAACTAGTAATTTCTTCTATAAGTTCGATCAGTGCCAAAGATGTAGATTTATCTGCTCTAAAACCATACTGGCTATCTGTAAGGAGATTGTGTTTTTCAGTGAAATCATCCATTCTCTTAGTGAAGATTTTTTCAAGTATTTTGGAGAATTGTGAGAGTAAAGAGACTGGCCTGTAATTTGTGAAGCGATGACTGTCTCCTGTTTTGTATAGAGGTATTACTTTTGCTATTTTCATTTTGTCTGGAAATTTACCAGTTTGAAATGACAGGTTACAGATGTGGGTGAGTGGCTTAACAATTCCTTCAATTACTTTTTTCACTATTGTCATGTCAATTTCATTCCAGTCCGTTGATTTTTTGTTCTTAAATTTACTCACAGTCTCGATAATTTCCTTTTCAGTAACTGCACCCAAAAAGATTGTGTTTGGATTTCTATCTTCTATTTCATTCACAGAACCACTGTAGTTTGTTTCTGGTGTCACTATTGATTTTGCTAATTCAGGACCAACGTTTACAAAAAATTTATTGAAACCACTGACCACATCTTCCATATTATTTATCAAATTGCCATTTTCAATAAAATATTCTGGATAATTTGCATTCTTAGGACGATTACTAATAATCCCATTGAGTACTTGCCATATTCCTCTTAAGTTATTTTTGTTATCCTCTAATATTCTGTTGTAATATTCTTTCTTACAGGTCCTCATTATTTTAGTAAGCTTATTTTTATATCTTTCATATTTGATCTCAGCTTCCACCATTCTGCATTTAATGAATTGTTTATATAATGTATTCTTCTTTTTACATGCATTTATTAACCCCTTGGTGACCCAAGGAATTTTTTTTTTGTTGTTGTTGTTGTCTGTCACTGAATTGTTTTATAGGACAGTTTTTATTGTACAATGATTGAAATATTTGTAAAAAATTATCATATGCTTTATTTATGTCATTTTCATCATAAACTATCTTCCAATCTTGTATTAATAATTCCTTTGTCAGTAAATACATTGATTCTTCGGTTCTTATTCTTTTATATTTAATATTTTTGGTATGCTTTTTCTTCCTATAATCACATTGATGGACAACAAAAATCGGCAGGTGGTCACTGATATCATTCAATAAAAGCCCACTCCTGATATTATTTTCCATAATGTTTGTGAAAATGTTACCTATTAGTGTGGCACTGTGTGACGTGATTCTGCTAGGTCCGGTAATTGTTGGATGTAAGCCCATACTGTACATTGTGTTGATAAATTCTTCTGTCAAACTATGTTGTTTTGAGTTCATCAGATCTATATTGAAATCCCCACAGATGAACATAACTATGAGTTAGTTTTGCATACATTTTTTCCATCCAGTCCTTAAATAAGTCAATGTTTGATCCAGGTGTTCTATATACACAGCTCACCACTACATTCTTCACATTGTCCAGACAGATTTCTATTGTAATACATTCAAATAAATCATCCACAGTTACTGACAGATTTTCAACAACCTTGTATTTCAAGCTCTTGTCAACATAAATTGCAACTCCTCCTCCTTTTTTCATTTTTCTATTTATATAATTTAATTCATAGCCATCCATGGTAAAATCCACTCCTTTCTCTTCACTGAGCCACGTCTCTGACATTGCCACAATATTGAATGGCTCTTTAAACTGATGTAAATAATCTTTAATGTTATTAAAGTTGGCATAGAGACTTCTGCTGTTGAAGTGGATCATAGAAATATTGAAATCAGATGTGACCATTGTGTTAAACTGATCATCTGTGTAGTAATTACAGTCATTATTGATGGAGCTAAATAAATTATTATCAGGGTCTATTTCATATTCTACGTCCTGTGGGTTGTGATCTGTATATTCAAAAACTTTCAGTTCCTGTTGTACCTGTTTGTTGATTTTTTGATTCCTGTTGTTGAATGTTTTGTTGCAGATGAGTAAAATCCTTCACTGTCCTACAGTTGTCTGAATTGTTGCTGTGACTCCAGTTCATAATGTTCATTGATATTTGTCCAGTTCCATAATATTACGGATGTTAATGACCTTGGCTTCTTCAGGTGATCCGTTTAATTTGATGAATATTTTACAGTTTGATGTCCAGGTGTTTTGAATCTTTTTCTGCTTTTTCATGTATCTTGCTTTTCTGGCTATTTCGCCGTTTTCTTTCGTGAGGTGCTCGTTTATGTAAATGTTCGTTCCTTTCAACTTCCTACCTTGTTTCAGTAGCACAGTCTTGTGTTTTCTGTTCACAAACCTCATGATCACAGCCGGTTTGTCGCCGTTTTTCCTGGGCAGAGGGTAGCAGGACTCAATGTTGTTGCAGTCTAGCTGAATTCCTTTCGACTGCATGAAGGCCGCCACTTGTTGCTCAATGGATTCGTCTTACAGCTCACTTCCACTGCTGTCTGCGGCCACTGCTCTCGCGTATGATCGGGGTTTAATGTGGAGCCCCGTGATGATCACGTCGTTCACCCGAGTGTTCTGCTCCAGTTCCGACACTCTGCTCTCCAGATACGCCAGCCTCTTTTCCTTCTCAGCGTTCTGGCTCTGCAGCGCTTTTATTTCCTCTACCAGGTCCAGAATGGTTCTTTGCTGCGTCTTTACAGCAGAAATCTCTTCCGCCAAGAAATCCAGCGCTTTTTTTTTTATTTCATCCACCTCCTCAGTCGGCAGAGTTTTCCTGGCACCCATGATCCCGGCCGATGATCACTGATTATGATCGTAGGAAAAAAAAAAACACATGTGGGAGAAATCCCTTTGTTTTCCCTGAGCGTGAGGGGCCTGAAGAAGAAGAAGGTGCATCGGGACTGAAGCAACTAGCTGTGGCCCGGGAAGCGAGCTCCCTCCATGGGTGGACTGATTGGTGAAGGGTCTGGGGGTAGGGGGGCCACGGGACATATTCACCGAGCCATGGATGTGTTCTGATTGTTTAATTGTTATTCTGTAATTATAGTTCCTGGATTATTTTGGTGTTCTGTTTTATATAGGAGACACGGCAGTAGTTTTTTTACTGGACTTTTGTATAGCATAGGTGGCAGAATTATCTGCCTCACCGTGTGGGGGGTAGGACGGCAGTCTCCCCTTCCCCCCAATTTTAGTTTTTTTGTGTGAATGCTATAGGCCCCTTTTGTGATTTGAGTTTAGTTATGTTTAGCAAATGATTTGGGTTGCAAATTGGGGTGGGCTGATTGTATGTGTGTGTTTTGGATTTTTTATGAGGGGGGGGGGGGTATGATGTAGTTATTTATTGTTCATATGTATTGTTTATATTGGAGCTCCAATATCAAATAACAAGTGTTAAGCTTCACATCTGGCATTCTCCTTGTCTCCAACCTCCCACATAACAGGAAGAGATTTATATTTCATTCAGCCAGTTGTAGGGAAAGTAAGGAAAGAAAGCACATATCAGAGACAAGAGACCACTTTCACTAGATTGAGAGTGGGGCACACTGTATAAGCGACTGTCGCATCTCGGCTCTTGCAAAGCATCATGGGAACGTGGCTACCAAACATGCTCTATTGATACATTTAATTTATGGAAAGTTCCTGATCAACGAGCATATTGCATGCATAGGGGTCTTCCCGGTTGTTCCCGCAAACGCAAGGATCAACTAGTTGCACGTATTGGCCACCTTGCAGAAATTGGCCAAAATGGCACCCCCTGTATGTACAGCCATGGACAAAATTGTTGGTACCCCTCTGTTAATGAAAGAAAAACCCACAATGGTCACAGAAATAACTTGAATCTGACAAAAGTGGTAATAAATAAAAAATTCTATGAAAATTAACCAATGAAAATCAGACAATGCTTTTGAATTGTGGTTCAACAGAATTACTTTAAAAACTAAACTCATGAAACAGGCCTGGACAAAAATGATGGTACCCCTAGAAAAGATTGAAAATAATGTGACCATAGGGACATGTTCAACCAAGATGTGTCCTCTAATTAACATCACAGGTGTCTACAAACTTGTAATCAGTCAGTCGGCCTATTTAAAGGGTGAACGGTAGTCACTGTGCTGTTTGGTGACTTGGTGTGTACCACACTAAACATGGACAAGAGGAAGCAAAGGAGAGAGTTGTCTCAGGAGATTAGAAAGAAAATTATAGACAAGCATGTAAAAGGTAAAAGCTATAAGACCATCCCCAAGCAGCTTGATGTTCCAGTGACTATAGTTGCACATATTATTCAGAAATTTAAGATCCACGGGACTGTAGCCAACCTCCCTGGACGTGTCCGCAGGAGGAGACGGATAATTCGAATGGTAACAAAAGAGCCCAGAACAACCTCTAAACACATTCATGGTGAACTCCAAGGTCAAGGTACATCAGTGTCAGATCGCACCATCTGTCATTGTTTGAGCCAAAGTGGACTTCATGGGAGACGACCAAGGAGGACACCACTGTTGAAAACAAATCATAAAAAAGCCACATGCATGTTGACAAGCCACAAAGCTTCTGGGAGAATGTCCTATGGACAGACAAGACAAAACTGGAACTTTTTGGCAAGGCACATCAGCTCTATGTTCACAGACGCAAAAATGAAGCATACCAAGAAAAGAACACTGTCCCTACTGTGAAACATGGAGGAGGTTCTGTTATGTTTTGGGGCTGCTTTGCTGCATCTGGCACAGGGTGTCTTAAATCTGTGCAGGGTACAATGAAATCTCAAGACTATCAAGGTATTCTAGAGAGAAATGTGCTGCCCACTGTCAGACAGCTTGGTCTCAGTCGCAGGTCATTGGTCTTGAAACAACATAATGACCCAAAAAACACAGCTAAAAACACCCAAGAATGGCTAAGAGCGAAACATTGGACTATTCTAAAGTTGTCTTCTATGAGCCCTGATCGACATCCTATTGAACATCTGTGGAAGGAGCTGAAATATGCCGTCTGGAGAAGGCACCCTTCAAACCTGAGACAACTGGAGCAGTTTGCTCATGAGGAGTGGGCCAAAATACCTGCTGAGAGGTGCAGAAGTTTTGTTGACAGTTACAGAAATTGTTTGATTGCAGTGATTACCTCTAAAGGTTGTGCAACAAAATATTAAGTTAAGGGTACCATCAATTTTGTCCAGGCCTGTTTCATGAGTTTGTTTTTTAAAATAATTCTGTTGAACCACAATTCAGAAGCACTGTCTAATTTTCATTGGTCAGTTTTCATAGAAATTTTATTTATTACCACTTTTGTCAGAGTCAAGTTATTTCTGTGACCATTGTGGGTTTTTCTTTCATTAACAGAGGGGTACCAACAATTTTGTCCACATGTGTATGCTGACATAGCAGATTTTTTGTTGTCAAAGGACCAATCACCCTTACTTGTGAGACTCCAAAACGACTACAAAGAAGGTGGGCGAGTGGTTTGACAGCTCAACTTTGGTTTTGTCATTTTGAGTAAATTTCACTACAAGGCATAGCCTGCTTACTTAGATCTATATGTCGATACTACTCTAGTTTAAGTACCACACGTTTTCAATGATTTGCAATTTTATTTTATACCAGCCTACTTATCAGTGGCCTTAATTACATGTGTGTGTAGGTCAAGCTTCATTACCAATATACAAAGAACTATATCCTAGATCCAGGCCTGCCTGTCCGTACCAACTACTTCAGGGTTTAGACTCGTGTCAATTAGGCTAGAACTTGAACAATACACAACACTATTTAATTATGTTACAATACAGACTTACTGCTTTAATCCAACAATTATGTCCGTCCAGATACTTCAACTCTGTTGTGAATGTATATAACGTGAATCGCGGCGACCATGTGCACACGCTGGTCCCAAAGTTACAGGCGTGTATGCTGCAAATTTGCTTTTTCCACTGCTCCAGATGATACATGCCATTCCCACACTTAACTATGGAACAATGTGCATCTGGCATAATGATGATTGAGAGCTTGAAGCAGACTTTAAATGCAGTTGTTTAGGTGTGACAGCACTGTCTCGAAACAAAATCAAAGTGGCTTCTGGAATGTTTGGTACTCGTGAACTTTGAACTCACATAGTCCGCACATGCGCACTCATAATGCAAAAGTCACTTATTAAATAAGACACTGTTTATTTTGGGGAAACATGAAAATGGGAATTGTAACATTTGTAATGTAACTGAATCAGTGGAGCATGTTATTATAGTGTGGAGAAAGGAAACAGGCGAGGCAATGAGCTGAACGACACATGAACTGTATTCCTTCTCCAACACATTGTACAGTAAAAGAGCTCCCGGGTCTCTGTGCATTCCTCTTTTATACCTTTAATTCCATGCATTGAGACCCAGAACTTCCGCCCATAATACACTGTTTGGAACAAAGACCTGTGTGGCATATTAACTGAACATAACGCCGGTCCCGCTGCCCACACCCTTCTTTCTTTCAGCGGCTCCGGCGGTTCCTTTTCTCCCCGGGGGGTGCATAGTCCATACTGTCCTGTTTGAGACCCCCCGGTGACACTACCTCCTCTGGTTCATTGATCCCCTTTATCCCAGCTTCTTTCTCTGGGTGGAGAATCCCCCACCTGTGCCACCACACAGCCCCCCTTCCCCGAACACCCAGAAAGGGCTCTAACCCCCCTGTCCTTTGGGATTGAGTTGGCACCAATAGCAGCTGTAGCGGGGAGTTGCCAATCCAGTCGGAGCACCGTGCTGGCGAGGTGTAGAGGATGGTACGTCAGTCTGTGGAGGGAAAAAGGGATGGGGGGAAACACATCAACTTTGCTTGTGCAGGTCCCTATTGAGGGAACACAAACTTGCAGAGCCACCAATGGTGGACGTCCGCGCAGGGGAGCTTGGGCCAACATCACCTGTTCGTCTGCCAACACAAAAGCGGGCTTCAGCCTGTCGATGCAGACGGTTTCCCTATGACCCTCCAAGTCTAACACAAAGTGCTTCACCCCAGGTTCCAACACCCTGAACGGTCCGTCGTACAGTGGGCGCAGCAGGGTCCGGTGAGCATCGTGCCTGATGAAAACAAAGCTGGTGTTCTGTAAACTCTTTGGGATGAAGGTGCGGGGAAAACAATGGTGGGCCAGGCCCGGTACGTTAAAAGCCTCTGTACTGTGAAAAATTATGTGGGCAGGTCAGCCTCGGGCGTGGGGTTTTCCAGTAAAAACTCTCCGAAGACTTCCGGTTATGGCGGCCACGTAGGAAGACGTGTTTCACTCTGCTCTGCTCCTAAAAATAAAAAGTAGGCTAAAACTCTCTTAATTGGAACAAAAACCTATCCCAGTGTTTAGGCGCGAATATCTAACTAACTACTAACTAACCTACACTTATATAGCGCTTTTCTAGTCTCAAAGACCACTCAAAGCGCTTTCACTGGTACTAACCCTCTATTCTAAGGGCCTATAGGAAACAAATATCTAGGGACAATTTAGAACAGCCAATTAACCTAACATGCATGTCTTTGGATTGTGGGAGGAAACCAGAGCCCCCGGAGTAAACCCACGCAGCACAGGGAGAACATGCAAACTCCACACAGAAAGGTTCCAACCCCTGCCAGCCTGGGGATTCGAACCAGGAACCTTGTAGCTGTAAGGCAACAGTGCTAGCCACTGCACCACTGTGCTGCCCAATATGGTAAAGACTAAGGTAATATGGTAAATATTAATAATATGGTAAAGACTAAGGTAATATGGTAAATATTAATAATATGGTAAAGACTAAGGCTGGGAAATTAGGCGGAGGAAAAAGTAATTCAATAAAACAATCCAAACTAACAGACTTCCACGCTCGTGACGAAGCAGAAAAATCTCCAGAGACTATGGCAGAGGAGGGAGCCAGCGGCAGAGAGGTAACTGCTGAGGAGGGGACAAATGCGGTGCTAGCTGCCATCAGCTCCATGAGAGCAGACTTTTCATCTAAATTTGATGGGATTATAGCAGCGATAGAAGGAATGAGAAAGGAAATAAGCAACTGTATGGAACGAGTATCGCAGACGGAGCTCCGAATCTCAAGCGCTGAAGAGGACGTCACCAGCCTACAATCAAAGGTGCAAACACTGGAATTAAAATGTAAACGTCTGGAAGATAACGTCCTGGACTTAGAATCCCGCTCGCAACGGAACAATTTGAGGCTGGTGGGTCTCCCGGAGGGGGCGGAGGGACGGGACCCATGTTCCTTTTTGGAAAAGTGGATTCCAGAAACGCTGAACAATGCGGACCTGCAGTCATCGGTCGTCTTAGAGAGCGCTCACCGAATCGGCCCACCGAGAGATAATAAGACACCACCGAGGACGCTGATTATGAAGTTCCTCAGCTACAGAGACAAGATGACGGTCATCAACGCGGCGCGAGCTAAAGGGGAAATTAAATACCAGGATCAACAGGTGCCGTTCTACCCAGATTTGGCCACAGGAATTCAACAATTAAGGAGGCAGTTCGACCCCGCCCGTAAAGAGCTGCGCAACCTCGGGATTCGTCATGGAGTGATCCATCCGGCAAAACTGCTGGTCACATATAAGGGCAGAACCCACATCTTCAAGACCCCTCAAGAGGCGCAGGAGCTCATTAAGCAGATCCAAAAGGAGACTGGTGTGAGCTAAGCATGAACATGATAAAGGTAGAACATTTAAGCATTTGTACAGGCATCTGATTGATCTGAAACATATAACATGTCTACAAAATACAGATTGTATTATAAAAAAAAAAAAAAAGCTACGATGTACAAAGTTGCTATAAAACTTTGAAGTTATGTTGGAAAAACTACAGAAGAGAGTTAATGTCATTAAAAAAGTAGTAGAGTCAGGGTGATTGAGAGGAGAAAGAGAGAGTGGTTTGACTGATCCTCGCAGGTATGGAACAGTCACTAGCTATAACGGGAGATGGAATTTTTTTGATTTTGGGGGGGATTACCACGAATGTGGGGAAAGGGAATTTGTTTTTGTGTAGTTTGCAGGATGAATGTTCAACCATCCACGTTTTTGCTTCTCTGTATGAGCATGCTTCTATTGCAAGGTAATCTCAAACTCTTTATTGATCATAGATCAAAGCGTTAATCTTAATTTAACTTCATGGAATTGCAGAGGTCTACAAAATCTAAAAAAACTTAAACAAGTTATGAATAAAATAAAAGACATAGATTCAAAAATTGTGTTTTTACAAGAAACTCATCTAATAGAGGAGGATGTAAAAAGAATTAGGAGAAGACGGCAAGGAAATGTGTTCACCTCATCATTTTCATCCCGAGCCAGGGGAGTTATGACTCTCATACATAAAACAGTCCCATTTCAAGTGAAAAATGTAATTGGAGACAAATTTGGAAGATATCTAATCATCCAAGGATCTTTGTTATTAGAAAATATAAATCTGGTGAACTTATACGGTCCCAATACTGATGATCAAAACTTCTATGTTAATTTATTCCTTACTTTATCAACACTTACAGGGCAACATATAATAGCGGGGGATTTTAATTGTACATTGAATCCCAGTATAGACAGATCAACAGGACTGGACTGTACACACAATGGATGTGGGATGACCATTAATCATTTTATGAAAGAATTGAGATTGCTAGATAAATGGAGAGAAATGAAACCACAAGTCAAAGCCTATTCTTGTTATTCTAATACCTATAAGACATTCTCACATATTGACTACTTTTTGATCTCCACAGAATTAAGGTCCAAGATTCAAAACTGTTTCTATGATAACATCATGATCTCTGATCATGTAGATAAGAAATTGACAAAGGATCCAGGTAGGTGGCATTTTCAGCATAAATGGCTTCAGGATGAAGAATTTGTTAAGTACACAGAAAAACAGATAGATGAGTTCTTTGATATCAATACTACACAAACATCAGCATGTATAAAGTGGGAGGCTTTCAAAGCTTTTATTAGGGGGCATATTATTAGTTATACAGGTTCAAAATCTAAGAAGACTCGAGAGGAGAGAGTCCAATTGCAACGTAAAATAAAAATTCTTCAAGAAAAATTGTATACAGGAAGTAACCCACAGTTAGAGAATGAATTACTGATTCTGAGAGCTGAATATGACAAAAAAATCAGCGAATAGAGCTGCCTCGAGTCTTCTAAGATTGAAGCAAACTTTTTATGAACAAGGTGAAAAATCAGGAAAATTATTGGCATGGCAGATTAAACAAATAGAATTTAAAACACCAATTACCAGTATTATAAGTAACGGACAGGCAGTTATAGATCCTTTAGAAATTAATAGTGCCTTTAGAGATTATTATAAAAAACTATATGATACAAAAAATGAAACTGACTTAACAAAACTAAATGGGTTTTTGGGTGGATTACCTATACCGTGTATTCCAAATGAAAACAGGGAGATACTGGAGTCTAAAATTAGTCAAGAAGAAGTTGGGCTAGCCATTGATAATTTGAAATCAGGAAAAAGAGCAGGACCAGATGGTCTTCCAGTTGACTATAAAAAATTTAAGAATAAATTAATAAAACCACTTTTAAGATAATATAAGATAAGATAAGCCTTTATTAGTCCCACAACGGGGAAATTCCAGGATTGCAACAGCACAGAGACAGCAACACTCAGAGCAACAATCAGAAGGCAAGAAAAAAAAAAAAAAGCAAGAGCAGAAATGGAGTGAAAAAAAAAATGGATCAAAAAGAGAGAGGGAGGGGAAAAAAAAGACTCGGAATCGAGCCGCTGTTGCAAAGGGCAGCCGACTCGTGTGGCGCCAGAAGTGGAAATGGTTTTAGAAGCATTTCAAAATAGTAATTTACCACCATACATGAATAATGCCTTAATTATACTGTTGCCAAAACCAGGTAAACCCCCTAATAAATGTGAAAACATGAGACCAATAAGCCTATTAAATGCTGACCTTAAGATAATCTGTAAAATTTTAGCAAGACGACTACAAGAAATATTACCAAATATTATTCACCGAGATCAGAATGGCTTTATAATGGGAAGACAAGGCTTCCATAATGTAAGAAGACTATTTAATATTATTTATTCCAATAAAGAAGCACCGGATACAGCTATCCTATCATTGGACGCCGAAAAGGCCTTTGATAGGGTTGAATGGCCCTATCTTTTTGAAGTCCTACAAAGGTTTGGACTTGGAAGTAATTTCATAAAATGGGTTCAGATAATATACAATAATGCTACAGCAGAAATCCTAACAAACAGCAATATCTCAAAATCAATAAAATTCAATAGAGGATGTCGACAAGGCTGTCCACTTTCACCCTTATTGTTTACTATGGCAATTGAACCTTTAGCGATGGCAGTATGTTTACATCCACAAATATATGGAATTAAAGTAGGACTAACAGAACATAAAATCTCCCTGTATGCTGATGACATAATTTTGTTTATGTCGAATTTTAAAAAAATCAATTCCGACCTTGTTAAATTTAATAAAGAACTTTGGGGAAATATCAGGATATAAAATAAGTAAAACTAAATCTTCAATATTAATGCTAAATGAGACCAAGAGAAATCACCCAGCTCCTGAGGTCAATCAATTCAAAGTTGTAAATCAGTTTAAATATTTAGGAATTCAAATTTTCCCTAAGCTAGAATCAGTTGCCAGTGCCAACTATGAAGCCTTAATGACAGATATTAATGAGTTACTTCAGAGATGGATGTCACTACCAATGTCGATGATCTGGAGAATTAATATACTTAAAAGTAATATCTTACCAAAAATACTTTATTTATTTCAATACATTCCTTTACCACCACCTTCAGATCTATTCTCAAGAATTAAAAAAAGTTATTGGAATTTACAGTGGGGTAAAAAAGTATTTAGTCAGCCACCAATTGTGCAAGTTCTCCCACTTAAAAGATGAGAGAGGTCTCCAATTTTCATTATAGATATACCTCAACTATGAGAGACAAAATAAGAAAAAAAAATCCAGAAAATCACATTGAAGGATTTTTAATGAATTAATTGGTAAATTCCTCGGTAAAATAAGTATTTGATCAATAACAAAAGTTCATCTCAATACTTTGTTATATACCCTTTGTTGGCAATGACAGAGGTCAAACGTTTTCTGTAAGTCTTCACAAGGTTTTCACACACTGTTGCTGGTATTTTGGCCCATTCCTCCGTGCAGATCTCCTCTAGAGCAGTGATGTTTTGGGGCTGTCGCTGGGCAACACAGACTTTCAACTCCCTCCAAAGATTTTCTATGGGGTTGAGATCTGGAGACTGGCTAGGCCACTCCAGGACCTTGAAATGCTTCTTACGAAGCCACTCCTTCGTTGCCCGGGCGGTGTGTTTGGGATCATTGTCATGCTGAAAGACCCAGCCACGTTTCATCTTCAATGCACTTGCTGGCGGAAGGAGGTTTTCACTCAAAATCTCACGATACATGGCCCCATTCATTCTTTCCTTTACACGGATCAGTCGTCCTGGTCCCTTTGCAGAAAAACAGCCCCAAAGTATGATGTTTCCACCCCCATGCTTCACAGTAGGTATGGTGTTCTTTCTCCTCCAAACACGACAAGTTGAGTTTTTACCAAAAAGTTCTATTTTGGTTTCATCTGACCATATGACATTCTCCCAGTCCTCTTCTGGATCATCCAAATGCTCTCTAGCAAACTTCAGACGGGCCTGGACATGTATTGGCTTAAGCAGGGGGGCACATCTGGCACTGCAGGATTTGAGTCCCTGGCGGCATAGTGTGTTTCTGATGTAGCCTTTGTTACTTTGGTCCCAGCTCTCTGCAGGTCATTCACTAGGTCTTCCCATGCGGTTCTGAGATTTTTGCTCACCGTTCTCGTGATAATTTTGACCCCACGGGGTGAGATCTTGCGTGGAGCCCCAGATCGAGGGAGATTATCAGTTGTCTTGTATGTCTTCCATTTTCTAATAATTGCTCCCACAGTTGATTTCTTCACACCAAGCTGCTTACCTATTGCAGATTCAGTCTTCCCAGCCTAGTGCAGGTCTACAATTTTGTTTCTGGTGTCCTTTGACAGCTCTTTGGTCTTGGCCATAGTGGAGTTTGGAGTCTGACTGTTTGAGGTTGTGGACAGGTGTCTTTTACACTGATAACGAGTTCAAATTGGTGCCATTAATACAGGTAACGAGTGGAGGACAGAGGACCCTCTTAAAGAAGTTGTTACAGGTCTTTGAGAGCCAGAAATCTTGCTTTTTTGTAGGTGACCAAATACTTATTTTACCGAGGAATTTACCAATTAATTCATTAAAAATCCTTCAATGTGATTTTCTGGATTTTTTTTTTTCTCATTTTGTCTCTCATAGTTGAGGTATACCAATGATGAAAATTGGAGACCTCTCTCATCTTTTAAGTGGGAGAACTTGCACAATTGGTGGCTGACTAAATACTTTTTTGCCCCACTGTATATGGAACAATAGGAAGGCTAGATTACGTCTGTCCTTACTATATTTACTATTTGATCATGGTCTGAAATGTCCAAACTTTATGATGTATTACTGGTCAGCACAACTGAGGTCTATGACATATTATTTTTCATCAAATGATCTCCCTCACTGGACTGAAATGGAATCATACAATTTACCTTTACCTCTTCCCTTATTCATATACTCAGACTCGGCTAAAAAATTACAGAAACAAGTTAAAAATCCAATTGTAAAGCATATGATCAAAATATGGTGTGAAACCAAAAAATATTTAAAAGAACCACACTTATTGTCACAATTTAGTCCAATATGGGGTAATCAATAGTTTACACCAGGGAGAGCGGATGCTGTATTTAAAGTATGGAATTTAAAAGGGATTCAAAAGATTCAAGACTTATATTTGTCACGTTCAGATAACATAATGTCTTTTGAAGAACTGAGGATCAAATTCAATCTTAATAGAACCCATTTTTTTAAATATCTTCAGCTTAGGAATTTTATTCGAGCAAATCAAAATAATGCTCTCACCCGACCTACTTATTCATCCTTGGAAAAAATTTTGACGAAAGATAGTAAGAGAAAGGGTATTATTTCAGAGTTTTATAACTCATTGACACTATTCTCAAGTGAAAACTCACAGAAAAGACTGAATTATTGGAAAGAAGACCTGCAAATTGAAATTTCAGAGGAACAATGGGAATTGGCTTGTACAGAAGCTCAAACCAAATCAATAAATGTACGTCTTAAATTGATACATTTTAAATGGTTAATGCGGATGTATGTTACACCAGTGGAGTTAAATAGATATAACAAAAACATACCAGATACATGCACAAAATGTATGGAAAGTAAAGGAACCCTATTTCACTGTTTATGGGAATGTAGAAAAATCAGAATGTTTTGGGAAGAGGTGAGGGTAACAATTGAAAAAATAATTTCAAAACAATTCACATTGAACCCTAAACTGTTTTTTGTTGGGTCTGTATCCAGAAAAGCATAGCTTTAATAAGAGTGAAAGAGCATTCATAGACCTCAGTTTGCTTAATGCCAAAAAATATATTGCACTATTGTGGAAAAAGACTCATAGACCAGATGTGACTCAGTGGCTAAGACAGATGTTAACAAACCTTCCACTAGAAAGAATAACATACATACTGAAATCAAAGGAAAATGTGTTTGAGAATATATGGGGACCTTTCATTGATTATGTAAAGAAATTAAACATAACTTCTGAAGAAGAAGGTGAATGATGTGTGTGGACCTTGCAAATTCCAAATTGGTGAATGTATAATATGTATACTTATGTAATAGATTACCTAGACTAAACAGAGGAGCATTGTTGATGACTTGCCTTTGTTAGTGGTTGTTGGTGTTTTTATTACATTTTTTTTTGTAGTTAGTGTTTATTTTTTTTTTTTAAATTACTTTAGTGTTAGTGTTTGATAGTTTGTGTCATGTTTGTTAAAAAAAAAAAGGTTCAATAAAAAAATATTGTGAAAAAAAAACAAAAACTTTCCGAAGATCTGCAGCGGCTGAGAAAAAAATGACTTCTGCTGGGGAGGCTGCCAAACCCTCCTTTGGTGTCGAGCGCAACCCTAAAAGAACCCAGGGCAGGCGGTAAACCCAGTTTGTGTCCGTGAGTGAAGCTCTGAGCACTGCTTTAAGCTACCTATGAAAACGCTTGCATAACTGGTTAGCTTGGGGGTTGTATGGGGTAGTGTAGTTAATTTTGACCCCCAGGCTCTAGGTCATCACGGACAAGAGTTCCGAAACGAATTGTGGACCCCTTTTGGAAGTGATGTCTGACAGGGATCTGAACCGTGCAACCCAAGCCGACAAAAAAGCACAAGCCACTTCTGCGGACATGGTGGAAGCCAGCGTGGCCACTTCAGGCCAGCACGTGGTGTGGTCCACAATTGTTAAAAGGTGCGTGAAACCTTGCGATAGTCGGAGGGGTCCCACCAAATCCACATGGACGTGATCGATCCTTCTGGCCGGGATTTGGAATGTCTCAAGGGGGGCTCTGCTGTTCTTGTGCACTTTGGCCCACTGGCAAGTGACACAAGCTGCAGCACACTCCTTCACATCCTTGCGCAAGCGCGGCAAGACAAATTTCGCCCCCTCTAGCTTCATCGAAGCACACACTCTCGGATGCGAAAGGGAGTGGACCGACTCAAAAACGCAACGGTGCCAACAGCTCGGAGCCACCATATGTGGGCGGCCGGTGGAGATGTTGCAGAGCAAGGGAGGGCACCCTTCTTGCACAACCCTGCTCTCCAGCCTTAACTCAGTAGGCGCAGACTGGATTGTGCAAATGTCTGTGTCCCCGGCTTGATCCGTGGCCATCATCGGGAAATCTATTCCCATGTAGACCAGGGAGACTAGTGTGCCTGACAGACAATTGGCCACACTGTTGAGTTTACCAGCAACATGTTGAATGTCAGTCGTAAACTCTGAGATTGCGGCCAAATACCGGTGCAGCCTGTTCGGCCACTGTTCCAAGGCCTTGGACGTTGCATACGTCAGAGGCTAATGGTCCACAAATGTGGTGAACGTGCACCCTCGTAGCCAAAACTGGAAATGGTACATTGCCAGGTGTAGAGCCAACAACTCTCTGTCGAACGTGCTGCATTTGTGTTCACTGTTGTGCAAAGTCTGACTGAAAAATGCGAGCAGCTGCCATGAACCGGAGATGTACTGCTCTACCACTGCTCCTATGGCAACATCAGACACATCCATAGCGAGCGCTATCCATTCCGACAGATCTGGTTGAGCTAGCAACGCGGCATCTGCAAGCGCTGTCTTGGCGTTTGTGAAAGCGTGGACTCTCTCGGCAGTCAAGTGGACGTGTTCCGCGGGCTTCTTTTTTTTTCAGCGCAGCATACAATGGCAGCATCAGCTGGGCTGCCCAGGGAAGGAAATGGTTATAAAACTGACCATCCCCAAAAACTCCTGCAGGACCCTCACGGTCTGTGGACACGGAAAGTCTGACACGGCACGTACCTTATCCTGTAGCAAAATCACGCCCTCCGGCGAAATGCAGTAGCCCAAAAAATCAATCACAGGCACACTGAACTGGCACTTCGCCGGGTTTATTATAAGCCTGTGCACTTCCAACCTCTTGAAAACCGTCTTGACATGGGTGATGTGCTCCTCCTCGGACACGCTAGCTACCAGAATGTCATCTAAGTAGACGAAAACGAAGGACAAGTCGTGAAGCACTACGTCCATCATCCTCTGGAAAGTCTGCACCGCAGCTTTTAATCTGAATGGCATGCGTAAAAACTCGAAAAGGCCAAAAGGAGTTATTGACGCTGTTTTCGGAACGTCCTCCACACGTACTGGGACCTGATGGTATCTGCGGACCAGATCCACTTTTGAAAAAACACGCACCCAGGCCAGGTGCATGAAAAAATACATGGATTTTCCTAGTGGATGTGTCCTGGATGTGCCTAATGGTATAACAATCGTGTTCCGTGGCATTTTTCAAGCCCTGGAAATCACCACACGGTTGCCACGACCCGTCGGGTTTCAGTACCATGTGTAACGGGGATGCCCACGGGCTGTTGGAGCACCTGATGATGCCCAACTGCTCTAAGTTGGCAAACTCCTCTGACGCGCTGGCCAGTTTAGCTGCATACAAGCGCCGAGGTCACATGAACACCGGCGGGCCTTATGTCATTATGAAGTGTTCGACCCCCTTTTTCCTTATTGTAGCCGAAAAAATCGGGACAGTGAGTGTTGGGAACTGTGTGAGCAAATGTTGGGAACTGTGTGAGCAAATGTCAGGGAAGCAGGTCCAGGGTTGTAGGTGTGTGTTTTATTTTTTTATTTATTGCAGCTCTAGGGCTGCTTAGTGTGAATTTTGACAGCACAGGGACTGATGCAAACTACTCCACAGTTGTTCACTAATTGTGCTGTAACAGTTTAGGACTGACTTATGATTTTACTATGCTGTTATGATTACCACTGAACTCTCTTAGGGGCATGGCTGCTGGAAAGTTTCTTCTGTGGCAAGAGGTGTAACAGTTAGTATGTCATAGTAATTATCTTAAACTGTGAATTTTTCTATTGTCTTTTCTTAGTCGTTTGGGGGGGGGGGGGGCTGTGGCCTATATTAATCATATATTCCATAACCTACATATGTTGAAGCATGTGGGAATGTTTGGTGATTACATATGTAAGGCGACTTCACACCTCTGAAAGGACAAAGACTCTCAACCGCCAGTGAAGAACAAAGACGTTCCCAGACACTGCGGTGGAGACCGGAGGAGCTACCCTCACCCCCCCAGGGCGAAGAGAGGAAGTACCAAGACAATGGGGGGATTAAGATAATGAGGGATGTCAGCCTTTGATATGCATGTCTTTTGTTATGTGCAAGTATAAAGTCAGAGAGCCGGAGGTATTCGGTCTCTTTTTCCTTCTGCTGCTTCTGCACTAGATGAGACTTGTTAGGAGAGCTGATAATAAACTTTGGTTTATATATCATATCGCCTCGTTCTTTCAAGCTCTTCTACACTGGTGACCCCTGACGCGAGTATGGACCTGAGGCGTTCCCCCGCGATCGACTCATCTGTGGCGACCCAGGCAGACGCCAGCGCCCACGCAGACAAGGGAACAGATGGACGACTTTCCCCCCCGGCAGAAGGGATTGAGAGGGCTCAACCGAGCACCAGCGCCGCTGAGAGAGCTGAAGCAAGGCACTCTCACCCTGCGGACACAGCATTGATGGTCTACACGAATGCCGTCGCTGTCAAGCTGCCGGACTTCTGGCAAGAAGACCCCGCCTCGTGGTTTCAACAAGCTGAAGCCCAGTTTACACTGGCGGGCATCACGGCTGACGATACGAAATTCTATCATATCGTCTCCAAACTCGACGCCGCCACTTCGAGGTGTGTGTGGAGCATGATCCGGCAGCCGCCGGCCCATGACAAATATGAAACACTGAAAGCAACCATCGTGGCAAATTACGTCCCCTCAGCTGAAGAGAGAGCCGAGAAGATCCTGGAGGTCTACGGCCACAGAGGGTGCAAACCTAAAGCCCTCATGGAGGATTTGCTACAGCTTAAAGAAGAGGACAATGACAACTTCCTCTTCCAATTCATATTCCTCAGCACGCTGCCACCACACATGAGAGGGACACTCGCCAACATGAGATGCAGCACCCAGCAAGACTTCCGCGTGCTCGCCAACGAAGCTCAACGGCTCGTCAACGCCTGCAAGGAGCAGACACCCACAGCAGCATCCGCAGACCTCAACGCTGATGCCCAGAACCACAAAGAGCCACAACCCACTGAGCAGATCCAGCCCGCGGTGACAGCGACACGGCCAAAACGTAACAGACGGAGCGACGTCTGTTATTATCACCACCGCTTCGCCGAGAAGGCCTGCAAATGCGTTCCCCCCTGCAAATTTACGATTTCGGGAAACGCCAAAGCCGAGAGCCGTTAACGGCAGCGGTTCTCGGCGAAAAGAGTAAGCTGTTATATGTGATGGATGGACACACCGGCAAGCAGTTCCTCATTGACACAGGAGCTCAGCTGAGTTTCGTCATGCCCTCCCAAGCAGATCGAGCCATGGGCACCCGGGGCAACGGAGTGGTGGCAGCCAACGGCTCCAACATTGACACTTTCGGCGAAAAGAGCCTGCACCTCCACATCCACGGCCGCAACTACAGATGGACATTTGTTGTAGCGGCGGTGAGTTTTAACTTGTTAGGCGCAGATTTTTTGTGTGCACATGGGTTATTAGTGGATCTAGCGAATAGGCGCTTGGTTAATGCACTGTCCTTTGCTTCTATTCCCTGCTCAGCCCGAGTTTCTCCACCACCTGTGCAGGCTAGCGTCACCACGGCAGGAGGTAAGTTTGAGCAACTCCTCACCCAATTTCCAGCACTCACAATTCCCAAATTCTCAGCCACTGTGGCTAAACACGGGGTTGAACACTTTATTCCCACAACGGGCCCACCCGTATTTGCCAAAGCTCGCCGCTTAGACGCGGCCAAGCTCAACATAGCTCGGGACGAGTTTACTACCCTTGAAAAATTAGGCATTATTAGACGCTCGAAGAGCCCTTGGGCCTCACCACTTCACATGGTTCCGAAACCCGACGGTTCTTGGAGACCGTGCGGAGATTACCGCAGATTAAACAATGCGACAGCGCATGACCGCTACCCAATTCCTCACATTCGGGATTTCTCACTACATCTGGCGGGTGCGCGCATTTTTTCAAAAATAGACCTGGTCCGCGGTTATCATCAAGTCCCAGTTCGAGCAGAGGACATTCCTAAAACAGCTGTAATAACCTCTTTCGGCCTTTTTGAATTTCTGCGAATGCCTTTTGGCCTCAAAGGCGCTGCTCAAACTTTTCAGTGGATGATGGACGCAGTATTACGCGACCTTCCTTTTGTTTTCGTCTACCTCGACGACATGCTGGTAGCCAGCTCGTCTGAGGAAGAACACGAGCAGCACCTCACTACGGTTTTTCAGAGACTAGAAGAGCACGGGTTAATAATCAATCCAGCCAAATGCAAATTCGGCGTGTCACAAATTGATTTTTTAGGACACAAAGTCTCTCCGAAAGGGGCAGTCCCACTTCCAGACAAAGTTCACGCGATAAAAAGTTTCCCACGGCCACAAACGGTTAAATCGCTGCAAGAATTTTTAGGAATGGTTAATTTTTACAACCGTTTCCTCCCCCATGCAGCTCAGCTCATGCAGCCCCTATATGACGCACTCAGAAAAAAGAAAGCTTCCAACGCGGTCGAATGGACCCCGGAGCGCGAACGCGCCTTCGCGGAAGTAAGGAGCGCTCTAGCTAACGCCACATTGTTAGTTCACCCCGATCCCTCGGCCCGCATTGCGCTAACCACAGACGCTTCGGACCTGGCTATAGGGGCAGTTGTAGAACAACATGTCAGCGGGATCTGGCAACCTTTAGCATTCTTCAGCAAATCGCTAAACCAAACTGAGCGTAAGTACAGCACTTTTGACAGGGAGCTGCTAGCGCTTCATTTATCCATCCGCCACTTCCAGTTCTGGTTAGAAGGGCGGAGTTTCACGGCTTTTGTAGACCACAAACCGCTCACCTTTGCTATGGCTAAAATTTCAGAACCATCGTCAGGCAGGCAACAAAGACAGCTGGCTGCGATTTCAGAGTTCACCACAGACATTCGACATGTGGCAGGCAAACTTAACGTGGTAGCAGACTGCCTCTCTCGCGCTGTGACATCACCAGAGCGCGAGGAGACAGATTATACTACCTCAGCCGCAGAACTTTTCACTAACGCGGATACATACGCAGCACCTATCCATGCAGGGATAGATTATGCAGCCATGGCAGAGGAACAAAGCAGTGACGCGGACGTGCGCGCACTCCTGTCTGGACCAACAAGGTTAAGGCTGGAGGAAAAGGGTTTACGCGACAGCGTGCCCCCCCTAATATGCGATATTTCAACCGGCCGACCTCGCCCGTTAGTCCCAGCCACATGGCGCCACCGTATTTTCAACTCAATTCACTCCCTCGTGCACCCAGGTGTGCGCGCCTCGGTTAAAATGGTCGCCGAAAAGTTTGTGTGGCCAGGCCTGCGCAAAAACGTAAAAGAATGGGCAAAAACTTGCATTTCTTGTCAGCGCGCCAAAATACACAAACACACAAAAGCCCCTCTGGAGCCTTTTCCGATCCAGGCTAGAAGGTTCGACCACGTTCATGTTGACCTCGTGGGGCCATTACCTTCCTCCCAAGGTTTCACACACCTGTTAACAATGATAGACCGCACCACGCACTGGCCTGAGGCAGTCCCTCTGGCGTCAACTACAGCAGAGGAAGTTGCTCGCGTTTTTTTGACAAACTGGGTGGCACGTTTCGGCATCCCATCGGACATCACGTCCGATAGAGGACCTCAATTTGTCTCGGAGCTTTGGTCAGCCATGTCCAGCAGCTTAGGGGCAACAATTCATCGCACCACCGCTTTTCACCCTCAGGCTAATGGGTTATGCGAGCGTTTTCACAGGTCTTTAAAAGCCGCCCTCAGAGCCTCACTAACGGATACAAATTGGGTAAATAAACTTCCCTGGGTTTTATTGGGGTTGCGTGCTGCGCCTAAAGAGGATCTAGACGCCTCTCCGGCAGAATTAGTTTTTGCACAACCTCTCAGGCTCCCAGGTGAATTTTTACCAGAGAACCCAGAGCCAGGGCATCTTCCAGTCCCAAGGTTTTTAGGCAGCAATGGACCGGACTCTCTCCCCGGTCCAGCTCATCACTCCTTTCCACGGGTTTTTGTCCCTCAAGCCTTAAAGAACGCTGAATTCGTTTTTGTTAGACATGAAGCTTTAAAACCAACTTTCCACCCAGCATACGATGGGCCATTCAGAGTGCTGGAACCTGGTGATAAACACTTTGTTTCTTTTCTATCCCCAAAATCAAGCACAGTCAGCATTGACAGACTTAAACCTGCCTTCTTGTTGAAAGACGAGCCTGCACAGTTGGTGAGAGCACCTCGGCGGGGTAGACCCCCCAAGAGAAAAGACTCAGCCCCCCTGCAGGGAACAATTAACCACTCTCCTTCCCACGCTGCAGATTCCTTACAAGAAGGTCCCAGCAGGAGGCCTAAACGAACCCACAGCAGTTTTGGGAGAAGATTAAAACCCAGACAGCACAGGGACTGATGCAAACTACTCCACAGTTGTTCACTAATTGTGCTGTAACAGTTTAGGACTGACTTATGATTTTACTATGCTGTTATGATTACCACTGAACTCTCTTAGGGGCATGGCTGCTGGAAAGTTTCTTCTGTGGCAAGAGGTGTAGCAGTTAGTATGTCATAGTAATTATCTTAAACTGTGAATTTTTCTATTGTCCTTTCTTAGTCGTTTGGGGGGGGGGCTGTGGCCTATATTAATCATATATTCCATAACCTACATATGTTGAAGCATGTGGGAATGTTTGGTGATTACATATGTAAGGCGACTTCACACCTCTGAAAGGACAAAGACTCTCAACCGCCAGTGAAGAACAAAGACGCTCCCAGACACTGCGGTGGAGACCGGAGGAGCTACCCTCACCCCCCCAAGGCGAAGAGAGGAAGTACCAAGACAATGGGGGGATTATGATAATGAGGGATGTCAGCCTTTGATATGCATGTCTTTTGTTATGTGCAAGTATAAAGTCAGAGAGCCGGAGGTATTCGGTCTCTTTTTCCTTCTGCTGCTTCTGCACTAGATGAGACTTGTTAGGAGAGCTGATAATAAACTTTGGTTTATATATCATATCGCCTCATTCTTTCAAGCTCTTCTACAAATTTTATTATTTTCTTTATTTATTGCATGTTGGATTTTGTGGTGTGATTTTGTATGCTTTGAAATTTGAGTTCATTTCTGCTGTGTTTTGGTTTGATTATTGTTTACACCTGAGCTGACTGATTCAATCAGCAGGAACCAATCAGCGAGCTCCAGCTGCAAATTCTTCCCCGGTGAGACCTATTAAAGGATGATGCAGGACTGAGGGGAAGGACAGAAGGATGGACAGAGGGAAGGACTGAGAGAAAAGAGAGAAAAGAAGGAGGAAGAAGAAGGGGGGGACACTCGGGTAGAGCACTCGGGGGTCAAAGAGGAAGAGCAGAAGAAACGAGGGAAGGAATGGAGAAATGGAAAAAGGACAGAGAAGGAGAAAGGAAAGGGTTGGGACACAGATTTGACCGAGATGGATGGATGGATGGACTGATGGAGCAGGCAAGGTGGAGGGAGAGGATGTAAAGGGGAGGCTCACATGAGTGGGATGGTATGAACACAGCAGGTGCTGGGATTGGCAGTGGCGGCTTGGGACCGAAGGGGCCTCGAAGACACCAGAAGGTCCAGCCGGAGTAGACGCAGCTGTGTGGAGAAAGGCTGGTACACAGATAAGTGAAAGGAACGTGTTGATCATCTGTGTGCATGTGAATGATCATCAGCCACCCAGAATGTCAGTGGGCTGTTGAGTTTTGTGCTGCAGGTAAGCCCAGGTGACGAAACTGTAGGAGCCTGCCCCTCTCCTCTCCTCCTGCCTGCTTCTTTTCCCCTGGTATCAGAATTTCCCACCAGGGAAACGTACGAAGGGCTACGGACAAGCCCTGATGAACAGCATGTCGTGATGGGGTCGGTGAGGACGGCAGCGTTTGATCGTGCTCTGATGGGTTAGCGGACACACACCCGCCCCGCTGTAAAATACGTCAAAGGTTCTCTTTCTGCCTGTTTAGTGTAAGGGGTAACTCCTATTTTAGCTCAGTTGGATTAATGATATTTATTTCCTCCCTGGACAAATTCTTAGGTATTTTTTAGAATATAATGTGATCTTATTTTTTTAGGCTGTGTACATTTTTAACTTTGTTTTTGGTTTGAACTGATGTATTTTGTAAATCATTTTAGGGTTGTGAAGTAAAACGTTTAACTGATATTCTGCCTGTGAGGGTTTGTGTTGTTGTGGCCCGGGAGTCTTACATTTAAAATTTCGTGTTCACAGTAATTTCCAGTTTCAAACTGTGAATCAGAATCAGAATCAGAATCAGAATCAGAATCAGATTTATTGCCATTGTTCATGTAGTACACAAACTAGGAATTTGTCTCGGTGCAATGCTGCAACATTAAACATGATAGATAAAAGAAATAAAAAACTATACATGCAATAAGTGTAGAATAAGAATGAGTAATACTAGTCAAGCAGTTTTTAAATATATTAGCGAGCGGCAGATATTGTGGAGTACCACATAGTGCAGTCGGTAATGCAACAGAAACAGTGATGATTGACATGAGTCTGGTTGAGCTGCTGTACATAGTGCACGAGAGTCAATAAGTCACTTAGTGTTCAGCAGTCTGATGGAAGAGGGGAAAAAGCTGTTCATGTGCCGGGAAGTTTTAGTCTGAATGGACCGAAGTCTTCTACCTGAGGGGAGGGGGGCAAACAGTACGTGACCAGGGTGTGAAGGATCGGCTATGATCTGGCCTGCACACCTCCGGGTCCTGGAGATGTACAGGTC
Source organism: Pholidichthys leucotaenia (assembly GCA_020510985.1). Lineage (NCBI taxonomy): Eukaryota > Metazoa > Chordata > Actinopteri > Cichliformes > Pholidichthyidae > Pholidichthys > Pholidichthys leucotaenia. The sequence goes on from CM035841.1 coordinate 44,130,690, forward strand.
CTGGAGAGATGGGAGCTTGCAGCCGATCACCTTCTCAGCAGTGCGCACAACGCGCTGCAGCCTTAGTCTGTCCCTGGCAGTGGCTCCTGCGTACCACACGGTTATGGAGGTGGTGAGGATGGACTCGATGATGGCTGTGTAGAACTGCACTAACATCTTGGTGGGTAGCATGAGCTTCCTCAGCTGCCGCAGGAAGAACATCCTCTGCTGGGCCTTTTTGATGGTCGGCTCCCATTTGAGGTCCCGGGTGATGGTGGTGCCCAAGAAGTGGAAGGAATCTGCAGTGGTGATGGGAGAGCCTGTGAGGGTGAGGGGGGGCAGAGGGGTTGTGACTTTCCTGAAGTCCACGATCATCTCCACTGTCTTCAGAGCGCTCAGCTGCAGGTTGTTGTGGCTGCACCAGGATGCCAGCTGGGCCACCTCTCTCCTGTAGACGGACTCGTCGCCGTTGGAGATGAGCCCGATGAGGGTGGTGTCGTCCGCAAACTTGATCAGCTTAACAGACTGGTGGCTGGAGGTGCAGGAGTTGGTATAAAGGGAGAAGAGTAGGGGGGAAAGTACACAGCCCTGGGGTGATCCGGTGCTGATGCTGACAGAGTCAGAGACAGTCTTCCCCAGCCGCACATGCTGCCTCCGGTCCGTCAGGAAGTCAGTGATCCACCTGCAGAGGGAGTCACGCACGCTGAGCAGGGACAGCTTGTCCTGGAGCAGAGCAGGGCGGATGGTGTTGAATGCCGAGCTGAAGTCCACAAACAGGATCCTGGCGTAGGTTCCCGGGGAGTCCAGGTGCTGCAGGATGGAGTGGAGGGCCAGGTTGACTGCGTCGTCCACAGACCTGTTGGCTCGGTAGGCAAACTGCAGCGGGTCCAGGAGGGGAGTGGTGATGGACTTGAGGTGGGGCAGGACCAGGCGCTCAAAGGACTTCATGACTACAGAGGTGAGCGCTACAGGTCTGTAGTCATTAAGTCCAGTGATCCGTGGCTTCTTGGGGACAGGGATGATGGTGGAGGATTTGAGGCAGGTCGGCACGTGGCATAGCTTAAGGGAGGTGTTAAAAATATCTGTGAAGACAGGAGCCAGCTCTTTCGCACAGTGTCTCAGGGTGGAGGGAGACACGCCATCCGAACCGGGGGCCTTGCGCAGGTTCAGTCTGGAGAACTGTCTGTGCACGTCCTGCTCACTGATGACAAGGGCAGGGGGGGAGGAGGGGGGGACCGCTTTTGATGAAGTAGGGACTGAGGAGGCAGTGGAGCTGGGGGGAGGGGGGGAGTTGGACACAGCTGATGAGGTGTAAAAACGGGCGTAATGTTGGGACAGTCTTTGACAAAGGGCTTTGTCATCCTGACCTTTAGAAGCCTGAGGCCGATAGTTGGTGATTTGCCTCAACCCTCTCCACACAGAAGCCGAGTCGTTAGCAGTGAACTGCTGCTGGAGTCTCTCAGAATACACAGATTTAGCTCTCTTCAGCTCTCTGTTAAACCGATATTTAACCTCCCTGTAGCAGTCCCTGTCTCCACTTTTCAACGCTGCTTCCTTCTCCTTCCTGATCTGTCTGAGCTTAGCAGTGAACCAGGGCTTATCATTACAGTACCTCACCCTGGTGCGTGATGGAAGAATGCTCTCCTCACAAAAGTGGATATATGAGTTCACAGTGTCCGTGTACTCATTCAGATCATGCGTGGCTCCTTTAAACATGCCCCAGTCAGTTATTATGCCCCAGACAGTACTTATCCCCTGGAGTTGTAACGTTAGGCAGTGTTGTCGACCCAACTCCCCGAGCTGTACAGGGCAGTGAGGTAAAAGAGACAGCATCCGATAATCTCCTATTAGCAACATCGACTAACAACCCATAAGTACATAAAAAAATCTGCGCCTAAAATGGGGGCAGAAAATGCAGCTACCACAAAGTCCCACTGAAAGTTGCGTCCATGTTAGCATATCGTCAGTGTCCACTCTCCAAATGTCCTGATGGTGGATCCGTTGGTGGCCGTGAGCTTGGGACCGCTGCCTCCTGCCACCTTGTCTGCATTAACCAGTAGGATGAGGCTCTTTTGGGAGCCGGAGTCCACCAAAAACCGTCTCCCCGAACGTGTGTCTGTGACATAAAGCAGTCTGTTCCTGTCGCTATCGGTTGCAGCTGCAACCAAATTTCGAAAGTGCCATCTTCTCAGCTTCTTGAATTGGAATGGTGACAGGAAGCGTTGGGCATCTGAGCCAAAACGGCTATGATAAAAACAGATTCCCCAGTTCCTTTGTCTCCTGGTTACTGTCCCGGCTACCATGGATGCCGGTGCCACTGCTTCCATGCTGAGAGTTCTGGTTGCCAAAATGATGAAATCTGCTTCCTGTGCTAGGGGGCAGCAGCCCTTAGCAACCAGCCGTGGCAAGTTGGCCAGGATCACCCTCGCTGTAGCCGATAGTATTCCTGAGGAACAAGTGGGCAGAAAGGAAAGATTCATCATCCTTCCCCCTCTGTGCCAACATGCTCTTCTCTCTTCCAGCGACTCCGGCGGTTCCTCTTCTCCCCGTGGGGTGCATAGTCCATACTGTCCCGTTTGAGACCCCCCAGTGGCAGTTTCTCCTCCGGTCCATTGTTCCCCCTTATCCCAGCTGCCTTCTCTGGGTGGAGAATCCCCCACCCGTGCCGCAGCAATAGAATGTAAAAAATATGCAAAAGAAAGGGAGGTGTTAAAAGGAAAGTAGACAAAAAAAATTGAACTTAAGGGGTGTGTTAGGGAAATCGTTAAGGGAGAAAAGTTCTAAGTATTTATTTGAATTTCTGAGGGAAAGTGGCTTGTACAAAAGGATAGACATCAAATATCAATCATACGCTCATGCTACAACAGGATTGAGAGGTGAGGAGGCTCCCGCAAGTGAATCAGTCTCCCTGGAAAAACAGGTGCTTCAGTTCCTTGATAGTAGAGATATAAAGGTCGAAGCAAATGCAATTTCAGCCTGTTATGCTTTACCCAGAAAAGATAATAAAACAAAGAAATCAATTGTGATGCTTTTTGTGAACAGAAGGGTAAAGAATGACATACTGAGGCAGGCCAGAAAGCTACGGGGAACAGAAGTTTACCTAAATAAACATCTAACAAAGACAAATGCTGAAATAGCACGACAAGCACGGATGCTGAAAAGACAAAATAAGATACAGGCAACATGGACAAGAAATTGTAGAGTTTGGATCAAGCTAAATGGAACACCTGAGGAAGCAAAGAGCATAATGATCAGAGATGTTACTGACTTAAATAAATACAGATGAACACTGATTAAGAAAATTAAGAGACAATGATAATCCATATCCACACACATGGCAAGAATAGTTCTTTTGACATATCATGTCAATGTTCTTTAAAAAAAATAAAATAAACAAAACAAACAAAAAAACTTATGACTGACTTGAGTAGACATCAATTATCCCCAGTTGGAGGAAGTCATTTGACACAGAGTGAGGAAACTCAAACTCTGAAAATATGCCATTATGCTGAACATAAACTACAAGAGATGGAGAATGATATTGATCCTGATAACCACTTTTTCAATAATATTCATAACCACTGTTAATATTACACTGAAAAGCAATTCAAAAGTCAAGTGCAACTAGATGGTAAACTATCAATAATACACTTCAACAGCAGAAGTCTTAACAAAAACTTTCCACAGATTCGGGACTATTTAAAACAGCTAGACAGAAAATTTACAGCTATCGCAGTCTCTGAAACTTGGCTTAATGAAGAGCAGGCTCCCCTGATGGCAATAGAGGGATATCAGATGTTTCATATTAACGGATCTCAAAAAAAGGTTGCACTGTATATTGATGACCTGTATAGGTGTAAGTTTGTAAATGGAATGTCCTTTGCACTACCAGGGATTTTGGAATGTGTTACTGTTGAGATTGACCAAGATAAAACAAAAAATCTAATTATAAGTTGTATATATAGAACGCCGGGAACTTGCATTGAGACATTCAGAGATAAATTAGTCGAGCTGTACAATAATATTACTAGTAAGAAAATGGTAGTAATTTGTGGAGATTTCAATATTGATCTACTAAATCCATATCAACAAAATGTAATTACAGAGGTCATGAACTCTATGCACAGTATGAGTCTATATCCCACAATAACGCATCCCAGTAGAATCACAGTTCACACTGCTACACTTATTGACAACCTGTTTGTTAATATTATTGATAAGAAAACAGAAAGTGCATTATTGATAAATGATATAAGTGACCACTTGCCAACCTGTGCACTTATCCATGGCCACACGGGGGCCAATACAGAAAAAAATTTAAAATCGTTCAGATACAAATCACAAAATGCAATCAGTTCTTTTAAAGAGGACTTGCTGAAGCAAGACTGGACAGAAGTCTATGTATCAGATGTAAATGAAGCCTATGACACATTTATAAACATTGTTACCACTCTTTATGAAAAAAATTGTCCATTATTAAAGAAAAAGCTTAAACATAAATTTGCCGATAAGCCATGGTTAACCAAAGGATTACAAAAGGCATGTAAAAAGAAAAATGTATTATATATAGCTTTCCTAAAGAAAAGAACAAAAGAAGCAGAGCAGCAGTATAAAACATACAAAAATAAGTTAACATTGTGGAGTGTGTAAATGACGAGGCAGGTTTGTCTCAAGCAGTTTATTACACACCTCCAACATGAGCATAGTAGAAAGAGGACATCTCAGACAAAACTCGTCCCTTAAATACTCAGGTCTCCCTACAGCTCAAAAGTAACATTGCATTCACATCAAAGGTCACATTGCATTCACTTCCTTAATCCCTTAACATCCCCCTCACAGTCTCTGACACACAAAGGATCCTCCAAGCAGTCTCTGACACACAAAAGATCACACTTTCACAACTTCCTGCTATCTCCAAGGAAACTCTGCACTTTGTTCTTATCTAAGATGCGAGGCATTATGTTTTCCCCCTGGCGGCTACACCCCCCCCCCCCCCCCGAGCATATTGGATCAAACAAAAGAATAACAGTCTGCATGCTGTGACAGAATCATTACACATCAATCCACATGCTGCTTGGACTTCAGTCTTCTCCCGTATCTGCTGTAACCAGGATTCACCGCCTCCGTGGCGCTGTCATGCTGGGGAGCTGCTGTCTGGGGGTGAAAACCTTTTGTCAGTCCCTGCGGGTGTTCTGGGGAAATTTTACTCTGAGAAGCTCCCCGTGGGGGTCTTCCATGCCGAGGGGCCCTCGTCAACAGCACTTGCTCGTGACCGCCACAACAAAAGCGGGTTTGAGTCTGTTTATGCCAACCTTTTCCCTCCTACACCCCAAATCTAGCAAAAAATGCTTGTCCCCTGTTTCCAGCACTCTGAACGGTCCATCATAAGGTGGTCGCAGTGTGGGGCGATGTGCATCGTGTCTGACAAAAAGAAAATCTGGTTTTTCAAAGTTTTAGGTACAAAAACGCACGGAAAACTGTGGTGGACAGGGCCCGGCAGCATGCCTGTGTCAATGCTACGCTGCAACAGCTGAGATGGGGAGCTGCCCGGCGCAGGATTATCTGGGAGAAACTCCCTGGGCAGCCGAAGTGGCTGCGCAAAAACGAGTTCAGCTGGGGAAGCCTCCAAGTCCTCTTTAGGCGCAGAACGTAACCCCAATAAAACCCACGGTAGCTTGTCTACCCAATTTGCATCCGTCAGTGACGCCCTGAGAGCTGCTTTCAATGACCTATGAAAACGTTCGCAAAACCCATTAGCCTGTGGATTGTACGCGGTTATGCGGTGAATTGTGACACCCAGGCTGCGGGCCATTGTTGACCAAAGTTCGGAAACAAATTGAGGGCCTCTGTCGGATGTAATGTCCGACGGGACTCCAAAATGCGCCAACCATGCTGTTAAAAACGCGCGCACCACCTCCTCGGCTGTGGTTGACGCCAGTGGAACCACCTCCGGCCAGCGCGTGGTGCGGTCCACCATCGTCAGAAGGTGCGTGCACCCCTGTGATGGTGGGAGGGGGCCCACGAGGTCCACGTGAAAATGGTTGAACCTCTTAGCCGGGATGTGAAACGGCTCCAAAGGAGCCCTCGTGTGTCTGTGTACTTTGGCTTGTTGGCACGCCATGCAGGCTGCTGCCCATTCTTTCACTTGTTTGCGAAGGCTCGGCCACACAAATTTCTCTCCCACCATCTTGACCGACGCGCGCACTCCCGGGTGCGCTAAACAATAAACCGAGTCAAAAACGCGGTGGCGCCACACGGCCGGTACCACGGGACATGGTCGCCCAGTGGAGACATCACAGATTAGGGGGGGCATACCGTCTTGCAGCACCCTGATCTCCAGCCTTAACCCTGTTGGTCCAGACTGGAGCACGCGCACATCCACGTCACTAACCTGCTCCGCGGCCATGGCTGTGTAATCTATCCCCACGCGGACCGGAGCCACCACGGTGCGTGAGAGGCAGTCTGCCACTACATTCAGTTTACCCGACACATGCTGAATATCGGTAGTAAACTCTGAGATCGCGGCCAGCTGTCTCTGCTGCCGGCCCGACCACGGTTCTGAAACCTTGGCCATCGCGAATGTTAGTGGCTTGTGGTCAACGAACGCGGTGAAACAGCGCCCTTCCAGCCAGAACTGGAAGTGGCGAATGGCCAAGTGGAGAGCCAGCAACTCCCTGTCAAATGCGCTGTATTTACGTTCACTATCGCGCAAAGTCCTGCTGAAAAAGGCGAGCGGCTGCCAAGCCCCGGCTACACACTGCTCCACGACCGCCCCTATGGCCACATCTGACGCGTCAGTAGTGAGCGCTATGCGGGCCGTTGGGTCTGGATGTGCCAACAACGCAGCGTTTGCCAGGGCTGCCTTGACTTCCGAGAACGCCCGCTCTCGCTCCGGGGACCATTCGATCTTATTTGCGGGTTTCTGTTTTTTGAGCGCGGCGTACAGCGGTTGCATGAGCTGCGTGGGGGAGGAAACGGTTATAAAAATTCACCATTCCCAAAAACTCCTGTAACGCCCTGACCGTTTGCGGTCGGGGAAAATCTGCTACCGCGCGCACTTTGTCAGGCAGTGGAACCGCTCCTTCGGGAGAGACGCGGTGTCCCAAAAAATCAATCTGCGTCACCCCGAACTGACACTTCGCTGGGTTGATTATTAAACCGTGCTCTCCCAACCTCCGGAAAACCGCCGTGAGGTGGTTTTCGTGTTCGTCTTCGGACGCGCTGGCTACCAAGATATCGTCCAGGTAGACGAATACGAAAGGGAGATCGCGCAGCACCGCATCCATCATGCGTTGGAATGTCTGTGCAGCCCCTTTAAGTCCGAATGGCATGCACAAAAACTCGAATAGACCAAACGGAGTTATCACCGCCGTTTTGGGTATGTCCTCAGCGCGCACTGGGACTTGGTGGTAACCGTGGACTAAGTCTATTTTAGAAAAAACGCACGCTCCTGCCAAGTGAACGGAAAAATCTTGGATATGAGGGATCGGATAGCGGTCGTGTTCCGTGGCGTTGTTCAACCTGCGGAAATCCCCGCAAGGTCGCCACGAACCGTCGGCTTTAGGGACCATGTGTAGCGGGGAAGCCCATGGGCTGTTTGAACGCCTGATGATGCCCAACCTCTCCAGGTTGGCGAACTCCTCGCGCGCTATGGCCAGTTTAGTTGCGTCCAAGCACCGAGGTTTTGCAAAAACGGGCGGCCCGGTGGTGGTAATAAAATGCTCCACCCCGTGTTTAGCGATGGCTGCCGAAAATGTCGGGACCGTGAATGCTGGGAACTGAGTGAGCAGTGTGTGGAACTTACCGCTTGCAGCTGTGACGTTGGCTTGTGCTGTTGGCCGGGACGCTCGAGCTGTACAGGGAATAGAATCAAAAGACAGTGCATTAACCAGGCGCCTGTTAGCGACATCAACCAACAAACCATGTGAGCACAAAAAATCAGCCCCCAATATACTGAAATTCAATGCTGCTATGACAAAAGTCCACTCAAATGCACGGCCGTGTAGCGACAGAAGTAGAGTCCTCTCACCAAAGGTCTTAATCTCCGAGCCGTTTGCTGCTACCATCTCGGGGCCGCTGGATCCTGCCAGCCGGTCAGCGTAGGACGGCATGATGAAACTCAACTGGGCGCCGGTGTCCACGAGGAAATGCCTCCCCGAGTGTGCATCCGTCAAGTAGAGCAGCTTGTTCTCCTCCCCGAGGGCCGCAGCTGCTACCGACCCCCGGTCTTGGCATTTCCCGAGCACTTGAACTGGCACAGTGGTATACATTTGCGTGCCTTCTCTGCAAAGCGGCGGTGGTAGAAACAAAGGGTGTCTCCTCCGCGTTCCTTGGCCCCTGCCGCCGCCGTCGTCGGTAGTTCTGCTACCGCCGTCAATGGCTCCCCACCATCTCCGGCCGTCGTGCCGAGCTCCGTCGCTGCCGCCGTGATCGCGAGCTCTCTGCTGGCCATGATGATCCGATGTGCCTCCCGGGCCAGCGCACGGTAGTCCCGCTTGGCCAGCAACGGCGAACTGGCCAGGGCCGCTCTCGTCGCTGACGGAAGGTTCCTGAGGAAGAGGTGGGTAAAAATGAAGTGGTCATCGTCCAAGCCTTTCAATCTCAGCATCCTCTCCATCATTTTTTTTTTTTTTTTTCTCCTCTCGGCGCCACACCAGTCGGCTGCCTTTTGCAACAGCGGCTCGATTCTGAGTTTTTTTTCCCTTCCTCTCTCTTTTGATCACTTTTTTTTTCACCCCACTTATATCACGGACACACAGATCGTCCCAAATGTCTCCTGAGCCGGTGGACGGAGCCACTGTTTATTGCAGGATACGATACAACAGGGAAGAGCTGCTAGCATTTAACCGCCGCCCGGTCCCACTGGAAAAACTCGACATACCGAGAGAACTGAGGCGAAAACGCCGCGGCTGCCGGGCTGGAGTAAGGCGGAGGACAAAAAATATAAGGTACAGACCCTCCCTTCCATCTGTTGTCATGGGAAATGTACGGTCGATACTGGGAAAGTTAGATGAGCTAGCGGCTATCTCCCGTTATGATAGCACTTACCGGGAGTGCTCTCTCCTTTTGTTTACTGAGACGTGGCTAACTGAACTAGCAGCAGATGCTAACATTGAGCTGGAGGGTTTTCACATGATACGAGCTGACCGAACACCAGAGAGTGGCAAAACTAGGGGCGGTGGAGTGATAAGATAAGATAAGATAAGATAAGATAAGCCTTTATTAGTCCCACAACGGGGAAATTCCAGGATTGCAACAGCACAGGGATAGCAACACTCAGAGCAACAATCAGAAGGCAAGAAAAAAAAAAAAAAAAAAAAAAAAACAAGCAAGAGCAGCTAATATACTGTACATATGTACATATTACTATAAAATATATATACACACACACACACACACAGACACACAGTGCAGAGCATTGTAGCTGGATGGAATAAATATATGAATATATGAACACACAGTGCAGAGCATTGTAGCTAGATGGAATAAATATGTAAATATATAAACACCCACAGTACGGAGCATTGCAGCTAGGTGGAATAAATATGCAAGTATATAAACACACACAGTGCGGAGCAATGTAGCTAGATGGAATAATATGTAGATATATAAAAACACAGTGCGGAGCATTGTAGCTAGATGGAATAGATATATAGATATATAAATATAAACACACCCAGTGCAGAGCATTGTAGCTAGATGGAATAAATATGTAAATATATAAACACACACAGTGCAGAGCATTGTTGCTAGGTGGGATGAAACAGCATAACCGTCTATTTAGTTATCCTACATGGTATGATTATGTGCCCATACATATTCTCACCCTCCATAGCGACCGGTATGTTCCTAGTTGTATGCCGGAGAGGACCATTGTGTAAGTCTATTGCATCTTTTGCATTAAAAAAAAAAAAAAAAAAAAAAAAAAAAAAAAAACTATTAGTTTGTTACGTCTTTTTGCTATCTCTGCGAGCAGCCCTGCTTAGGTTGTACAGTCTGACAGCCGTTGGTAGGAAGGACCTACGAAACCTCTCGGTTGTGCACCTGGGATGATGTAGTCTGCTGCTAAATGAGCTCCTCAGTGCATCCAGTATGTCCTGCATAGGGTGGAACTCGGACTCCAGCAGAGATGACAGTTTAGCCACCGTCCTTCTCTCTCCTATCTCCTCCATCGGATCAAGGCGTTGCCCCAGGACAGAGCTAGCTTTCTTAATCAGTTTGTTCAGTCTCTTCCTATCGGCTGCAGTAATGCCATTGCCCCAGCAGACCACTCCAAAAGTGATGGCTGATGCCACCACCGTGTCATAGAATGACTTCAGCAGCGCCCCTTGTACACCAAAAGACCTGAGTCTCCTCAGCAGGAACAGCCTGCGCTGTCCCTTCTTGTAGAGTGCGTCAGTATTGTGTGACCAGTCTAGTTTATTGTTCAGATGAATACCCAGGTACTTGTAGGATGTCACCATCTCGATGTCTGTTCCCTGTATATTTACTGGTGCTGTGAGGGGCTGCCCATGCCTGCGGCAGTCCACCACCAGCTCCTTAGTTTTCCTCGCGTTGATCTGGAGGCAGTTCCGATGGCACCAGTCCACAAAGTCCTGGATAAGCCCTCTGTACTCAGCTTCATCTCCGCTGGAGATGAGACCAACGATCGCAGAGTCATCAGAGAACTTCTGTAGATGGCAATGTGTTGTGTTGTGTGAGAAGTCCGCAGTATAAAGAGTGAACAGGAAGGGAGCCAGCACCGTTCCCTGGGGGGCCCCCGTGCTACTGATGATCGTGTCGGAAACACAGTCCCGGGTTCTCACAAACTGAGGCCGGTTCGTGAGGTAGTCCAGGATCCATGATGACAGGTGCTGGTCCACCCCTGCGCGCAGCAGCTTGTCCTTCAGGATCATCGGTTGGATGGTGTTGAAAGCACTGGAGAAGTCAAAGAACATGATCCTCACCATATTCCCGGGCTTCTCCAGGTGGGACAGAGAACGGTGAAGGAGGAAGCTCACCGCATCCTCCACCCCAATGCCATGCTGGTAGGCGAACTGGAGTGGATCCATCGCTGGTTCCACCAGGGGGCGGAGATGAGCAAGGAGCAGTCTCTCCAGGGTCTTCATCAAGTGGGACGTCAAGGCCACCGGTCTGAAGCTGTTCAGGTCTTTGGGGTGGGAAGTTTTTGGTACAGGTACCACACAAGATGTTTTCCACAGCTGTGGTACCCTCCCCAGTTTCAGGCTCATGTTGAAGATATACGTCACAATCCCACACAGCTGGTCTGCACAGGACTTGAGGAGCTTTGCGCTGATGCCGTCCGGTCCCGACGCCTTCCTCGCCTTGATCTTCCTCAGCTCCGTCCTCACCTGGGTCTTGGTCAGGGTCAGGATGGGGGGCTGTGTGTTGGGAGTGGGGGGGGGTGTCGGTGGAGTGGGGAGTGGGTAGCAGGACTTGATTTCTTAGAGGCAGCAGTGGTTGTTGTGCAGACAGGGGGGAGGGCGGTTGGTCAAATCTATTGAAAAACAGATTCAGGTTGTTCGCCCACTCCCTGCCCCCCGTGGCCTGGGGGGAGGTATTCTGGAGCCCCGAGATGGTTTTGAGGTTTCTCCAGACCCCGCTGATGTCGCTCTGTTGCAGCTTGTCCTCCATCTTCTTCCTGAAGCTGTCCTTGCCTTCTCTGATCTTTCTCCTCAGCTCCCTCTGTACGGACTTCAGCATCTCCCTGTTCCCCGACCTGAAGATCCTCTTCTTCTCTCTCAGAAGTGTTTTTATCTCAGGGTTGATCCAGGGTTTGTTGTTTGAGTGACGCCGTATGGTCTTGGTGGGAACGGATTTGTCCACACAGAAGCTGAGGTAGCCCGTGAAGGTGTGAATGAGGCCATCGATGTCCTCACCATGTGGATCGCAGAGCTGCTTCCAGGCAGTGGCTTCAAAACAGTCCTTTAGAGTGTCCATTGTCTCCTCAGACCATAACTCCACAGTGTGCATGGCCGGAGGTTGTCTGTGCACTAGGGGTTTGTACACCGGTCAGAGATGAACCAAGTTGTGATCCGATCTCCCAAGTGGGGGGAGTTGTGATGAGGTGTACGCCTCCTTAGTGTTTGCGTAGAACAAATCCAGTGTTTTATTGTCTCTAGTGTGGCATGTGACATACTGGGTGAAAGTGGGCAGAATGGGAGACAGTGAAACGTGGTTGAAATCGCCTGAGATGAGGAGAAGAGCATCTGGGTGTTCTGTCTGCAGCCTGCTGGTTACTGAATGGATGACGTCACGCGCTGTCCCAGCGTTCGCCGTCGGATTTGCATAAACAACAATGCAGATCACGTGTGAGTGTTCTCTCGGGAGATATGTAGGCCTCATGCTAACAGCTAGCAACTCAATGTCTTTGCTGCAGTGTCGTTGTTTAACAGTGATATGTCCCGGTCTGCACCAGTTGTTGTTAACATACATTATCACTCCACCGCCCCTAGTTTTGCCACTCTCTGGTGTTCGGTCAGCTCGTATCATGTAAAAACCCTCCAGCTCAATGTTAGCATCTGCTGCTAGTTCAGTTAGCCACGTCTCAGTAAACAAAAGGAGAGAGCACTCCCGGTAAGTGCTATCATAACGGGAGATAGCCGCTAGCTCATCTAACTTTCCCAGTATCGACCGTACATTTCCCATGACAACAGATGGAAGGGAGGGTCTGTACCTTATATTTTTTGTCCTCCGCCTTACTCCAGCCCGGCAGCCGCGGCGTTTTCGCCTCAGTTCTCTCGGTATGTCGAGTTTTTCCAGTGGGACCGGGTGGCGGTTAAATGCTAGCAGCTCTTCCCTGTTATATCGTATCCTGCTATAAACAGTGGCTCCGTCCACCGGCTCAGGAGACATTTGGGACGATCTGTGTGTCCGTGATATAAGTGGGGTGAAAAAAAAAAGTGATCAAAAGAGAGAGGAAGGGAAAAAAAAAACTCGGAATCGAGCCGCTGTTGCAAAAGGCAGCCGACTGGTGTGGCGCCGAGTGTGTGTTCGGCGTGTTGTATGTTAACAACAACTGGTGTAGACCGGGACATATCACTGTTAAACAACGACACTGCAGCAAAGACATTGAGTTGCTAGCTGTTAGCATGAGGCCTACATATCTCCCGAGAGAACACTCACACGTGATCTGCATTGTTGTTTATGCAAATCCGACGGCGAACGCTGGGACAGCGCGTGACGTCATCCATTCAGTAACCAGCAGGCTGCAGACAGAACACCCAGATGCTCTTCTCCTCATCTCAGGCGATTTCAACCATGTTTCACTGTCTCCCATTCTACCCACGTTCACCCAGTATGTCACATGCCACACTAGAGACAATAAAACACTGGATTTGTTCTACGCAAACACTAAGGAGGCGTACACCTCATCACAACTCCCCCCACTTGGGAGATCGGATCACAACTTGGTTCATCTCCGACCGGTGTACAAACCCCTAGTGCACAGACAACCTCCGGCCATGCACACTGTGGAGTTATGGTCTGAGGAGACAATGGACACTCTAAAGGACTGTTTTGAAGCCACTGCCTGGAAGCAGCTCTGCGATCCACATGGTGAGGACATCGATGGCCTCATTCACACCTTCACGGGCTACCTCAGCTTCTGTGTGGACAAATCCGTTCCCACCAAGACCATACGGCGTCACTCAAACAACAAACCCTGGATCAACCCTGAGATAAAAACACTTCTGAGAGAGAAGAAGAGGATCTTCAGGTCGGGGAACAGGGAGATGCTGAAGTCCGTACAGAGGGAGCTGAGGAGAAAGATCAGAGAAGGCAAGGACAGCTTCAGGAAGAAGATGGAGGACAAGCTGCAACAGAGCGACATCAGCGGGGTCTGGAGAAACCTCAAAACCATCTCGGGGCTCCAGAATACCTCCCCCCAGGCCACGGGGGGCAGGGAGTGGGCGAACAACCTGAATCTGTTTTTCAATAGATTTGACCAACCGCCCTCCCCCCTGTCTGCACAACAACCACTGCTGCCTCTAAGAAATCAAGTCCTGCTACCCACTCCCCACTCCACCGACACCCCCCCCACTCCCAACACACAGCCCCCCATCCTGACCCTGACCAAGACCCAGGTGAGGACGGAGCTGAGGAAGATCAAGGCGAGGAAGGCGTCGGGACCGGACGGCATCAGCGCAAAGCTCCTCAAGTCCTGTGCAGACCAGCTGTGTGGGATTGTGACGTATATCTTCAACATGAGCCTGAAACTGGGGAGGGTACCACAGCTGTGGAAAACATCTTGTGTGGTACCTGTACCAAAAACTTCCCACCCCAAAGACCTGAACAGCTTCAGACCGGTGGCCTTGACGTCCCACTTGATGAAGACCCTGGAGAGACTGCTCCTTGCTCATCTCCGCCCCCTGGTGGAACCAGCGATGGATCCACTCCAGTTCGCCTACCAGCATGGCATTGGGGTGGAGGATGCGGTGAGCTTCCTCCTTCACCGTTCTCTGTCCCACCTGGAGAAGCCCGGGAATATGGTGAGGATCATGTTCTTTGACTTCTCCAGTGCTTTCAACACCATCCAACCGATGATCCTGAAGGACAAGCTGCTGCGCGCAGGGGTGGACCAGCACCTGTCATCATGGATCCTGGACTACCTCACGAACCGGCCTCAGTTTGTGAGAACCCGGGACTGTGTTTCCGACACGATCATCAGTAGCACGGGGGCCCCCCAGGGAACGGTGCTGGCTCCCTTCCTGTTCACTCTTTATACTGCGGACTTCTCACACAACACAACACATTGCCATCTACAGAAGTTCTCTGATGACTCTGCGATCGTTGGTCTCATCTCCAGCGGAGATGAAGCTGAGTACAGAGGGCTTATCCAGGACTTTGTGGACTGGTGCCATCGGAACTGCCTCCAGATCAACGCGAGGAAAACTAAGGAGCTGGTGGTGGACTGCCGCAGGCATGGGCAGCCCCTCACAGCACCAGTAAATATACAGGGAACAGACATCGAGATGGTGACATCCTACAAGTACCTGGGTATTCATCTGAACAATAAACTAGACTGGTCACACAATACTAACGCACTCTACAAGAAGGGACAGCGCAGGCTGTTCCTGCTGAGGAGACTCAGGTCTTTTGGTGTACAAGGGGCGCTGCTGAAGTCATTCTATGACACGGTGGTGGCATCAGCCATCACTTTTGGAGTGGTCTGCTGGGGCAGTGGCATTACTGCAGCCGATAGGAAGAGACTGAACAAACTGATTAAGAAAGCTAGCTCTGTCCTGGGGCAACGCCTTGATCCGATGGAGGAGATAGGAGAGAGAAGGACGGTGGCTAAACTGTCATCTCTGCTGGAGTCCGAGTTCCACCCTATGCAGGACATACTGGATGCACTGAGGAGCTCATTTAGCAGCAGACTACATCATCCCAGGTGCACAACCGAGAGGTTTCGTAGGTCCTTCCTACCAACGGCTGTCAGACTGTACAACCTAAGCAGGGCTGCTCGCAGAGATAGCAAAAAGACGTAACAAACTAGTAGTTTTTTTTGAATGCAAAAGATGCAATAGACTTACACAATGGTCCTCTCCGGCATACAACTAGGAACATACCGGTCGCTATGGAGGGTGAGAATATGTATGGGCACATAATCATACCATGTAGGATAACTAAATAGACGGTTATGCTGTTTCATCCCACCTAGCAACAATGCTCTGCACTGTGTGTGTTTATATATTTACATATTTATTCCATCTAGCTACAATGCTCTGCACTGGGTGTGTTTATATTTATATATCTATATATTTATTCCATCTAGCTACAATGCTCAGCACTGGGTGTGTTTATATTTATATATTATATATTTATTCCATCTAGCTACAATGCTCCACACTGTGTTTTTATATATCTACATATTATTCCATCTAGCTACATTGCTCCGCACTGTGTGTGTTTATATACTTGCATATTTATTCCACCTAGCTGCAATGCTCCGTACTGTGGGTGTTTATATATTTACATATTTATTCCATCTAGCTACAATGCTCTGCACTGTGTGTTCATATATTCATATATTTATTCCATCCAGCTACAATGCTCTGCACTGTGTGTCTGTGTGTGTGTGTGTGTGTATATATATATTTTATAGTAATATGTACATATGTATATTAGCTGCTCTTGCTTGCTTGTTTTTTTTCTTGCCTTCTGATTGTTGCTCTGGGTGTTGCTGTCCCTGTGCTGTTGCAATCCTGGAATTTCCCCGTTGTGGGACTAATAAAGGCTTATCTTATCTTATCTTATCTTATCTTATCTTATCAGGTCAATAGCCATGCAATCTCCTAACCCGGTCCGCGCCAGGAGTCTCTCTGCTCTCTCCTCAACCGAGAGTGTGTAGTGCTGGATGAGTGCGGCCTTCAACGCGTCGTATTTGTCGCTGGCTGGTGGCTGATCCAGCAGGCTCTCCACATGCTGAGCCGTGTGGGTGTCAAGCTTTGCGACCACATGGTAGAATTTCGTGTCATCCACCGATATCCCCTGGAGGACGAACTGCGCCTCAACCAGGTGGAACCAGGAGAGCGGATTGTGCTGCCAAAAATCCGGTAGCTGGATTGTAACGGCATACGCTTGGCTGGGGGCTCCCAACGAGGCTGGCTCCGGGGAATTCTCTTCGTGTTGCATGCTTCGTCTTGGGTCACCAGTGTGGAGTGTGTAAATTGATGAGGCAGGTTTGTCTCAAGCAGTTTATTACACACCTCCAACATGAGCATAGTAGAAAGAGGACATCTCAGACAAAACTCGTCCCTTAAATACTCAGGTCTCCCTACAGCTCAAAAGTAACATTGCATTCACATCAAAGGTCACATTGCATTCACTTCCTTAATCCCTTAACATCCCCCTCACAGTCTCTGACACACAAAGGATCCTCCAAGCAGTCTCTGACACACAAAAGATCACACTTTCACAACTTCCTGTTATCTCCAAGGAAACTCTGCACTTTGTTCTTATCTAAGATGCGAGGCATTATGTTTTCCCCCTGGCGGTTACAACATATATAATAAGATGAAGTAAGAGAGACTATTACAGTAAAGAACTGGAGAAAAACAGAGACAATATTAAAAATACATGGACAATACTTAACAGTATTCTTGGAAATAAAAACAGAAATACAAGCTACCCAACCGATTTTTCAAAAAATAATAAAACGACTCAGAGTGTGAATGCAGCTTCACCTGCAGATGAATTTAATAACTTTTTTGTTAACATTGGTCCTAATTTGGCTCGAGAAATACCCATTACAGTGCCTACAGGTGATACAATAAGCAAAAACACTGCTATAAAAGACTCCATTTTCATAAAGAACACAGACGAGAGAGAGGTCATTGAAATTGTTAAATCGTTTAAAAGTAAAACATCTACGGACAGTGATGGTATTGACATGCTCTTAGTCAAAACTATTATTGAATGCTTAGTGAAACCACTGGCGTATATCTGTAACCTGTCTCTCCAAACAGGTGTATTTCCCAATGCAATGAAAATAGCTAAAGTAATTCCGATATACAAGATGGGTGACAGAGGGGAATTCTCAAACTATAGACCAATTTCACTATTGCCGCAATTTTCCAAGATATTTGAAAAAAATATTCTATGAGAGAACTGACAACTTCATACTGAAGAATAATTTATTGTGTGAGCAGCAATATGGGTTCAGACACAAGAGGACAACTGCATTTGCTCTAATGGAATTTATAGAAAAAAATATCAACTGCCATTGAAAATAAAAAGTATTCAGTTGGGGTGTTCCCGGATCTTAAAAAAGCATTTGATACAGTGGATCATAATTTATTATTAAAGAAACTACAAAATTGTGGTATTAGAGGGGTAGCACTGTCCTGGTTATGTATGTCATGCGGGGCTCTAGGGAGCCACGCAATGAGAGCCAAGGGCGAGCCAGTGAGTCGTGATGTTTTACTAAAGGAAAGGGGTGAGGGATGAGGAAAGCACAGGTACTCGTACAGAGGAGCACTCTTGAGTTGCACAACACAGGAGCAGGGAGCTCGCACCGAACGTAAGGGTAACAAGGCATACATACTCACAGCGGGTAACACTCATAAGAATGCTGATTTCGGAGTAGAAGACTGACACCAGACGTAGGGGCTTCAGCCTAGCAGTGCTTATGTCACAGCCCCGAGTGATCGAGGCTGCTCCTATTTATTCTCATTGGCAGCGCCCCAGCTGATGAGGATTATTTGGCCCCTGCCGTCCCGTAATGCTGCCAGCTGGGAGCCTGCTGAGACGCTGCTCAATGAGAAGCAGGGATGAGGAGAAACATGGGCTGAGCGCCGAGACGGCATCTCATCCCATGGTGACAATGTAGTTTCTTAAAGAATAGATATCAGTATGTATGTGTTGGTAACAAAAACTCACAGTTACTGAAGGTTACTTGTGGAGTCCCACAGGGTTCAGTTTTGGGGCCATTGTTATTCAATATGGCAACGTCTCAGAGCCATTCAACATACGCAGCGGAGTGAAACAGGGCTGTGTACTTGCGTCAACCCTCTTTGGGATTTTCTTTGCTATGCTCCTGAGGCATGCCTTCAGCACAGCAACAAAGGGAATGTACCTGCACACAAGATCTGACGGCAGGCTTTTCAACCTTGCCCGCCTGAAAGCCAGAACCAAAGTACGCGAGGCTCTAATCAGAGACATGCTGTTCGCAGACGACGCTGCAGTCGCAACCCACACACAGCAGGAGCTTCAGACCCTGATGGACTGCTTCTCCCAGGCATGCAAGGACTTCGGGCTTACCATCAGCCTGAAGAAGACTAACGTCTTGGTGCAAGGCACGGAAGCACCACCAACCATCACCATTGATGACTACGAGCTGGAGGTCGTGAATCAGTGTCAGGAATCTGAAACTCAAGACTCATAGAAATGATAGTACTCTGTTAGGTTCGTACCTTAATCAGACTTGAGACATAAATATAATCAAAGGTTTTTACTTGCAAGGAGCAAACACAAAACACACCTCTGGTTACAGACGGGAGTGAATGCTGGTGTGTAGAGTCAGTACCTCCCTTTTATACAATAAAGTAGGTCAAGGAAAAAGTTTCACAACATCTGCTGTACCCACACATGGCGGAGCAGAAAGTTAGACACAATGAGTTTTTATCACATGATGGAGAAATAGCGAGAAAGACAACTCCATATATGGCATAGGACAGTTGGTTAATACAAGTATTTTCATTCTGTCCGGTTACACTGTTGCAGGGCAGATTACACTTCTCAGAACAGAAAGTTATTTCAACAGTTCCTGTGTCACGTACAACACAGGAGAAGCAGTTATACGAGTATTATTCATTTATGAAATGTTAACATGTATATACATTTATACATTTTCCAACAATTCCCTCCTGTTTAACATTTCATCACATGCAAGCATCAGTATAATGTAACTTCAAAAGTTTTTTGTTACATTGACCTCATAAAGCATCATTTCCAAATTTAAACAGTGGTTTTGTCATCACAATCACCATCACTTTGCTGTGTTAAGGCAGTATATTGTACAGGGACTTCTCTTTGGAGCATAACAGATTGTAACATGAAAGTGTGTTGAGCAAAAGTTCTACTTATCATGGACCTTATACAGGGAATGACACACATGAAAAGCACATTGAATAAAATTAATATCACAATCAATGGGGCCATACCCATCATCATTTGGCCAAAAAACAGTAGGATTATTGCTACAGTTAAAAGTACAATTTTTCCTCTTTAAGGTGAATTTTCCAGCAGCAATATAGGGAAAGTGAAATACATTTCTACAAACAGAATCATGATATCACACTTCACAGGCCACTTCCTTAGTATCATTGCATCTCTGTGAAAAACCCAGGTTGAATCTGTTTATACTACAATTTTTGTGAAAGCAGATTGGTGAAGTAAACAGTGTAGGATTTATTTTCATTAAAGGCTTCTTAACTGCAAGCAAAGAAGTTCCAATCTCAATAGTATTAAATATTCTAATCTTAGACCCAGTGTAATCAGAGTAATGACATTCAAACTATTAAGATACCTTTCTGACAAATTCCCCACCAACCAATGTCCAACATTATTGCTTGTATTAAACAGACTGAGACGAAAGTTCATCGCTATTGTCGCTCCGGGCGTTTCCTCTTCACTCAGTGGAACAGGGATCATGGGTATTGCAGTCTTGTGTGAATGGGGTAGCAATGAACACACATAGCAAGAAGTATTGATTCCCAGTCCTCTCACCAAAACCACCATTGTCTGGTATTGTTCATTGTCCGTGCTTCGTGGGTTCCTTGTCCTTGAATCAGAAAGAGATTACCACCCCACTGTCAGGAGAAGTGCTGAACACAGAGTCATCAATAATTTTGGTGCCATGCTTCCACCTGAGAGAGTACCCCTCCGGGCCTCTTTCTTCACCAGGGTTGAGACGGCCTTGTCCTTAAAAGGACATGCCCCCTTTGTAACTGGACTTACTCAGGTAAACAAGTTAGTTAGTTCACTTACAGGCACCCGTAGTCTTTTAGCGTGTGAAAGGTGAATCCGAGATGGTCATTCAGCAATACGTACTGCAGCGGGAGTGGGAGTGTCTAGTGTTGTCGGTAGTGGTTCTTTATTCAATTCAATTCAATTCAACTTTATTTATATAGCGCCATTTCACAACAACAGTCATCTCATAGCACTATCAACTGTAGGGAGGACCCCCACAGTTGCAGAAAGACCCCAGCAATCAGGCGATCCCCTGTGAGCAAGCACTTGGCGACGGTGGAGAGGAAAAACTCCCTTTTAACAGGAAGAAACCTCCAGCAGAACCAGGCTCAGGGAGGGGCAGTCATCTGCTGCGACTGGCTGGGGGGTGAGGGGACAGAGAAGAAGAAAAGAACAGACATGTAGAGAGCAAACAGCACGATGGGGACTCAATCTATGGGAGAGAACAAACAAATGTTAATGACCAGCAAAAAAAAAAAATATTTCATAGAGAGTGAGGAAAGGAGTGAGGCCCAGTGCATTACTGAAGGTCCCCCGGCTGACTAAACCTATTAGCAGCATAACTAAGGGAGGGTTCAGAAACACATGATCCCTCCCTAATTGTAGGCTATATCAAAAAGGTAGGTTTTAGCCCTATTCTTAAAAACAGAGATCGAGTCTGACTCCCGAATCCAGATTGGCAGCTGATTCCACAGGAGAGGAGCTTGATAACTAAAGGCTCTGCCTCCCATTGTACTTTTGGAGATTCTAGGTATTACAAGTAAACCTGCATTTTGGGAGCGTAGTGCTCTGTTAGGATGATACGGTAGTATCAGATCTTTTAAATAAAAAGGAGCCTGATTGTTTAGAGCTTTGTAAGTAAGAAGAAGGATTTTAAACTTAATTCTAAACTCTATGGGAAGCCAATGAAGAGAGGCCAGAACCGGAGAGATATGATCTCTCTTTCTAGTACCTGTTAAAACTCTTGCTGCAGCATTTTGGATCAGCTGAAGACTTTTTAAAGATGTTTTAGGACAGCCTGATAATAAAGAATTACAATAATCTAATCTCGAGCTAACAAAAGCGTGGATCAGCTTCTCAGCATCACTCTGAGACAAGATGCTCCTAATCTTGGCAATATTACGCAAATGATAGAAGGCAGTCTTAGAAACAAATTTAATATGTGAATTGAAGGACAAATCATGATCAAAAATAACTCCAAGGTTCCTCACAGAGCTATTAAGAGAAAGAGTAACTGCATCCAAACTGAAAGTTTGATTTGGAAAGGAATTTCTAAGGTTTTTTGGACCAACAAGAATGACTTCAGTCTTATCTGAATTTAATAGCAGGAAATTACAAGTCATCCAAACTTTGATTTCCTTAAGACAGGCTTCTAACTTGGCTAATTGATTAGTATCATCTGGCTTCATTGACAGGTATAATTGTGTGTCATCTGCATAACAGTGAAAATGTATACAGTGCTTTCTAATAATGTTGCCTAACGGAAGCATATATAAACTAAAAAGAGTAGGGCCAAGCACAGATCCCTGTGGAACTCCATGACTAAGCTTTGAGCTGAGAGAAAACTCATCATTTACATGAACAAACTGGAACCTATCAGATAAATAAGATCTAAACCACTGCAACGAAGTTCCATTAAGTCCAACATAGTGTTCTAATCTATCAAGTAGAATATTATGATCAATAGTATCAAAAGCTGCACTAAGATCTAAAAGGACAAGTACAGAAACTAGTCCATTATCAGATGCAATGAGGAGGTCGTTAGTGACCTTCACTAAGGCTGTTTCAGTGCTATGATGGATTCTAAACCCAGATTGAAACTCCTCAAATAAACCATTTCCCTGCAGGTGGTCAAATAATTGCGTAGCAACAACTCTTTCTAAGATTTTTGAAATGAAAGGGAGATTAGAGATTGGTCTATAGTTAGCTAAATCTCCTGGATCTAGCGTTGGCTTTTTGAGTAAGGGTTTAATTACAGCCGTTTTAAAAGCCTGTGGTACATGGCCTAAAGTTAATGAAGAATTGATTATATGAAGAATAAAGCTACCAATAAGTGGGAAGACTTCTTTAAATAACCTGGTAGGAATAGGGTCTAAAAGACAAGTTGAAGGTTTGGATGAGGAAACTATTTTGTCTAACTCACAAAGGTTGATTGGAGTAAACTCATCAAGACAGACATCAATAGAAGGAGTTGTAGTAGTTACAGTATTTAAGTTAACTGTGGGAAGAATCTGATTGATTTTATCTCTGATGGATGAAATTTTATTATTGAAAAAGTTCATAAAGTCCTGACTAGTAAGCTCTAAGGGGATGCTAGGATTGACAGAGTCCTGACTCTTTGTCAACCTGGCTACAGTACTGAAAAGAAACCTGGGATTATTCTTGTTCTCTTCTATTAATGCAGAGTAATAACTCGTTCTAGCTTTTCTAAGAGATTTTTTATAAATTAAAAGATGATTTCTCCAAGCTAAATAGATTTCATCTAAATTAGTAGAGCGCCATTTTCTTTCTAATTGACGAGTCTTCTGTTTTAAGCTACGAGTTTCTGTGTTGAACCAAGGAGTTAAAAATCTCTGATTAGACTTTTTCTTTTTTAAGGGGGCCACCAAGTCTAGAGCCTGATGCAGAGAAGCTGAAACACTATCCACCATGTTATCAATTACAGAAGGAGCAAGCTGTCTATAGCTTATTTCCGTTGTGTTGACACATGGCATAGAGGAAACAATCTGCATAAATTTGGAAACAGCATCATCTGAGAGGCATCTACTGTGATAATATTTTTCTTTAGGAGCCAAATAGTCAGAAATAGTAAAATCAAAGGTTAACACACAATGGTCTGACAGTACAGGGTTATGAGGAGACACTACAAGATTTTCTATTTCTATGCCATATGTCAGAACAAGGTCCAATGTATGGTGGAGGTAATGAGTAGAATTTCCTACTTTCTGAGAAAATCCAATCGAGTCTAATATTGAATTAAAAGCCACATTAAGGCAGTCACTATCTACATCCACATGTATATTAAAGTCCCCTACTATAATTATTCTATCAGATTTCAGCACTAAATCAGCTAAGAAATCAGGAAATTCGGATAAAAATTCTGAATAGGTTGATGGGGGACGATAAACTATGGCAAATAAAATTGGGTTTAACCTGGAATTGCTAAAGTGCCCAACACTGAGGACCAGGCCCTCAAAGGAATTATAACATGTTTTTTGCTTTACATTAACTAGTAATTTGGAATGGTAAATTGATGCTACTCCTCCTCCACGACCAGAACTTCTGGGATTTTGACAGTTTAAATAACCAGAGGGAGTTGATTCATTTAAACCAACATAATCCTCTTGTCCTAACCAAGTCTCTGTAAGGGAAATTAAATCAATCTGATGATCAATTAACAGATCATGGACTAACAGAGACTTGGGAGTTAGAGACCTAATATTTAATAAACCACATTTAATTTTTAAATTATGAGGAGGAACAGAGGCCAAATCATTCAATTTAGAGGCTTTATGTTTAATTTGAGTTTTACCAATATTTTGCTTTATCACTTTGGGATGCTTATACATTATATTTTTATTTACTTTGGAGGGAGCAGACAACGATTCTCTGATGGGGAAGACAGGGGCTAAGCTGAGGGGTGGCGGATGAAGAGGAGCTGCAGAGAGGCGTGTAAGACTGAGACTCTGCTTCCTGGTCCCAACTCTGAGTAGTCATGGTTATGAAGACATAGTCTCCAGGTTATCCGTTTCTTTCTGTGGAGCAGAGAGAGCTTCTGACAGAATCAAAACATTCCGTGAGATGTTCACCAAGATCTGTGTATTTGTTAGGTGTGGTTAGTGGTGAGAGGTCAGGTAATACATAAGGATGGTGAAAAGCACATTCAAAAGGTGATAATCCTGTCTTTGGGTCTAGTATAGAGTTAATGGTTAGTCTGACTAATTTCAGGGCTTCTGGCCAAGTAATACCCTTTCCATGTGTGGTTTTTGCCAGCACTTGTTTGATTGTACCATTTTTCTTTTTACAAAACCTGTACTTTGTGGGTGGTAGATACTATGCAATTTGATCTTATTAAGTCTTGAACTGTTTGTGCTGTAAAATGAGTTCCATTATCTGCATAAATCAGTTCTGGAACCCCAAAAACGGAAAGAGCATCATTCAATAGAGTTTCACACACACAGATGCGGCATTTGCTGAGGATGTGTGATGAATTCCTGTCCACTTTGCGAAGGTGTCAATCAACACCAAGCAATATTGTAGCTTTCCATTGCTCCTTGAGCATTATTTTATAAACAAATGATGCACTTTTGGCATGTTTTTGTTACTTCTTTCAAAATATTAGGACAGTTTTTCCAACATCCTCATCACTGATTTCCCTCCTGTTGGCACATGATTGGCCATGTGCCACCAGGACAGCTCATCTGTATAATGTGGGTGGCAGAGCAAATTTTCATCTGGCAAGCCAAATGTATATCTAATTATTTACACATGAAACAAGAGGAAGGTCCATATTATCTTGACATTCTTTTAAAACATCAACATTATTAATAAGACAGACGGTTCCTAAAAGACCAATAGCAGCACAGTGAGTAGCGTTATCAGCTAAGTGATTATCGCAGCTAGACAAGTCAGTGCCATTAGTGTGGGCAGGGCAGTGAATAACTGCCACAGAACATGGTAGCATTAGAACATTACATAGTTGCAACAATTGCTGTTGATGTTTTGCTGGTTTTTCTGTGGAGGTGACAAACCCCCGCAGATTCAAGGTAACATTATGCAGGTGTCATGCGCTATAATCATATGTACTGTCTGTACAGAATACAGATAAGTTACATTAAGGTTAGTAGCTCATTCAGCTGTTGGAGGTGATGCAGGGTGTGGAATTTTTACACAATCAGGACCCCAGACAACACCGTTGCTGCATAAGCACACTTCTATTTTTTACAGAGCAAGCCTGTCACTCGCTTCTTCCTTTGCTAAGTAGAGAGAGAGATCTGCTGTTCAACCCCCCCCCCCCTTCACAACATGGGAAATGTGTAGGATAATAGAGGGCATGATGTTATTATTTGTATTATCCCATGAATAATAAAAAGGTGGTCTGTATTGTCCAGCCTGTATTTGAGTTATAACTGCAGCCATATGTTTATCCTGGGCACTACAGAAAATGAAATGAAAAGCACTTAACACAGATGGGTTGAATTTGAAATATTGTGTCACATTGTTTCAGTCAAAGGAAAGGCGGACGTTTTGCCTAATTAGAATTTGTTTTAATGTTTTACAAGGAATGTCCCTATTTCATACATTCCTTGGTAGATTATGGAGTGCAATGTAGTTCACCCTGACCCAGCTTGGCCACCGCTGAATCAGGAGAAGCACATCCCTCATTGCTGTCACATTTCTGAAATATATTGTTACCGCACCATTATGTGGTGAGTAATATCAGTATAAAATCATATAAACATTACATTTGTAAAGTCAAAGTCATTTGAATCAGTACACCTTATGTTATCTACAATGTCATACAAAGTCAGCCAAAAATCAGTGATTAGGCATTATTAAATAACATCATAATATGATCATAGCAAGGCCTGTAGTCACATTGTCACACGTCAGTCCTTTTTCTATAAAGTGCGCTGTCATGTTTCAGTCAAGGACAAAGGTCAGTAATGCGTCAAAATTGCTTCTTTTTTTTTAAAATATGTAAACAGTTTATCACGTACGCAACATTAATCAAGACTCCACACAGTTAAATTGAAAAAATAAAAACCCAAAACCTTGTAAAAGTACCCATATTTAGACCACTTTCTTCACAGATCAACCACACACACACACACACACACACAAACAGAGAACATATATTATATTATGGTCTAATTATTATGATTTTATTTGCCTCCTCCATTTCCCAATCTCTTGGGCTTCTTTAAATAATTTGCCGTATGGACCCTCCTTAGGATCGTGGCATTGATAAGTTGGGGAAGGATTATCTTGTTCATTTAATAATTTAATTTAATAATTTAATTTAAACTGCTCACATTGTTCCTGTGATGTCACCTCCTCAACTTCCACTAATCCTTCTTTTAACTTAACCAAAGGCATCTGATTAACACAATATAGCGGTGGGGGCAATTCCCCTTTCAAATCTTCCAAATTAGGGTAGAGGGACAACACCTCTCCCTTCTGTTTGTCCAGCTTCTTATCAACCAGTAAATCTTTATTCTTCTCTGTCTCACTCACACACCGCACTGGGTCAACCGCTGCTGACTCCTGCATCAAACCACTGTCTATCTCCCTCTTCATCATGTGCTGATCCTGCTCCTTCTTAGACATCTGTGTCTTCATCAATTTCACACCATTCATTGCAGCAAAGCATGTAGCCAAATTATGAATCAGCCTGCGCTCACGTTCATACTCCTCAATATGATGCTTATGTTTTCTTTTCACCAAAAACCCTGTAACATCCATATCTTTCATAGATTGTATATCATCTAGTCTTCTTTGTTCCAAATCCATTAAAAACTGGGTCAAACTGTCCTCCTTATTTAAATTTAGAATGTCGTCTTCCCTCAATTTCTGATACAATTTATCACATTCTGCTTTAACCCCCTTTCTGTCTTTGGGTAATGTACCACTGAGCATTTGAGTCACTGTTGAATCCCACTGTTTTTTCATATTTCCTTTATACCACTCAGCATCTCCCAAGCCTTGTGAGGCAGACAGCCCCGCCTCTTGCATTCTTCAATTGAGCTGAGCAAAAATTCACACTTCTGTTTTTTCTAGAGGCCATATCTGCCTCTCCCCCGCCCCTGAGGCAAAAGGAGACACAGAGAGAGAGAGAGAGAGAGAGAGAGAGAGAGAGATTTTTTGATTTTTAAAAGATCTTTAATAAACACACTTGTCCATCAGTCAATACAATTTCTATATCATGCTATGTTACACAGAAAATTAATCCCCCAAAAAACGCCCAAAAAAAAGCTGTCCATCATGAACTGAACAGAGGACATTCTCCAGGGACCAGAGGGTCCTGAAACCTTCCACATCCCCATTCCCCATAAAAAACTGAAAGTCCAGCCTGATTCTGGCTTTAAGTAGCCTCACAAATAAAATTTTGACATCAACATCATTCTCAGCATTTTCAAGTTTTCTTCTCCGGCTTACATAGATAGCCAACTTTGCCTGTCCTAAAACAAAGTTCAGTAGTTGACACTTCTGCTTAAAACGACGATTGTACATAAAACCACAAATGAAAACCTGCTTAGAGAAAACTTCCTTAAAAATATGAAAAAGTTTTGTGAGAAGTTCAAAGAGGCCACTCAGGCGCTGACATTCAATAAAACAATGAAAAACAGTCTCCCTAGAGGAACAAAAAACACACTGATCACTGACACTGCTGTTAATCACAGAAACAAAAGCATTGACAGCTATAATACCATGCAGGACCCTCCACTGTAAGTCTCCATGCCTCTTAGGGAGAGGGGCTTTGTAAAGAGCCCTCCAGGCAGGCCGATGCCCTTTTCCTAGTTTAAAATAGGCTCTCCAAGGAGTGTCCACACAGGTGTTCAATCGGTCCTTGTTGAGTGCCATCACCACCAGTCTGTAGAGTGCCTTACCACTGGCTCCTCCAAAGTCCACACCAGTGGGAGCACAGAATGCCAGTAAGGAGCAAGGAGCGACGTCAAAGTCCATATAGAGCGTGAGAGAGGGAAAGGGGTCAGTGCTTTCTGGCTGCAGCGTGCCATTGCTAAAGTCCAAGAGTAGGGAGTGCTCAAGTCCATGAAGCTCCTGTTTCCAGTGTGCAAGAAGACCATCGATGAAACGATTCGACCTGACACCAAGATGAGCTGCTAAAGCTGAGGCGTTGTTGAGGCCAGGACCAGCCAGTTCCACCACTTGCTTCAGAGTGAGAATGTTCCTGGAACACAGCCTATCAAGGAAGGTCCTTCCAACTCCCGGCAGGACACCAAGGCGACCACCAAAAACCAGCGGCTCCCTCAACAACCAGTAGAGGGAATCGCATGGCCCTCTTTGTTTTTTAAAAAGAGTCCACACTGAAAAGAGACTGCGGTAAAAACTGGGTAAAGACAGTGCATTAGAGTTCTTAAAATCCATTAAAAACACAGGGAGGTCTAGCCCAAGCCCAAGGACTCTCTGTAAAATAACACAGGCCAAAGGCCTCCATACCAGGTCCTGGGGGCCCGTCAGCAGTCTCTGTATGAAAGTCAGTCTAAAAGCAGCACCTCTACTAGCTAAATGAATCACTCCTTGCCCCCCCTCCTCTTTGGGAAGAAATAACAGGGCTTGAGGAACCCAGTGGAGTCCACCCCCCCAAAAAAAGTCCACCAAAACAGACTGAATTTTGGACAACAAACCAGCAGGGGGGTCCATGCACATGAGGCGGTGCCACAGGGATGAGGAAACAAGATTATTTAAAATGAGCACTCTTCCTCTAAAAGATATTCTTGGCATTAGCCACTTCCACTTGTTTAGTCTCCCGTTAATCTTCTCTATGACCCCATCCCAATTTTTTTGCTCAAACTGCTGATTTCCAATAAAGACACCAAGATACTTAAAACCTCCTTTTTTCCAAATCAACCCACCCGGCAGCGTAAGCTGATTTTCTAGTTTCTCCCCCACCATCAGAGCCTCGCTTTTTCCCCAGTTTATCTTTGCAGAGGAAAGTTGGCCAAAAAGATTGACACTCCTAACCAGAACGTCAATGTCACTCTGCTTGTTTAGCAGAATGACTACATCATCTGCATAGGCCGACAGCTTGAACGTGGTGTCACAGCCAGGAAAAGTAACTCCTGATAGATCCCTTCTCAGGCAGTGAAGCAAAGGCTCTATGGCGAGGGAGTACAGCATCCCTGAGAGAGGGCAGCCCTGCCGAACCCTCCTCTGGACTTTTAAAGGGGCAGACAGGCCCCCATTTATCTTCAGCACACTCTCAATGTCACTGTACAAGACCCGTATCCTGGCTATGAAGCCTGGGCTGAACCCAAAAGCTGTTAAAACTGTCCATAAATATTGGTGTTCAACCCGATCAAACGCCTTTTCCTGGTCAATTGAAATCAAACCAGTTTCTACCGCCAATGAACCAGAGACCTCCAAAATATCCCGAATTAAAGTGACATTGTCACTAATCAGCCTGCCAGGCACACAGTAAGTCTGGTCTACATGAATGAGCTCGCTCATCACCTTTCTCAGTCTTCGGGCCAGAGCTTTTGAGAGAATCTTGTAGTCTGTGCAGAGCAGAGAGACTGGCCTCCAGTTCTTTAGGCTCTGGAGGTCCCCCTTTTTCGGCAACAGTGTGATGATGGCCCTCCTGCAGGTCGTGGGTAGGGTCCCCCTTTCCAAGCTATCTTGGAGAACCTCCAGCAGGTCTGGACCAAGCAGGGGCCAGAATTCCTTAAAAAAGTCCACAGAGAGACCATCTATGCCTGGTGATTTTCCATTCTGGAGGCTCATTAGCGCCGTATGCAGCTCAGACAGAGACAGTGGAGCATCCAAGCCGGCAACAAGGTCCTCTGAGAGCACTGGAAGACCATCAAGGAAAACCTGGCCCAGTGACGTGTCCTCCCTCCACTCTGCTCTAAACAATTCACTGTAAAAGCTAGCAGCGTGTTTCCTGATCTCTGCTGCTGTGGAGATTGTTCTCCCGTCATCGCCCAACAAGGAGTGAATGAGCTTTCTCTGTCCATTTTTCCCCTCCAGTCCAAAAAAGTACTGGGAGGGCGAGTCCATCAGAGCTACATCCATGTAGCGTGAGCGGACCAGAGCACCCTGTGCGGTGACCCCTAGCAAGCTAGCCAAGGCTGACCTTTTTGACTTGAGAGCCTCTAAGTGCTCCTGTTTTCCTGTAGAACTGAGCAACTCCTCTAGTTCTACCACCTCAGTCTCCAGAACTTTCAAGGATTGGGTCAAGCTACGAGTGACATTTTGAGTGTACTGTTGGCAGAGTTGTTTTATCTGGGCCTTACCAAAATCCCACCACAATTGGAGAGAACTAAAAGAGGGTTTTTGTTCCCTGTGTGACTTCCAAACATCATGAAAAACCTCTTTAAAAAACACATCATTTAAAAGTGTATTGTTAAAATGCCAAAAAGCACTCTTACACTTTACATTTTCAATAAACACAGAACAAAACAGCAGGCAGTGATCAGTGAAACCAACAGGACAGATACAACTATTTTTAAAAACACTCATTTGATGTTTAAAACCATAAAAACGGTCTAACCTAGCCATAGATAAAAGGTTATCTTTGACATGGCTCCAGGTGTACTGCCTCTGGTCCCCATGATGTGATCTCCACACATTGGCCATTTCATGTGTTTTCACCAGTTCTCTCAGCCTATTGGCAGAAGCAGGGTGAGGCTCCTGATGGTTCCTGTCTAGTCTGTGGTTTAATGTACAGTTAAAATCACCCCCCAGAAATAAAAAACTATTTGGATCACAGGACTTAACCGTATCCGAAAGCACGTCAAAGACCCTGATCCTCTCTGCTCTCTGTGTTGGCACATACACGTTTATAAAAACGAAGTTCACGTTTTCAAACTGTACCTTTAATAAGAGGAAATGACCTCTCACCACCTCTTCTACCTCATAAGAGACAGGCACACAACCCCTAGAGAAAAGTACAGCCACCCCCCCACTGCTACTGGATTTGTGGCTAAAAAAAATGCAGCCATCCCACTCTTTTCTCCAATGGCTCTCAATGTCCACAGTGCTGTGAGTCTCCTGGACCATCAGCACGTCAAGTTTCTTTAAATTAAAAAGCTTGTATAAAGAGGCCCTTTTTACATCATCCCTGGCCCCATTAATATTGAGAGTGCCAATTCTAAGGTGGGGCATTAAAAAGGATAAAAATAGGGTACAGTAAAAAAACACACACATAGCATAAAAGGGAAGAAACAAACTAAGAGTCAACATGACTGTTAGTAATTTGCAATTTCAGTTTAGCAACCAGTTTCTTTAAACGATAAATTTCCTGATCAGTGAAAGTCTCATTCCCATCATTCAGTTTCATAAATTTGCGAGCTGATGCCACGAATAACTCCAGATCTGGAAAGTAATTTTCCACTTTCACAGCTCTGCTCCCCTTAGTCACCTGGAGAAATTGCCTAATTTTAGTAAAACAATAGGAGCTTTGCTCCTCCTGCGTCTGCGTCTGCATCAGTTCAGACTCATCTCCACTTTCGTCAGAAGCGCTCTCATTCAGTAAATCTAAATTCCCAACCCTACTAGATTTAGCAGAGCTCTGCAAGTTTTCCGCACTTTTCCTTTTTTGTGCAGCTTTAAAAGGATCCTCTTCAACAAAACTACATTCCTGCATTTCTTCATGAAACGCAACGTTTGTCATGCAGTGTTTGCTCTGTGTGTCCGCTACAGCCTCAAACCGCTCCTCCCCCGCCTGCAAAGTCTGTTCATTCACGTTCCTTCGTTTAACTGCACTTTTACTTACACCCTCCACCTGTTTACCCCGGGCGACAGGCTCGTCACAATGATCAGAGCTGCCGCCAGACAGAAATTCCCCACCATCACTGTTTGGGGGGACAACTACCGCGCCCGCCGCGGCCACCCCAGCAGAGGCGGCCGCGGCCGCCCCAGCACAAGCGGACGCGGACGCGGACGCGGACGCGGACGCGGACGCGGACGCCCCCGCAGAAGTAGAAGCGGACGCGGATGCGGACGCGGACGCGGAACCGCCCCAGCAGAAGCGGACGCCGCAGCGGCATCCACCGCACCACATGTAGCGCTACCCTCCGGACCACCAGAAACAGCGGCGTCACCTTTCTTACCACCAGTGCTCTTTGTGTTCGCCTTTTCAGGACATGACCTAATAAGATGGCCTTCTGCGCCACACGCAAAACACTTCATGGTTTCAGATGTTGCAAACACCAAGTAGCTAAAGCCGTCAATCCTGAAATTAAAAGACGCGTTCAGTTCAGCAGAGCTGTCTTTCAACACCATGAAACACTGCCTCCTATGACATACAACATGCTTCAGCAGGGGTGATTTACTACCCAGAGAGACCATTCTGATAGGGGACACAACCTGGCCAAAACGGGACAACTCTCTAATCAGCTGATCATTTTTAACGAAAGGAGGAGCGTTTGAGATGGTGATCCTCCTAGACGGATTCGCCAGCGGTAAAACGGGAGTAAAAGTGTCACCTATGACCACTCCCTGTGCCACCACCTGATCAGCTTTCTCAGTCGAATCCAGAAAGATCACAATTGCGCTGTTCATCCTCGATGCTGATTTTATGCTGCCATGCCCAACCACCTGTCCTACAGCGAGGCTGGCCTCCTCCACAGAACAGGGAACTGTCGGGAGGATTCTCACACCATGACGCCGGGTTAAGCGCTCAAACTCCACACCACCATCAATCACCGGCGTGATGCCGGCTGGGAAAAACCGGCAGCAGAAGCTACCGTTCCCCAACACACTCACTCCAACACTCACACCCCAGCACACACACACTCAACCCACTATATTAAACACACACACCTCAAACACACAAGATAGAGAAAAAGTTAGAAAATACAAAGTTTAAAGTACTCACTCGACACCACTCCACACCCCTGCTCCCACAAACGCCCACGCATGCGCACGAGAGAGAGAGAGAGAGAGAGAGAGAGCTGCTCCTCCAGCAGCCCCTCCTTTCACATTCCACACTGCACTGAGCAAAAATGCCCTTTTTTTTTTTAATAAACTTTTCCTTTCTCACTCACAGCGTTCCCAATGTAAAACAAATAACAACAGATTACCAATATAAAACAAATAGCACTTGCAGCAGTGATTAAATATTATCCGGATCCTTTACTTTATCCTTATTTTCTTTGTTTTGCCTTTTCCCTGACCCCGTCAGGTTTTCTACTGCGTCCGACGCAGTTTACCATTTTTCTTATCTACTTTTCTTCCTCCTCACTAAATTGTTGTCATTTTTAGGTCTCAGAGGTTAAAGTTTTAACTTAGTTCTTATCAACTTTTCTTCCTCCTCACTATATTGTTGTTATTTTTAGTTCTCAGAGGTCAAAGTTTTAACTTAGTTCTCTTAACTGCTTTTATTCCCCTTCACTATATGGTTGTTATTTTTAGTTCTTAGGGGTCCCAGTTTTGACCTGGTTCCTTTATTTTACTGCTCTAGGAAAAATATGGACGCCGCCATATTACCATTAATCGCATCCCGCGGACCTAGAACATAACATTGTACTGGGAAGAAACAAAGACTTACTTCTGGCTCTATTAGTTAAGGCAGAACAGCCGTCACTGAATAGAGCATGGAGGAGAAGCGCCGGTCCAAGTTCCCTCAAGGCGGGTTAGTCAATGCTGATGGTTTCCATCAGACCGTGCACGGTTTTTCACTGGCTCAGACGCCTTCCTCCAGCCCCGTCCAGATCTCAGCTGTCCCGGGTTTCGGTCACCACATTATGTCAGGAATCTGAAACTCAAGACTCATAGAAATGATAGTACTCTGTTAGGTTCGTACCTTAATCAGACTCGAGACATAAATATAATCAAAGGTTTTTACTTGCAAGGAGCAAACACAAAACACACCTCTGGTTACAGACGGGAGTGAATGCTGGTGCGTAGAGTCAGTACCTCCCTTTTATACAATAAAGTAGGTCAAGGAAAAAGTTTCACAACATCTGCTGTACCCACACATGGCGGAGCAGAAAGTTAGACACAATGAGTTTTTATCACATGATGGAGAAATAGCGAGAAAGACAACTCCATATATGGCATAGGACAGTTGGTTAATACAAGTATTTTCATTCTGTCCGGTTACACTGTTGTAGGGCAGATTACACTTCTCAGAACAGAAAGTTATTTCAACAGTTCCTGTGTCACGTACAACACAGGAGAAGCAGTTATACAAGTATTATTCATTTATGAAATGTTAACATGTATATACATTTATACATTTTCCAACAATCAGTTCACGTACCTGGGGTCCACGATCAGCAACAACCTCTCCCTTGATACAGAGATCAACAAGAGGATTGGAAAATCAGCCTTCACACTCGCTCGCCTCACCACACGAGTGTGGGAGAATCCCAAACTCTCTGTCAAGACGAAGATGGCAGTGTACAACGCCTGCGTCATCAGCACACTGCTCTATGGGAGTGAGACGTGGACAACATACGCCCGGCAGGAAAAGAGACTGAACTCCTTCCACTTGCGCTGCATTCGCCACATCCTGGACATATCCTGGCAGGACAAAGTGCCAAACACAGAAGTTCTGTCCCGCGCCGGCCTTCCCTCCATGTTCACTCTACTCAGGCAGCGCAGGCTCCGCTGGCTAGGCCACGTTCACCGTATGGAGGATGGCAGAATCCCCAAAGACGTCCTCTATGGAGAACTGGCAACTGGCAGGAGAGACGTTGGCCGCCCACAGCTGCGCTTTAGAGACGTCTGCAAGAGAGACATGAAGGCCCTGGATATCAACACAGAGCGCTGGGAGGACCTTGCAACGGACCGC
This sequence comes from Pholidichthys leucotaenia, assembly GCA_020510985.1. Lineage (NCBI taxonomy): Eukaryota > Metazoa > Chordata > Actinopteri > Cichliformes > Pholidichthyidae > Pholidichthys > Pholidichthys leucotaenia. Next base: position 44,165,623 of record CM035841.1, read on the forward strand.
TCCAAATGGAGAGGCACCCTGACCAGACAGCTCAAGGCGGGTGAAGAGAGACTGACTGCTGCAGCAGATGAAAAAAGGACCCGCAGGAAGAACCGCCACAGACCCAGCAGCACGGAGACCACCCACAAGTGTGACCTGTGTGACAGGGACTGTAATTCGCGCATCGGCCTGTTCAGCCACAGGCGGTGCTGTTCCAGCAGAGTAGACGTTTAGGATTCTCTTCCATGGTCATCATAGACCGACGGAGGCCGACGATATACTGTATGTAAAGTTTCAGAAAAAATGGACTTAATATTGTTTTCCGATGACACTAATCTATTATGCAGTGGAAGCAATTTGGAACAACTTTTTGATACACTCGGAAAGGAATTAGGAAAGCTTAAACTGTGGTTTGATTCAAACAAGTTAACGCTCAATTTAAGTAAGACAAAATTTATAGTTTTTATCAACCATGACAACAACTTAGTATCTAAATTCAGTGTAAATGGTGTAGAGATCGAAATGGTATCCAAAACTAAATTTCTTGGAGTAATAACTGATAATAAACTGTGTTGGAAGTCACATATTAATTATATTAAAGGTAAAATATCCAAATCAATTGCAATACTACACAGAGCGAAATATTTGCTGAATCAAACCACACTATATACCTTGTATCATTCATTAATACTCCCATACATGACATATTGTACTGAAGTATGGGGAAATACATATAAAACAAACATATATCCAGTCTTTATGCTTCAGAAGAGAGCTATTAGAATAATAAACAAAGCTGCTTACAGGGAACCAACAAACCCACTTTTTCTTAAATTAAAACCTCTCAAGTTGAAAGATCTGGTTGACTTTAAAACTGCAGTAATAATGTTTAAAGCTAAGAATCTATCACTGCCCGCAAATATCCAAAAGTTGTTCCAAATAAGGGAGAAACAATATCATTTCAGAGGAACATGTATATTTCAAAAACCTTCAGTGAGAACTACCACCAAGCAACACTGTGTTTCAGTGCAAGGAGTCAGCTTGTGGAACGCTTTTGGACCTGAATTAAAATCATGTACAACGCTTGGACAATTTAAACAAAAACTAAAGGAAGAAATACTCCAAACATATATACAAGATGACATGTAAAATCACATGAGGATTGTCATATCCAGTCTGTGTTGTGTTGTAGCTTAGTTTTTTGTCACATTTTGTCTTAGCTTTGTTCTGAATTGTAATCGCTCTTGTTTTGTTTTTCTTTTGAATTCTTGGATGGAATATGGGTGGGCAATATAAGCTGCGGCTTCAGCCATCACCCATTTCGGATAACTTTTGTTGAAACTGTATAATCAGAGGAGTTATTGTTTAATTTGACCTTGTTGGATTTTCTTTCTCCCTTTGTTATATTATTCAGTTTCTCTTAATCTGTACTTTAACCTATCCGAAATAAAGATTCATTCATTCATTCATATGAGGGTTTTTTTAATACAAGTCTGTCAGCCATAGGAGATCATTCCTCACCTGTGGGTGGCGGTTATGCACCAACTTGGTGTCAAGCGTCGTAAGCAAGCACGAAGAAGAAGAAGAAGAACTCAATATGGCGACGAGACCAGTGGAGTTTTGAGGTCTGAACCGAGACTTGCTGGTAAAACTGTTTGACTTTTGTTTGTCACCAACAAATGTGAGGAATATTTGTGAGAGACACCTAAGCTGACCTGGAGAAGGTTCTGGTTCCGTTTCTGCTTTCAGACCGGATTTAAAAGAACGGTGAACCAAGCTAAAACCAGCTAGCTTAACTAGCTTAGCCGCTCTCGTGTTGACTTTCATGTGTCCAGCTGTGTGTTTCAAAGGTTTTTGCATATTAGCTCTGTGGTACGAGCACATGATTTAGGGTGCGAGTTTGTGGGTCTCTGTGGCTGAGTATCAGTTCAGGTGTTGCAGCCTCGTAGACCGCGGCCCAGGAGGTCAGAACACTGCCAGGTCGGTTCGGCTGCATCTAAAGGCGGATTAATGGCTGCTTTGGTCGGACTCTGACTGGTGCCGTTTGCCTTGTTCCCTGCTTAAATGTCATGGTCCTCTCAGCGGGGGTCAGCACCGACTATACTGAGATTAGAGTTGGTCGTATTTTGTTTGACAAGCGCGGTGGAGGAGTGGTTAGCACTGCGGCAGCACAGCAACTCACCCTTGGCCGGGGGATCCTGGGTTCGATCCCAACCCCCGACCAACAGTGATCTGTGTGGAGTTTGCATGTTCTCCTCGTGTCTGCGTGGGTTTACTCCGGGATTTCTCCGGTTTCCTCCCACATGCCAAAAACATGCAAGTTAGGTTAATTGGCATCAAAACTGAGGATTTTAAATTGTCCTTAGGTATGACTGTGAGAGTGAATGGTTGTCTGTCTCTCTGTGTTGGCCCTGCGATGGACTGGCGATCTGTCCAGGGTGTACCCTGCCTCTCTCCCAAAGATGCTGGGATAGGCTCCAGCCCCGCCCCCCCCGCGACCCGAAAAGGATTAAGCGGAAGAAGATGAATGAATGTATTTAAAGTAGAACTGAACTCACCTTTTTGCCAAAAAAGTAGAATAGCAGATTAATTCCTTATTACCTATTGTATTTTTCAACACATAAAAGAAATTTTTAGGCCGTGCGATGGCCAAGCTATAAGCCGATAAACTTTTGCCTCTGGCTGGCAGTGCCAAACAAACCGGAAGTAGTGCAGACGACGCTGCGTGACGTCACGAGTGTGACCCTTATCAAAACAACAATGGCAGATGATAGCAGTTCCAGCAGTCAAGAACACCAGAGTTTTCAGTGAAGAGGCATTCAGGATCGGTGACAAGACAGAGGAGGATGCAGGAGTGTCAAGTGAACAGGAAGAGAGCGAGGGAGGCATCGAACCGTACAGATTAGAGCCAGAATTTTCGGGGGATTCCGGCACCGACTCAGACCGCAGCAGTGATGGGGAGGAGAGTCGCTTATTGAATACAGAATGGTGAGTCTTTACTTTGGCATGTTTGGGGTGTCAGGATAAGGAAAATTAACAATAAAAAAGAAAGGGGGGAAAAAAAACCATCAGCATTTTTCAAATTTATTACAGTGATCCCTCACTTATCGCGTTTAATGGGGACCAGAACCGACCGCGAAAAGTGAAAAACCGCAAAGTAGCGTCACCCCCCCCCCCCCAAGGGCGTCACAAGCACTATTTTGCACAAAAAGGCACAAGACAACAGTGAAAAGTGCCACTAAGCAACACGAGTGATAAAGAACAATGAATGCGGTCTTCCTTCGCTGGGTATAGGCGCTCGGCAGGGAGCGAAGCTGGGTAAAACGTCTCGGCCAATCAGCTTGCGAGGTAAAACGTCTCGGCCAATCAGCTTGCGAGATTCCCGAGCGGTGAAGAGGTGGGAATCTACCTCTCTGACCACCGCTCCACTCCTCTCCACCCACCTCTTCACCGCTCGGGAATCTCGCAAGCTGATTGGCCGAGACGTTTTACCTCGCAAGCTGATTGGCCGAGACGTTTTACCTCGCAAGCTGATTGGTCGAGACGTTTTACCCAGCGAAGGAAGACCGCATTCATTGTTCTTTATCGCTCGTGTTGCTTAGTGGCACTTTTCGCTGTTCTCTTGTGCCTTTTTGTGCAAAATAGTGCTTGTGACGCCCTTGGGGGGGGGGGGGTGACGCTACTTCGCGGTTTTTCACGTTTCACGGTCGGTTCTGGTCCCCATTAAACGCGATAAGTGAGGGATCACTGTATATCTAGAAACGCATGGCTTCCCGGTCGCTTTTCCTCCCCCTTTCTTTTCTTTCGTCGCCATGACAGCTTTCCTTGGCCACTGAACAGATCTTCCCAGGTGTTGGAAGTGTTTTGTAGTCGACTATCACGACAAAATGCACCAAAAACAACCAGTGTCGACATGCTCGCAATGGTAAATATGAGGACTGGGTCACACTCGTGACGTCACGCGGAACTCCGGCTGCACTTCGGCGGATTTGTCTGATTTTTCAGGGCGGGAAATTCAAAATCGCGATTTTCTCCAAGATTCCGGGATTTGTGGAGGCGGTGCCAATGATAAATTATCTTTATAATTATATGTACTATCACCCAGTGCCGTTCAATGCCGTTCAGTTCAGTTCTACTTTAATGATTTAAATTAACTTAAATTACCAAGGATGCTGTTATTTCTTTTATAATATTTCTATATATTTATAGTTTTTGTTTTTTTTTTAGAAATCTCGTCACTGCCAAGAAAAACCGCCCTTATTTTGAAATCCAAATGCTTGCACGTTAGGTTTGTCTGAAGGCTGCTGACGGATTAAAGTCATTGACTTGGTGAATTTCGTTCATCTTAACTTGCCAGGTACATAATTGGGAACATGACTTAATATTGTAGTGGCTGGTGAAATATATCCTCATCAATTCATTAGTCCCCCTTGCCTTTCCCTTCATATGAAGCCGGCTGCATTTGAATTCTAACCACACCTCTTAGCTCAGCGACTCTTCCGTTATTGCTCCCATTTCCAGTGGGTTAAAACTATGATAAACACCAGTGCTTACATACCTCTTCTGATTTTTTTTTTTTTTCCGTATTTAAAGTACCTTAATAAACTCATGTTTCTGTTGGACAGTCAAGCCTTATTATGCTGCATTTCCCCACTAGTCCGCCTTGGTCCACGTACGCTTTGGACGAGCCCGGCACGCATGCAGCGCTGTACATGCTTACTTTTTTCATCTACCCAGGCCAAGCGGTTGACGCATGCACACAACTGTGGAGAATGTGTTCAAGGATGAGGCTGAGTTTGTTCCTCAGATTCAGCTTTATTCACAGAGCACATCTCCAACAAATCTCCAAGCAAATCAAGAGGAAGTTTTCATCTCACATCAGGGGTTTTATACCCCGGGCACGAAACAGCAGTCACATGGTGTTTAATCAAACATACAGTCACATGGTACTTAATCTCAATCACAAAGTAACCCCTTTGATCTCACGCCATTGTCCTCTAGTCTCTGTGTCCAACTCACCCACTCCACCCAGCTCCTCTGCCTCCTCAGCCCCTAATTCATCAAGAGCGGTCCCCCCCTCCTCCTCCCCCCCTCCCCTTGTCATCAGTGAGCAGGACGTGCACAGACAGTTCTCCAAACTGAACCCGCGCAAGGCCCCCGGGCCGGACGGTGTGTCTCCCTCCACCCTGAGACACTGTGCGAAAGAGCTGGCTCCTGTCTTCACAGACATTTTTAACACCTCCCTTAAGCAATGTCACGTGCCGACCTGCCTCAAATCCTCCACCATCATCCCTGTCCCCAAGAAGCCACGGATTACTGGACTTAACGACTACAGACCTGTAGCGCTCACCTCTGTAGTCATGAAATCCTTTGAGCGCCTGGTCCTGTCTCACCTCAAGTCCATCACCACACCCCTCCTAGACCCGCTGCAGTTTGCCTACCGTGCTAACAGGTCTGTGGACGACGCAGTCAACCTGGCCCTCCACTCCATCCTGCAGCACCTGGACTCCCCGGGAACCTACGCCAGGATTCTGTTTGTGGACTTCAGCTCCGCATTCAACACCATCCGCCCCGATCTGCTCCAGGACAAGCTGTCCCTGCTCAACGTGCCTGACTCCCTCTGCAGGTGGATCACCGACTTCCTGACGGACCGGAGACAGCATGTGCGGCTGGGGAAGTCTGTCTCAGACTCTGTTAGCATCAGCATTGGATCACCCCAGGGCTGTGTACTTTCCCCCCTACTCTTCTCCCTTTATACCAACTCCTGCACCTCCTCCCACCAGTCTGTTAAGCTGATTAAGTTTGCGGACGACACCACCCTCATCGGGCTCATCTCCAACGGTGACGAGTCCGCCTACAGGGAAGAGGTGGCCCAGCTGGTGTCCTGGTGCAGCCACAACAACCTGCAGCTGAATGCTCTGAAGACAGCGGAGATGATTGTGGACTTCAGGAAAGTCACATCCCCCCTGCCCCCCCTCACCATCACAGGCTCTCCCATCACCTTTGCAGATTCCTTCCGCTTCTTGGGCACCACCATCACCCGAGACCTCAAATGGGAGCCAACCATCAGCTCCCTCATCAAAAAGGCCCAGCAGAGGATGTTCTTTCTGCGGCAGCTGAGGAAGCTCAAGCTACCCACCAAGATGTTAGTGCAGTTCTACACGGCCATCATCGAGTCCATCCTCACCTCCTCCATAACTGTGTGGTATGCAGGAGCCACTGCCAGGGACAGACTAAGGCTGCAGCGCGTCGTGCGCACTGCTGAGAAGGTGATAGGCTGCAAGCTCCCATCTCTCCAGGACCTGTACATCTCCAGGACCCGGAGGCGTGCTGGCCAGATCATAGCCGATCCTTCACACCCTGGTCACGTACTGTTTGCCCCCCTCCCCTCAGGTAGAAGACTTGGGTCCATTCGAACTAAAACCTCCCGGCACATGAACAGCTTTTTCCCCTCTGCCATCAGACTGCTGAACACTAAGTGACTTTTGACTCTCGTGCACTATGTACAGCAGCTCAACCAGACTCATGTCATTCATCACTGTTTTTCTGTTGCATTATTGACTGCACTATGTGGTACTTCACATTATCTGCTACATGCTAATTTTTTAAACTGCCTTGACTAGTACTCCTCATTATTACTAGTATTATTATTATTATTACTTATTATTACTTATTTTTCTACACTTATTGCACGTTTCTAGTCCTTTAGTTTTTTAGTTTATCCCTTTTTCTCATTATGTTTTTAATGTTGCAGCATGGCACCGAGACAAATTCCTAGTTTGTGTATCACATGAACAATGGCAATAAACCTGATTCTGATTCTGATTCTGAAATCTTCCCCGGACGTCTCCCGGAAACAAAGGCCGAATCTCACACTCCTCTGCTGAATCCCAGAGTCTCAGTCCTCTTTGTTCCATGAGACGTGAAGCACACAATAAACATACAGCAACACATTTGTGGGGAATATGTAACCAACATATGTGCCACAAGACCCCCCCCAAACGTCTAAAAGGGACAAACATAACCAGAGACACATGACATCGTAACATTACTACACATCAATCCACCAGTTGCTTAACTCTCAGTCTCCTGCTGTATCTGCTGAAAGCCGGCTTTGCTGCTGTCTGCACCTGTGGATTAGAACTGTTAGTCAATCTCTGTGGGAGTTCTGTAGAATGCCCTCTAGGGGCTCTACCGCGACGGGGGGCTCTCGCCAACTACACCTCTTCATCCGCCAAAACAAAAGCGGGTTTGAGTCTGTTAATACAAATCAATTCTTTTCTGCCTCCCAAATCTAGCAAAAAATGCTTCTCTCCTGTTTCCAGCACCTTGTACGGCCCATCGTAAGGCGGGCGCAGGCTGGGGCAACAAGCATCATGTCTCACAAAAACAAACTCCGCATTTTTTAAAGCCTTCGGCACAAAAACACGTGGGAAACTGTGATGAACCGGGCCAGGAAGCGTGTTTGATCCTGTGCCGCTCTGCAACAGCTGAGCGGGGGGGCAATTTGGGGCAGGATTATCGGGGAGAAATTCCCCTGGCAAAGGGAGAGGGTGTGCAAAAACTAATTCCTCTGGAGAGGCTTGCAAATCCTCCTTAGGTGCAGAACGCAACCCCAGTAAGACCCATGGTAACTTGTCAACCCAATTTGTATCCGTAAGCGACGCTCTGAGGGCTGCTTTCAATGACCTGTGAAAACGCTCGCATAAACCGTTAGCCTGGGGGTTGTACGCGGTGGTGCGGTGGATCTTTACCCCTAGGCTGCGGGCCATCGACGACCAGAGTTCAGAAACAAATTGAGGACCCCTGTCTGACGTTATGTCCGACGGAACTCCAAAACGCGCTACCCAAGCTGTTAAAAACGCGCGCGCCACTTCCTCCGCTGTGGTTGACGCCAGAGGGACCGCTTCCGGCCAACGCGTGGTGCCATCCACCATCGTCAAAAGATGTGTGTACCCCTGTGATGACGGAAGGGGGCCTACCAAGTTGACATGCACATGATCAAAGCGCTTAGCAGGAATGTGAAAAGGCTCCAAAGGAGCTCTAGTGTGCTTGTGTATTTTGGCTCGCTGACACGCTACGCAGGCTGTCGCCCATTCCTTGACCTGTCTGCGCAACCCCGGCCATACAAATTTCTCCCCCACCATTTTGACCGATGCGCGCACCCCCGGGTGCGCCAGAGAATGGATCGAGTCAAAAACGCGGCGGCGCCACGCAGCTGGTACCACGGGGCGCGGCCGTCCCGTGGAGACATCGCAGATTAGGGGAGGCATACCCATTTGCAGCACCCTGTCCTCCAGCCTTAACCCTTTTGGTCCAGACTGGAGCACGCGCACGTCCGCATCGCTAACCTGCTCCGTGGCCATGGCTGCATAATCTAACCCCACGCGGACCGGGGCTGCGCACGTTCCCGCATCGCTACCCTGGCCCGCGGCCATGGCTGCAGAGTCTGCCCTCACGTGGTCTGGCGCCGGCACAGCACGCGAGAGGCAGTCTTCCACTACATTATGTTTACCTGCGACATGCTGGATGTCGGTGGTGAACTCTGATATCGCGGCCAGCTGTCTTTGCTGCCGGCCTGACCAAGGTTCAGAAATTTTGGCCATCACAAAAGTCAGCGGTTTGTGGTCCACGAACGCAGTGAAACGGCGCCCTTCCAGCCAGAACTGGAAATGGTGGATGGCCAATTGTAGGGCCAACAACTCCCTGTCGAATGTGCTGTATTTTTGCTCGCTATCGCTCAAGGTTTTGCTGAAAAACGCGAGCGGTTGCCAGGTCCCCGCTACCAACTGTTCAACGACCGCCCCTACTGCTAAATCGGACGCGTCAGTGGTGATGGCCATGCGGGCTGTTGGAACTGGGTGTTCCAACAAAGCCGTGTTTGCCAGCGCTGTTTTGACTTGAGAGAATGCGCGCTCCCGCTCAGGAGACCATTCGATTTTATTTGTGGGTTTTTGTTTTTTTAGTGACGCGTACAATGGTTGCATGAGCCGCGCTGCACTTGGGAGGAAACGGTTATAAAAATTAACCATTCCCAAAAACTCCTGCAACGCTTTGACCGTTTGAGGTTGGGGAAAATTTGTTATTGCGCGCACTTTATCGGGGAGAGGGACCGCTCCTTCTGGCGAAACGCGATGCCCCAAAAAATCAATCTGCGCTACCCCAAACTGGCACTTCGCTGGGTTAATTATTAACCCGTGCTCTGCCAGCCTCCAGAAAACTGCCGTGAGGTTTTTTTCGTGTTCGTCTTCGGACGTGCTGGCTACTAAAATGTCATCCAAGTAGACAAACACGAAAGGGAGGTCATGCAGCACCGCGTTCATCATGCGTTGGAACGTCTGCGCGGCCCCTTTGAGTCCAAAAGGCATGCGCAAAAACTCAAAAAGGCCGAAAGGAGTTATTACCGCAGTTTTGGGTATGTCCTGGGCGCGCACTGGAACCTGATGGTAGCCGCGCACTAAATCTATTTTAGAAACAATGCGCGTCCCCGCCAAATGAACCGAAAAATCTTGAATGTGTGGGATCGGGTAGCGGTCGTGTGCAGTGGCGTTATTCAGCCTGCGGAAATCACCGCAAGGTCGCCACGAGCCATCAGTCTTTGGGACCATGTGCAATGGTGAAACCCAGGGGCTTTTCGAACGTCTGATGATGCCCAGTTTTTCCAGGTTGGCAAACTCCTCGCGCGCTATGGTCAGTTTAGCTGAGTCCAGGCGCCGAGCTTTTGCAAAAACGGGCGGCCCGGTGGTAGTGATATAATGCTCCACCCCATGTTTGGCCACTGTTGCCGAAAACGTTGGGACTGTTAGTGCTGGGAACTGAGTGAGGAGTGCGTGGAACTTACCACCCGCAGTCGTGACGTTGGCTTGTGCAGTTGGCGGTGCCACTCGTGCGAAGGTCTTAATAGCTGAGCCGTTCGCTGCTGACACTGACACCCGGGGAACCTTGGACGGCATCAGCCGGTCCGCGTAGGAAGGCATGATGAAGCTCATCTGGGAGTCTGTGTCCACGAGGAATCGTTTCCCCGAACGTGCATCCGTCAGGTAAAGCAGCTTGTTCTCTTCCCCGAGGGCCGCAGCCGCTACCGACCCTCGGTCTTGGCGTTTCCCGAACGCTTGAAGTGGCACGGCGGGAGGCACTTGTGTGCCCTCTCTGCAAAATGGCGATGATAGAAGCACAGGACGTCGCCCACTCCGTGTCACTTGGTGCTGACTGCTGCCGTCGTCGGCGCGTCTGGTGCTGCAACCACTGGCCCCATGTCGTCTCCGGGCGTCGCTCCTAGCTCCGCTGCTGCAGCCGAAACTGCGCTCCGCTTGTGGGCGTCGACGAGTCGCTGCGCCTCCTTGCTCAGCCCGTGGTAGTCTCGCTTGGCCAACCGGGGTGAATCTGCCAGGGTAACTCTGACCGCTGGCGGCAGGGTCCGGAGGAAAAGGTGGGCGAAGATAAATTTGCAGTCCTCGGGAGTCTTTCAGCCTCAGCATTTTGACCATCAGGTCTACGGGTCTGTCGTTCTACGACTCCGTCAACGCCAGGAGCCCCTCTGCTCGCTGTTGCACGGAGGGGGTGAAATGACTGATAAGCGCAGCTTTCAAGGCGCTGTATTTGTCGCTGTCCGGTGGGTGGTTGACCAGGTCTTCCACCCTCTGAACTGTGTGGCTGTCCAGCTTCGCCACAACATGGTAGAATCTCGTGTCGTCCTTCGAGATTCTCCGGAGGTTGAACTGCGCCTCGACCGCGCTAAACCAGGAGCGCGGACTATGCTGCCAGAAGTCAGGCAGCCGGAGTGTGGAGGCAGCCATCAGGCTGGCTTCTGCCGAGCCCCGCTCGGGAGAATTATTTCTGCTCATTCTGAGTCATAAGGTCACCAGTGTGGAGAATGTGTTCAAGGATGAAGCTGAGTTTGTTCCTCAGATTCAGCTTTATTCACAGAGCACATCTCCAACAAATCTCCAAGCAAATCAAGAGGAAGTTTTCATCTCACATCAGGGGTTTTATACCCCGGGCACGAAACAGCAGTCACATGGTGTTTAATCAAACATAGTGTCACATGGTACTTAATCTCAATCACAAAGTAACCCCTTTGATCTCACGCCATTGTCCTTTAGTCTCTGAGGCCCGGAAATCTTCCCCGGTCGTCTCCCGGAAACAAAGGCCGAATCTCACACTCCTCTGCTGAATCCCAGAGTCTCAGTCCTCTTTGTTCCATGAGACGTGAAGCACACAATAAACATACAGCAACACATTTGTGGGGAATATGTAACCAACATATGTGCCACACAACCATCATTTGTCGTTTCACTCCCACTCGATAGGTAGCGCCATGGTGCTGACGCGCCAGGATTTTCACCAACGAAGAAACGGTGGACTTCTTCACAAAGTTTCTCTTCAAATAGAGTCCTTTTCTGCTGTTTGACTTCCGAGTTTTCACTCCTTTTCCACAAAGATGCTTTTGCTGCTGCTAGCGAGACACAGCCTGCTGACTGACTGGAAAGTTCACTTTGGCGGGGCACTTCTAAACTCCGCCTGGATGATGGCATGTGCGTTGTTCATGTGTGTGCTTGCGGGGAGTCTTTGCTTCATATATTTTTCTTAAATTCATATCTTTTTCTTGCCGTGGCAGTAAATTTGCTGGCGAGGCGGCCCGCCACTGGGAAATGTTACCAGAGGAAACCCTGGATGTTCTTATCTGCCAGGATGTCCAGTCTCACCCCGTGTAACTGGGAGTGGTCCACCACAGACCTGTGACAGATGTTGTTTTTAGTTATGCCAGGAAGCCCAGTTTCACCCTCCACACCCTCGCAAGGGAAGGGTTGCCAGTTGAGTCGCCGACGGCCCGACCCATGAGACAGGTAGTACCGGTTTTCATGGTCATCTGGTAGCAAGCAAACCAATGCCTTACCTGACGGCCTCAACTCCTTCTTAACTTCTCTGTACTTCTCCATCGACACTCTTAGAGCAAACATTGCATCTGTAGTACTCTTTCTTGGCATGAAACCATACTGCTGCTCAGCGATTGTCACCTCTCCTCTTAACCTGGCTTCAACAACTCTCCCCCATGTCTTCATAGTGTGGCTGATCATCTTTGTGCCTCTGCAGTTACTACAGCTCTGAGCATCACCTTTGTTCTTGAAAATTGGTACCAAAACACTTCTCCACTCCTCAGGCATCCTCTCACTCTCCAAGATTGTGTTAAACAATCTGGATAAAAAGTCCACTGCCATTTAGCCTAAACATCTCCATAGTTCCACAGGTATGTCATCTAGACCCAATCGCTTTTCCATTCTTCATCCTCTTCAAAGCTGCCCTCACTTCCACCTTGCTAATCCTCAGGACTTCCTTGTTCACCATCTTTCCTTCATTCATCCTCCTCTCTCTCTCATTTCCTTTATTCGTCAGCTCTTCAGAGTACTCCTTCCACCTTGTCAACACGCTCTTGTCATTATCCGGAGCATCAGAGGCAGAACCACCAGACTGATCAACAGCTTCCTCCCACAAGCTGTCAGGATGCTGAACAGCTGACCCGGATTCTCACATACACACTACTGCACCTATGGACATTTTGTATATTATAGTTAGTTATTCTTTTTCCCCAAGTATGTCTCAGGGATGTGTGAGTGGATGGGGGGGGGGGGTGGTGGTGGAGCTATGTGGGAGTGTGTCTTAATCATGCTGCTTCTTATATGGATGCCGAGAGAAACGCAATTTTATCTTGCCTGCACTACAGTTGTATGTACAGCAATATGACAATAAAGTTTGATTTTATTTAGTACATTACCATTTCTGTCCTTTATCAACCTAACCTGCTGTGCATCCTTTACAGCTTGATCTCTCTTTCTAGCCAGACAATACAAGTCCTTTTCTCCTTCCTTAGTCATTAGCCTCCCATATAACTCACAATAGCGCTGTTCATTGTTGGTAAACAAAGCATAATTCTAGCACATGCTCAGTCAGCTGGTGGGCAAGAAAACATTGCAGCGTTGCAACGCCTTTTGCGTGGACTGGACGCATCCGCTGTACTTCAGTGTATTGTTTCGCTCTTTTGACGTGATCTCCGCACCATGTTTGGTGAGCGAAACAATCCACAGAAACGCTCATATTTTGCTCAATATCTTATGTTAACAAAATAATAAGACACTGGCATTTATTGTACAAAGATTATGAGATATCGTGGCATCGCAGAGGTTCCTTGTCAATGCCTGAGTCCTGCGGTTCACTCTCTGAAAAAGGATGAAACTGACCTGCCTGCACGTTTCCATCTCTGGCCTGACAGTCACGCTCACTGTCACTGTGTCAGTGTCAGTGACAGTGAGTCATCTAGTCAATTCTAGTCAATTCTGTGACATAACATGGTTTCACTATTCTTGTGTTAACGTCAGGCGGAAACCAAGGGGTCACTGGGTTTGTCCAGGATGTAAAGCTTCCAGTTCTGATGATTAATTAATGGCATAAGAAATGTTCTGAGTGACTTCCTCTGTGTCACAAGCAGTTGTTACAGACACACACTGGTGCTGTCAGTGTCAGCTGTGATTTTCCTGGTCTTCTCCTTTGTGCCTCGTCTCTCAACTCAGCCAGTTTCTAAGTGTTCATGCCAGTGTTGTTGACACCCAGGAAACCACCTCTTTGCTTTTCCACTTTAAAATAGTATCAGTCCATTTTAAACTAGGCTGAATTAATTTAATTCAGCAGTGTATGACATTTAATAAGACCAAGGTTCCAAGGTTGTCATAGCCAGGAGCGGCACTGGGGTTAAGCTCCCAGTGCTCATAAAATGCTCCTTATGGCGTGCGTCTCGAAAAGCCTCTGACAACTAAGTCCAACTCCTAGCCTGCCCGTGTGGTTTAGTCTCTAAGCCCGGCGGAACTGCTTTTACTAATAGGAGAAGGGGCGAGGGCGGATCTCTGGTGCCTTAAAACCAGATGCTTCGGGTAGATGGTGGCTCGTCAACCTGGGAAGGTAGCCCATCTTGGGGAAGGTAAACCCTGATTTCAAACCTCCGCTGCCTTGCGGCATACCCGGTCACGGGAAAGGCTTCGGGAGTCAACCCTGAGGAAAAATCCGGAGTCGGAGCCCCTAAGGCAGTTCTATGTTGTGCTCAACATCGTTCTGGCAGCTCCTGCAACGTCGCTGGTGCCAAACTGTAGCAGCCCTGCTGTTCCTTTGGATTCATCAGTGACGTGGAGAGGGGGGACATGCTGCATGGGCAACATCTTGTCCTCCATATCTTCCTGCCCAGGCTTGAATCCTACCAACGCCAACGCTGGAAGGTAGAACACCGGATCACTGGAGAGGACACTCCAGCTTCGCCTTTGGTGTAGAAAAAACACGGGGAATGACAGTTACCGGTTATAAGCCACCGCTCAATTGGCGTAGAGCGCGGCGCCAGGGGTTGTTCCCGACGGTGGGAGGGATCATCGGATCTCACTGGACAGCTACTGCCCGCCACAAGCTGGGCAGCCCCCAGCCAATAAGGTGTTGTCCCACCACAGCTTGCTTTCCTCATTGGGTGCATGGGGATGAGGAGAAGTCCGAACAGCAGGCTGAGAACCTTCGCACCAGGCAAGACAATAAAACAAAAGAGACCAACTCTAAAACTGGGAACTTGGAACGTCCGCACTATGATGACAGGACTCGCTGCTAACCTCAAGGACATCAACGACACCAGGAAGACGGCCATCATCAATAATGAGCTGAAGAGACTGGGAGTGGATATCGCCACTCTCCAGGAAACACGGTTGGCTGACGCAGGCACACTAAGAGAAAAGGACTACATGTTCTACTGGCAGGGAAAGGGCAGTGACGAACACAGGGAACACGGAGTGGGCTTCGCAGTGAAGAACACCTTGCTGAAGATGGTGGAACCAGGCAGCACTGGCTCTGCATGACTCCTTACCCTCCGCCTGAACACCACTCAAGGCCCAGTCACCCTCGTCAGTGTGTATGCCCCAACACTGACAGCCACACCAGAGGCAAAAGACGAGTTCTACGAGAATCTTGCAACAACTGTCAGGACTAGGGATGGGCATAATTTACCGATTAACCGATAATTGATCATTAAGAATTTCACCGAGGAAGTTCATTTTCGTCGACAAACCGTTTTTTTTTTTTTTTTAAACAATCCGAGGCCTAGTGTACGGCCGTCCTCAAACAATGCAATGGCAAAATTTGGGCACCAGGGGGCAACATTACACCATCGCCGTACCCTGGCGTGCCTCAGTTGATACACACGGGCTTCCGTAGGGCAATCGCCAAATCATTAAGCGGTTATGGTGAAGTGTTGCGTGGGACCATTTCAATTTAAAAAATGACCAGGTGTACTGCAATCACTGCAATGCAGCATACAAATATACCTCATCGACAGGGTCCATGGAACACCCTTATTACGCAAAGAAACCGCCAACAGTGGTTGCGCGCTGAGTAATGGCGGTCGTGAAGATTCTTTTTTTTTTCAGAAACTTTATTGAGAAGGTCATGAAGATTCGGTGTACACACGTCGAGGGAAGCTGCAGGAGGCGGCGTAGTAGCTCGACGGGAAGACTATTTCGCACAAAATGGCACAAGAGAACAGCAAAAAGTTCTGCGCGGCTAGACTAAGTAACACGAGCGATAGAGCAATGAATGCGGTCTTCGTTTGTTGGGTGGCCGCTCGGCAGGGAGACAAGGTGGGTAAAACGTCTCGGCCAATCAGCTTGCGGGGTGAAACGTCTCGGCCAATCAGCTTGCGAGATTCCCGAGCCGAGCCAACACGAGAACAGAGAGAGGGCTCTCCGTGCACCTGATGTTATAATGTAGTCTACCTGCCTTGTTACGTACCTAAAAATGTTAATGATTAACCGATTATTAATCATTAATTCTCCCGACGATCGGTGAAGAAAATTTCACCGAATGCCCATCCCTAGTCAGGACCATCCCCAACTCTGAACAACTCATTCTCCTTGGAGATTTCAATGCCAGAGTGGGTGCTGACCACGACTCCTGGCCCTCCTGTCTTGGACCTTTTGGCGTGGGAAGAATGAGCGACAACGGACAGCGGCTGCTCGAGTTCTGCACATATCACGATCTGTGCATCACAAACTCGTTCTTCAAGACCAAGCCCCAACACAAGGTTTCCTGGCAACATCCGCACTCAAAGCACTGGCACCAGCTGGACTTGATCCTGACCAGGCACACCTCACTGAAGAACGTGCTAATCACCCGTTCGTTCCAGAGTGCAGATTGCGACACAGACCATTCATTGGTGTGTTGCAAGGTCAAGCTGCAGCTGAAGAAATTCCATCGTGCTAGACAACCTGGAAAGGCACGGATTGACACCAGCAAGATGGCTCAACCAGAACTTGTTGAGCAGTTTGCCTCCACCTTTGAGAAGGAACTTGGTGTACCACAAGAAGGAGAATCTGCAAAGCAGAAGTGGGAAGAGCTGTGAAACACCATCCACCGCACAGCCTTGGCTACCTTTGGGAGGAAGACCTCAAAGTTACAGGACTGGTTTGATGCCAAGTTGACCGAGATGACCCCCGTCATTGAAGCCTAGCGCTCAGCACTTGCTGAGTACAAGAAGTACCCAAACGAGAAGAATCTCCAGATTCTCAGGGCTGCGAGAAGCAAAGTTCAGCAGACTGCTCGGCGCTGTGCCAACGAGTACTGGACTCAGCTCAGCCAAGACATTCAAACTGCTGCCATAACAGGGAACATTCGTGGTATGTACGATGGCATCAAGAAAGCACTTGGTCCGGCTCAGAGCAAGACGGCCCCCCTCAAATCCTCCACTGGGGTGATGATCACAGAAAAGAACAAGCGGATGGAGAGATGCGTGGAACACTACTCCGACCTCTACTCTAGAGAGAACACCGTGACACCGTCAGCCCTTGATGCCATCGACTGCCTGCCATCCATGGACAAACTTGACGCCGAGCCAACCATCGACGAACTCAGCAAGGCCATTGATAGCTTGGCCGCTGGCAAGGCACCCGGCAACGACGGCATACCCCCTGACCTGATCAAGCACTGCAAGACCACCCTACTGCTGCCATTGCATGACGTCCTCTGCCAGTGTTGGAAGGAAGGTGCTGTACCACAGGACATGAGGGACGACAAGATCATCACCCTCTACAAAAACAAAGGGGAGAGAAGCGACTGCAACAACTACAGGGGCATCTCCCTCCTCAGCGTTGTTGGTAAAGTCTACGCACGAGTTGTTCTCGTTCGTCTACAGAAGCTTTCCGAACGTGTCTACCCCGAGTCTCAGTGTGGCTTCCGCGTTGCGCGATCGACGGTAGACATGATATTCTCCATCCGCCAACTCCAGGAGAAATGCAGAGAACAGAACATGCCCCTGTACGTCGCCTTCATCGACCTCACCAAAGCTTTCGATTTGGTCAGCAGAGAGGGCCTTTTCAAGATCCTGCCAAAGATAGGATGCCCACCAAAGTTGCAAAGCCTCATCGAATCGTTTCACACCAACATGCAGGGGATAGTGCAGCACGATGGCAACGTCTCAGAGCCATTCAACATACGCAGCGGAGTGAAACAGGGCTGTGTACTTGCGCCAACCCTCTTTGGGATTTTCTTTGCTATGCTCCTGAGGCATGCCTTCAGCACAGCAACAGAGGGAATCTACCTGCACACAAGATCTGACGGCAGGCTTTTCAACCTCGCCCGCCTGAAAGCCAGAACCAAAGTACGCGAGGCTCTAATCAGAGACATGCTGTTCGCAGACGACGCTGCAGTCGCAACCCACACACAGCAGGAGCTTCAGACCCTGATGGACCGCTTCTCCCAGGCATGCAAGGACTTCGGGCTTACCATCAGCCTGAAGAAGACTAACGTCTTGGCGCAAGGCACGGAAGCACCACCAACCATCACCATCGACGACTACGAGCTGGAGGTCATGAATCAGTTCACGTACCTGGGGTCCACGATCAGCAACAACCTCTCCCTTGATACAGAGATCAACAAGAGGATTGGAAAATCAGCCTTCACACTCGCTCGCCTCACCACACGTGTGTGGGAGAATCCCAAACTCTCTGTCAAGACGAAGATGGCAGTGTACAACGCCTGCGTCATCAGCACACTGCTCTATGGGAGTGAAACGTGGACAACATACGCCCGGCAGGAAAAGAGACTGAACTCCTTCCACTTGCGCTGCATTCGCCACATCCTGGACATATCCTGGCAGGACAAAGTGCCCAACACAGAAGTTCTGTCCCGCGCCGGCCTTCCCTCCATGTTCACTCTACTCAGGCAGCGCAGGCTCCGCTGGCTAGGCCACGTTCATCGTATGGAGGATGGCAGAATCCCCAAAGACGTCCCCTACGGAGAACTGGCAACTGGCAGGAGAGACGTTGGCCGCCCACAGCTGCGCTTTAGAGATGTCTGCAAGAGAGACATGAAGGAACTGGAGATCAACACAGAGCACTGGGAGGACCTTGCAACGGACCGCTCCAAATGGAGAGGCACCCTAACCAGACAGCTCAAGTCGGGTGAAGAGAGACTGACTGCTGCAGCAGATGAAAAAAGGACCCGCAGGAAGAACCGCCACAGACCCAGCAGCACTGAGACCACCCACAAGTGCGACCTGTGTGACAGGGACTGCCATTCGCGCATCAGCCTGTTCAGCCACAGGCGGTGCTGTTCCAGCAGAGTAGACGTTTAGGATTCTCTTCCATGGTCATCATAGACCGACGGAGGCTGACGACGATGACATTTAACTGGCTGGAGTCTAGTTCTTGCTGGATAGGCTACTGTGGCAGCATGCCTCAGACAATTGACTCTGTGCTGTGGATTTTTGAAGTAAACCTTGACACCAAGACTTTGCAACACACTTTTAATGCTATTTTGCTGGATAGTAAATTTATCTTGGATACTTAATTCCAGTTATTTATGATGTGCATGTACTTTAATTCCTAATCATAGCAGGTTTCCGTGTTCAACTGTTGCCAATACATGCAGCAAAAAAAATAATTACAGTGCACTATGTTCATGACCTCAGAATACTAAATTTATTGGTATGTGATTGGATGGATCTCGACTCAGGATGGACCTTTTTGCAAAATGGCCACCACTAATGTTTAGCATTCAAAATGCATGTATTGTTGTTCTCTAGATTAATGATTACATTTAAGATAAGATAAGCCTTTATTAGTCCCACAACGGGGAAATTCCAGGATTGCAACAGCACAGGGATAACAACACTCAGAGCAACAATCAGAAGGCAAGAAAAAAAAAACCCAAAAAACAAGCACGCAAGAGCAGCTAATATACATATGTACATATTACTATAAATATATATATATACACACAGACACACAGTGTAGAGCATTGTAGCTGGATGGGATAAATATATGAGTATATAAACACACAGTACGGAGCATTGCAGCTAGATGGAATAAATATGTAAATATATAAACAGTGCGGAGCATTGTAGCTAGATGGAATAATATGTAGATATATAAACACACAGTACGGAGCATTGCAGCTAGGTGGAAAAAATATGTAAATATATAAACACACAGTGCGGAGCAATGTAGCTAGATGGAATAATATGTAGATATATAAACACACAGTGTGGAGCATTGTAGCTAGATGGAATGAATATATAGATATATAAATATAAACATAAACACACCCAGTGCAGAGCATTGTAGCTAGATGGAATAAATATGTAAATTTATAAACACACACAGTGCAGAGCATTGTTGCTAGATGGGATGAAACAGTTTACTCTATACAGTCACAGTGGTCCCCATCTTATATGACTGATCCTGTATTTCTAGTGCTTGGTCTATACTGTTAAACTGTTAAATTTTGCTGCAACCTCTATTTTATAATCTGTATGTACATGTAAATGAGCACCTTACATTTTCACTGTTTTCTAGCAGAGCATGAATTTTGCACTCTTCTTAAATTTTGTTAATCTACACAGGCCTCGCAATATTTGTGAAATAAAGGGCAAAGAAAAGGGTTTTACAGTACACGATGGGTTCTGTCTTACCGGTAGTACTAAGTTGCTTGTATAATGTGATAGACTTTGTAAATTTGGCACTAGGTTTTTACAATGAGTGTATTTGTCACCTCAATGAGAGATAACAGTTTAAATGTTATAATTCTTTGGCCCTAGTAAGATTGTGACATATAAAGAGGGTACCACTATAATTATGACCATATTGTTTATTATACCATAGAACTGTTGTGCAGATTAATTAGTTTATTAAAATCACACACGTGGACATCCTCCTCTGGGACCCAGTCTTTGCGGTTCAGTGCTGCCAGCCACACTCGCCTGCGCTCTGGATCTGCAGGAATCCTATTCCAGGACAATTTCCCCCCCTTCTCCCACCTGTTGGTACAGTCTTTAACAACACAAGACTGTGGCATTTTGCCGCAAAACGTCTCCGAATCGGCAGAAGCGTCTGCTCAACATGCATTACGTGCATGGCGTCTTGCCCACCAGCGCTGTGTTTACATCACGTGACATACTCGCGTGACGTCATGGTGAACACTGCAATACGTCTTATCCTTTGCCTTTGCCACCTCTCTCTTTACCATGTGCCTAGATTCCAAATACTCCTGTCTACTTTCTTCATCTCCCTGACTATCCTACTTTTTCTTTGCTAACCTCTTCCTTTGGATACTTTGTTGTACCTCCTCATTCCACCACCAAGTCTCCTTGTCTTCCTTCCTCTGTCCACTGGATATTAACCATTTGCCAGTGACGTCCCGCATCACGTGATTTTTGTTGATACCACCATATTGGACGGCAAGTCGGGCGCTGTGTGAGTGCGTTTCAACATGGCGTCCGCTCAGTCAGATGTGCCGGCTTTGTCCGATGTAGCGCAACTACTAGATAAAAAACATCGTGACCGGTACATGGAAAAGATCAGTGTTATCGGCGTGGACCCTTACAACTTGTCGCTTGAAAAATTCACCAGTTTCATAGATTTTTGCCCCAAACCTGACGTACGCTATATGGACATCTACAACTACCTGGTCAACACACCGTCTAGGTACACTGGAGAGTCTCTGAAAGCCTACAAAAGTTTGGACGCTTATAGTTATTTTGTTGCTGGGCTTGTGAGAAATGTGCTGATATCCCCAGTCATCACTTCAACGGTCCACTATGTCGTGACGGCTCAGGTATTTTTCCTTTATTTTTTCCAAAATTCAGACTCTATTCTCTCCCCTACTGTATAGATTTGTCATGTTATATAGAATCTATTAAGTGATAAATTATTAAAATTTTATAAAATATTCAATTATTATTAGTATTATTATTATTATTATTAGCTGTATATA
Organism: Pholidichthys leucotaenia; assembly: GCA_020510985.1. NCBI lineage: Eukaryota > Metazoa > Chordata > Actinopteri > Cichliformes > Pholidichthyidae > Pholidichthys > Pholidichthys leucotaenia. The sequence continues at coordinate 44,186,887 of CM035841.1, forward strand.
TAGTATCTCAATTAAATTAAAAAATAATTAAATATTTTTTATAGATCTACATATTCTGTAAAAGGATTTTTAAATACTTGTCTTATCAATAGAATACTCGATAAACAACTCCCAACACTATTAGATATATTACAAATTTTATTGTTCAGTCTATACAAGAAAGACTTATATCCAGATAAAAAGTCATCATACCCACATCTTAATTATAAGAATATTTATCCACTACAGGTACATCACTCCCAGAAGATGTCGGACCCCCCACTGAAACCCTGGGTGATCATGAATCAAGATGGTGTCATATTGTCTTCACACTGTACTTGTATGGCAGGGTTAGGAGAGACTTGTTCACATGTTGCAGCTGTGTTGTTTGCTGTTGAGTGTGCTGTCCGCCTGTCCCAAGGCCAGACTTGCACTGATGTTCCCTGCGCCTGGAATACACCAACAGCAAACTTGAAGCTTCCTTTTGCTGCATTGCGTGATATCGATTTTTCAAAACCCAAAACAAAACAACGGATGTCAATGCAGAAAAAAAAACATATTCCCCGTAAAAGGGAAAGCAAGCCCATTGCCCCTCCATCAGATGATGATCACCAAGCATTGTATCAAAGGCTGCATCAAACTTCTAGAATGACAGGCAAACAGTGTGCTATACTATCTCTGGTTGAGCCTTATAATCAGGAGTACATTCCACAGGTTAATAGCTTTGGTACAATTTTTTTCCTTGATTTTTTAGATGAATGAAAATGGCATCATGTCTAATGTATAATCGAAAATGAATGAAGACTGATGAACAGAACTAAATATGCAGTGTTCCACAACTGTATAACTACACATGTCAGTTGAAAAGAACATCTAATTATATTTGCAGGTGGCCCACAATGATTGTCCTGCTTCTCTGGATACCCTTTTTAGTCCTGATTGTCTTCAGCTTACCTTTGAGCAGCTGTTGAATAGATGTGAACAGGTACAACAACTTCTGAAAGTCACTCCTGAGCAGGTAATTTTTCTGCAAATGTTTTAAAATTTATTTCTAAAAATAACAACTTTTAAAGTGCTTTACAGTCTATTAAATGCTACATAATCATTATGTGGGACGTCATAATATCTATGCAGGAAAATTTAGGTTAGTTATATAAGACATTGTTTCTTCTGCAGGTAAAATTTGTTGAAGAAACTACCAGATCGCAGAACAAGTGTGTGTTGTGGCATCAGCAGCGAGTTGGCAGAATAACGGCATCCATCTTCAAAGAAGCTGCACAGACTCATCTTGACGCTCCGAGAAGCCTGCTGAACAAGATATGCTACCCAGTTAGTTTTACCAGTAAAGCAACAAAGTAAGAGACTAGAAAAGCACTCGGAGAGCGCAAACCTCCGCCAAGGCTGCATGCAATTCCTGAATTGTTTTTTTACCGGTAATCATCTCTTTTTATCCTGCTATGCTTAGCTACTTACTGTAAGCTACTTTTGGTGCTGTATTGAATCATTGAGTACTAAGTTGGTTGATCATGGAAACTAACATTTAAATTGTAAAGAAGACATAATTCTAAAAAAATTGTCATTTCATTGTGCTATGTAAAATATTCAGATTTCTTTCAGAAAATAGATCTATATTGTTTTTAAGGAATACTGGTACATTTTTTTTTTGTACTCTGTCAATAATTTTGCCGATTTGTTTACAGATGGGGATGCGACCATGAGAAAGTGGCCCGTGATCAGTATGAAGAAATCAGGTCTTCTCAGCACTAGGATCTACTAGTGTGTGATGCTGGACTAGTCCTCAGTCAGCGCTTCCCCTTCATGGGTGCCTCTCCGGATGGATTTGTCTCCTGTAGCTGCTGTGGGGAGGGTCTGGTGGAGGTGAAATGTCCTTTCTGTAAGAGGAATCAGGCTTTAGAGGAAGCGGTGGAAGACCCTCAGTTTTGTGCAAGCAACAGTGATGGCGACATCAAGCTGAAACCATCTCATAAATATTTCTACCAAATCCAAGCTCAACTGGGTGTCACAGAACTTCTTACTGTGACTTTGTTCTCTGGACTCAAAAAGGTTGTAATGTTCAAAGAATTGAGTTTGATGACCTCTTTTTTAATGAGAAAGTTCAACTTGTTGGTAAATATCACAGGTCTGTCATTTTACCAGAACTACTCTCCAAATGGTATACCAAAAATCCAAATTTGTTTCATATATCTTGTAAGACAAAAGAAACCCCAAAAGGTGATAATACTAGTGTCATTTGCTACTGCAGAAAAACCTGTGGTGATGCATCTATTGTAACCTGTGAGTCTGGCTTTTGTCAAATTGGTCAGTTCCATGTACAGTGTCTCAGGTTGAAAAATGTTCCAAAGAAAAAGTGGTGCTGTCCAGATTGTAGAACAATTTCAAGGAGTCAGAAAAATCTGAAGAACTAAGTGTGTGTGGCATGTAGATTGTGGTTGTATCATCACCTGAGGTTTACTAAAAATAATAAAATGTATTGGCCAAATAGAATATAATATTTCTTTGTTGTACAACTAGCTTAGCTATTGCATGTAAAATATATCATAACTTAAGTAATAAATTTAATTGTTATAAATAATTTTCAGGTTATTTCATTGCGTGCATCACATAAAATGTTGATTGCATAGCCGCGAGTAAGGCGGCTATGCAATCTTTCCTCTTCAGCGCTGCCACCCACCTCCTGCGCCTGTCTTCATCAGCTGGGAGCCGGTAAAACTTCAAGTTGGATCCCTTTTTCTGGCGATTTGTACACCCAAAGGCACAGCAGTGAAACAACATAGCCTAATTCAATGCCAACATAAAATAAAACAAAGACGTAGGTTGAAATCAGGTAAATACATCGAGATATGGTACACCGCTGAACAGCTGCTGAATGCGCCGTCCACTCGCTTCCGCCATCCAAGATGGTGGCGTAAACAAAAGGTGTGACGTCACAGCAAATGGTCAATACCACATGCCTTTCTACCCATTTTCCTTGATACTTTTGCTGTACTTTCCCAGTCATCTGGTAATCAACTCCTTCCTGAACTCTGTGTGACCTTCTTCCTTCTGTAACTTCCCCCACTTAATCTTTGGCTCTGCCTTCACTCTCTTCCTCTTCTTGCTTTGCAACGTCATCCTACAGCCATTTGATGCTGTCTAACTACATTCTCCCATGCCACCACCTTGCAGTCTCCTATGTCTTTCAGATTTCTCCTTCTGCATAAGATGTAGTCCACCTGTGTGCACCTTCTTCCACTCTTGTAAGTCACCCTATGTGCCTCTCTCTTCTTAAAGTTTGTGTTCACCACAGCCATTTTAACTCTTTTAGCAAAATCCACAACCATCTGTCCTTCGACATTTCTCTCCTTAAGACCATGCCTACCCAGAACCTCCTCATCACCTCTGTTTCCTTCACCTACATGTCCATTAAAGTCCGCTCCAATCGCCACTCTCTCCCCCCGGGAACACTCTTTACCACTTCATCCAATTTACTCCAGAATTCCTCTTTCTCTTCTACCTGACATCCAACTGGTGGGGCATATGCACTGAACACATTCAACATCACACCTTTGACTTCTAGCTTCAATCTCGTGATTCTGTCTGACTCTGTTTTTACCTCCTGAACACTCTTCACATACTCATCCTTCAAGATTACTCCTACTGAATGTTCCCCCTAATTTTTCATGTGTCTGAGCATACACACAAACTTCCTGAGAATTCCTTGGACCACTGTGAGCAACATCAGACGTGCACACTGTGGCCACACCAGTATCACACCTGTCCAAAGCCTGAGATCATAGCAAGTTATATAGCTTATTAAAAGAATCATATTACAGCAGTAATTTCCATTAGATTACTGTTCACATTAAAACATTCACATTTTGCACAATGACGTGTGCTGTAGCACAAGCATGTGATACAGTGTAAATTCCTGTAACTCTTTGTAAAATATATAATTACACAGGTTTTTTTTAGCATTTCTACTACTCATAATCTGGTGACAGCATTTAATGATTAATATCCATAAATCAGGGATGGCAATTTTCCGTGGATTTCCGCCGATTTATTTTCAAATTGATCATTTCTGTGAATCGTCTAAATCCGTTGAGAAAATTTTAGGGGGGGTAAGGTACTTTATTGTTACCGATTTTAGCGAAAATCAACACGATTACATAAGCGCTCGGTGCTTCCCCGGGTCAAGTCTCCTGCTATAACCCGGATGTTATGTACTCAAGCTACTGCTGTATTGTAAACAGCCCTGCGATTGGATAGTTGCAAACGATTGGACCAATCAAATGGCTCGTTGTATGCTTTGTCAAAAATTCATGGCGGCTTGTTCTCAGGGATGTGATTTTTCCGGTAATTCGCCGAATTCCACTTTATTTTATCTTCCAGGAAGATAAAGTACGTTAAGTACGTTAGCGGCTTGTGGTCCACGAACGCAGTGAAGGTGCACCCTTTCAGGCAGAACTGGAAGTGGCGTATGGCCAGGTGCATTAACTCTCTATCGAACATGCTGTATTTACGCTCACTGTCGTGCAAAGACCTGCTAAAAAAAAGGTGAGCGGCTGCCAAGAACCGGCAACGCATTGCTCCACGACGGCCGCTATGTCTATGTCTGAGGCGTCGGTAGTGAGCGCTGTTTTAACCTCAGAACGCCTGCTCCCGTTCAGGAGTCCAGTCGACTCTGTCCGCCGGTTTCCGTTTCTTGAGTGCGGCGTACAACGGCTGTATGAGTTGGGCTGCGCGGGGAAGGAAATTGTTATAAAAGTTAACCATCCCCCAAAACTCCCGCAGTGCCCTGACATTGATGTTGAGGAGAAAAAAAATAGCAAAACAATTTAGTTACATTACTTTTATGATTCCAAACAGTTTGAAATTGACAGTGCACAGTGGATATTGACTCATAACTTTTGAATATTTCTAAGACTTGGCTGCATCAGTGATTGTGCAAAATGAACTGCTCAAGACTCAATGGAGATTGAAACTGGTGATCTGAAATGAATGCTGAAATCATAAAAAGTAATGGTATGTTGGAATTTTATTTCTATTATGGAATAGATAAAATTAACTGATTTTGATTTGATCAAGTGTTAAAGCATGTGATGGATAATGCTTGTTGGAATATTTTAGGAATGCTATCTTTTTGGAACATAAGTCAATATTATACAGTAATAAGTGGCATTCAGCTGTTTGTTTTATGTCATTTAAGCACAGTTCTGGTACTTAAAAATCATAAAAACCCAGGAGCTTCTTGCCCCCCCTACCGGGGCTTTGCCCCGGACCCCGCTGGGGGACTGTGCCCCCCACTCCCCCTGCTAAATTTTCAGATAATTTCCCCAACCCCAAATCACATCCCTGGTTCGTGTTGGAATTCTGAGCTTTCAGTATTGTTTTCAGCGGAATTATGAGATTTTTATCGAAGGATCAGGAGTCATCAGTGCTAGAAACAGACAAAAGTGTCAAAAACAAGTTCCGATGGAATTGGCTTGAAAGAAAAGTGACGGTAAAGGTGAAAATTGGCTCAAAGTTCGACGAGGTAACAAACACTCGGACAGTTTCTGAAGAAACCAGAAAAGGAGATGAAGTTCAAAGTTCAGAGACTGACACAGCTTGCTGCCAAAAGGAAGAAAGTTTCACATTAGAAGTGACTTGGTGACCAGTGTAAATAGTGTAATAAACTCTTATAGAACTATTAAATATGTTGGACTAAAGACAGTGAGACAACATTGAAGAAAAAGTAAGTTAACTTTTCATTAAATTTAATGATTTATCTAAGTCTAGTATTTCATTTTTTTTTTATCATTTTTTTCAGTCTAAGTTACTTATGTTTTACTGAAAACCTCCCAGCTTCAGGGGGGCTGCACTCCCCGGCTCCCCCATAACTCAATCGACCAAATTAGATTTCAGCTGAAATCAGAATTTCCTGTTGCCATCCCTGATAAATGAAAATTCTTAATGAATGACACTAGAATAAGCACAAATTTGATTGGGGACTTAAATTTCACCTTATTTTTCCCGTCTGTCCTTCTCACTTCTCCAGTGGTTGTATATGACTAGCATTGTGTGCACTGTTATGTCTGTGCTCTCATCTACTATCAGTGTATGCCAGGGTGCATTTTTAACATTGCACATCGTCTCATTCTGCATTATCTCATTGAGTTCACAAATTCAAAGGCGTGATTTTTGCTTCGCCAGCTTTCTGGTGTACTCACATACTTTTCCATGTGATCGTGGATTTGTTGAACCAACAGCATTGATGTCTTCATTTTGATGGCGAGTAGAATATTGTCAGTGAGAACTTTAACTTGCTCGAAGTTGGATTTCTTTTTGTGTGACAGCTTGTTCCTCTTCTCTCGATCTTTTGCGCTTTCTTGCAATAATGTACCGATCCCCTTTCCCATCTTGCGTCTTCGTACAATTCCAACAGCATTCAGATGACTTTTCTGCTGAATGTGACGCTTGAGGTAGTCCAAATTCCATTCAGTCCACACTTTTCCCTCCGAAAACTCGCTTGCTATTTTGCATCTCTTAACTCTGCACTGTTACTAACCTGCAAAACACTGGCACGTACACACAAAGCCCTATCAATGACATTGATTGGTTGCGTAAGTAAATACGTGTGAACCGCATCATATCATTGGCTGGGCAGTGTTAGTCATCTCACGGGCTGCACGGTGGCGCAGTGGTTTAGCACTGTGGCAGTACAGTTTTACCCTCGGCCGGGGGATCGCGGGGATCATGAGATCGTGGGTTCGATCCCAGCCCCCGACCAACAGTGAGCTGTGTGGAGTTTGCATGTTATCCCCGTGTTGCGTGGGTTTACTCCGGGATTTCTCCGGTTTCCTCCCGCATACCAAAAACATGTAGGTTTAGGGCGCTCGCGCACGCAGCGACCGGCAGCCGGTGGCTTGTCACCAGACTGCAAACCAAGTCTACCTACGGGTACAAATAAGTAACAAAAAAAAAAAAAAAATCTCAGTCAATCTCATGCATAATGACCGAGGCTCTGACATTACTCATATTGCAAAGAGAATGTGTGGTGCAGTTATCCTAACACTTGTTGCGTAAATCACAGTACATTCACCACGCTCCAGCTTGTGCTGCAGGGGCGAAATCCTTTGTTTGGTTGGCTCTTTATCTCCCCGGGAGGTGTCTCGCACTCACTTGATACCTCTTGGAGATACTTCGTTCGTCAGGCAATTATTCTCTCCCTCCTCTTGCTGCTTCTGGGTGTGAGAGAGTGCCCATACGCTGTCTGTTGTTCAGTGTTCACTACAATGTGTTTATTTTATTTATAGTTCAGGTTGGATTTTATTTTATGCGCTGTTTATATTTTCTGTGTGCGGAGAATGCGTGAACAGTGTGCAATTGCGCACGCACGCAACTTAGAGGGAACATTGCTCCTACTCCATTTCTCTTCCTTTCTACACCATGGTAGAACAGTTTAAATCCACCTCCAATGCTCCGAGCCTTGCTTTCTGTCCATCTGGTTTCTTGAACACAGTATATCTAACTTTCTTCTCTCTTCCTACCTTTCTTCTTTCTTCTCCATTTCAGCAACACAGTGCCGCCCGAGGCAGACATGTTTGTTCGTTCTGTTCTCAAATGCCGATGTTTTCTCCTTTTTTGCATGTTTGCTGCTCTTTCTACAGTGCATAAAGGTGATGCACTGCTAACATATGACTGATAGGCACTACTGGACATCGCCAAGACAACCAGTCATACGGTATTTACTGGCTTCATACCACCTGATCTACAATTCATTGTGCATCCACACAGCGGTCAGCACAACCCCCAGGAAGGCCCTGAAGCACCGAGCCCATGTGATCATGCTGATCCCAAGAGAGCGCATCCGAAGTGGCACAAGCAGTGGAAGAGAGGGGGGCTACATGCTAGGCTAAAAGCTTGCGCTAGCTGCCCACCGCTACCTAGCCTCTTGCTAGCTAACATACGGTCTCTAGAAAACAAGCTAGATGAACTAAGAGTAAGGATTGAAGACCAGCCGGAGATAAGAGAGTGCTGTGTCTTAATTTCTGAGAGACCTGGCTCATATTTTGATACTTTGCCAAGTATCAAAAATTCTGATATTTATTTTGTTTGCGGATGACAAATATCCTTTGCAATGGTGAGAATTTGCAGCTTGTCTTAGAGGTGGTCACAACAGAAATGAAAAGGTTAACGCAGTGGTTCAACAAAAATAAATTGTCTCTAAATATTAAAAAAACAAAGATTATGTTGTTTGGAAATGATAAAATAAATCATGAAATAATGGTAATGATGGATGATACCAGAATAGAAATAGTACAGAAAAATAAGTTTCTGGGGGTGACGCTAGACAATAAAATCTACTGGAAACCTCACATCAGTCACATCTGGGTCAAGTTGGTAAAGTGTATAGAGATACTGGGGAAGACAAAATACATCTTGGACTATAAATCATTATTCTTACTGTACAATTCTCTGTTTTTACCATATCTTAACTACTGTGTAGAGGTTTGGGGAAACACCTACAAGACCAACCTACAGCCAATATGCACATTACAAAATAAAGCTATAAGGATAATAAATAATGTAGGATATAGAGACCATACCAACTCGCTGTTTTTAAAGTCACATGTCATAAAGTTCATGGATTTAGTTAAATATAAGACAGCACAAGTAATGTACAGGGTAATTAATAATCAACTCCCAACTAATATACAAAAAATATTCAAAGAACGAGACAGTGGTTATAATTTGAGAGGAGACTTAAACTTTACAAAACCTAAGGTATGAACAACAAAGAAAAGTCTGTGCATTTCTGTCTGTGGGGTGGATTTGTGGAACAGTCTGGAGCTGGAACTGAAACTTTGTACAAACAGAAATCAATTCAGAAATAGGTGTAAACATTATATGCTAAAAGGATAAATGTTTGAGGTGTAGTATTAATATGTGGAATGCACTAAACTCACTCTGGGACACAATGGTATGGTAGGTGGGACAGTACTGTGTATATCTGTGTTTGGGGCTGGGTTTAGATGTATGGACTTTATGTATGTAGGGATGGATGGGTGTCAGTGTTGACATGTATAAAATATATTTAATTGTCTACTTGGGGTCTTAATTGAGGTAATATGTAGATATTTCACATGGGTTGTATTTAGGGAAAAGAGGAGATGGAGTAAATAAGTGTTAACTTCTTCCTTCTCCCTTTTGAGCACACACTTTCATTGCACTTGTCATTTGTTTTGTTTTTTGCTTTTTTATCTTCAAAATATAGTATCTAAAGAGATTTTAAATATTTCACCTACTTAAGTATGCAGGGATCTATGAATATTGGAATGAGCGCCCTGCAGGACTTGTACATGATTGGTTGCCCCACTCCCAAACTGCAGGGCTCACACGTGATTGGTGGGTGGGCTGCTAGTCTGTTCAAGACGCTTCCGGATGTTGGAAGTTTTGCCTATATCTTCAAAAGTAAAACGCAAAACATTTTTTCTGAAAACGGTTGAGGCGAGAGATAAATGCCAAATAAGTTTACCTTAAGTCAGCATAGCATGCTGACTTAAGGTAAGGGAATTACCCACAGTTAAGAGCGCCATGCCGGGGTTTCTCAAGGAGAAGCTCCTGATTTGTCACCTGTTGTTCACTGACCACCCCCTCACCACTGCTCCACCCCACAAAAAAACAAAACAAAAAACACACGCAAACACAGAATCATGGAAGGAACAACTCCAAACATCACTAAAAAGATGTTTACATGCAAGTATAATGTAACTCACTGGTCTGCAGTGTGTCTAAAGTTGCATAATAAAATATTTTTTTTTATTTACAAACAGGGAGCAATGAACAAACATCACAGTTTATTGAGCTTTGTGTTGAACATGACTCCAAATTCCCGGGCCACAGAAATGCATCTGCTCAAGGTTTCAAGTAAGTATTCAGTGGGTATATTGATTGATTATTGATTATGATTATTTAGTAAGCCAGTGGATGACTAGAACTAAGGATTTAAGATACTGCATTTAACAAATAATGTATAAAGGATATTTATATAAAAAAATAAATATACTATATTGCAGACATTATTTATCAATTATATTGTGTAATTTTCATAGAAAATTTTCATAATTTCCTCTTTATCTCTCTGTCAGGATACTGCCTGCAAGATATTTAGATCAGGCAACTGATTCCTTCTGTCCCTTGGCCTTGATGATAAAAAAAAAAAAATCTTAAAAATAATTTTAACTTTTCAAATAAAAAGTTCTTAAAAATCAAAAAATTCTTTAATTTTTTTTCCACGATATTTTTTATTGAACCTTTTTTACAAACATGGCACAAACAGTCAGACACTAACACTAAAGTAATTTAAATATTAAAAAGAACACTAACAACAACAACAACAACAACAAAATGTAATAAAAACAACAACCATTGACAACAAGTCAACAACAATGCTCCTCTGTTTAGTCTAGGTAAATTATTACATAAGAATGCATAATATACATTCACCAGCTTGGAATTTGCAAGGTCCACACATATCATTCACCTTCTTCTTCAGAAGTTGTGTTTAATTTCTTTACATAATCAATGAAAGGTCTCCATATATTCTCAAACACATTTTCCTTTGATTTCAGTATATATGTTATTCTTTCTAGTGGGAGGTTTGTTAACATCTGTCTTTACCACTGAGTGGTTCTTTTAAATATTTTTTGGTTTCACACCATATTTTGATCATGTGCTTTACAATTGGATTTTTAACTTGTTTCTGTATTTTTTTAGCCGAGTCTGAGTATATGAATAAGGGAAGAGGTAAAGGTAATTTGAATGATTCCATTTCAGTCCAATGAGGAAGATCATTTGATGAAAAATAATATGTCATAGACCTCAGTTGTGCTGACCAGTAATACAACATAAAGTTTGGACATTTCAGACCTCCACGATCAAATGGTAAATATAGTAAGGTCAAACGTAATCTAGCCTTCCTATTGTTCCATATAAATTCCACTAACTTTTTTTTAATTCTTGAGAATAGATCTGAAGGTGGTGGTAAAGGAATGTTTTGAAATAAATCAAGTATTTTTGGTAAGATATTACTTTTATGTATAATAATTCTCCCGATCATCGACATTGGTAGTGACATCCATCTCTGAAGTAACTCATTAATATCTGTCATTAAGGCTTCATAGATGGCATTGGCGACTGATTCTAGCTTAGGCAAAATTTGAATTCCTAAATATTTAAACTGATTTACAACTTTGAATTGGTTTACCTCAGGAGCTGGGTGATTTCTCTGGGTCTCATTTAGCATTAATATTGAAGATTTTGTTTTCTTTATTTTATATCCTGATATATCCCCAAAGTTCTTTATTAAATTTAACAAGGTCGGAATTGATTTTTTTAAAATTCGACATAAACAAAATTATGTCATCGGCATACAGGGAGATTTTATGTTCTGTTGGTCCTACTTTAATTCCATATATTTGTGGATGTAAACGTACTGCCATCGCTAAAGGTTCAATTGCCATAATAAACAGTAAAGGTGAAAGTGGACAGCCTTGTCGAGATCCTCTATTGATTTTTATTGATTTTGAGATATTGCTGTTTGTTAGGATTTCTGCTGTAGCATTATTGTATATTATCTGGACCCATTTTATTAAATTATTTCCAAGTCCAAACCTTTGTAGGACTTCCATACCTGCCAACTACTCTGGTTTTTCCGTAATGGTTCCGGTTTTCAAGACCCCATTCCGGGTTACGGCTTTATTAATCAAAATTACGGTTTTTCACTAAAAATTCAGTCAAAAATTTTAAATCGTAAAAAAAAAAACACGAAAGCAATACCAAACACGGGATCGCTAGGAATCGTATCTAAATTTAGAACATCGTAGCGTCAGTAGCGTTTCTTTTCATGGTTCGCTGCTACGCTTTACCTGAAGTGTTTGCTAAGCTAACGCTATCGCTATCGCTATTGAGGGTATTGAGGTTTCTATTCTCGCGCGAAATCCCGGAGAGGCGTGCGTACATGGCGAGATGTAAACACGATGTAAACTGCTGCAGACGTTTGCACGACTGCACTTCAGCCCTGGCAAATGGACCATGGATTAGACATCTAAAGGGAGAATACATTTTATATAATGCCTAAGATTCTGAAGAACATGTGCTGTGTAATTGCAAGCCTTGTCATGCTTGGTATATCATGTAAACACATAAAATATCAGAGCAATTTGGCGTCTTTTACGCACGTGCCTGTGCCTGCTGATATTTCTAGTCTTCTAGTTACCTCCGCCAAGGAGGTTATGTGATCATCAGCGTTGGTTTGTCTGTTTGTTTGTTAGCAAGATAACTCAAAAAGTTATGGACGGATTTTCATTAAATTTTCACAGATTGTCAGAAATGGGGTATCCTACAGATGATTAGATTTTGGTGGTGATCCGGATCACCGTCTGGATCCAGGAATTTTTTAAAAGATTCTTTTTTTTTTTAATTTAACATTGCGAGATAGGGCCATTTTCAATATTTTATTTATGATGTTAAACACTGTATGGGGGGAACAGTGGCGCTTGGCGGAGGTCTGCGCTGTCCGAGTGCTTTTCACTGTTGCATTCCAAATAAGAGTATAGGTCGGAATAATAGTATAGGGTGGAAAAAACTGAAAATTTTAATAAGAGTATAGGGCGTAATAATAGTATAGGCTGGAAATTTGTTAAAATTTCAATAAAAGTATAGGTGCACAATAATAGTATAGGGATGCACAATACATACAAAGTTAAATAATGTTCAAAATTATGCCTGAGATATTGAAATATCTACAAAATTAAAAGAAACCACCTTCTGAATTGGTTTTATTTCTTTTGAAAATATTGTATGAACAATTTATCAGAGGAGCATTAATAGCAATTTAAAATTTACCAAATTTAATGGTCAAATTTAAACATTTGAAAAAAAATAATACAACAAATGTACCAGTATATTCATAATATTGCAAATCAGCTTACTAATACTTGCTACCTGCCAAAAATATGAGGATTTAGTTTACAAATATATATATTTACTTTATAATTAAACAATATAGCATATAATGATTTTATTGTTGATTAATAGGGTAGTAGGGTTCACATACTGACATATTATTAAACTTCTTTGTTTCCTTATTGTACTTCTAGTTCAGATACATGTATGTTACCAGTAAATGTTACCAGTGAATGTATCAGTAATGGTAGATGAAGATACATCTTTGCACTAATGCAGTATGTAGTACAAGCATCTGTACTGGCATCTGTTTGAATTGAATGACTTGAACTAGCCACCATAATACAAATGTACACAATTTATGGTCAACTGCATTTTCAGTCAGTATCTGTCTATATACTAGTACAGTACGTTTTCAGATTCCTTGAGCATGAAAACATATGACTAGCAATTGGATTGACAATGATTATTTGTTTGTTTGACAGGGACAGTGCAATAAACATAGACAATTAATCAATGACAATCAATGTGATAGTGATAGGATTAGTGGTTCAGTAGTAAAAGCATTGCCTCCTTGGCGGAGGTAATAAACTGAAGTGTTGCTGTTGTTTCCATCTCCTCCACTGACGGATGCAGATTGGGTAGACAGGTTGCCATGGGTTTTATATGATATGTCAGAATCTTGAAACTTTAGAGTGATCGTATGTTGGTTCGTTACCTCAAATAAGATTCATGACACAAGTATATTCCTCATATGAGCTCTTTACTTGCAAGGAGTGCCATACTTTTAACAGAAAATGCAGCACTGGCCATAAAAAAACAATCAGGAAGTATTTATACATAGTCAGTCACACAAACATCTACTGGATACAATTCACAGTCATAATATGAGTATACGAAACACTGGCCTGGACTGAAAACATGGCCTTGCAGGTGTGCCCCAGACTCCAAGTTAATCATAGTCACAGCATTTCATAGGAAAACAAGATTAATTCTCCCTCACTCCCAGACCCCTTATCATATACATAGTCTGGTCTGGTGAGACACTTTGACTTCTAAGCACATCTTAATGAAGGACACTCAATGGGTCCACTTATTACAGAGAAACAATATAGTATGCTATAAACTCATATATTATATATTATATTATATATAAAATGATAAATGATTGAACATGCATGATAAACAATTTTCTGACATTTCCCTCCTGTTTTATCATTTTTTATCACAGTTTTCATTTAGGGATGTTTTTATTCATCAGAAACATGTAACTTCTCTCGATTTTCTACATGCCCATCCTTTGCATCATATTCCAGTTATACAGGAGATTATTCACAATCTTCACAGTCATCATCAGTTTTTGAAAGAGCTGCATATTGTCCTTTACACTCAAGTTTCAACATAGCAGTTTGCAACAGAAAAGTATGATGAACAATGGCCCGTGTAATCATAGATCTCATACAGGGAATAACACGCATGAAGAGCACACTGAATAAGACCAATATCACAATCAATGGGGTCAACCACTTCAAAAGAATTTGCCACCAAGTTCCACTTTGAAACCAATCCCAGGGGCTCCAACCCTTATCTTCATCTAAAGTGTGTTGTAAGTGTAAAATGTCATTTAAATGGCTAATAATGTGAGAGAGATTCTGATTAAAATCTGGGATGTATGCAGCACTCCTGGCCAATAACATGACTCACTCCTCCTTGTGCAGCTAATGTTAAATCTAAAGCCATCCTGTTTTGCAATGTCATCATCCTTGAGAATTTCTGCTCCTCAGTTAAAGCTGTGAAACCTTGTTCCGTTAATACAGTTAGATTTTCCACTGTCCATGCTAACGCATTTATGTGATATGTAGCCAGGTAACTGCCATACATTGGAAAAAGAGTACTCATTACAATTTTGAAATCACTAATCCTCTGTTTCCCAGACAGCCTACCTATTAGTTGTTGCATATCTGGGGTTGTACTTCTCCGTGCCCTGGTGTGAATTTCAGTTTGATCAGGATGATAATAATGGGAGTATGATGTCTTCATTTTATGTGTGAGATTTGAACTTACGCTAATGTGTGGGATCAAAATAGCCATGTAGCATCTGCCACACCACCCTGGAGGAAGTAATGAGTAAACATTAGACCCTAAACATCCATACCCATCATCATTTGGCCAAAAAACAGGATTATTGCTACAGTTAAAAGTATAATTTTTGCTCTTTAAGGTAAAATTTCCAGTAGCAATATAGGGAAAGTGAAATGCATTTCTACAAACAGAATCATGGTATCTTACTCCACAGGTTGCCGTCTTCACATCATTACACCTTGGTGAAAAACCTAGACTGAAATTATTTTCATTACAAGCTTTATTAAAACAGATTGGTGAAGTAAACAGTGTAGGATACCTTGTAGGATGTACAGTGTAGGATTTACCTTCATCAAGGACTTTTTAGCAGCAAGCAAAGACTTCCCAATTCCAGTAGTGTTGAATATTCTTAACTTAGACCCAGTGTAATCAGTAACAGTGACATTCAATTTATTAAAATACCCTTCAGACAAATTTCTTACCAACCAATGTCTAACACCATTACTTGAATTTAGCAGATTGAGACGTGAGGTCATCGCTATTGTCACTCCAGCTGTCTCCTCTTCGCTCAGCGGCACATCATGGGGATTGCAGTCTTGTGTGAATGGGGTAGCAATGAACACACATAGCAGGAAGTGTTGATTCCCAGTCCTCTCACCGAAACCACCATTGTTTGGTACCACAGGTTGTGCGTATAGTCCACGTATTGTCCATTGTCCATTGTCCATGTCTTGCGGTCCATGTTTTGCGGGCTCCTCGTCCTGGAATCAGAAATGGTCCCCCACCCCACAGTCATGAAAAGTATGGAACACAGAGTCATCAGTACCTTTGGTGCCATGCCTCCACCTGAGAGAGTACCCATCTGGGCCCCTATCTTCACCAGGTTTGAGACGGCTCTGTCCTTAGAAGGACAAAGCCCCCTTTGTAACTGGACTTACTCAGGGAAACAAGTTAGTTCACTTACAGGCACCCGCAGTCTCTTAACGTGTGAAAGGTGAATCCAAGATGGTCGTTCAGCAATACGTATGGCAGTGGGGGTGGGAGTGTCCAGTGTTGTCGGTGGTGGTTCTTTATGAAGACATAGTCTCCAGGTTGCAATGGGTTATCCGCTTTCTTTCTGTGGAGTAGAGAGAGCTCTTGACAGAATCAATGTGCTCTGAGATGTATTTGTTAGACGTGATTAGTGGTGAGAGGTCAGGCAATACATAAGGATGGTATAGGGTTAATCATTAGTTTCATTGTACCATTTTTCTTTTTACAAAACCTGTACTTTGTGGGTGGTAGGCACTATGAAATTTGATCTTACTTCTTACAGCTTGGATTAAGTCTTGAACTGTTTGTGCCATAAAATGAGTTCCATTATCTGCATAAATCAGTTCTGGAACCCCAACAGCGGGAAAAACGTGATTCATGTGCTGCGTTTGCTGAGGATGTGGGGTGAATTTCTGTCCACCTTGTGAGGGTGTCAATCAACACCAAGCAATATCATAGCTTCTCATTCCTCCTTGAGCATTATTTTATAAACAAATGATGCACTTTTGGCATGTTTTTGTTACTTCTTTCAAAATATTAGGACAGTTTTCCCAAAATCCTCATCATTCCCTCCTGTTGGCACATGAATAGTTCATGTGCCACCAGGGCAGCCCATTTGTATAACATGGGTGGCAAAACAATTTTTCCATCAGGCAAGCCACATGTAACAGGAGGGAGGTCCAAATTATTTTAACAGTCTTTTAAAACATCAACATCAACATTATTAAGAAACAGACGGTTCTTAAAAAATCAATAGCAGTATAATGAGCAGCGATATCAGCCAAGCGTTTACTGGTTTTCCTGTGGAGGTGACAAACCCCGCAGGTTCAAGGTAGCGGTATGCAGGCAGCATGCGTTATAAGGATAATAGAGGGCCTGATCTTGCTATTATCCCATAAATAATAAGAAAGTGGTCTGTATTGCTCAGCATGTATTTGAGTTATAATTGCAGCAATGTGTTTATCCTGGGCACTACAGAAAAATAGAGAATGAAATAAAATAAAAGTCCTGTCCTAATTTAGCAAAGCTAACACACATAAGCATCAATAAGCTCTTTAAGTTCAGTCCTCAATTCTAAATTGGAGGCTGGTGTAACGTTTTTTTTTTTTTTCCTCTCTCCTCAAAATGTCATATGCTGTAGCAATTTTTCTTCATTTTCCCTCCTCCTTAGAGAAAATGACACTTCATTTATTTAGATGAAATCTATTTAACTTGAAGAATTTCTTTATTTTATTTTTTTTTTAGAAAAGATAAAATAAGTCATTAGTCTGCATTAGTCTGCATTAATAGAAGAAAACAAAGGTAATCTCAGTTTTTTCTTTCTTCTTTTCTCAGCACTGTAGCTAGGCTGTCAGTTCTGCAAGTATGGGGGTGCAACTATGGGAGGTGCAAGTATGGGGGTTCCCCCTATAGCTCAAAGTGCAATGAGGTGTTATGAAAATAAAGTTGAATTGAATTCATTTATTTATTCATTTATTGATAATTTTTATGCATTATCTATTTTTCTGAGGGTTACTAATTATTTGCTAATTAATTTCTTTGATACCCCCTGCTTTGATACACGAAGACGCACATGCAGCAAAGTTACAGGGTATTTGCTTGATAAAAAGTGTGGGTAGCCCAATTCCTTCAAAAATAAGAGTTCAATAATCATAGCCTTTTTTTTGTGACTTTTCTTGAACTAATTTACAGATTCCATTTAAGAGAAACAAATAACTGTCTGTGCATTTTTGATATGCTTCAGCATTGATGAATAAGATCAGTTTGTCCAGTTGAACACAGATGGGTTGAATTTGAATAAATGAATAAAGATTGTATCACACTCTTTCAGTCAACGGAAAGGTGGACCTTTTGCCTAATTAGAATTTGATTTAAATTTTTACCAGGAATATACAAAATGATTTTTATATATTCCTTGGTAAATTATGGGGTGAATGTAGTTTACCCTGACCCAGCTTGGCCACTGCCGAATCAGGAAAAACACATTCCTCCTTACTGTCACATTTCTGAAATATGATGTTGCTGCACCATTTGTGGTGAGTAATATCAATATAAAATCATATAAACATTACATTTCTAAAGTCGAAGTCATTTGAATCAGTACACCTTATGTTATCTACAATGTCATACAAAGTCATACTTGGCTTCAAAAAATGTTTATCAACAAGGATCCTTTCTCCAAGATCTTTGTCTGATAATCCATAGCCCCTGGCAAATCATATGTGTCACACGTCAGTCCTGCACTGTCATGTTTCAAAGGAAAAAAAAAAGGTCAGTAATGCGTCAAAATTGCTTTTAAAAATATGTAAACAGTTTATCACGTACGCAACATTAATCAAGACCCCACAAAGTTAGATTGAAAAGATAAAAATCCCAAACCTTGTAAAAATACCCATATTTAGACCACTTTTTCCACACAGATCAACCACACACATACAGAGGATTGTTTTTATTTCCACAAGGTCGACGCAGCTCCTTCCATTCTCTCAACTCAACCATGACACAAAACTAGTCAACTCCTTCTGCTCAAGGCCACTATTTTCAGATACCTATAATTTCAAACATTTCTCAGAAGGATAACAATTAGACAATCAATCCTTTTATACCAAAATTACAAACAGTTTAAAAACCTGCTCCCTCCGCCTTCGCAGAAAACTCAGAACTCTCATCCCTTTCCCTCACACTGGAGCCGTTTACAGAAACAAAAACAATCCAAGCTGCAGCTGCCTCTAAGGCTCACACACACAAAAATAAAATAACTGTTTCTCATTGTCTGTTTTAGTGTTATCCGGTTCCGTTGCCACTTAACCCGACCGTCTTTAGATCTTATAGTCTAGTATCAATATGTTATAACATAGAGTAAAGTTATTATTATGATTTTATTTACTTCCTCCTTCTCCCAACCTCTCGGGCTTCTTTTAATAATTTGCTGTATGGACCCTCCTTAGGATCTGTTACAGGATAAGGGGGGGAGCGCTCAGTTTTCTTCTGTCCAGCTGTGACAGAGAATTTTCACTGTTTTGATTCTCACATGGTTTTTTTCTTATCCACTCCTTTCTTACTATTTTTGCATCCTTGGCTGGCTTTTATTCGGGCATCTGCAGCTGCTGCCAAAGATTTGCACATTTAAGTTCCAAATTTGGCTTTCTCTTATTTCCTTTGGTCACTAATTTTGCTGTCGACACTAAGACTGCGCACTCATCCACATCTAATGTGGGTTTGAAGGAATAGTCCTTTTCCCATTTGCTCAGATATTTTTCAGGATCCTTTATCTGTTCTCTATCTTTTAACCGGTCATTGTAATGCGATATTATTGTAATGCAATGTGATATTGGGGTTGCGCTCCGCGGCAAAGCAGAATTTAGAAGCTTCCCCGGCAGAGAGCTCGTTTTTGCGCAGCGCCTATGGCTGGCCGGTGAATTTCTGGCAAATGCGCAGCGCCTATGGCTGGCCGGGGAATTTCTGCCTGTCAGGTTTTGCAGCAAAACCTGTTAGGTTTTGCAGCGTCGCGCAAACACAGGCACACTGGCGGGCCCAGCCCACCAGTGTTTTCCGCGTGCTTTTGTGCCTAAAACGTTGAAGAACGCCTCCTGGCCTTTGGCCTGGCGGAGGTAATTAACATGAACCTACCTTTAAACAGTTCAATTTGCTTTCCCAACTCCTCTTTCTGTTTCATAGAGTATTTCTTCAACTTTAAATCAAAAGCGTCAGACACCGGGTCAGACACTTCAGAAGCCATCGTCTGCTGCTCTGCGCATGGCCCCGGGCACATGGCATGACAACATGTAGACTGTAAATAACCGGCACGTGTATCCCGAACACAGCCGAGATAATACGGAAATAAAGGAAGTGCCTCCGACAGCTTTTTCAGCCAATTACGAGGAGTGATTTAGTGGCTGCGGGCCTGCTGCTTAGTACACACACACTTGAAAAAATATATACATACGTGCCACACTTCAATCGGTAAAGCTTTGAGTAAATCTCGAAAAAATGTCCTTCATGTCAAAGCTGGCGCGGACCCCGAAAATGCACACGCTTTGTGCAACGCAACCTTCTGGTTTGGACAGCCACGCTGGTGTCCTGGTGGCAACGAACGCAGCACCCGGCGGTGATTCTCCGACGACAAGCGAACGCAGCAGCCTGACTGATCTGCCCTCCCTTCTGCTTCGACGCAGAGTTTCCAGGTGAAACTCTCCGGAGAACACCCACGACTGGGACAGCTGCGGAAAATTTCATGGTGCGTTCAGGTCCACGCGTTCTGTTTAGCTAAGCGTATAGGCCCAAATAAGACCGTATAGGGCTGTATTTTTGGGCGAAATAAATACCCGTACATATACGGTTATTTGGAATGCAACAGTATTCATAATACATCACATCTGGCCTATTCAAAGTTCTATGCAGTGTTAAGATAGTCTTTTGAATGCAAATTTAATGAATGAATGAATCTTTATTTTGGATAGATTAAAAGTAAAGATTAAAAAGAAACAGAATAATATAACAAAGGCGAAAAAATCCAACAAGGCCAAATTAAACAATAACTCCTCTGATTATACAGTTCAGCATAAGTTATCTGAAATGGGTGATGGCTGAAGCCGCAGCTTATATTGCCCACCCATATTCCATCCAAGAATTCAAAAAAAAAACAAGAGCGATTACAATTCAGAACAAAGCTAAGACAAAATGTGACAAAAAAAAAAATTACAACACAGTAGTAACAACACAACACAGACTGGATATGACAATCCTTATGTGATTTTACATGTCATCTTGTATATATGTTTGGACTATTTCTTCCTTTAGTTTTTGTTTAAATTGTCCAAGCGTTGTACATGATTTTAATTCAGGTCCAAAATCGTTCCATAATCTGACTCCTTGCACTGAAACACAGTGTTGCTTGGTGGTAGTTCTCACTGAAGGTTTTTGAAATATACATGAGATGACTGTTGTTGTGAAATGGCGCTATATAAATAAAGTTGAATTTAATTGAATTGAAATGTTCCTCTGAAATGATATTGTTTCTCCCTTATTTGGAACAGCTTTTGGATATTTGCGGGCAGTGATAGATTCTTAGCTTTAAACATTATTACTGCAGTTTTAAAGTCAACCAGATCTTTCAGTTGAGAGGTTTTAATTTAAGAAAAAGTGGGTTTGTTGGTTCCCTGTAAACAGCTTTGTTTATTATTCTAATAGCTCTCTTCTGAAGCATAAAGACTGGATATATGTTTGTTTTATATGTATTTCCCCATACTTCAGTACAATATGTCATGTATGGGAGTATTAATGAATGATACAAAGTATATAATGTGGGTTGTTGATTCAGCAAATATTTCGCTCTGTGTAGTATTGCAATTGATTTAGATATTTTACCTTTAATATAATTAATATGTGACTTCTATGTCAAATGCTAATATTTGTTTGACACTGCGGCCCCTGGACCCCGGCTTGCTACTAGGCTTTTCAGGTTTGAAAGTTGAAGAAATATGAGGTTGTTAGCTACATTCTAACTTGATTTAATGCTAATATTTGTTTGGCGTCGGGGGGCTTTGCCCCCCTGAACCCCCCACCAGGACTTTGTCCTGGACCTACCGGGACCTGCGGCCCCTGGACCCTGGCTAGCTACTAGGCTTTTCAGGTTTGAAAGTTGAAGAAATATGAGGTTGTTAGCTACATTTAACTAGATTTAAAGCTAATATTTGTTTGGCAAATATTAGCATTATTATTATTAGCATTAGCATTAGCATTATTAGCATTAGCATCGGCCCCTGGACCCCGGCTAGCTACTAGGCTTTTCAGGTTTGAAAAGTTGGCAGGTATGGACTTCAAAAAGATAGGGCCATTCGACCCTATCAAAGGCCTTTTCGGCATCCAATGATAGGAGAGCTGTATCCGGTGCTTCTTTATTGGAATAAATAATATTAAATAGTCTTCTTACATTATGGAAGCCTTGTCTTCCCATTATAAAGCCATTCTGATCTCGGTTAATAATATTTGGTAATATTTCTTGTAGTCGTTTTGCTAAAATTTTACAGATTATTTTAAGATCAGCATTTAATAGGCTTATTGGTCTCATGTTTTCACATTTATTAGGGGTTTACCTGGTTTTGGCAACAATATAATTAAGGCATAATTCATGTATGGTGGTAAATTACCATTTTGAAATGCTTCTACTGTAGCGGTTTGATTAAACCCCCCACAACACACAAACAGAACACAGAGACAGTCAGCTCGCACTCCTGGGGTTTGTTCCGCTGCATGCTGAGTTTACAGCCTTGAAGTTAAAGTGTTCATGCATTTTGCCCTTACTGTGACCTAGAGACTCAGATCAATATGTAGATGTGCTGGTTAGCCTCTTTGTCTGACACTTGGAGCGAGGTCTAGCTAATCTGCCCATTGTGATGTATGTCTTACAAATGCAAATACCTCCTGCCTGTTCTGTTGTCCCTTTGATCATTCTAAACTGTGGGGTACGTCTCTTTGATGTATTGTTGTGATCAAGTATTTAAGGTGCAACTCTGTAACGCAATCTCTCTCTCTCAATCTGACTTCAACCCTGCTGCAGGACACAGATTTTGTGTCCCCTCTTCACTGAGAGCCTGAGGAATTCGGCTTCAGCCTGCTCACGCTATGGCTGGAGCCGAGTTCCCGTGACAGCGGTATGATTAATAAAACCTGCTTAAAACCACAGCATCACTGCTTATTTTTCCATGCCGCCTCACTACAACCATTTCCCAAAGTGGTTTTATTAATTCTTAAATTTTTTTTATAGAGGTCAACTGGAAGACCATCTGGTCCTGCTCTTTTTCCTGATTTCATGTTATCAATGGCTTGCCCAACTTCTTCTTGACTAATTTTAGACTCCAATATCTCCCTGTTTTCATTTGGAATACATGGTATAGATAATCCACCCAAAAACCCATTTAGTTTTGTTAAGTCAGTTTCATTTTTTGTATCATATAGTTTTTCATAATAATCTCTAAAGACACTATTAATTTCTAAAGGATCTATAACTACCTGTCTTTCGTCGGCCTCTGTCGGTCTATGATGACCATGGAAGAGAGTCCTAAATGTCTACTCTGCTGGAACAGCACCGCCTGTGGCTGAACAGGCCGATGCGCGAATGGCAGTCCCTGTCACACAGGTCGCACTTGTGGGTGGTCTCCGTGCTGCTGGGTCTGTGGCGGTTCTTCCAGCGGGTCCTTTTCATTTAACATCTTTAAAAAGTCTTCAGCTGATCCAAAATGCTGCAGCAAGAGTTTTAACAGGTACTAGAAAGAGAGATCATATCTCTCCGGTTCTGGCCTCACTTCATTGGCTTCCCATAGAGTTTAGAATTAAGTTTAAAATCCTTCTTCTTACTTACAAAGCTCTAAACAATCAGGCTCCTTTTTATTTAAAAGATCTGATACTACCGTATTATCCTAACAGAGCACTACGCTCCCAAAATGCAGGATTACTTGTAATACCTAGAATCTTTTTTTTTTTTCTCTCCCGGCGCCACACGAGTCGGCTGCCCTTTGCAACAGCGGCTCTATTCCGAGTCTTTTTCCCTTCCTCTCTCTTTTTGAGCTGTCTTTTTTTCACTCCACTTATATCACGGACACACAGATCGTCCCAAATGTCTCCTGAGCCGGTGGACGGAGCCACTGTTTATAGCAGGATACGATACAGCAGAGAAGAGCTGCTAGCATTCAACCGCCACCCGGTCCCATTGGAAAAACTCGACATACCGAGAGAACTGAGGCAAAAACGCCGCGGCTGCCGGGCTGGAGTAAGGCGGAGGACAAAAAATATAAGGTACAGACCCTCCCTTCCATCTATTGTCATGGGAAATGTACAGTCGTTTGCTGGGAAAGGTAGATGAGCTAGCGGCTATCTGCCGTTACGATAGCACATATCAGGAGTGCTCTCTCCTTTTGTTTTCTGAGACGTGGCTAACTGAACTAGCAGCAGATGGTAACATTGAGCTGGAGGGTTTCCACATGATACGGGCAGATCGAACACCAGACAGTGGCAAAGCAAGGGGCGGTGGGGTGATAATGTATGTTAACAACAACTGGTGCAGACCAGGACATATCACTGTTAAACAACGACACTGCAGCAAAGACATTGAGTTGCTAGCTGTTAGCATGCGGCCTACATATCTCCCGAGAGAACACTCACACGTGATCTGCATTGTTGTTTATGCAAATCCGATGGCGAATGCTGGGACAGCGCGTGACGTCATCCATTCAGTAACCAGCAGGCTGCAGACAGAACACCCAGATGCTCTTCACCTCATCTCAGGCGATTTCAACCATGTTTCACTGTCTCCCATTCTACCCATGTTCACCCAGTATGTCACATGCCACACTAGAGACAATAAAACACTGGACTTATTCTACGCAAACACTAAGGAGGCGTACACCTCATCACCACTCCCCCCACTCGGGAGATCGGATCACAACTTGGTTCATCTCCGGCCGGTGTACAAACCCCTAGTGCACAGACAACCTCCGTCCATGCGCACAGTGGAGTTATGGTCTGAGGAGACAATGGACACTCTAAAGGGCTGTTTTGAAGCCACCACCTGGAAGCAGCTCTGCGATCCACATGGTGAGGACATCGATGGCCTCACTCACACCTTCACGGACTACCTCAGCTTCTGTGTGGACAAATCCGTTCCCACCAAGACCATACGGTGTTGCTCAAACAACAAACCCTGGATCAACCCTGAGATAAAAACACTTCTGAGAGAGAAGAAGAGGATCTTCAGGTCGGGGAATAGGGAGATGCTGAAGTCCGTACAGAGGGAGCTGAGGAGAAAGATCAGAGAAGGCAAGGACAGCTTCAGGAAGAAGATGGAGGACAAGCTGCAACAGAGCGACATCAGCGGGGTCTGGAGAAACCTCAAAACCATCTCGGGGCTCCAGAATACCTCCCCCCAGGCCACGGGGGGCAGGGAGTGGGCGAACAACCTGAATCTGTTTTTCAATAGGTTTGACCAACCGCCCTCCCCCCTGACTGCACAACAACCACTGCTGCCTCTAAGAAATCAAGTCCTGCTGCCCACTCCCCACTCCACCAACACCCCCCCACTCCCAACACACAGCCCCCCATCCTGACCCTGACCAGGACCCAGGTGAGGACGGAGCTGAGGAAGATCAAGGCGAGGAAGGTGTCGGGACCGGACGGCATCAGCGCAAAGCTCCTCAAGTCCTGTGCAGACCAGCTGTGTGGGATTGTGACGTACATCTTCAACCTGAGCCTGAAGCTGGGGAGGGTAGCACAGCTGTGGAAAACATCTTGTGTGGTACCTGTACCAAAAACTTCCCACCCCAAAGACCTGAACAGCTACAGACCGGTGGCCTTGACGTCCCACTTGATGAAGACCCTGGAGAGACTGCTCCTTGCTCACCTCCGCCCCCTTGTGGAACCAGCGATGGATCCACTCCAGTTCGCCTACCAGCATGGCATTGGGGTGGAGGATGCGGTGATCTTTCTCCTTCACCGTTCTCTGTCCACCTGGAGAAGCCCGGGAATATGGTGAGGATCATGTTCTTTGACTTCTCCAGTGCTTTCAACACCATCCAACCGATGATCCTGAAGGACAAGCTGCTGCGCGCAGGGGTGGACAAGCACCTGTCATCATGGATCATGGACTACCTCACGAACCGGCCTCAGTTTGTGAGAACCCGGGACTGTGTGTCCGACACGATCATCGGTAGCACGGGGGCCCCCCAGGGAACGGTGCTGGCTCCCTTCCTGTTCACTCTTTATACTGCGGACTTCTCACACAACACAACACACTGCCATCTACAGAAGTTCTCTGATGACTCTGCGATCGTTGGCCTCATCTCCAATGGAGATGAAGCTGAGTACAGAGGGCTTATCCAGGACTTCGTGGACTGGTGCCATCGGAACTGCCTCCAGATCAACGCGAGGAAAACTAAGGAGCTGGTGGTGGACTGCCGCAGGCATGGGCAACCCCTCACAGCACCAGTAAATATACAGGGAACAGACATGAGATGGTGACATCCTATAAGTACCTGGGTGTTCTTCTGAACAATAAACTAGACTGGTCACACAATACTGACGCACTCTACAAGAAGGGACAGCGCAGGCTGTTCCTGCTGAGGAGACTCAGGTCTTTTGGTGTACAAGGGGCACTGCTGAAGACATTCTATGACACGGTGGTGGCATCAGCCATCACTTTTGGAGTGGTCTGCTGGGGCAGTGGCATTACAGCAGCCGATAGGAAGAGACTGAACAAACTGATCAAGAAAGCTAGCTCTGTCTTGGGGCAGCGCCTTGATCCGGTGGAGGAGATAGGAGAGAGAAGGACGGTGGCTAAACTGTCATCTCTGCTGGAGTCCGAGTTCCACCCTATGCAGGACATACTGAATGCACTGAGGAGCTCATTTAGCAGCAGACTACATCATCCCAGGTGCGCAACCGAGAGGTTTCGCAGGTCCTTCCTACCAACGGCTGTCAGACTGTACAACCTAAGCAGGGTTGCTCGCAGAGATAGCAAAAAGACGTAACAAACTAATAGTTTTTTGAATGCAAAAGATGCAATAGACTTACACAATGGTCCCCTCCGGCATACAACTAGGAAAATACCGGTCGCTATGGAGGGTGAGAATATGTATGGGCACATAATCATACCATGTAGGATAACTAAGTAGACGGTTATGCTGTTTCATCCCATCTAGCAACAATGCTCTGCACTGTGTGTGTTTATATATTTACATATTTATTCCATCTAGCTACAGTGCTCCGCACTGGGTGTGTTCATATTTATATATCTATATATTTATTCCATCTAGCTACAATGCTCCGCACTGTGTGCTTATATATCTACATATTATTCCATCTAGCTACATTGCTCCGCACTGTGTGGGTTTATATATTTACATATTTATTCCACCTAGATGCAATGCTCCGTACTGTGGGTGTTTATATATCTACTTATTTATTCCATCTAGCTACAATGCTCCGCACTGTGTGTTTATATATTCATATATTTATTCCATCCAGTTACAATGCTCTGCACTGTGTGTCTGTGTGTGTGTATATATATATTTTATAGTAATATGTACATATGTATATTAGCTGCTCTTGCTTGCTTGCTTTTTTCCTTGCCTTCTGATTGTTGCTCTGAGTGTTGCTATCCCTGTGCTGTTGCAATCCTGGAATTTCCCCGTTGTGGGACTAATAAAGGCTTATCTTATCTTAATCTCCAAAAGTACAATGGGAGGCAGAGCCTTCAGTTATCAAGCTCCTCTCCTGTGGAACCAGCTGCCAATCTGGATTCGGGAGTCAGACTCGATGTCTGTTTTTAAGAATATGGCTAAAACCTACCTTTTTGACATAGCCTTCAATTAGGGAGGGATCATGCGTTTCTGAACCCTCCCTTAGTTATGCTGCTAATAGGTTTAGTCAGCCGGGGGACCTCCAGTAATGCACTGGGCCTCACTCCTTTCCTCACTCTCAATGAAATATTTTTTTTGCTGGTCATTAACATTTGTTTGTTCTCTCCCATAGATTGAGTCCTCATCGTGCTGTTTGCTCTCTACATGTCTGTTCTTTTCATCTTCTCTATCCCCTCACCCCCCAGCCAGTCACAGCAGATGACTGCCCCTCCCAGATCCTGGTTCTGCTGGAAGTTTCTTCCTGTTAAAAGGGAGTTTTTCCTCTCCATCGTCGCCAAGTGCTTGCTCACAGGGGCCTGATTGCTGGGGTCTTTCTGCAACTGTGGGGGTTCCCCCTACAGTTGATAGTGCTATGAGATGACTGTTGTTGTGAAATGGCGCTATATAAATAAAGTTGAATTGAATTGAATCTGCTGCAGCAGTCAGTCTCTCTTCACCCGCCTTGAGCTGTCTGGTCAGGGTGCCTCTCCATTTGGAGCGGTCCGTTGCAAGGTCCTCCCAGCGCTCTGTGTTGATCTCCAGGGCCTTCATGTCTCTCTTGTCTACCTGTCTATTACTTATAATACTGGTAATTGGTGTTTTAGATTCTAATTGTTTAATCTGCCATGCCAATAATTTTCCTGATTTTTCACTTTGTTCATAAAAAGTTTGCTTCAATCTTAGAAGACTCGAGGCAGCTCTATTCGCTGATTTTTTGTCATATTCAGCTCTCAGAATCAGTAATTTGTTCTCTGTGGGTTACTTCCTGCATACACCTTTTCTTGAAGAATTTTTATTTTACGTTCCAATTGGACTCTCTCCTCTGGAGTCTTCTTAGATTTTGAACCTGTATAACTAATAATATGCCCCCTAATAAAAGCTTTGAAAGCCTCCAACTTTATACATGGTGTGGCACCTGGGGAGAGCCTAATTGTGTACCATCTCAGACAGGAACAAAGAGCAGGGGTTCCCTAGTGAGATAACAGGGAGGTGTTAAGGATGAGTGGGTTGAATGCAGTGTGACGCGAAGGTCATCTTTTGTGTGTGTGAAGATTCTAGAAGAATGCCATGATATTTAAGAGAGGAGCTTCTACTGGAAAGTCGGTCTGTTCTGTGCTCGTGAGATGTAAGTGTGAAATAAATCATTTTGAAATGAACCTGCTTGTGATTTCACACACTCCACACTGGTGACCTAAGACGTATCATGGAACATGAGTCAAGATCCCCGGAGCCGACCTCGACGGGAACCTCCAGCCACGCATGTGCGGTCGCAGTCAAGCTACCGGATTTCTGGCAACACAACCGCGCTCTTGGTTCCACCTCATCGAGGCGCAGTTCGCTCTCCGAGGGATAACGGCAGATAACACCAAATTCCACTATGTGGTCGCAGTGCTCGACGCCCGCACAGCTCAGCACGTAGCGAGTCTGCTCGATCAGCCACCAACCGGCAACAAGTACGAGGCGCTTAAGTCTGCGCTCATCCAGCGCTACACACTCTCGGACGGTGAGAGAGCAGAGAGGCTCCTGACGCGGACCGAGACGAGACGAGTCGGCCATAGACCTCATGGAGAAGATGCTGACGTTAAGGGGCACGGACGATGACCACTTTCTGTTTACCCACCTCTTCCTCCGGAACCTTCCGACGGTAGCAAGAGCGCTTCTGGCCAATTCGCCGCGGCTGGCCACGCGAGACTACCATGCGCTGGCCCAGAAAGCAGACCGGATCATCATCGCCACCAGGGCGACCACAGTCAATGCAGCAGCGGCGGAGCCCAGCGAGACGACCAGAGGAGGTGAGGAGCCACCGACGGTAGCAGCTGCGGGGACCAGGGAGTGCCAGAGAGGCACGCTCTGTTCCTACCACCGCCGCTTCGGGGAGAACGCACGCAGATGTATGCCACCGTGCCAATTCCAGCGCTTGGGAAAACGCCAAGGCCGAGGGTCGGTAGCAGCGGCGACCCTCGGTGAAGAGAACAAGCTGCTCTACCTGACGGACGCACGCTCGGGGAGGCATTTCCTCGTGGACACCGGCGCCCAGAAGAGTTTCATCCAGCCGACCTACGCTGACCGGTTGGCAGGATCTAGCAGCACCGAGATGGCTGCAGCAAATGGATCGGAGATTAAGACTTTTGGTGAGAAGACTCTACTCTTGTCTCTACACGTCCGTACATATGAGTGGACTTTTGTCGTAGCAGCATTGAATTACCATATACTGGGGGCTGATTTTCTGTGTGCACATAGTTTACTGGTTGATGTTGCTAACAGGCGCCTAGTTAATGCACTGTCCTTTGACTCTCTCCCCTGTATAGCTCGAGTGACCCGGCCAACAGCACAAGCCAACGTCACAGCAGCAGGCGGTAAGATCCACACACTGCTCACTCAGTTCCCAGCACTCACAGTCCCGACGTTTTCGGCAGCCATCGCTAAACACGGGGTGGAGCATTTTATCACCACCACCGGGCCGCCCGTTTTTGCACGACCTCGGCGCTTGGACGCAGCTAAACTGGCCATAGCGCGTGAGGAGTTCGCCAACCTGGAAAGGTTGGGCATCATCAGGCGCACAAACAGCCCATGGGCATCCCCGCTACACATGGTCCCTAAAGCTGAGGGTTCGTGGCGACCGTGCGGGGATTTCCGCAGGTTGAACAACGCCACAGTGCACGACCG
Source organism: Pholidichthys leucotaenia (assembly GCA_020510985.1). Taxonomy (NCBI): domain Eukaryota; kingdom Metazoa; phylum Chordata; class Actinopteri; order Cichliformes; family Pholidichthyidae; genus Pholidichthys; species Pholidichthys leucotaenia. The sequence continues at coordinate 44,216,988 of CM035841.1, forward strand.
CTACCCAATTCCCCACATACAGGATTTTTCCGTTCACCTTGCTGGAGCGCGCATTTTTTCCAAAATAGATCTGGTCCGCGGTTACCACCAAGTCCCAGTGCGCGCTGAGGACATACCCAAAACAGCGGTAATAACTCTGTTCGGTTTATTCGAGTTCCTGCGCATGCTATTCGGGTTAAAAGGAGCGGCACAGATGTTCCAGCGCATGATGGATGCAGTGCTGCGCGATCTCTCGTTCGTGTTCGTCTACCTGGACGATATCCTAGTAGCCAGCGCGTCCGAAGACGAACTCGAAACCCACCTCACGACGGTTTTCCGGAGATTGAAAGAGCATGGGTTAATAATCAGCCCAGCGAAATGTCAGTTCGGAGTGACGGAGATTGAATTTTTGGGGCACCGCGTCTCTCCCGAAGGAGCGATACCACTGCCTGACAAGGTGCGTGCAGTGGCGGATTTTCCCCGGCAGCAAACTGTCAGGGCGCTACAAGAATTTTTGAGAATGGTGAACTTTTATAACCGTTTCCTTCCCCACACAGCGCAGCTCATGCAACCATTGTACGCTGCGCTCAAAAAACAGAAACCCGCGGATAGGGTCAAATGGACCCCGGAGCGAGAACGGGCGTTCTTGGAAGTCAAAGCAGCCCTGGCAAGCGCCGCATTGCTGGCACATCCAGACCCAACGGCCCGCATAGCGCTCACCACTGACGCTTCAGATGTGGCCATAGGGGCTGTCGTGGAGCAGCGCGTAGCCGGGGCTTGGCAGCCGCTCGCCTTTTTCAGCAGGACTTTGCGCGACAGTGAATGTAAATACAGCGCGTTCGACAGAGAGTTGCTGGCTCTCCACCTGGCCGTTCGCCACTTCCAGTTCTGGCTGGAAGGGCACAGTTTCACCGCGTTCGTTGACCACAAGCCACTAACATTCGTGATGGCCAAGGTTTCAGAACCGTGGTCGGGCCGGCAGCAGAGACAGCTGGCCGCGATCTCAGAGTTTACTACCGATATTCAGCATGTTTTGGGTAAACTGAATGTAGTGGCAGACTGCCTCTCGCTCGCTGTGGTGGCCCCGGTCTGCGTGGGGATAGATTTCGCAGCCATGGCCGCGGAGCAGGTTAGTGACGCGGACGTGCGCGCGCTCCAGTCTGGACCAACAGGGTTAAGGCTGGAGAGCAGGGTGCTGCAAGACGGCATGCCCCCCCTAATCTGCGATGTCTCCACGGGTCACCCGCGTCCCGTGGTCCCAGCCGCGTGGCGCCGCTGCGTGTTTGAGTCGGTTCACTCTTTGGCGCACCCAGGAGTGCGCGCATCAGTCAAAATGGTAGGAGAGAAATTTTTGTGGCCGAGCCTTCACAAACAAGTGAAAGAGTTGGCGGCAGCCTGCGTGGCGTGCCAACGAGCCAAAGTACACAGACACACGAAGTCTCCCTTGGAGCCGTTTCGTATTCCAGCTAAGAGGTTTGACCATGTTCACGGGGACCTCGTGGGCCCCCTCCCGCCATCACAGGGGTGTACGCACCTCCTGACAATGGTGGACCGCACCACGGCGTAGCACAGACACAGGCACGCTGCCGGGCCCTGCCCACCACAGTTTTCCGCACGTTTTTGTGCCTAAAACTTTGAAGAATGCGGAGTTCGTGTTTGTCAGACACGACGCCCACCGCCCTCCACTGCGCCCACCCTTTGATGGACCGTTCAGAGTGCTGGAAACGGGATAAGCATTTTTTGCTAGACTTGGGGGGTAGGAGGGAAAAAATTGGCATAGACAGACTCAAACCCGCTTTCGTTGTGGGGGACGAGCAAGTGCTGTTGGCGAGGGCCCCACGGGGAGCTCCCCAGAGAAACGATTCCCCAGAGCACCCACACGGACAGACAGAAAGGTTTCCCCCCCAAACAAGAGCCCCCCCAAAGGCATGGCAGCGCCGCGGAGGCGGTGAATTCTGGTTACAGCAGATACGGAAGAAGACTGAAGCCCAAGCAGCATGTGGACTGATGTTTAATGGTTCTATCACAACATGTGGACTATTATCCTTTTGTCCTATCTACGATGCTGGGGGGGGGGGGGGGGGTGGCACCTTGGGAGAGCCTAATTGTGTACCATCTCAGACAGGAACAAAGAGCAGGGGTTCCCTAGTGAGATAACAGGGAGGTGTTAAGGATGAGTGGGTTGAATGCAATGTGACGCGAAGGTCATCTTTTGTGTGTGTGAAGATTCTAGAAGAATGCCATGATATTTAAGAGAGGAGCTTCTACTGGAAAGTCAGTCTGTTCTGTGTTTGTGAGATGTGAGTGTGAAATAAATCATTTTGAAATGAACCTGCTTGTGATTTCACACACTCCACAATGTCGTTGTTTGTGTAGTATTAATATCAAAGAACTCTTCTGTTTTTCTATGTACTTAACAAATTCCTCATCCTGAAGCCATTTATGCTGAAAATGCCACCTACCTGAGTCCTTTGTCAAATTCTTATCTACGTATACTAAACAGCAGGGTGCATGATCAGAGATCACAATGTTATCATAGAAACAGTTTTGAATCTTGGACCTTAATTCTGTAGAGATCAAAAAGTAGTCAATACGTGAGAATGTCTTATAGGTATTAGAATAACAAGAATAGGCTCTGACTTGTGGTTTCATTTCTCTCCATATATCTAGCAATCTCAATTCTTTCATAAAATGATTAATGGTCATCCTACATCCATTGTGCGTACAGTCCAGTCCTGTTCATCTATCTATACTGGGATTCAATGTACAATTAAAATCCCCCGCTATTATATGTTGCCATGTAAGTGATGATAAAGTAAGGAATAAATTAACATAGAAGTTTTGATCATCAATATTGGGGCCGTATAAGTTCACCAGATTTATATTTTCTAATAACAAAGATCCTTGGATGATTAGATATCTTCCAAATTTGTCTCCAATTACATTTTCACTTGAAATGGGACTGTTTTGTGTATGAGAGTCATAACTCCCCTAGCTCGGGATGAAAATGATGAGGTGAACACATTACCTTGCCATCTTCTAATTCTTTTTACATCCTCCTCTATTAGATGAGTTTCTTGTAAAAAATACAATTTTTGAATCTGTCTTTTATTTTATTCATAACTTGTTTAAGTTTTTTAAGATTTTGTAGACCTCTGCAATTCCATGAAGTTAAATTAAGATTAACGCTTTGATCTATGATCAATAAGGAGTTTGAGATTACAATGCAATTTGAACATACTCTTACAGAGAAGCACAAACATGGATGATACAACATTCATCCTACAAACTAAACAAAAACAAATTCCCTTTCCCCACATTCGTAGTAATCCCCCCAAAATCAAAATATTCCTTCTCCCGTTATAGCTAGTGACTGTTCCACGCCTGCGAGGATCAGTCAACCCACTCTGTCTTTCTCCTCTCGATCACCCTGACTCTACTACTATTCTTATGACATGACATTAACTCTCTTCTGTAGTTTTTTCAACATAACTTCAAAGTTTTATAGCAATGTTGCACATCATAGCTTTTTTTTTTTTTAAATACAGTCTGTATTTTGTAGACTTATATGTTTCAGATCAATCAGATGTCTGTACATATGCTTAAAAGTTCTACCTTTGTCATGTTCGTGCTTAGCTCCCACCAGTTTCCTTTTGGTTCTTCTTGATGAGCTCCTGCGCCTCTTGAGGGGTCTTGAAGGTGTGGGTTCTCCCCTTATATGTGACCAGCAGTCTTGCCGGATGAATCACTCCGTGACGAATCCCGAGGTTGCGCAGCTCTTTGTGGGCCGGGTCGAACTGCCTCCTTAATTGTTGAATTCCTGTGGCCAAGACTGGGTAGAACCGCACCTGTTGATCCTGGTATTTAATTTCCCCTTTAGCTCGCGCTGCATTGGTGACTGTCATCTTGTCTCTGTAGTTGAGGAACTTCATAATCAGCGTCCTCGGTGGTGTCTTATTATCTCTCGGTGGGCCAATTCGGTGAGGTCTCTCTAAAACAACCGATGACTGCAGATCCACGTTGTTCAGCGCTTCTGGAATCCACTTTTCCAAAAAGGAACATGAGTCCCGTCCCTCCGCTCCCTCCGGGAGGCCCACCAGCCTCAAATTATTCCGTCGCGAGCGGGATTCCAAGTCTAGAACGTTATCTTCCAGACGTTTACATTTTAATTCCAGTGTTTGAAATTTAGTTTGCAGGCTGGTGACATCATCCTCAGCGCTTGAAATTCGGAGCTCCGCCTGCGATACTCGCTCCATACAGTCATTTATTTCTTTCCTCATACCTTCTATCGCTGCTATATTCCCATCAAATTTAGACGAAAACTCTGTTCTCATGGAGTTGATGGCAGCGAGCACTACGCTTGTCCCCTCCCCAGCAGTTCCCGCTCTGCCGCTGGCTCCCTCCTCCGCCATTGTCTCTGGAGTTTTCCCTGCCTCGCCTCGAGCGTGGAAGTCCGTTAGCTTGGGTTGTTTTGTCGAGTTGCTTTTTCCTCCACCTAATTTTCCAACCTTGGTCTTTACCATATCCACGCCAAGACGCTGGGATGGGTTTTTGTTCCAATTGAGAGAGTTTTAGTAAAATTTTTAGTTTTACGAGCAGAACAGTGTGAGACACGTCTTCCTGTGTGGCCGCCATAACCGGAAGTCCCTTTAATTTTAATTCTTAAAATTTGTCATATGTCATTGTCAAGATAGGGTGACATGTCACAAAGTGTCCCATTCCTTTTAGACCATTTCAAGCCCTCACACTACTAATGGCTTCTGCCAAAGTCTACAAGTGCTCAGGGCTTGAGGGCTTAGGGAAGAGATTGAGATTCGGCCTCTGTCCAAATCTGCCTTTTGGGGTGGAGCTTATGCAGACGTTAACAGCAGAAAAACACATTCTTGGGAGTCTGGAATTATTTTGTAAATCACAAAAAACATGTTACAGACATGTTTGCAACAGAAAAAAAACTTGATTTTTGCCTGAGTGTCACTTGAAAGTGTTGGTTTTTTATATTTTGGACTGGAAGTTCTTTTAATTTTCATCTGAAGCCTAATGAAACTTTTAAACCCAGCAAGGTTTCAAACAGGATGGACTAGCCTGTCATTTTCTTTTTTTACTTTAATGATATTGAATATTACTCTAGTTTGTTTTTGACACACAGTTACAACAGCCTTTATGGAGCGGCAGAGCTGCTATTTGGGTTTTTACACTTGAACATCTATTATTTAATTGTGTTGCTACAAACACTTCTGATTAAGCTGTCAAGTTCAAGTTTCCAACTCATGTTGGATGGGTCACTATTTTAGGTCACTATGGATGACCTAAATGGATGGGTCACTATTTTGGGTCACTATTTTAGCTCATGTTGGATGGGTCACTAATGTAGCCTATTCTAACAAGCTATGGGAGCTTGTTAGAATAGGCTACATTATATTAAGGCAGAGACTGACAAAGTGATTTTCACAGGTGTACAGGCCTAAACAGGTGAGGTAAAGCTAGTGATGGCCAAATGAGGCTTTCTGGAGGACTTGAGGCCTTTCATCAAAATGGCTACGGTCACACTGCAGCTTTTAATGCTCAATTCCAATTTTTTTGCACAAATGTGACCCAAATCTGCTTTTTTTAATGACAGTCTGAATGGCACAGATCAGATTTTTTTTCACACCAGACCCAGGCCACTTTCATATGTGGTCCTAATTCCGATATGTATCTGATATTTTCCAAAGCGACCTCAGTCTGAATGGTCATGTTGTATTTCATCCGACTTTTTCTCATTGAAGTTGAGACAGATGCTACAATTATGCTGTGGAAGATGCCACAGGCATGACAGACAGCTGATTTGTGCTCTCTTTTTTTAATCAGTCTTCTTCCCTTTATCACTGGATCATAATTTTCTTGGCTCCCACGGCACAACAACTTCAAAATTGCGGGCGGGGGGTGGGATTTTTGGGCTGAAGCCGTCAGACATTACAGGCGCACAGTAACAGCACATTTAAAAAAAAAAGTGGTCATCTGGCATGTAGAGGAATAAAGCTGGTCATTTATTTTGTGCATAAACATTTCTGAATGTTTTTAACATTTATTTTGCTGCGCCGCAAACGTGAAGAAGTTCTGTCCCCCTCAATCGTTCGGTGCTCATATTTACTTCTGCAAACACAATGCTGTGTCTGACGTTAGGTTTTCTTCTGTGCATGTGGGTCACTTCATAGCTGTAGACCGTTCATACTCCAGTCTGATGGGGGTCGCATTTCAATTATGTGAACGCCCACACAAAAAAATTGGATCTCAGCAAAAAATCGGAATTGAGCATCAAGACCTGCAGTGTGACCGTAGCAAATGGTTCACATAGACAAGGCCTCATGTGGGACTTCATTTTCTCTACTGGGCCATCTAGTGGACAAAATGTATACAACATGCTGATTTTGACAAGGGTATTGTTGGTTTAATGTGTATTTTTTCAGTTTCAATAAATATGCTGTCTTTTAATTTGCTGTCCGGACAGCGCGGTGGCAGAGTGCTCTGGTGGCGGAATGCACTGTGGCAGCACAGCAACTCATCCTTGGCCGGGGGATCCTGGGTTCGATCCCAGCCCCCGACCAACAGTGATCTGTGTGGAGTTTGCATGTTCTCCCCGTGTCTGCGTGGGTTTACTCCGGGATTTCTCCAGTTTCCTCCCACATGTCAAAAACATGAAAGTTAGGTTAATTGGCATCAACTGGGGATTCTAAATTGTCCTTGGGTATGACTGAGAGAGTGAATGGTTGTCTGTCTCTCTGTGTTGGCCCTGCGATGGACTGGCGATCAGTCCAGGGTGTACCCTGCCTCTCACCCATAGATTCTGGGATAGGCTTCAGCCCCCCGCGACCCGAAAAGGATTAAGTGGAAGAAGATGGAATGGAAGTGCTTTCTTTTAAGAAATATCAATGATCGTAAGGCAGAAAAATAATAAAACTGAGGTGACTACCTTATTCTCATGCAGGGCACAATAGCAATAGTGCCTCAGCATAATGATGCGTAATAACGATCCATGCTCTTTGAAACACAAGAGACACTTCACCTTGCAAATAAAAAGAAATTAAAAGAGTGACACAGCTGGGATTCGAACCCAGGTCTCCCACTTGCAAAACAGATGTATTACCACTAAGCCATCGCCTCAGTTACAGTAAATAGCCACTATTTGTCAAAAATACATCAATCGGAGAAACGAGTTCAAACTGTTCCCAACGGGAGAAGTCCGTGTTTTCGGTGCTGTCTCCATCTGAAAATTGGCTGTGACAAATCCCTTACACAGTCAAAACATGACAAAACAAAACGTGAGGGATGGGGATTTCCATTGGGTGCGTGCAAAAATCATGAACGGCTTCCTGATCCAGTCACGTGGTCCGACGTCAACACATACGTCACGATGCATGCCTCGCCAGATATTTCCTGGATAAGATCGGAGCACCGGTGCCTGCCTTCCCATCACTAGGTAAAACATGACCTAGAGCCCTGAACAGCAGCTGTCAGGAAATTCCACATACGTGTTATCGTCTTTTGTAGAAGCAAGTCCTGCAGAGCAAGAGGACACAGAGAGCCCCCTGCAGAGCGAGAAGGGGAGCAGGGTCCTTTGTTCTTTTAAGAAAGTCAGTGCACTTGGTTCCGGTATAACGAACTCTGTTAATAATGTGCCAGACCTGTTTCACTGCTTTCTGTCTGTGATGTATTCAGCTGAAACCGTTTGTGTATTGCAACTGCTTCTCACATATAAGCCTGCTTGCTGAAGCTAGCCTTCAGTACTGACCTCCTGCAACCTGAGGTTCGTACTCCTTGTATATAACTTATACAAGTAAAGCTCTTAAAAGAATATTCGTGTGTCTCGAATCTTTATTGAGGTAACGAACTAATATACGATCACATTCTGAGTGTTTTCAGAGATTCCTGACAGCAGCTAAGCCAACAGGAAGCTGAGCTGGTGGACATGAGGGAAATAATCACGATTAGTTGACTAATCGAAAAAATAGTTGTTAGAGTAGTGGACTACCAAAATAATCTTTAGTTGCAGCCCTAGAGGACAAAAGGTGTTAGACAATGAGGAGACATTATGAGGTTTAAATGCTGGTGTGCCTCTGTTCAGGGAGCTCCTCTCCATGACTTTGTGTTATGAGATTCTGTGGACCGTTTGAATAAAGAGATGCTGACTTAAACAACGTCATCATTTTGAACATGTGGTTTGTTTTCCACTCATATGAATATTGAAAATTTTAAAGTTTTAACTTTTTAAAATTGAATTATACTCACAGTATTCTAATTTTTTTAAGGTGCATTAATATAGAAACTGTAGCAGTTGAAGGAAAAAAGGAAGCATAATTGAAAGTGTCTCTTATACCTGCCAGATGGATCATAATGAAGAATGTTTCTCTTCTCTGATTGTTGCAGGAACAGGTTGGTGAGAAAGTTTGGCTGGTCGGTGTCAGTGGTTCGGCTTCTGTTCTGCTCCTCATGGATGAATAGCTGATGTAGCTCTGTGGAGACCTGCCATTGATGGTCTGTGCTGAGTGCTAGAGAATAAAGAACCACATAGAAGTCCACATTCTGAGTCTGAGGACTTTTATTGGGCTTTCAGGCTAACTGAACTAGCCTCATCCTAGCTCTGACTGTCAGCAGCCACATCACAACATCTGAAGGGAGTAAACAAACCATAAAGATGTTTTCAGGTCGGAGTCTGAGAGATTTGGCCAGAGAGCGACAAGCTGCTGAAGAAATAATAACAGAGGTTGAACTAATCACCAACCAGTACGAGGAAGAGATCGATCGTCAGAGCAGACTACTGAGTATGCGCTGCTGCTCCCAGATAAAAATCCACAGAACAGGTATGTGGGACTATAATGGTCTGAATGAGGCTTTAGAAAACTCTCGATCTGTTTTCAATCATGGTTGTGTCTTAAATGTGCAAATTTGTATTTTTATTTTTTTTTTTTCAATTTTTTGTTTTTAAATCTTGTCATTTTTCCTCCAGATTTCCCACAGCAATCTGAATGTAAAGAGGAGGAAGTTCTAACTGAACAGCAGCTCTGGAACCAGGAGAGGAACTCTGTTCTGGGCCAGGAGGAACCAGAAGCTCCACAGGTTAAAGAGGAACAGGAGGAACTGTGCATCAGTCAGGAGGGAGAACAGCTGGTAATGAAGCTGGAGGCCGATCCCTTCATGGGGACTCTTATTTCTGAGGAAAAGCAGCAGAGTGAAGCAGAATCAAACAGTGAGCAGCTCTTCTCTCACAACTCTGCTGGAACTGAGATCCAAGATGAGAAAGGAAGCCGGCATGTAGACTCAGGATCCACTAAAGAAGAAGAAGAACCCAAACCAAAGAAGAGACGACTGAAAACAGGAAGTGACAGTAACAGTGATGATGACTCTCTGAGCTCAGAGACTCTCTGTGAGAATGAAACAGGTAAAAAGTTAGAAAATTTTCAGGTTGAGTCTTTGAGAAACTGTCCTAAAATAAAATAATAAGATTAAAGTAATATTTACAGTAACTACATGAATCTGACCTACTTGTACTGGTCTAGTTTGTGTTTGACTTTGACTGATCTAACCCAGTGGAAAAATAATTTAATCTCTTTGACTATACAGTTATAGTTTGCTCTTCAAATGAGTTGTTCTTTTGGTTCAGTTTACCAGGTGGAGGAATTGTCTGCTCTAGCCAGTTAGCCATTAGCCCCTGCTAGCAACTCCAATAGGAAACAATGCAGTATGTGGTTACGTGTATATAAAAACACCATAGTGACATGTTCAGAACTAGAAGTTACAGTGCTGTGTGTACGACCGACTAGAAGAGATGTATAAAACAGAATTACTAATAAGTAGTACATTTTATACTACTGTTGATTTTCTGGACATAGGCTCACTATCACGTCACAACTGGTGACAAATCAGAAATGTTCACTGGACAAGACTTAGGGAGATCATGGTGGACTCTAACAAAGCAACATGGCTGTTTTTTTTGGAATATTTTTGTTGATAGTGACTCCAGATAGACAAATTCATTTTTAGAAACACTGCAACATTAAAGTTTTCATCCTGTGTCCCCTTTTAGACCTCAGGGAACCATGTTAGCATGTGGAAAAATAATTTTGTCCCCTCTAAATAACTAGTTTATTTTGAAACAGATTCATCACTGCTGTAATTATCACATGCAAGGATAAGAACTATTGGTTACCAGGTGATGACTTTTTGTCCAGTCAGTGTTTTTGTTCTTTCATGCTTTTCTATTACTAGCATTTTTTTTTTTTTTTTTGTTACTTATTTGTACCCGTAGGTAGATTTGGTTTGCAGTCTGGTGACAAGCCACCGGCTGCTGGTCGCTGTGTGCGCGAGCGCCCTAAACCTACATGTTTTTGGTATGCGGGAGGAAACCGGAGAAATCCCGGGGTAAACCCACACAACACGGGGAGAACATGCAAACTCCACACAGCTCACTGTTGGTCGGGGGCTGGGATCAAACCCACGATCTCATGATCCCCGCGATCCCCCGGCCGAGGGTAAACTGTGCTGCCACAGTGCTAAACCACTGCGCCACCGTGCAGCCCCAGAATTCACATTTTCTGTGTCTCTTTGTCCCTCCAGATGCTCCACAGCTACATGACTATAAGGAGGAGGAGGTTCTCACTGTCCAGCACTTCTGTAACCAGGAGAGGAACTCCAGTCTGGACCAGGAGGAACAAGATGCTACACAGGTTAAAGAGGAAGAAGAAGAACTGTGTAGCAGTCAGGAGGAAAAAGACTTTGGACTTAAACAAGAGTCTGATACCTTCATGGTGACTCCTACTGATGAGGACAATGACAAGAGTGAAACTGAACCAAACAGTGAGCAGCTCCTCTCTCACAACTCTCCTGACACGGAGAGTCAAGACCAGGAATCACTTAAGAATGTAAACCCAGGATCAAGTCAACATGAAGAGCCAAAGCCAAAGAAGAGAGTTCACAGAAACAGAAGTGACCGTAACAGTGTAGACAACTCCATGTCAGAGAATCAGTGTGATACTGACACAGGTGAAAAGTCTGTAAAATGTTCTGATAATGACAAAGACTGTAAAAATGAGTCCAAGAAGAAGAAACATCACAAAATTAAGTCACATGTTTGCAACACGTGTGGGAAAAGATTCAGTCAGAAGAGAGATTTATCAGTTCATGAGAGAATTCACACAGGTGAGAAGCCTTTTTCTTGTGAAACTTGTGGGCAGAGTTTTAATCGACTTGATCATTTGAAAACTCACATGAGAATTCACACAGAAGAGAAGCCATTTTCTGGTGAAACTTGTGGGCAGAGATTTAATGAACGTGGTAATTTGAAAACTCACATGAGAATTCACACAGGTGAGAAGCTATTTTCTTGTGAAACTTGTGGGCAGAGATTTAATGCACGTTGTAATTTGAAAACTCACATGAGAATTCACACAGGTGAGAAGCCATTTTCTTGTGAAACATGTGGGCAGAGTTTTAATCGACTTGATAGTTTGAAAACTCATATGAGAATTCACACAGGTGAGAAGCCATTTTCTTGTGAAACTTGTGGGCAGAGATTTAATCAACGTGCTCATTTGAAAACTCACATGAGAATTCACACAGGTGAAAAGCCATTTTCTTGTGAATCATGTGGGCAGAGTTTTAATCGACTTGATAGTTTGAAAACTCACATGACGATTCACACAGGTGAGAAGCCATTTTCTTGTGAAACATGTGGGCAGAGTTTTAATCGACTTGATAATTTGAAAACTCACATGAGAATTCACACAGGTGAGAAGCCATTTTCTTGCAAAATATGTGGGCAGAGTTTTACTTTTTATAGTAATTTGAAAACTCACATGAAAATTCACACAGGTGAGAAGCCATTTTCTTGTGAAACATGTGGGCAGAGTTTTAATCGATTTGATAGTTTGAAAACTCACATGAGAATTCACACAGGTGAGAAGCCATTTTCTTGTGAAACTTGTGGGCAGAGATTTAATCAAAGTGGTAGTTTGAAAACTCACATGAGAATTCACAGAGGTGAGAAGCCATTTTCTTGTGAAACTTGTGGGCAGAGATTTAATCAACGTGCTAATTTGAAAATTCACATGAGAATTCACACAGGTGAAAAGCCATTTTCTTGTGAATCATGTGGGCAGAGTTTTAATCGACTTGATAGTTTGAAAACTCACATGACGATTCACACAGGTGAGAAGCCATTTTCTTGCAAAATATGTGGGCATAGTTTTACTGTATATAGTAATTTGAAAACTCACATGAGAATTCACACAGGTGAGAAGCCATTGTCTTGTGAAACTTGTGGGCAGAGATTTAATGAACGTGGTAGTTTGAAAACTCACATGAGAATTCACAGAGGTGAGACGCCATTTTCTTGTGAAACATGTGTGCAGAGATTTAAACAACACAGTCATTTGAAACAACACATGAGAATTCACACAGGTGAGAAGCCATTTTCTTGTGAAACTTGTGGGCAGAGATTTAATGCACATTGTAATTTGAAAACTCACATGAGAATTCACACAGGTGAGAAGCCATTTTCTTGTGAAACCTGTGGGCAAAGATTTAATCGATGTAGTGTGTTGAAACGACACATGAGAATTCACACAGGTGAGAAGCCATTTTCTTGTGAAACCTGTGGGCAAAGATTTAATCAATGTAGTGTATTGAAACGACACATGAGAATTCACACAGGTGAGAAGCCATTTTCTTGTGAAACGTGTGGGCAGAGATTTACTCAACAGAGTCATTTGAAACAACACATGAGAATTCACACAGGTGAGAAGAAAATATCAAGACCTCAAAAACGACCTAAGGAGCACGTGGAATCTGCAGGATGCAGATATTATACCTGTGGTGGTGGGAGCAACTGGGATGGTTAAGAAGAACTTGAAAAAATATCTACAAGCAATACCCGGCTGCCCTAGCATCTGTGAAATACAGATCTCAGCAATCAGAGGAACAGTCTCTATCTTAAAGAGAGCCCTTGGATACAAAGCTTTTTAATTTAAAGTGTAATCATAGACCCCTGGCTGGGGCCCATTGCACTTGTAAGGAAATGAGATGCAAATAAATAAAACAGTGAGAAGCCATTTTCTTGTGAAACGTGTGGGCAAAGATTTAATCGATGTAGTGGATTGAAACGACATAAGAATTCACACAATGGAGAGGCTTTAGTCTTCTAAAATATGTGAGAAATGCTTCATTCAGTCATTTGGTTTCTCACATGAGAACTCAGTTTGAGGTGCTGTAGTTCAGTAACGTGTGTAGATCTTTATTTTCAGAATTAAGTCTCTTTTGTGTGAATGAATTGTTCTTTCAATTTCTGAGGTTTTAATGTAAATTTGAATTTTGTAAAATTCTATCAGATGAGTTTCTCTTCTCTGCTCAGACCTCTGTTTAATGTACTTGATGCATGGGCATCATGAGCATTTTTAATGGGGGGGGAGGCATTGTTGTCAGGGTCTGCAGTGTCCTCCCCACCATAAAAACTAAATGCAGTAGATGCCATTTCCTGCATTTGTGTGTTTTAGTAGCTCATTAATACATTGAATACTTTATTTTGGACATGAATAATCCATTGAAATGGTAAACAAAAGTGCATTGTGAACTGATGAACAAAGGAAAAAGACACTGTAATTCCTGAAAGAAAAATACCATGTTATTTTTCCACAGTAGTCTTTTTATCCTTCCATGTCTGGTACACTTGTGAGTTTTGCATTTTTGAATGTGATTCATGTTGCCTTCAGGTTGACCCAGGATCAGTGTGTATGAGATACAAGTCAGCAGAAATACTGTTGAAGCACCTGGTCCAACTTTGTTTAGGCTTGTTTTGTGCGTTTCTGTGTGACTGAGGAGTGTGTGGGTTCTTAGATTAGATTAAAGACATTCTGTTCATCTCCAAGAAGCTCCAAGGACATTCTCTCCCTCTCTTGCATCAACATTTGGAGCTATAAAGGACTGAGAATTGGATGACCTATTTAGGATGACAAGTGAATGGGTCCTGGGGCCATCTCTTGTCATGCTCTTGGCCAAAAGAATAAATCTACTCAACTTTTCATCCTGCCTTGTTTTTTTTTGACTCAGATCGATTTTAATGCAAATTAATCTAACATTTTGGCGAACAGGGACCCAGATAACCCCGTCCTGCTTCCGGCGCCTCCGCCCAATCTCAGCAGGTGCACAGCTGAAAGAAAGAGTCCTCTGGTGCCGAGCCCAAAGGCTCGCTTTTGGCTTCAGTGAGGCATCCAGACCGGGGACGCTGGAGCGGATTGGGTGACGGGTCTACCCTACAGGCGGGACAAGTGTGAGTACATTTATATACTGATTGACACTGGGTTTGAGTCCCAGTGGGGTTAAATACACGTATGTTTATGTATGTGAAACTGAACGTGTGATGCTGCAAAGTCTGAACATTTTCTTTTTGGCGCCACCTTAAAGAGTTTGGTTCGATGAGGTAGAAGTTCGGTGGTTCTGGTTAAAGGCCGTGAAAAATAATATGTATTATATCGCATGAAGTGGACCAGGTATTGTAAACGTGCAGACAAATCAATGTAAGAATCTCTAATAACATCATGGTGAGCATTGATTGGATCAGTGTAAGAGTCTCCAATAGCAATGCAGTGAGCACTGATAGAAGTGAACCGATTTAAGATAAGATAAGATAAGATAAGCCTTTATTAGTCCCACAACGGGGAAATTCCAGGATTGCAACAGCACAGGGATAGCAACACTCAGAGCAACAATCAGAAGGCAAGAAAAAAAAAACAAGCAAGCAAGAGCAGCTAATATACATATGTACATATTACTATAAAATATACACACACAGAGACACACAGTGCAGAGCATTGTAGCTGGATGGAATAAATATATGAATATATATAAACACACAGTGCAGAGCATTGTAGCTAGATGGAATAAATATGTAAATATATAAACACCCACAGTACAGAGCATTGCAGCTAGGTGGAATAAATATGTAAGTATATAAACACACAGTGCGGAGCATTGTAGCTAGATGGAATAAATATGTAAATATATAAACACACACAGTGCAGAGCATTGTTGCTAGATGGGATGAAACAGCATAACCGTCTACTTAGTTATCCTACATGGTATGATTATGTGCCCATACATATTCTCACCCTCCATAGCGACCGGTATTTTCCTAGTTGTATGCCGGAGAGGACCATTAAGGAGGGTTTACCTTTAAAATAGTCCTGGTTTAAAAATTACTATAGTTTTGTTTGTTTGGTTGTTCTGTGTTTTACGGTTTGTCCTGGCAAGAGAAAAGACGAGAGATTCTGTGGAAGGGCAGAAGAAACAGCTGTCATGGAGGTTTGAGACTGGTGGTTTTTTCTCATCATTGTGAAGTGTTAAAGGACAGTTATGTGATCACTATTTCATGGGGTAATGATAAAATTGTGTATAAAGTGGTGAATCAGTGTATGGGAGTTTGCAAGTGATAATTTTGGGGTAAAAATGAATTGTGTTCTTACAGCGGTGGAAGAAAGGTTGACATGAGAACGTGTGGTTGCCAGATTTGTACTTTGAGAGTTTTCCAACTATGGGTTGCCATATCAGCTTGTTTTAAGTGATTTCCAGACTGTTTTACTCACGTGTGTGTGTTAATCTTAAGCTTGCAATTGTGTGCATGAGTGCAGCTTCCCAAGAGTGACCTTGGGATGAGTCAGAGAGTGAGAGAGAGCTGCCTATGTGTGTGTGTGAGTGTTGGCAGCTTGTGCGTTTGAAAACTGCTGCTTTCCAGCTGATCTGAGTGAAGGAGAAAACGAGGGAAAAAAATGGTATTTTTTTGCAAAGCTTGTTTTTATTTCAAGGGAGCTTTGACAGTAATTTCTTTTGTTTGCAACTTTTTGTGGGTTTTTGCTGGGCAATCTAATGTTGCGCTATTGGCAAATATTCTCTTACTTTTGAGTCAATGTTCTCAATTGCCAGAGTTTTTTTTTCTCCTTATTTTGGGTTAAATTGCCTGCTAGCAGGGCAGGGAAGTTTTGGTTTTTCACTTTTTTCTTTTGGGGATGCCTGAGGACAGGTAAACAGCGTTGGGCTATTTTATTCAATTTTTTGAAGTGTCAGTGCAGTTTCTTATTAACTCACAGTTGCATCATCTCTCTGACCGAGGGGCAACAGTGAACTTCACAGGGATAAAGGGCGATGGACTGACGATGAGGCTAAGGCTTGTTGGTAAATTACCCATAGTAAGAGGAACAGACCGGACTAATATATGTATCTCCTCTTCACTGCATGGACTGGTGTTAGGACAGGAGACACTTTGGTCCCTCCTCATCCTCCTCCTCCGTGCTCTTCTGCTGCTAAGCCATGGCCCTGCCCCAGGACTCCAGCAACTAACATCACCCCGCCTCTGCTCGCATCCACCCCTCCTGTCCACAGCGGCTACGCCGGATGCCAAAGAGTTAAGTAAAAGTGTACGCATATCCATCTCTGCAGTCATCATCAATGTGATGAATTATACTGAAGATTATGGAATGATGCTGTCACTAAATAATACTCAATGTTTTAAGATTTAAATACAGCTTATATGAGATGATTCAAAGCACAAACGAGGTAGTGATGAAGATGTTGCTTATACATATGATTTAACTGAGGCTGCTAATGATCAAGCAGATGTTTTAATGCTTCTTTACCATATTATTGTTCTTTTTTAAAATAGAAAAGTCACTCTTAATGAATGACTGTGATTTTAAAACTTTGTCATTTTGCTGTTCATGACAAGACAGCAAAGCTCAAAGAAGGAAAGAGTTCCATTGTTTGGCTCTCTGACTAGATTTGATTCTGTTGGTATTAAAATGATAAATTGGTCGGTTTACTGTCTTGTAAATTTAAATAAATGACAGACTGTGCGAAAGTTGACATTTTAATAGACAGTGTATGAGTAAAAGGAACCATTTTGTTTATTCTCTAAGCGACTGAAAAAATAACTCAACCAAAATTCAAAGTCAAAAATATCATTTATGGTATTTGGTATGGTATTTATGGAGTTTTTGGATCAAATAATGCAAAGAAAAGAAGTTCATGTTACTCCTTAAATACTATAATGCTTAAAATTTTAACGTACAAAGGGAACTCAGAAATCTCAGGTCTTAGTTTCCCATTTAAAGAATTTATATTCTGTGAATTTTTTTTTCCTTTAATGAATAAAATTTTACCAGCATTAGAATAAGCAGTGTTAAAAATTAAAAGGAAAGGTTGAAAGCACAGTTAAACTCCTGTTTGTGTGTTTACTGAAGCAAAGGGGGGGAGGCCCAGAACTTCACCCATTCTGTTTTTCAGGGTGGCACCAACACTGGACCCCTGTGGTGGAGGGGAAAAGAGAGAGGTGTGGGACGGGCTTGCTGCAGCAAGGGGAACATGATGTCATCAATTTGGACATTAGGGCCATTGGCGTAGGGCAGCAGCGGGATGGGGGAGGAGGACCTCACGGGCTGACCACAACATGTGACAAGCAGACCCGAAGGTAAGTAGAACAAATGACACTAACAGTGACATAAGAAGCTCCATTTACCTGACTTTGACTCTAAAAATGCGGTGTTTACCTGAAGTGACATTGCAGGGCCGAGACATTTCAGTACAACTTCATACCTGAGAATGGTATGACAGTATCACATTTCATAAATGTGACGGGAATAAGGAATACTTGTGCTGTATGATTTTGATGTGCTAAGGCACTGTACTCGCGGTGCTTGGCTTTCGACCCAGCTAGGCTCGGCGACTGCAGGCCAGATCGAAATTTAGGAAGAAAAATAATAAAGCACTCCTTGTGCAGAATGAAGTCCCCATCCCAATTAAGCAATATGTCCACTTTTCCATTAACGGAAGTGGAACATGCACTTTCATAAATTCATAATTGTCTGTGGTCAACAGGAAAAGTACATGTAGGCCTGATAGCAGTTGCAGAATTGATTATAATAAATGCTGAATCACACTAAATCTGCACAGACAGCTAGGTTAATTGCTCTAACTGAAATTTGTAAATTAGGTCAAGGGAAAACACTCACAATATGAACACATAGTCAGTACCATCGATAAACTTATAAAACAAAACTTTAATCTAAATTAACCATATGTAAATGTGCCACACACATTAATGGCACAGACTGAATCTCTAAGGAAAACACTTGTCCACAAAAAGCAGCTGCACAAGCAACTCCTTCCCCTAACAAAAACAGTTATCACATGATACACTGTTTCAGCAGGCCTCTGCTACATGGTGTAGCAAAGGGGGGTTTTACAGTTGCAATTAGAAAAAGTATAATTGCAATTAGAAAGAAAAACAAATTAGTAAAGACAGATAATGTACAATTAGCAGTGAATTAACACTGGTCAACACCAAATTTATTGTCTAATTTATTTTTTTTTTTTTGGCTGATTTAGGACAGTTTTGATGTGCTGAATCCAAAGATCACATTGGTTTTGCTCAATCAGGTTAACTTTTTGAATTATGGCCACATGTTTTGTACGTTTTTGTTTACATGTACGGATATTTTCGCTTTAAAATTCTTTGTCTTGAAATTCTCGGAAATTTGGACAATGATGACGTAACGTTCAATTTACATGTACAGCGCTAAGTACAGGTTTTTACTTAGCACCTGATTGAGAGAAACGGCTGTCATGTTCGGATCCAGCAGTCCAAAATTGTCTTAAATCAGCTGAAAAAACACAGACAACTTACAAAAATTTTTTTATAACCCTGTGTAATTAATGCATGGAAAATAGGTGAAAGATTTCACAAATATAGAAGCAGCTTGGTAATGAAGTTACAACATTAACCAGAAAAAGTTGAATTTACATCAATAAATTTGCAAATATTTTAGAAAAATTATGTGAAAAAAATATTTGCAGATGATTGTGGGAAAAGGTCCTAAGATTTTATAAGGCATATAGAGTTTTTGCGTAGGCTCGTAAAATTCACGTGACTCACGGGGGTAAACATAAACACGCCGTAGGTGCCGCCATCTTGGATGGCAAGAGCAGCAGTGGCACTGTGACAACCCAGGCGTAACTTGTACTGTTTAGCGATCAGAATGCGTGAGGAGAACACACAGTCACAGTCTGACATAATAACATCCGATCATCCTCTTCAACAACTGACATTGTGGCCTCTGACACTGTGTCTGCGATGTCTGTGTCACATTCAGTGGAGTCATTGTCAGCAGTCATAACAGCAGACAAGTGTTTTTAATCTTGCTCCCGTGCGCTCCTCTGGTGTGCCGAAATGCCTCAGTTGAACGGAGGTGGCGGGTGTGGGGTAACAGCTGGAGCAATTAGCGGAACAATGACTGCCAGTAATCTGCTCAGCGGGGATGATTTGGGGGCAAATGATGAGATGATATCTTTCAAAGACGAAGGGGAGCAGGAGGAAAAGATATCGGAAAACGTGTCAGCGGAAAGGGATCTGGATGATGTGAAGTCTTTGCTGGTGAACGAGTCGGAAAACAACAGCAGCTCCTCGGACTAGGAGGTGAGTGAAGCGCGCTGCGTGTTTTTTTTTTTTTTTTTTTTTTTTTTTTTTAAAGGCTGTCCACGGCGCACCGCGTTAAAACGTACCTGATTTTATGCACAATAGTTTTCTCCCCTTTCATGTGTGCATTGTCCTTTGTAGCAAGCAGAGAGGCGCCACCAAACCAGACCCGACTCACAAAGTTTTTTTTTTTTGTTACTTATTTGTACCTGTAGGTAGATTTGGTTTGCAGTCTGGTGACAAGCCACCGGCCGCTGCATGCGCGAGCGCCCTAAACCTACATGTTTTTGGTATGCGGGAGGAAACCGGAGAAATCCCGGAGTAAACCCACGCAACACGGGGAGAACATGCAAACTCCACACAGCTCACTGTTGGTCGGGGGCTGGGATCGAGCCCACGGTCTCATGATCCCCGCGATTCCCCGGCCGAGGGTAAACTGTGCTACCATAGTGCTAAACCACTGCGCCACCGTGCAGCCCGTTATGAGAAAGCGAGAGATTACATCAGTGAAGGTAATTATTCAAAAATCCAACTTTTTTTTTTTTTTTTTTTTTGCATTTCACACCGGCCATTTAATTCCCCGCTTATCCCCTTATCAGGGGGAACAACAGGAGTACACCATTTTGCCGAGTTTGTAGGTACACGTGAGCTATGTGGTTTGTTTCATCCTGCTGCTGCTGTTTCTTGCCATCCAATATGGCGGCACACTCTAACGGGCCAGTGCGGCACGCCCCCTGACGTCATATGCAAAAACTCAATATAGGAGAGCAAAAGAACACATAAAGGAAAATGAAAAGCTGCAAGTTTATGGGGAAAGTTCCAAATTTCTAAGGAAAGTCCAATTTATGCTGATACAGTTTACTGTGAGACTCAATTTAAAATTTGCCACAAAGACAAAGCAAATTTTAACTCAAACAAATTTTCACTCAATGATGTAAGAAGAAAACAATGCTTAAGGGAACTTAAAGCAAAAATAATTGGGCCTTCCCTGCATAAACTTATTCTTTTCAAAACCTTTGCATGAATTTCATTGAGTTCAATAAGTGTGAAGGCAAAAATATTGTTTAGTGATTATTGACATACTTACTAAATTGACAAAGGCCTTCCCTTGCTCTAATCCAAGTGCTGCTACGGTACCACTGAAACAGTTAACTGAAATAATATCAAGATTTGAAATAAGTGAAATGATTTACTCAGATAATGGAATACACTTTGTAGATCAAATCATATGACAGTTAGGTAGAGTACTCAACATTTACCTGAAAAAAAAACCAAAACATTTAGTTTACCATCCACAGTCTCTAGGATTAGCATAACGCACAAATAGGATTATGAAAGAAGGCTTAGGAAAATAGTGACAAAGAAAATAGGAAAATAATGAATGGCAAACCCTACATACTCTCACCATCAAAGCCATTTAACTTAGGTGATGAGGAAGGGTTTTTGGTTGATTACACACAAAGAAGGTCAACTAACAGAGATGTTATCCATGCTTCCCTTCCCAGGAGGATGGGAATATTTCCCATGTGACGGAGGAACCATGGAGATGCACCCATTTTTTGGCCAAACCAGGGGATCTGGTCATCAGAAAGGGAAAACTAGACCAATACTCCCTGGCAAGGAAAACACAAAGGTTATCCTGGCAACACCAACAGCCGTGAAAGCCGACTCTCGGGTGCATTTAACGCTTTACCCCACTCGGAACCCTCGGCAAGAGACTGTTTAATACACACTGCAAACTCATTAAAAATCCTCAGCAAGTGACTAACTGTTTATCTATACAAGTGTCAGCTGATGGTGCCCTTGTGGTGTCCAGTAATGGCTTGCATAGTGAATCAACTGTTTATCATGGAGAGACAAAATGCAAGAGAAAGAAGGCTGGCAACCGAAGGGTGCGAATGGTATTGTTGCCTTTTCATCCTCATCATTCTCGTAGTAACACTTTTGTTTTGGTTATTCTTAGTTGTTCCACTGCCTATACACCATAGGACAGGATTCATTACACACACACACACACACACACACACACACACACACACACACACACACACCATGACTGGCTGGAAGTTCCAGGTCATCATGATCATGTTTATGCTGACAATGTCCAATGGAGATATGCTAATTACACAGCTAAATCAGCTAATCGTTCAAATTATGTTTGTTCCTTAATGCCACTATCACCTGGGCAGATATCTGTTACTGCTACAATAATGCAGCTATCACAGGCTGTCTGTTTCTTAAAGGAGGCTATATGCAGAAATAACACAGCAAACATTATTTTGAATCTCACCTGTCACACCACTTGCAACACTTATCGCTCCACTGATCAGAAACACGATAACACTCCTTACTCTCTGAAGGCAAGGTTAATTTCATCAGGGAACTTCTCCTTTTGTCTAAAGGGAAGCAGTGATGTCTCTCTGGGCAGCGTACCACTCTCTAAGTGTGCAACAGTTTACAGTGCATCTCTCCCCTGTACTGCTACATGCTTGACCAACGAAGCTGGCAAATGTTGTCCTGAAGATCCTCTTTGTCATTATGTGGCCATCGGGCGTACTCACACCTGCCCATGAAGTGGACAGGGTTGTGTGCCCCTGTTCTTGCGAATGACCACACCCTCATTATGTTGGCAAGCCAGGTGGGCAGGGTGAAGACAGATGCTTTCTTTCCACAGGATGCCACCTTTGCACCACATGATGCCATCTGGGGCACAGATGTACTGGATCAATTTAAGATAAAAAGCACAGGAGCAAAAGTCCTTCATTCACTGTTTCCTTGGGTTGGAGTAGACTAGAACACCTTATGGATTGAAACACTTAATTATAGGCTACAATCATTTGTACATTTTTCCTTATCTGCTGGGTCGGGCATAAGGGAAGAAATGACAGCTGTGAGGCTTATGATGAAACAAAATGGTTCTTGATCAATTGACTGCTGCCCGTGGGGGTGTGTGTACTATTGTAGGTAATTATTGTTGTATTTTTAATCTCTATCACTGTCACTGATGCATAGAATTGATTAAGTTGGTTATTCTCTTCATGGAGAAGTCTCATCATGAATTTGTTAGTGATTTTTGTAGTGATAATTTTGGTGTTTTCCTGTGTCACTCCTTGTATCCGTAGTATGATGATGAGGCTTGTTCATGTAAACTTAGTGATGTATCATGATGCAGTTGCCGAGAATGATGAGGATCGTAAAGGGGCAGTACCAGCCTGAAGTGTGTGAAGTTTGAAATTTTTTTTTGGGGGGGGAGGGGGGGGTCATATCATTTTCACTGTTGTTCTCATCACATTATGCTTATTATCATATCATTAATTGCTACATTAGGGCAGCACGGTGGTGCAGTGGTTTGCACTGTTGCCTTACAGTTAGAAGGTTCCTGGTTCGAATCCCCAGGCTGGCAGGGGTTGGAACCTTTCTGTGTGGAGTTTGCATGTTCTCCCTGCGCTGCGTGGGTTTACTCCGGGGGCTTCGGTTTCCTCCCACAATCCAAAGACATGCATGTTAGGTTAATTGGCTGTTCTAAATTGTCCCGAGATATCCGTTTCCTATAGGCCTTTAGAATAGAGGGTTAGTACTAGTGAAAGCGCTTTGAGTGGTCTTTGTGACTAGAACAGCGCTATATAAGTGCAGGTTAGTTAGTACATTCTCATTTTACACAGTTTAATTGATTTTTGATAAAATATTTACACTTATCATTACATATATTCACTTTTATTTCTACGCATTTTATCATGGCTTTGAGTTTAAACTACCTCACAAATTATTACCTCACAAATTATTTATTTATTATTATTATTATTATTATTATTATTATTATTAAGCATCAAGGGGGGAATGAAAGAAAAGTTCCATATTATTGTTCCAAAGTAGTCTTTTTTATCCCTCCATGTCTGGTACACTTGTGAGTTTTACATTGTTGAATATGTGATTCATATGGCCTTCAGTTTGCCCCAGGATCAGTGTGTGTGAGATACAGGTCAACAGAAATACTGATGAAGCAACTGGTCTAACTTTGTTTAGGCTTGTTTTGTACGTTCCTGTGTGACTGAGGAGTGTGTGGGTTCTTAGATTAGATTAAAGACATCCTGTTCATCTCCAAGGACGTTCTCTCCCTCTCTTGCATCAACATTTGGAGCTATAAAGGACTGAGAATTGGGTGACCTAGTTAGGATGACGAGTGAATGGGTCCTGGGGCCATCTCTTGTCATGCTCCTGGCCAGAAGAATAAATCTACTCACAACTTTTCATCCTGCCTTGTTTTGTTTGTTTTTTTTGTACTCAGATCGATTTTAATACAAATTAATCTAACAATGCCTTTCATGCGTACATACAGTAAATGTGTGCTTGCATCAGATTTTCTTTTTGATCAACAACTTTTTTTAGATCCAGAAATACTCCCAACTGTAAATGTCTTTTATCTATGGAATTAGTGATTTCTTCTTTGAGTTCTGTTAATGCTAATGACGTAGACCAGTTTGCTCTAAATCCATATTGACTGAGTAGTTTGTGTTGGAAAATGGTAAATGGCATTCACTTATATAGCGCTTTTATTCTCATCTCTTAATGACCAAAGCACTTTACAGATCCTGCTATCCACCCATTCACACACTGATGGCGGCATATGTGGTATAAGTGGTATATAAACTTTTCTAATCCATAACTGAAAAGCTTTTCTAGAATTTTTAACAACTGTGTCAGAAGAGAAATCTGTGAAGTGTTACTTGTCACCAGATTTATAGAATGGAATGACTTTTGCAGTTCTAATTTTATTAGGAAATTGTCCCGTTTGGAATGATAAGTTGAAGATGTGACTTAGTGGTTTGGAAATTCCCTCAATGACCTATTTCACTGTTTTCAAATCTGTGTCATCACAATCGCTTGATGTTTTGTTTCAACATTTATTAGCATCTCTATTTTATTCTTCAGTTTTAATAAAGATTAAACTGTTTTCTTTCTACAAAATCAATGTCATTATTTGTGGATTTTTTTGCCAAATTTCCACCAACACTTAGACAATATTTGTAAAACTTAATGTCACTTTCACTTGTTAATATTGTTATAATTTCAATAAACTGTTGAGGCTAATTAACCTGTCTAGGGAAATTTATGCTAATGCTTTTTAATATACTGTATGTGCCTTTATCATTTTTACTGTTTTTAACACTTTACTGTAATTAAGGTCATCACTGATATCATTTATTAGTTTTCCATTCACTATAGTATTGTCTAAACTGTTAGTAAATACATGAATTAATGTTTCACAGTGAGAGATGATGTGACCGGGTTTGATGATTTTAGGACAGATGCTTAGGCTGAACAAAGTATTGATGACATCATCTGTCAGCTGACAGATGACGTCATATATTTAATATTGACATCATATATTTAATATTGATCAAGTCAATATCAAAATCACCACAGATGGACATTGTTTTATTGGATTTTTGTCCAATGTTTTTCCATCCAGTTCTTAAATGCATCAGCAACAGGTGTGAAGAGTGTTTCGGTCAATGGTGTAAACTGTTTCTCCACTGGTCACAGCCTCCAGACTGCAGCTGCTCCGTCCATGATCCTTGGGTAAAACCACTGTCTGGTTTATGGAGATAGTGAGGTCATGAACGGTTTTCTCTGACCACCAGAGACATGGTCTGTCACTTTGTTATATCTATAGAAATATAGAAATCAGTTAGGCTCAAATATTTTTGAAACAAATATTATTTAATGTTAAAATAATTGGGTAATTTTCTGTGAACTGTTTTGAAACACGTATTTCTTTGTGCCTGCACTACTGTTACATTTTCCATACCGAATGTGTCAGATAAATGATGTTTCCCCTTATTTTAGCCATTGTAGGAAAACAAAAATAACACTGGTTAACACCAAATTTATTGTCTAAGCTTTGATGTGCTGAATCCAAAGATCACATTGGTTTTGCTCAATCGGGTCTGTGGCGTAATCCCCACAACAGCTGGGACAGGCACAGCATTGTGTGTATTAATGTCTCACTACTGTGATGTTAATGTGCCATTCATGCATTGTGTTTCATGCTTCCTGCCCCCACTGTGATCCAACGCCTGATAACAATATGTAGATGTGCCTTGTAACCTCTTTTGTCCTACAGCTCAGGAGCAGAGGCGATGTATGGCCAGCGATCTCCTTATTGTTATGTGCATCTCTCTCTCAATCTCATTCTGACGACTGCTCATCTGCACACTTTGCTGAGAGCCTCCGGGCTCGCTCATGGAGCGAGCTCCGTGATGGCGGTATGATTTAATAAACCTGCTTAAAACCTCACATTGCTGCCTTTATTTTATCATCCGCCTCAGGTCAACCTTTTGAATTACGGCCACATGTTGTTTTCTACGTATTTGTGTACATGTATGGGTATTTTTGCTTTAAATGATGCAAAATTCGTTATGTCTTGAAATTCTCTGAATGTTGAACAATGATGACGTAACATTGAGTTTACATGTACTTACCTTTATGTACAGGTAAGTACATGCACAGTACTAAGTAAGTACAGGTTTTTACTTAGCACCTGATTGAGAGAAACAGATGTCAATCTCGGATTCAGTGGTGCAAAATTGTCTTAAATCAGTTGGGGAAAAAAAAAAAAAGGCATCTTACAAAAAAATTATTTTTGTCCATCCATCCATCCATCTTCTACCGCTTTTCCGGAGGTCCGGGTCGTGGAGGCAGCAGTTCAAGCAGAGAAGCCCAGACTACTCTCTCCCCAGCCACCTGCTCCAGCTCTTCAGAGAGGATACCAAGGCGTTCCCAGACCAGCTGGGTGACATAGTCTCTCCACCAAGTCCTGGGTCTGCCCCGGGGTCTCCTCCCAGTGGGACGTGCCAGAAACACCTCAAGTGGGAGTCATCCAGGAGGAATCCTAATCAGATGCCCGTACCACCTCAACTTACTCCTTTCAATGTGGAGGAGCAGCGGTTCTACTCTGAGCCTCTCCTGGGTGACTGAACTCCTCACCCTATCTCTGAGGGTGAGTCCAGCAATCCTACAGACAAAGCTCATTTCAGTCGCTTGTATCCGCGATCTCGTTCTTTCGGTCATTACCCAAAGCTCGTGACCATAGGTGAGGGTAGGAACGTAGATTGACTGGTAAATCGACAGCTTTACCTTAGAACTCAGCTCCCTCTTCACCACAACAGACCGGTACAACATCAGCATCACTGCAGATGCTGCTCTGATCCGTCAACTTCTCGCTCCATTTTCCCCTACTCGTGAATAAGACCCCAAGTTACTTAAACTCCTCCACTTGGGGCAGGAGCCTGTCCCCAACCCAGAGAGGACAATCCACCTTTTTCCGGCTGAGGACCATGGACTCGGACTTGGAGGTGCTGATTCTCATCCCAGCCGCTTCACACTCAGCGGCAAACCATCCCAGCAAGAACTGTAGGTCATTGCTGGATGAAGGCAACAGGATAACATTATCTGCAAACAACAGAGATGAGATCCTGTGGTCACCAAGCATGACACCCACCATTCCCTGGCTGCGCCTAGAAATCCTGTCCATAAAAATTATGAACAGGATCGGTAGCAAAGGGCAGCCCTGGCAGAGTCCAACTCTCACTGGGAATGAGTCCGACCGAGTTTTGGCAATACAAACCAAACTCTCACAACAGTCGTACAGAGACCGAATAGTTTGTAACAAAAACCCCAATACCCCATACTCCTAAAGCACCCTCCACAAAAAGCCTTGAGGGACGCGGTCCAATGCCTTCTCCAAGTCCACAAAACACATGTAAACTGGTTGGGCAAACTCCCACGAACCCTCAAGAATTCTGGAGAGGGTAAAGAGCTGGTCCGATGTGCCACGGCCAGGATGAAAACCACATTGCTCCTCCTGAATCCGAGGTTCGACCAACGGCCGGACTCTCCTCTCCAGTACCTTGGCATTGACCTTGCCAGGGAAGCTGAGGAGTGTGATCCCTCTGAAGTTGGAGCACACTCTCCGGTCCCCTTTTTTGAAGAGAGGAACCACCACCCCGGTTTGCCATGCCAAAGGCACTGCCCCCGACCTCCACACAGTGTTGCAGAGGCGTGTCAACCAAGACAGGCCTACAACATCCGGGGCCTTGAGGTACTCAGGGTGAATCTCTTCCACCCCCGGGGCCCGGCCACCAAGGAGATTTTTAACCACCTTGGCAACCTCAGCCCCTGTGATAGGTGAGTCATCACCCTCGTCCACAAACCCTGCTTCATCTGTGGAAGGTGTATCAGTGGGATTGAGGAGATCCTCAAAGTATTCCTTCCACCGCCCGACGATATCCCCAGTCGAAGTCAACAGCACCCTATCCGCACCACACACAGTGTGGACAAGGAACTGCTTTCCCCTCCTGAGCTGCCGGACAGTTTGCCAGAATCTCTTCGAGGCCGACCGAAAGTCTTGTTCCATGGCCTCACCGAACTCCTCCCATACCCGGGATTTTCTTCAGCAACCACCCGAGCTGCACTCCGCTTGGCCTGCCGGTATACCTCAGCTGTTTTGGGAGTCCCACAAGCCAACCAAGCCTGATAGGACTTCTTCTTCAGCTTCATGGCCCCCTCACCACTGGTGTCCACCACTTGGTTTGGGGGTTGCCACCACGAGATGCACCGACCACCTTGCTGCCGCAGCTCTGGGCCGCCGCTTCAACAATGGAGGTGGAGAACATGGCCCATTCAGACTCCATGTCTCCAGACTCCCTCGGAATGTGGCTGAAGTTCTTCCGGAGGTGGGAGTTGAAGACCTCCCAGACAAGGGCCTCAGCCAGACATTCCCAGCACACCCTCACTATACGTTTGGGTCTACCAAGTCTGAATGGCATCCTCCCCTGCCATCGGATCCAATTCACCACCAGGCGGTGATCAGTTGACAGCTCTGCACCTCTCTTTACCCGAGTGTCCGAGACATACAGTTGCAGGTCTAAAGACACGATTACAAAATCGATCATCGACGTGCCACCTAGGGTGTCCTGGTGACAGGTGCACATATGGACACCCTTATGCTTGAACATGGTGTTCATTATGGACAAACTGTGGTTAGCACAGAAGTCCAATAACTGAACATCACTTGGGTTCAGATCGGGCAGGCTGTTCCTCCCAATCACCCCCCTCCAGGTTTCACTGTCGTTGCCCACGTGCGCATTGAAGTCCCCCAGTAGGACAATGGAGTCTCCAAGAGGAGCACCCTTCCCTCATGGATCGTCACCTTATCGTGGTGGGGGGTTTGCGTGCCCCAGTGATCCCAGGAGCTATGTTGTCCAGGGCAATTTGCCTCTGATAGGGTCACCCAAGACAAACTAGTCCTGGGTGAAGGGCCAGACTAAGAACGATCCAACAGACTCTCATGATAAAATTCTAGATCAAGGATTCAGTGTACCCTGCCCAGTATGGGGTTACCAGGGCCCCACCCTGGAGCCAGGTCTGGGGGAGGGGCTTGATGGCTAGCGTCTGGTGGCCGGGTTTCCACCCATGGGACCCGGCCGGGCTCAGCCCAAAGGAGTTACATGGGTCCGCCCTCCAGTGGGCTCACCACCTGCAGGAGGGATCATGGGGGTCCGGGGCTATGTGGATTAGGTGGCATCAAAGGCGGAGACCTTGGCAGACTGATCCCAAGCTTTCTAAACTGGCTTTTGGGACGTGGAATGTTACCTTTCTGGTGGGGAAGGAGCCTGAACTGGTGTACGAGGTTGAGAAATACCGGCTAGATATAGTCAGCCTCACCTCAACACACAGCTCCGGTTCTGGAACCAGTCTCCTGGAGAGGGGCTGGAGCTTGGCCTTTACTGGAGTTTCCCCGGGTGAGAGGCGACGAGCAGGGGTGGGTATTCTTGTATCCCCCCACCTTTCTGCCTTTATATTGGAGTTTTTCCCAGTGGACGAAAGGGTTGCTTCCCTGCGCTTTCAGGTTGGGAAACGGGTCCTGACCATCATTTGTGCCTATGCACCAAATGATGGTTCAGAATACCCAACCTTTTTGGAGTCTCTGACTGGGGTGCTGGAGGGTGCTCATTAATTTGTTTCATTTTAAAAATTGAAATTATGAAGGGAAGGCCAGACCAAATAAGTGGGACAACAAACATTCAGATTTTCAAATTATGGATGGATGGTGTTGTGGAAGAAGAAAGCAGACGAAGCAACGAGCTGAATGACACAAGAACTTTATTCTTCTTCCAACATCAAGTACAGGAAATACTCTAACTGGGTCTCTGGGCACCTCCTTTTTAAAACATTTATTTCGGCACCATGAGACCCATGGAGTCAAACACAATACTTTCAGTGCACAAAAAAAGAAATGCGTGGCACATTAACATCATATCCCCCTCTCTTCCTCTTGCAATTCCTGTGTCTCCCGAACTCCCCGGGGGGCAGAAAGTCCCTTCTGATACGTTTGAGACCCTCTAGTGCCACTTCCTCCTTCAGTCCTTTGTTCCATTTCCTCCCCAGCTTGCGACTCTGGGTGGAGAACCCTTCTCACAGTGCCACCACACAGCCCTCCACCCCCAAACACCCAAAAAGGGCACTACCCCCACGCCCCATCCTTTGGACTTTGAGCCATAGCGGCTGTACGGGGGGTTGTCGGTCCAGACGAAACACCCTGCTGGCGATGTGTGCAGGCGGGGACATTAGTCTGAGGAGGGAGAAAAGGTGGGGGGAAACATGTCAGCTTCGGGAGCGCTCGTCTTTACCAAGGGAACACCAACTTGCGGAGCAACCAATGGTGGACATCTGTGCCGGAGAGCTTGGGCCAACACCACCTGCTCATCTTCCAACACAAAAGCGGGCTTCAGCCTGTCGATGCAGATGGTCTCCGTACCCCCCCCCCCCCCCACAAGTCTAACACAAAATGCTTTGCCCCAGTTTCCAGCACCCTGAACGGTCCGTCGTACGGTGGTGCAATATGGTCTGGTGAGCATCATGCCTGGCAACAAACCTTCCGTTCTGTAAGCTTTTCAGGACAAAAGTGTGGGGAAAACAATGGTGGGCCGGGTCCGGCATGTAAACAGCCTCCATACTGTGTAAAAATTCCATGGGCGGATCGGCCCCGGACGTGCGATTTTCTGGTAAAAACTCACCAGAGATCAACAGTGGCTGAGAAAAAATGACTTCTGCCGGGGAGGCTGCCAAATCCTCCTTAGGCACGGCGCGCAACCCTAAAAGAACCCAGGGCAGGCGGTCGACCCAATTTGCATCCGTGAGTGAAGCTCTGAGCGCTTCCTTAAGCAACCTATGAAAACGTTTGCATAATCCATTAGCCTGGGGGTTGTATGTGGTAATGCGGTGGACTTTGACCCCTCAGCTCTGGGCCATCATGGACCAGAGTTCCGAAATGAACTACAGACCCCTGTCGGAATTGATATCTGACGGGGTTCCGAACTGTGCAGCCCAAGCCGACAAAAAAGCATGAGCCACTTCCGGGGATGTGGCGGAAGCCAGCGGAACCACTTCAGGCCAACGTGTGGTGTGGTCCACGATTGTCAAAAGATGCGTGAAACCTTGTGACGGTGGGAGGGGTTCCACTAAACCCACATGGACGTGGTCGAACCTCCTGGCCGAGATTTGAAATTGCTCAAGGGGGGCTTTGATGTGCTTGTGCACTTTGTCACATGATGCACACTACAGCCCACTATTTCATGTCTTTGTGCAAGCGTGGCAAGAAAAATTTCGCCCCCACCAGTTTAACCGAGGCGCGCACACTGGGATGGGAAAGGGAGTGGACTGACTCAAAAATGTGGTGGTGCCAAGAGCTCAGAACCACCAGTCGCGGGCAACCAGTGGTGACGTTACAGAGCAAGAGAGGGCACCCTTCTTGCACCACCCTGCTCTCCAGCTTTACCCCAGTTGGCGTGGACTGGAACGCGCAAATGTCCGCGTACACTGTTTGCTCCACGGCCATGGCAGTGAAATCTATTCCTATGTAGACCGGGGAGACTAACGCACGCGACAGGCAATCGGCCATGATGCTGAGCTTACCGACAACGTGTTGAATGTCAGTCGTGAACTCCGAGATCGCGGTCAAATGCCGTTGCTGCCGGGCCGACCACAGTTCAGAGACCTTGGACATCGCGTACTTAAGCGGTTTATGATCCACAAATGTGGTGAACTTGTGCCCTTCTAGCCAAAACTGGAAATGGCGCGTCGCCAGGTGGAGGGCCACCAATTCTCTGTCAAATGTACTGTATTTGCATTCGTTGTCACACAAAGTACGACTGAAAAATGCAAGCAGCTGCCACAAACCGGAGACGTACTGCTCCACCACTGCCCCTATGGCAACATCAGACGCGTCCTTGGTGAGCGCTAGTCACACTGACAGAGCAGGGTGGGCTAGCAAAGTGGCATTAGCGAGCGCTGTTTTGGCATTTGCGAAAGCCTGGACTTGCTTGGTGATCTAGTCGATGTTTTCCGCAGGCTTCTTTTTGTTAAGCGTGACATACAACGACTGCAGCAGCTGGACTGCCATGGGGAGGAAACGGTTTCAAAAGTTGACCATTCCCAAAAATTCCTGTAGAGCCCTCACTGTCTGCGGATGCAGAAAGTCCAACACGGTGCGCCCTCCAGCGAAATGCGGTGCCCCAAAAAATCAATGACTGGCACACCAAACTGGCAATTTGCAGGGCTGACTATAACCCATGCACTTCCAACCTTTGGAAAACCATTTTGAGATGGGCGAGGTGCTCCTCCTCGGACGCGCTAGCCACCAGAATGTCATCTAAGTAGACAAAAACGAAAGACAGGTCATGGAGCACCACGTCCATCATTCTCTGGAAAGTTTGCGTGGTGCTCTTTAACCACTTGCACTCCGGGCAATTTTCCTAAAAATGCCAAAAAATAACGTGCCCAAAGTAAATCGAAAGCTGTTATTCAACCCTTTGCAGCATCTTCATGGGGTTGGTCTCATTTAAAAGAAAACACTTTGAATTTTTTGGCAAAAAAAACATAATCTCTCTACGTGCTCCGGCCACTGAGTTACAGTCATCTAAACATACTGAACTTGAAGAAAAAAAATTTGGACACTGTTTTTTTGGATACAAATGCTTGTAAATAACACACAGCTGTCCGATCCGGCTGGAAAATGCAACAGAAATGTAGAACCAAGTGTTATCCAGCTGAGATCCAAATTTGGTAACAATACCACAAAAAAGGAATATTTTACACAGCTTTGTTCTCAGGCTGTTCCCAGGCGTTTTGGAACTGTGCCAAATTGTGCCAAATGGCACAGTTTGGAAAAACGTCTGTAACTTTTGAATGATTCAATGTAGAAGCTTCATTTTAGGCTCAAAGGAAAGGTCACACTCAGGGCTGTGTCTGTGTGTGTGTGGGGGGGGGGGTCGCCCCCCCTGCTATCAAGGACAGAGTTCGGCCCTCGCTACATGACAGATTACACTCGTTGCATGTTTCCACAGCAACGCTGTCACAGCGGCTCCCCCCCCCCTCGCTACTGTGTGTGTGTGGGGGGGGTTGTCCCCCCCCCCCCGCTCGCTACAGAGGATGGACTTTAGCCATCGCTACACAACGGATTAGCCTTATGTGGTGATGTAGGACAGCAGTGCAGTCACCGCGGCTCCCCCCCCCCTCGCTGCAGAAGAATAGCGGGGGTGGGGGGGCGTTCACAGCCTGTACACTGCGAGCAACCCCTTG
Organism: Pholidichthys leucotaenia; assembly: GCA_020510985.1. Lineage (NCBI taxonomy): Eukaryota > Metazoa > Chordata > Actinopteri > Cichliformes > Pholidichthyidae > Pholidichthys > Pholidichthys leucotaenia. The sequence goes on from CM035841.1 coordinate 44,250,097, forward strand.
TACCGCGGCGCACGAACTTCAGACTTCGTGAACCGCACAGCTGTAATTTACTGATCGGTCAAAAGTCATTTTGGATTACAATTTTCAGGGATAGAGAATAATTTAGCTTATAACACCTTACCTCTTCACAGCGGAGTCTTGGCGAACTTGTCTTCCTCATTGTCAGACGAACGCGACGCTGGTCCGCTCTGGTTCTGGTCTCGCGACTCGATCAAAACATAATTCCATTATTGCGGTTTTGTGCTTCCATGATTGCGGTTTTTGGCAAACGATTTTTCAAAACAAATAACAGTAGTAATTAAAAAAAGACTGGCGAAGGCGTGTGTGTCACTCAGCCTTCGTCGTCAGCCTCCGTCGGTCTATAATGACCATGGAAGAAATCATAACGTCTACTCTGCTGGAACCAATACAAAATAAGCACCGCCTGTGGCCGAACATGCCGATCCACGAATGGCACTCCCTGTCACACAGGTTGCATTTGTGGATGGTCTCCATGCTGCTGGGTCTGTGGAGCTCTTCCTGTGTCCTTTTTTGATCCGCTCCAGCAGTCAGTCTTCACCCAGCCTTAAAAATAAAACAGCTCACGAACTTCTCTGCTTCAATTGGCTCACTGCATTCAAAGCGTTGGGAGGCGGGTCCTCCTTCCTAGGTTTTCATTCATTGGTTCGTCAAGGTTTCAGAAACCCAATTCAAGGCTCTTATTAGTTGAATGAGAGGTCAATCAGATGAACTAATCTGTTTGCGGCTGTGTTTGCAGATTTTTTTTTCAGTGGCGCTTGGAGGCCACACCACCTACATCACCACCATCATGCGTCATGCGTCCAAGCGCGCACGAGGGCGCATGAGAGCGCCCTCGTGCGCCCTCGTGCGCGCTCTCATGCGCCCTCGTGCGTCTTAGGACGCAGAGACTTGCCCGCCTGCGGAACAACGGAGTGCAAGTGGTTAACCCCAACGGCATGCATAATAACTCGAAAAGGCCAAAAGGTGTCATTGCCGCTGTTTTGGGAATGTCCTCCATGCGCTCCGGGACCTGGTGGTAACTGTGGACCAGATCCACTTTTGAAAAAACACGCGTCCCGGCCAGGTGCACAGAAAAATCCTGGATGTGCGGGATGGGATGCCAATCGTGTTCCGTGGCATTGTTCAAGCATTTGAAATCATCGCACGGTTGCCACGACCTGTCGGCCTTAGGCATCATGTGTAGCGGAGATGCCCACGGGCTGTTGGAGTTCCTGATGATGCCCTGCTGCTCCAAGTTGGCAAACTCCTCGTGCGCGCTGGTCAGTTTAGCCATGTCAAGGCACTGAGGTAACGCAAACAACGGCAGGACTTTTGTGGTTGAAATGTTCGACCCTGTGTTTAGTTACCGAAGCTGAAAAAGTCGGGACCATGAGTGCTGGGAACTGTGCAAGTAAATGCTGGAACTTACCCCCTGGAGCTATAACATTAGCCAGTGTTGTTGATCCTGCTCTCCGAGCTGTGCAGGGCAGGGAGGTAAAAGAGACGGTGTCCACTAAACGTCTGTTGGCATCATCGACTAACAACCCATTAGCACATAAAAAATTTGCGCCTAAAATGAGGGCAGAACATGAAGCTTCCACAAAGTCCAACTGGAAATTGCATCTGTGTAGGCATACCATCAGCGTCCATTCACCAAATGTCCTGATGATAGACCCGTTGGCAGCCGTAAGCTCGGGACTGCTGCCTCCTGCCAACCTGTCTGTTCTAACCGACAGGATAAGGCTCTTCTGGGAGCTGGAGTCCACCAAGAAATGTCTCCCCGAACGTGTGTCTGTGATTAAAAGAAGCTCTTTAATGTCTCCAGCGGTCGCAGCTGCTACTGACTGCTGGCCATGTCGTTTCCTGGCTTCTTGAATTGGCATGGTGGTAGGCAGCGTTGGCGGTGCTGTTCCAGCAGAGTAGACGTTTAGGATTCTCTTCCATGGTCATCATAGACCGACGGAGGCCGACGACAGGCAGCGTTGGGCATTCGAGCCAAAATGGCAATTATAGAGACAGATGGCCCAGTTCCTGTGTCTCTTGACGTCCATCCCTCCTACCACCAACGGCTTCTCGACCTCGCTGGAGTCCCTCGTGGATGCCGGTGCTGTTGCATTAACGCTGTGAGCTCTGGTTTTCTAAAATGGTGCAGTCCCCCTCCTGTGCAAGGGCGCGGGTACTTTATTCTTCTTCCAACATCAAGTACAGGAAATACTCAGACTGGGTCTCTGGGCGCTTCCTGTTTATAACATTTATTTCTGCACCATGAGACCCAGGGAGTCGAACACAATACTTTCAGTGCACAAAGACATGCGTGACACATTAACATCATAACCCCCCTCTCTTCCTCTCATGACTCCTGTGTCTCCCGAATTCCTCAGGGGGCGGATAGTCCTTTCTGATACGTCTGAGATCCCACAGTGCCACTTCATCCTTCAGTCCGTTGTTCCATCTCCTCCCCAGCTTGTGACTCTGGGTGGAGAACCCCCCACACATGCCACCACAGTGTCCAATATAATTAATTCTTTTTTGTTAACAGTTTCAGTTAAACTCAAAATCTCATTTTTACCTAGTTGTTACTAGTTTACCAAGGAAAACCATTTATCACAACTGAAATATCAAGTTTTAAAAAAGAGTTGTATCACAAGTTTGTCTCACAAGTGTCATGTTTTTCTAGTAGAACTTCTGTGTGAGATAGGTACATGTTCATTCTAGAAAAGAAGACTATAACTCTGGACATCTGCAAGTGAAAACCCAAAACCATGATCATTATGGACAGGTAGAATATCGTTGTGGATTTCTGAAATGCTTATTAGAACCTGAACTAAATTATGGATCATCTACACTAAGTTCCAGTCTAGTTTTTTAAAGATCAAATCTCTGGTTTTGGTCTCTGCAGGCTGAGATCCCATCATGCCTCTGGGGTCAGATCAGCAGTGACACCAAGACCACCTTAAATTTGTAAGAGATACCGTAGATCAGATGAACTGATGAGGCCCACTACCATTGCGTCGTCCACAAACTTGATGATGTGGTTGGTGCTCTAGGGTTGTGGGGTCCCTGTGCTCAGCGTGATTGTCTTGGAGGTGTTGCTGCTGACCTGCATCTTCTGTGGCCTTCCTGTGAGAAAGTCCAGCACCCAGTTACAGAGAGAGGTTTTGAGTCCCAAGTGTCTGAGTTTTTGTATTAGGTGCTGGGGGATGATTGTGTCAAAGCTGAGTGCCTCTTTGGGGCAGAATTCAGGGCCAAAACACTGGGCTTCAAGTTTTATTTTTTTTTTTTTTTTTGAGCTAGTCAACCCCGACACAGCTTGAGGGCTCAAAACAAAGCTTGAAAAAAAAATCACATAATATAAAACTTTTCAGGAATTCAGGCGAAGCAAGACAGGAACAAAATACTTGAAGTGTGTAATCACGCAAAATGACATTCAAGTACACCAGACAGAATAAAGGCAGACATGGATTTAAATAAGGCGACAGGTGATCATTGAATACCAATAAGGTGAAGACGTTAATCAAGACTAACAACTGACACATGGGAAGAACAGTGATGACAGATATGGGAAAACAGGATGGGCGGGGCAACACATGGTAGGAAACACATAGAAACATGAAACGAGGATTAAGGGAGACAAGACCAAGACAATCATAATGATAATAATGGCAAACAGACAATCATACAAAGCTAAACTCAAGCCCAAGACCGGAACAATGAACATAACATGACTATGATAATGAATAATACTAATAAACTGAACTACGAGGAAAACCAGCAAAGACATGAATATACAGGGCAGAAATGATGCCCAAGGAAAATAATGATAATGATAAACACAGAAAATAACAAGAATGAACTTAAAGCGTGAACACGGTCCTCTGCCCATGCACAGATCCGAACATAGGCCCCCCTTTAAGGGGTGGAGCCAAGACTCCCCAACGGAACAAAAACAGAAGAATCACCCTACGAGGGTAGGTGGTGGGAGCACAAGGTCAGGCGGGCAAAAATCAAGGCCTTCTTGTCATGAACCTGGGTTTGGTGGTCCCAAACCCAGTTCTGACCCGTGGCTATTTTGGCCTATTTCTCTATTTATTTTCCATCAGGTGCTTCAGGGAGTCCTTTGGGTCCTCCACTCCCTGACAGCTCGGGCATGCCCCCTCCTCCTGTCAGTATCACCAGCTTTTCTGTATTGTTGGTGGTTCACACACATACACACACACACACACACCTCACTCATTTCCATTCACACACTCAGACACTCACTCATGCACACGTTTTCAATTTGTTCAGCCCACATTCCCTCACACCGGCGGCGGTCTCTTCCCTCATTAGTGTTATGATTACATAAATGCTGTGTTAGTGGGAAGAGATTGCCGGAGCATTGTGCTTCATACACGGCAGCGTGTTCTTCCATGTATGCAAGTTGTCACTACCTACGTTTACTTTTAGCCTGACTAAAGCAGTCTTCTCTTGCACTTCGTGACAGTTGTTAGTTAGTTGGTGTAAGCGGCTGTTCCTGCTTTTTCCTCATCCACCGGACTGCACGGACGGCCCCGGATCACTCCAGCACCCTAAGTTTGTGTTTGCCTTTCTCTTTGTGCCTTAGCAGTATTGCGGCTCTAGGCATCCCACCCTTGGGCTGTAGAGCATCCAGGTGATGTTGCTGTATGTCTGGTGGCCTTAAGCTCCATCATTTCAACTCTCTGTTTATTAGCGTGACTGTTTTGCTGGACTTATTATTTTGGGTTTGTTTAATAAAGTGCATGGAATCTACTCCTGCTCGTGGGTTTTCATTCCTCCCTCGGTGCGTTGCGTAATGGCACACAGGGGACCATAACAGAATGCTCCAGCCAGCAAGAAAAAAACCAGCAGAGTAGACGTGTGTTTTTTCTTTTCTTTTTCACCCTCTTTTCCCTTTTTCCCAGGCGCTATGGCGGATCGGACTGAAAAGGAGCTGCGCTCGCTGTGCCTCTTGGAGGAAATTTTTTCATGGACACAGAAGCCCTGTTCCTCCCAGGCCATTCAACAGGCTCAGGACACAGCAATGAGGGTAATGGAGAGAGACAGCCTCTGGAATCATCCCGAGGTGATGGAGATTCTCCAGGACATCTTCACCCAGCCATACGGGGAGTCGGATGAGGAGTTTCCCCGCATATGGTACGTGCCGCTTAGTGAGGGGCTGATTGTGGAGGACGTTCTGATTTCCAAACCATCTGCAACGAGGAAGAAGAGGAAGAACTTCCAGCCTCACCGATGACAGCCCTGTCTCCTCATCCCGAGCTGTGTCCCACTCTGTCCCCGGAAGAGTTGGAGGAACGCAGACTTGCTCTTCAGGCGGAGACTGACCTCATCTTGGAGGCGAAGTCGTGTCTTCTCCCAGAGATGGCCGGGGAATTGGAGGAATTTTCCCCGAGGGAAGGGGAGCTTCAGCCTTAGGAGGAGCGTGCTCTAACCATGGAGTCTCCACACCTCCCTGACCATGAGACTACAGCTGACGTCATCACCTCCCAGGAATTCAGGCAAGTGCTTATTCAGTCTCTTTTACTGTCACCTGAAACTGCCTGCCTGATTCCTGATGAACTGTAAGCTGACGATTGTGTTCTCCCACCTGTCTCTCCTGTTTCTTCTGCACCATTATCTTTACCAGTAGATGAGCCCCAGACGCAGGACAGGTTGTCACCGAGGATAGTAGAGCTCCCGCTGCCTGTCTCCTCTCATCGCCACCTTTCCCAGAGGGCCCACCGCAAGAGTTCTGCTGACCTGCAACCCATCTCATCTACCTCCGTTACCATGGAGATGGTTCCTCCACTGTCCACGAGGGGACCTGAATCCAATTTGGGCACGGAGGGAGACGACTGGCTCCCATCTGCAGCTGTAGACATCAGAGAACGGGAGGACAGCTGCTGGATGATGGAGGAGCCTGTGGGCCTGGAGGAGTCAAGACCAGCTACTGAGGTTGTCGCAGCGGAGGAGGAACCTGAGCCGGGACGCTTCGAAGTCAGGCCAGTGTCGTCGTCGTGATCGACGGAGTCCTGGACAGTGGTGGAGCTCAAGCCCAGGCAAGTGATCTCATTTGTTTCTCTCTCTCTCCTGAATTACAGCAACCTTTTCTGGTTACTGGTGAGGAGAGCTGGATGCAGCCACCCACTGCACCTGGTCTTGCCTTGCTGGGCTCTGCCGCCCCGGCGACCCTGCACCCTTTGTCTCTCTGTCCTGTCTCTGAGCTCTCTCTCAGGATCACTGGAGCGCTTCCAACACCACCTGACGCCGCCAAGGATCTGGGGTTAGCGCCGGGGTTCATGAAGGACCCTACCTCCCTCGCTGGGGAGGTGATAGGATATTTTTAGGTTTCATTGATTATTCTATATGATTTTAATGCTGTATTATTCTATTTTATATTATAATTGTATCTGGCGCATTTAATGAGCCAATGTCTGATACTCTGTGTTTTACCATTGTCTCAGAGCTTGAAAAGAATGTCTGTTTCTCAGTGTAAGATTGGGCAGAGCAAGATTGTAAATAAGGATGAAGGTTTTTGTTTTATCATACCAAGCTGTTCTGATTAGAATGCCCGAAGTTAGGATGACTTAGGATGACCAGGTCATGTAAAGATCATAGCAGAATGTTCAGTGCTGTCCATAGATTAGAAGCAGTCTCTTGGAAAGATGGCTCCAGCCGTCTTTAGGTTTAGAAAAGGTCAGGGACGCCTGCCCAGGGTATAAGAAGCAACATCCTTGAACACATGTTAGGGAGTTGGTGTGAGCACGCTCTGAGGCACGTTATGCTGTGACCGATTGCCTCATTTTTCTGATCAGAAAGAGAATAAATGGCTCAGAGCTTGGAAACCGCCTGTTGATTCAGTCTCAATCAATTCATTTTTGATCTAACAAGAGGCCACTGCAGGAGCAATGAGGTCCCAAATGGGGACCACCGCCAGTGAAGCAGAGCTCCAGCTGGAGTCCACTGCCGGTGCAGCAGAGCTCCAGCCAGAGTCCACCACCTGTGCAGCCACATCCAAGACCGGGACCATCACAGGTGATACGGTCGCCCTGCTCCAAGCCTCAGAAGGCGGGGGGGGGGGGGCTCCTATTCCTCGATGTGGCCACCTACCCCTAAGGTCCCTGGTGGGTCGGCAACCTCTTCGCCTGCTCCTTTGGTCCTGGTTGCTCAACCATGCTGGTCAGCCACCCGAAAGACTTGGCTCTCGGGTCGGGTGGCCCATCGATCCGGGCAGGCCGCCTACTGGGCTTGAGACTCAGGCAGGCCACCCTATCAGTCACCCCTCGCCATGCCTGGGCCCTAGGACACTGGTTGCCCCCCTGAACTTCGGACTCCTTGGGGAGGGGGGGGGGGGGGGGTAGGAGGATCACATTATTATACACTGCTCAAAAAAATAAAGGGAACACTTTGAAAACACATCAGCTTTTAATGGGAACAAATAAGCTGGATATCGAAATTGTGGCAGGTTAGTCCAGCTTACTCAGATTAAAAAGTGTTCCTTTAATACAGTTAATTGTTTTTTTCTTTTCACTATTGTCATGTCAATTTCATTCCAGTCCGCTGATTTTTTGTTCTTAAATTTACTCACAGTCTCGATAATTTCCTTTTCAGTAACTGCACCCAAAAAGATTGTGTTGTAGGGAGCTTGAAATAAGGAAGCGAAGTGATTTTATAAATCAGGTTTATTGTCGGCTTCCAGTCCCTAACATGTCTCATCTCAATGCAGAAGCAGAAAAGAGGCTGAGCACAGTCAGACCCTCATACTTATACATCACATCACAAAAGACATCGCATAACAAAAGCCGACATCACACATCCATGTTATCTCCGTCTATTGTCCTCTCTTTCCTCCACCTGACCCTGGGGGGTCAGGAAGTCCATTCGGTCTCCACTGCTGAGTCTCCGTCTGCTCGTTGATCTCCGCCGGTGGTCGAGACCTATTGTCCTGCTCTGAGACGTGAGGTCATTCCACATATGCAATCTCTAAACATTCCTCCTGTGTCTATACATATGTAGGTATGGATATATGAATAATATAAGCCACAGCCCCCCCAAACGTCTAAGAAAAGGACAATAAAATTAAGTTCACAGCTTCTGGTAACATCCATGACATATTATACCGTTAATCACATCAACAGGAAACAAGAGTGAAAAATATTCTCAGCAGCTATGCCAACCTTCAAGCTATACGGCATGGTCATGTTAAAAAAAATTCAGTGATAACAGCAACAGTATAATCTATGTCATATGTCAGCCTTAAAACTGCAACGGCAAAATTCGACAGCATAGCTTACAACCCCTTGTCAATTTTACATCAGTCTATGTGTCGTCTGGGTTTCAATCTTCTCCCAAATCTGCTGTACGCCTGCCTCGGCGTCCTGGCGGCGCCATCCTGTGAGGAATCTGCAGCTTGGGGGGAAAAGTGGTTATTTGGTCCCTGCAGGGGGGCTGAGGTGTGTGTCTTGGGGGATCTACCACGTCGAGGTGCTCTCGCCACCCGTGCAGGTTCGTCGCTCAACATGTAGGCAGGTTTAAGTCTGTCAATGCTGACTGTTTCTTTTCTGTCCCCTAAATCAAGCACAAAGTGCTTATCACCAGGTTCCAGCACTCTAAATGGTCCATCATATGGTGGGCGGAGGGTTGGTTTTAAGGCTTCGTGTCTAACAAAAACGAACTCGGCGTTTTTCAAAGCTTGGGGGACAAAAACCCGTGGAAAAGAGTGGTATATGGGTCCGGGGAGCGTGTCCGGTCCCGTGTTGCTTAGGGGCCTCAGGGCTGGGAGGCACACGGGCTCTGGATGTTCTGGTAAGAACTCACCCGGGAGCCTGAGAGGTTGTGCGAAAACTAATTCTGCCGGGGAGGCGTCTAGATCCTCCTTAGGCGCAGAACGCAACCCTAATAAAACCCAGGGAAGTTTGTTTACCTAATCTTCATCCGTCAGTGAGGCGCTGAGGGCGGCCTTTAAAGACCTATGAAAACGCTCGCATAACCCGTTAGCCTGAGGGTGATACGCGGTGGTGCGATGAATTGTCGCCCCTAAGCTGCTGGCCATGGCTGACCAGAGCTCTGAGACAAATTGAGGCCCCCTATCGGACGTGATGTCCGATGGGACGCCGAAACGCGCCACCCAGGTTGTTAAAAAAACGCGAGCGACTTCCGTGGATGTGGTTGACGCCAGCGGGACCGCTTCTGGCCAGCGTGTGGTCCGGTCTACCATTGTTAAAAGGTGTGTGAACCCCTGAGACGACGGCAGTGGGCCCACGAGGTCGACGTGCACGTGGTCAAACCTCCTGGCCGGGATTCGGAAGGGTTCTAGAGGAGTTTTCGTGTGTTTGTGGATTTTGGCGCGTTGGCAAGACATGCAAGTCCTCGCCCACTCCTTTACATTTTTACGCAGGCCTGGCCAAACAAATTTCTCCGCGACCATTTTCACCGAGGCGCGCACCCCTGGGTGCGCGAGGGAGTGCACCGAGTCAAAAATGTGGCGGCGCCACGCGGCTGGGACTACCGGGCGAGGTCGACCGGTTGACACGTCGCAGATTAGCAGGGGCACACCGTCACGCAAACCCCTTTCCTCCAGCCTTAACCCTGTTGGTCCAGACTGGAGCGCGCACACGTCCGCGTCACTGCTTTGTTCCGCTGTCATGGCCGCGTAATCTATCTCTACGTGAATTGGGGCCGCGTACGCATCCGCGTTGGCCATGAGCTCTGCGGCTGCGGTAGTATAATCTGCTTCCTCGTGCCCTGACGATGTCACAGCACGGGAGAGGCAATCTGCCACCACATTAAGTTTGCCTGCCACGTGTCGAATATCTGTGGTAAACTCTGAAATTGCGGCCAGCTGTCTTTGTTGCCTGCCTGACCACGGTTCTGAAATTTTAGCCATCGCAAAAGTGAGTGGTTTGTGGTCTACAAAAGCCGTGAAACACCGCCCTTCCAGCCAGAACTGGAAATGGCGGATGGATAAATGAAGCGCTAGCAGCTCTCTGTCAAAAGTGCTGTATTTGCGCTCGGTTTGGTTTAAGGATTTGCTAAAAAATGCTAGCGGTTGCCAGGTTCCGGCAACATGTTGCTCCATAACCGCCCCTATGGCCAGGTCTGAAGCGTCTGTGGTCAGCGCTATGCGGTCCGAGGGATCGGGGTGGACCAACAATGCAGCATCTGCTAGTGCTCTTTTTACTTCCGCGAAGGCGCGTTCCCGCTCCGGGGTCCATTCAACCACGTTGGAGGGTTTTTGTTTTCTGAGCATGGCATATAGGGGCTGCATGAGTTGAGCTGCGCGAGGGAGGAAACGATTGTAAAAATTTACCATTCCTAAAAATTCCTGTAGCGATCTGACCGTTTGTGGTCGGGGGAAATTTGCTACCGCGCGCACTTTGTCCAGCAATGGAACTGCCCCTTCTGGTGAAACTCTGTGTCCTAAAAAATCAATTTGTGACACGCCAAATCGGCATTTGGCTGGGTTAATTATTAACCCGTGCTCTTCTAGCCTCTGAAAAACCATAGTGAGGTGTTGTTCGTGTTCTTCCTCCGACGTGCTGGCTACCAGAATATCGTCGAGGTAGACGAACACGAAGGGATTGGGTAGCAGTCATGTGCTGTTGCATTGTTTAATCTGCGATAATCACCGCAGGGTCTCCAGGAACCGTCGGTTTTCAGGACCATATGTAGTGGCGATGCCCAAGGGCTTTTCGAGCGCCGAATAATGCCCAGTTTTTCCAGGCTGGCAAACTCGTCGCGTGCTATGGCAAGCTTGGTCGCATCTAAGCACCGAGCTTTAGCGAAAACAGGTGGGCCTGTTGTGGGGATGAAGTGCTGTACCCCGTGTTTCGCTACTGTTGCCGAAAATTTGGGAACTGTGAGTGCTGGAAATTGGGTGAGGAGTTGATCAAACTTACCTCCTGCTGTGGCGACGCTGGCCTGCACGGGTGGTGGGGACACTCGAGCTGAACAGGGGATAGAAGAAAATGACAGTGCATTAACTAAGCGTCTGTTTGCAAGATCGACTAACAACCCATGTGCACATAAGAAATCAGCACCTAACAAGTTAAAACTCACCGCCGCTATAATAAAGGTCCACCTATAGTCGCGGCCGTGAATGGACAGAGGCAGGTTTCTTTCACCAAAAGTGTCGATGATCGAGCTGTTAGCTGCCATCGCTCCGTTTCCACGGGGTCCTGTTGCCCGGTCTGCATAGGACGGGGTGATGAAGCTCACCTGAGCTCCGGTGTTGATGAGGAACTGTCTCCCGGAGCGTCCGTCAGTCACGTAGAGCAGCTTGTTTGTCTCTCCGAGAGCTGTAGCTGCTAACGGTCCCCGGCTCTTGAAACTGCAGGGGGGCACGCATTTGTATGCCCTCTCGGCAAAGCGTCGATGGTAGTAGCAGAGGTCGTCCCGTCTGTTGCGCCTTGGTCGCGTCGCTGCCATGGTGGGTGGGTTCTGCTCCATCGCCTCTGATTCCCCGATGCTCTGGGCTTCTACGCGGAGATCTGCCGATGCTGCTGTGGCCATCTGCTCGCTGCAGGAGTTGATGAGTCGCTGCGCTTCTCGGGCAAGCGCGCGGAGGTCCTGCTGGGTCTTACACCGCATGTTGGCGAGGATCCCTCTCATGTGCGTCAGCAGAGTGCTGAGGAAGATGTGTTGGAAAAGGAAGTTGTCGTTGTCTGCCTCCCTCAGCTGCAGCATGTCTTCCATGAGGGCCCTCGGTCTGCGCCCCCCGTGGCCGTAAATCGCCAGCATCCTCTCGACCCTTTCCTCGGCCGAGGGGACGAAACTCTCGATGAGGGTCACCTTCAGCTCCTTATACTTGTCGTTGGCGGGTGGCTGCTGTATCACACTCCGCGTGCATCGTGCTGTGGCGGCATCGAGTCTGGCGACAATGTGGTAAAATTTGGTCTCGTCAGCCGTCACCCCAGCGAGTGCAAACTGAGCCTCAGCCTGCTTGAACCACGAGTCTGGATCGTTCTGCCAGAACTCTGGAAGTTTGACGGCGACGGCACTGGCTTGGGCCGCCTCCGACGAGTCCGCAGCGCGAGAACGTCTTTCCTCCGTTCCCGTGTCAGGGTTGGCGACGGCGCTTGTCTGGGTCGCCTCTGACAAGCCTGTAGCGGGAGAACGTCTTTGGTTCATTCTCACGTCTGGTCACCAATGTAGGGAGCTTGAAATAAGGAAGCGAAATGATTTTATAAATCAGGTTTATTGTCAGCTTCCAGTCCCTAACATGTCTCATCTCAATGCAGAAGCAGAAAAGAGGCTGAGCGCAGTCAGACCCTCATACTTATACATCACATCACCAAAGACATCGCATAACAAAAGCCGACATCACACATCCGTGTTATCTCCGTCTATTGTCCTCTCTCTCCTCCACCTGACCCTGGGGGGTCAGGAAGTCCATTCGGTCTCCACCGCTGAGTCTCCGTCTGCTCGTTGATCTCCGACGGTGGTCAAGACCTATTGTCCTGTTCTGAGACATGAGGTCATTCCACATATGCAATCTCTAAACATTCCTCCTGTGTCTATACATATGTAGGTATGGATATATGAATAATATAAGCCACAGTGTTTGGATTTCTACCTTCTATTTCATTTACAGAACCACTGTTGTTTGTTTCTGTTGCCACTATTGATTTTGCTAATTCAGGACCAATGTTTACAAAAAATTTATTGAAACCACTGACCACATCCTCCATATTATTTATCAAATTGCCATTTTCAATAAAATATTCTGGATAATTACTTGCCAGTACTTGCCATATTCCTCTTAAGTTATTTTTATTATCCTTTAATATTCTGCTGTAATATTCTTTCTTACAGGTCCTCATTATATTAGTAAGCTTATTTTTATATCTTTTATATTTGATCTCAGCTTCCACCATTCTGCACTTAATGAATTGTTTATATAATGTATTCTTCTTTTTACATGCATTTATTAACCCCTTGGTGACCCAAGGAATATTTTTCTTTTGTTGTCTGTCACTGTATTGTTTTATAGGACAGTTTTTATTGTACAATGATTGAAATATTTGAAAAAATTTATCATATGCTTTATTTATATCATTTTCATCATAAACTATCTTCCAATCTTGTATAAATAATTCCTTTGTCGGTAAATACATAGATTCTTCGGTTCTTATTCTTTTATATTTAATATTTTTGGTATACTTTTTCTTCCTATAATCACATTAATAGACAACAAAAATAGGCAGGTGGTCACTGATATCATTCAATAAAAGCCCACTCATGATATTATTTTCCATAATGTTTGTGAATGTGTTATCTATTAGTGTGGCACTGTGTGACGGGATTCTGCTAGGTCCGGTAATTGTTGGATGTAAGCCCATACTGTACATTGTGTTGATAAATTCTTCTGTCAGACTATGTTGTTTTGAATTCATAAGATCTATATTGAAATCCCCACAGATGAACATAACTTTATGAGTTAGTTTTGCATACATTTTTTCCATCCAGTCCTTAAATAAGTCAATGTTTGATCCAGGTGTTCTATATACACAGCTCACTACTATATTCTTCACATTGTCCAGACAGATTTCTATTGTAATACATTCAAATAAATCATCCACAGTTACTGACAGATTTTCAACAACCTTGTGTTTCAAGCTCTTGTCAACATAAATTGCAACTCCTCCTCCTTTTTTCACTTTTCTATTTATATAATTTAATTCATATCCATCCATGGTAAAATCCACTCCTTTCTCTTCACAGAGCCATGTCTCTGATATTGCCACAATATTGAATGGCTCTTTAAACTGATGTAAATAATCTTTAATGTTATTAAAGTTGGCATAGAGACTTCTGCTGTTGAAGTGGATCATAGAAATATTGAAATCAGATGTGACCATTGTGTTAAACTGTTCATCCATGTAGTAACTACAGTTATTATTGATGGAGCTAAATAAATTATTGTCAGGGTCTATGTTATATTCTACGTCCTGTGGGTTGTGATCTGTATATTCAAAAACTTTCAGTTCCTGTTGTTCCTGTTTGTTGATCTTTTGTTTCATGTTGTTAAATGTCTTGTAGCAGATGAGTATAATCCTTCAGTGTCCTACAATTGTCTGTTGTTGCTGTTGACTCCAGTTCATAATATTCATTGGTATTTGTCCAGTTCCATAATATTACGGATGTTAATGACCTTGGCTTCTTCAGGTGATCCGTTTAATTTGATGTATATTTTACAGTTTGATGTCCAGGTGTTTTGAATCTTTTTCTGCTTTCTCAGGTATCTTGCTTTTCTGGCTATTTCTGCATTTTCTTTTGTGAGGTGCTCGTTTATGTAAATGTTCGCTCCTTTCAGTTTCCTACCTTGTTTTAACAGCACAGTCTTGTGTTTTCTGTTGACAAACCTCATGATCACAGCTGGTTTGTCGCCGTTTTTCCTGGGCAGAGGGTGGCAGGTCTCAGTGGTGTTACAGTCCAGCTGGATTCCTTTGGACTGCATGAAGGCCGCCACTTGTTGCTCCGTGGATTCGTCTTCCAGCTCGTCAAGCCTCCCTCCGCTGTCCGCGGCCACTGCCCGAGTGTACGATCGAGGTTTAATGTGGAGCCCCATGATGATCACGTCGTTCACCCGAGTGTTCTGCTCCAGTTCCGACGCTCTGCTCTCCAGATACGCCAGCCTCTTGTCCTTCTTGGTGTTCTGGATCCGCAGCGCTTTCATCTCCTCGACCAGGTCCAGAATGTTTTTTTTGCTGCAGCTTAACAGCAGAAATCTCTTCAGCCAAGAAGTCCAGCACACTTTTTATATCGTCCACCTCCTCAGTCTGCTGAGCTTTCTTGGGACCCATGATCCCGGCCGATGTACGTTGATTGTGATCGTAGGAAAAAAAAAAAAAACAACACATGGGAGAAATCCCTTTGTTCCCTTGAGTGTGAGGGGACTGATTGCTTCACTGATTGCTTCACCAGCCACTACAATATTAAGTTAGGAGACTGGCAATTTCTCTTTTTTTCCGCATGTGCAGTTTCACTCTCCAGCGGTAGTTACAAAGCAACAGCTCAAAACGCCAGCTCTAAACTGAGTTTTAAAGCAAGAAACGAACCGGGAGCCTTTACCTGTGCGTCCTCACCTTACATGCCACAACCGGAAGTTGTTTTAAGCTCCGGAAACAATGAAAGTACTAAGGTGCTGATGCCTCAGTGCCAGAGCCTTGGCAGAGGTATACATTCCCTGATCATCACTAAAATGTTATGGCTTTCTCTCTAGCCCAAGGACCATCTCTGGTAAAAAAATTTCATCCAAATTCATCTAGTAGTTTTGAAGTATTCTTGCGAACACACTGTGAGAAGATAAGAGATTTGGTGGAGGTATTCTTTCTGCGATCATCACCAAAATGTTATGGGTTCTTTTATAGCTGAACAACCATCTCTGGTAAAAAAATTTTATCCAAATCCATCCAGTAGTTTTGGAGTACACAAATGTGCGGTGAAAGTAATCTGCAGTTCACATGCCGGGACTGTCAGCAGCAGCCAAGAGCCAGCAAACTGATTTGAACAGCTGCAATCCAACCACAGAAGAAGAGCAAGGCGGCAGATGTTTTACATGGCAGAAGACATGGAGGTACATGAATACAAGGACAATCACGACGAACAGGAGCTTTTGCTTTTTTTGTGGCACATGAAAAAAACAAATGGGAAAAAGGACGGACATTTGTTCATTCAGTATTGGCAGATTGCTAAGTACTTTTCTCTTATGGGAGTTTCCGGGTGCATGCACAGTACCATTCCATTGAAGGTAAAGGTGAGCTATTTTTGTGTTTATTTAAAAAACAAAGCATTATTCTGAAATTCTTGCAAATTAAAAGTCAAGAAAATATGGTTATACAATGATACATTGTACATTATTTGCACATAACAGTACTCTTAACTTTCTGCACTGCTGCATATATTTGCATATATTTGCTTAAATTGCACATACTGTTAATTACTGTATATACTGCACTGCTGTCCTTTGCACTTCTGATTGGATGCTAAACTGTGTTTTGTTACCTTGTATTCATACATGTGTAATGACAATAAAGTTGAATCTAATCTAATCTAATCTAATCTAATCTAATCTACAAGCCTTTATTTCCACTTAATTTTGTACGGACGAGCTGAAACATAGAGGCAGACAGACAGATGGGCAGATACACACGTCCACAAACAGATGCACTAACTGACTACCATATGCCTCTCAGTTTCACGGAGGCATAAAATTACTAGGGCTTTTAATCCAGGAGAAAATAATGCTGGGGCATTCAGTTCTGGAAGCAATAATACTTGGGCTTTTGGTTTAAAGGCAGGCAACAGTAAACCCTGACCTTGAAAACAACAGGTCAGGGGTCCCAAGTCAAGTAAACGGCAGGTAGTGATAGTAATAATAATAATGATAATAATGGATTAGATTTATATGGCACTTTACATGTCAAGTGACATCTCAAAGCGCTTACAGTGAGTCCATTATTCATTCACTCCAGACAGACATTGATAGTGGTAAGTTACTACTGTAGCCACAGTTGCCCTGGGGCATACTGACGGAAACGTGGCTGCCAATCCATGTCAACAGCCTCTCCGACCACTACCGAAGAGGTAGAGACCCCTGGGCTCTGAAACGGCTGGTGGAGCCCCCCACCCCCCAACCTCACACATTGGTTGGAGGTCCACCAACCTCTGGAACATGGGATGGAGGTCCACTGACCTCTGGTACGTTGAGTGGAGGTCCACCAACCTCTGGCTCGTCGGGTGGAGGTCCACCAACTTCTGGCTCGACAGCTGGAGGTCCACCAACCTCTGTCTCGACAGCTGGAGGTCCTCTGACCTCTGGCTCAAGAGCTAGAGGTCCACCAACCTCTGGCTCAAAAGCTAGAGGTCCTCTGACCTCTGGCTCGAAAGCTGGAGGTCCACCGACCTCTGGCTTGACAACTGGAGGTCCTCTGACCTCTTTCTCGACTGTTGGAGGTTTATCAACCTCTGGTTCAACAACTGGAGGTCCACGACCTCTGGCTCGACAGCTGGAGTTCCAACAACCTCTGGCTCAACAGCTAGAGGTCCTCTGAACTCTGGTTCGACAACTGGAGGTCCACGACCTCTGGCTCGACAGCTGGAGGTCCACCAACCACTGGCTCAAAAGCTAGATGTCCTCTGGCTCAACAGCTGGAGGTCCACCGACCTCTGGCTAGACAGCTGGAGGTCCACCAACCTCTGGCTCAAAAGCTAGAGGTCCTCTGACCCCTGGCTCAACAGCTGGAGGTCCACCGACCTCTGGCTCGACAGCTGGAGGTCCTCTGACCTCTTGCTCAACAGCTGGAGGTCCACCAACCTCTGGCTCGACAGCTGGAGGTCCACAACCTCTGGCTTGACAGTTGGAGGTCCACGACCTCTGGCTCAACAGTTGGAGGTCCTCTGGCCTCTGGTTAAAAATCTGAATGTCCTCTGACCTCTGTCTCAACAGTTGGACGTTAATCAACCTAAGGCTTTACAGCTGGAGGTCCTCTGACCTCTTGCTCGACAGCTGGAGGTCCACCAACCTCTGGCTCAACAGCTGGAGGTCCATGACCTCTGGCTTGACAGTTGGAGGTCCACCGACTTCTGGCTCAAAAGCTAAATGTCCTCCAACCTCTGGCTCGACAGTTGGAGGTTAATCAACCTAAGGCTTGACAGTTGGAGGTTCACCGACCTCAGGCTTGACAGCTGGAGGTCCACCGACCTCTATCTTCACAGTTGGAACGTGGTCCTCCTGCAGCTCCATCCTTGACACAACCACCTCAGATGAGGGAGGAGATCAGGCAGTCACTGAGGTGACACCACAGTCATTCGCAGCAGAGACTGGTGGGGAGGGCCCCAGAGCTGGTGAACTCTGTCTGGCCTTGGGTCTCCCGACCAGGAGTAAGGCAAGTCCTTTCTAAAATGGTTGTAGAAAATAATGGACAAGGTACTTGCCTTAGCTCCTGGTCTCCTGCTGCTGGAGTGACCACCTCATGATGAGCCGCAGGAGCGGTGGCCTCAGCCACTGGAATGGATGATGTTTGTGGTGCATAGACTTCAGTCGGTGATGGTTGGTGCGCACTACCCTCAGACACTGATGGTTGGAGTGCACTGACCTCTGGAGCTGTTGACTGAAGCGCGCCAAACACAGGAACAAACGACGTGGGCTCACCGGCCTCAGGAACAGCAGATAGAGGCTCTCCGGCTTCTGAAGCACATGATGGCTCAGCCTCCTCTGGTGTGAAAGAGTACTCCTCGGAGAACAGAAAGCCATTTAGGAAGGCAGGAACATCCTCCCTCAGGTGGGGATTCGCTGCTACCAACTGATGAGCCTGCCTCCACACTGCAATCTCCCAACCAACCAGGTGCAGGAAGAGGGTATAGCAATTTTCAATATCCTGGATGAAGTCCTGCAGTTCCTGGTGGTGGTTGACATCATCAGGCATGGAGCTTGGGGAAGAGGAGAGAGGATACAATATAATAAGATAAGATAAGATAAGCCTTTATTAGTCCCACAACGGGGAAATTCCAGGATTGCAACAGCACAGGGATAGCAACACTCAGAGCAACAATCAGAAGGCAAGAAAAAAAAACAAGCAAGCAAGAGCAGCTAATAAACATATGTACGTATTACTATAAAATATATATATATACACACACACACAGACACACAGTGCAGAGCATTGTAGCTGGATGGAATAAATATATGAATATATGAACACACAGTGCAGAGCATTGTAGCTAGATGGAATAAATATGTAAATATATAAACACCCACAGTACGGAGCATTGCAGCTAGGTGGAATAAATATGCAAGTATATAAACACACACAGTGCGGAGCAATGTAGCTAGATGGAATAACATGTAGATATATAAATATATAAACACCCACAGTACGGAGCATTGCAGCTAGACGGAACAAATATGCAAATATATAAACACACACAGTGCAGAGCATTGCCGCTAGATGGAATGAAACAGCATAACCGTCTACCCAGCTATCCTGCATGGTATGATTATGTGCCCATACACACTCTCACCCTCCATAGCGACCGGCATGCTCCTAGTTGTATGCCGGAGAGGACCACTGTGTAAGTCTATTGCATCTTCTGCATTCAAAAAACTATTAGTTTGTTACGTCTTTTTGCTATCTCTGCGAGCAGCCCTGCTTAGGTTGTACAGTCTGACAGCCGTTGGTAGGAAGGACCTACGAAACCTCTCGGTTGTGCACCTGGGATGATGTAGTCTGCTGCTAAATGAGCTCCTCAGTGCATTCAGTATGTCCTGCATAGGGTGGAACTCGGACTCCAGCAGAGATGACAGTTTAGCCACCGTCCTTCTCTCTCCTATCTCCTCCATCGGATCAAGGCGCTGCCCCAGGACAGAGCTAGCTTTCTTAATCAGTTTGTTCAGTCTCTTCCTATAATACGATACGATACAACTTTATTGTCAGTTATTACTGAAAACTGTTTTGCAGTTCATAAGACACTCCGTTTTCAAACATACAAAAACACATAAGTTGGACAAACATACAGGTTACACAAAACATACCAGTTGGACACACTATACAAATAAAAGTAAAACAATGAGGACGGGCATAACGGCACATGTTTAGACTGTGGATTTGATGGTATTCAGCCATTCACCGACTCTGGTTCAGCAACAGAAAGATTGGTGGATAAATTAATTTTTGAGTTTATTGTGTTTAAATATAGGGATTCTGAATTGTCTGTTTGAAGGAAGAAGTTGGTATTCCTTGTTTAGAACATGGGAGGAGTCAGCGGAGATGCAGTTGGCTAACCTGATAATGCTTTTCCTGTGTGCTTCATGAAAATTACTTATGAGTTGTTGACTAATGATCTTTGCGCAGATTTTTATTTGATTGTCGAGTTTAGTTTTAAGTTTAACAGTCAGGCTGCTAAACCAGACCGTGCTACAGTACAACAGCACACTCTGTATCACTGAGAAGTGAAACAGTCACTATCTTGCTGCTGGCTTCAACAGATCTAAGTCTATGCAGGAAGCAGACATGCCGCTGGATCTTCTTACACATATAATCTATATGAGGTGTCCATGATAGGGGTGCATCAATCATGACTCCTTAATATTTATAAGAAGTCACCTGTTTAATTTCCTAGTGAATAATCAGTGAGGAAAGGGAATTATCGGGAGAATGGCCTAAAACAATCTCCTCAATCTTTTTTGTGTTGATTATTAAGGAATTTTTGTCACATCACTCAATTAATTAGTCCACATTCTGCTGCTACAGACTGGGGTCACTGGCATTGTCAGCAGAGATAGCAGGACTGAATCATCAGAGTATTTCAGTAAATACTGATGGGGCGCACTGGTGGTGCAGTCTGCAGTCTATAAAACGAACAGCACAGGTGAGGAAATACAGCCTTGAGGTGCACCGACAATAGTTCTGACTGGAGAAGAGAGTGAGTTGTTAACTTTTACTAGCTGTATTCTGTTGGTGAGGAATGAATAATACCAGTGAATGAGAACAGGATTAACCTGTAACTGAAGCATTTTGGATAGAAGTAGATCTGGTTGTATAATATTAAATGCAGATGAAAAATCAAGGAAAATAGCCCTGGCATAAGAATTGGGTTTATCAGTATGTTTGGAAATAAGATGTACCAGGGTAATGACTGCATCGTCTGGGCTGCGTCTTTGCCTGTATGCAAACTGAAAAGAATCCTTTGAATGACCTATTTCGGAGTTGAGATGTTGGACCATCATTTTTTTCAAGTGATTTCATAATAAGAGATGTTAGAGCTATTGGCCGGAAATCATTATATTCTTTTTGACAGCGTTTTTTATCAAGAGGTTTTGATGTGAGATGTTTCCCAGATGAGTGGTATGGTATGAGTATCGACAGAACATTGACAGATTGGTTGACAGACAAAGGCTAGTTCTCTGGCAAATGCCTTTAACACTAGACTGCTACTGGTATCAGGACCCAAAGCTTTCCTGGGATTGATGTGCAGGAAAACCTCCCTGACTTCATCTACAGTTATGATAATCCTGTCATCACCGGTAGGTATTATGGTTTTAAGAAGATGTTCACATTTCATAGGGTGATATGCCGATTCAAAATGAGAGAAGAGACTGGTGAGGGTGGGTAGATGGAAACAGTGACAGCAGAGAACGGTGGAGAGAGCTCAGCAGTGATGAAAGGTGGCTGTAGCTGAGCCCCCTCTCCGGGAACAAGGCAATTGTTCCCGTTCTGCTGCTGCTGAGGAGTCAGGCAATCCCTCCTGGGGGATGACGTGGGTCGTCCGACAAGGCGCCGCTGCACACTGGTGTGGTGCTGTGTTGAGGGAGGAGGACACGGAAGCCTGAAGCCCCTCCGCCAGAGATGAGAAGCCAGACCACTGCTTTCCCCAGCGACGGCGCGAGCCGCGTTGTTTGGCTCGTGTCGATCTCCCCTCCCACTGTTCCTCTCCCACCGCTGGTGATGGCTTCACCAGCCCCTGGAGCATCCACTGCAAGTTTGTCACGGAGTGCAGGAGTCCGGTGAGCTGGGGGTAGCTTCACAGGGATGGAACAGCCTCAATCATCTGCTCGGCACCTCCAAGGAACATGAGGGCTTTTTCCAGTGTGTGGGAGGTGCGGGCGTCCTCGATGAGAGAAGCAGCCCAAACTTCCTCCTCATCAAGGCCCATTAAGATAAACTTTGCATCCGCTGGGTCCATACTGCTGGTGTCTTTCTGCCAATGCTGAGTGCCCCTCCAGGCAGAATTCAGAGCCTAAATGCTGGACTTCAAGTTTTAAAGTTTTACTTTGCGCTGGTAAACCCCAGCAAAGCCCGAGAGCTAAAAACAGTGTTTGACAAAAATCAAATAATATTAAATTTGGCAAGAATTCAGGTGAAGTAAGTCAGGAGCAAAGTACTTGACATGAAGCGTGTAATCACGCAAAATGACATTCAAGGACACCAGACAGAATAAAGGCAGACATGGGTTTAAATAATGCGAAGGGCGATCAATGAATTCCGAACAGGTGAAGATGCTAATCAAAACTAACAACTGACACATAGGGAGAACAGTGATACCAGATATGGGAAAACAGGATACAGTAGGTGGGGCAACACGTACATCCTCCGACAGGAAACACACAGAAACATGAACAGAGGATTAAGGGGGACAAGACCAAGACAATCATAATGATAACAATAGCAAACAGAGAATCATACAAAACTAAACTCAAGCCCAAGACCAGAATAATGAACATAACATGACAATGATAATGAATAATACTAATAAACTGGACTAAGAGAAAAACCAACAAAGACATGAATATATGTGGCAGAAATGACAACCCAGGAAAATAATGACAATGATAAACACAGAAAATAACAAGAATGAACTTAAAGCTTGAGCATGGTCCTCCACCCATGCACAGATCCTGAGATTGTGCTGAATGCTGAACTGAAGTCCAAGAACAGCATTCGCACATAGGAGTTCTTTTAGTCCAGGTGGGTGAGGGCTGGATGGAGAGCAGCAGAGATGACATCTTCTGTGGGTCTGTTTGACCTGTATGCAAACTGAGATGGGTCGTGGGATGTTCTGTGTGACCAGCAGCTCGAAGCACTTCATTATGATGGAGGTCAGTGGTACGAGTGCTATGGGCTGGTAATCACTGTAGCTGGATGGGACGGATTTCTTTGGGACTGGTATGATGATAGCAGTTTTGAAACACGTGAGGATAACAGCTGGACTCAGTGAGATGTTGAAGATGTTGGCCATGACGTTCTTGAGTTCCTCCGCACAGTCCTTCAGAACTCAACATGGTACTTTGTCTGGTCCAGCTACCTTGCATAGATTGATCCTGGAGAGGGTCTTCTTCACGCTAGCCATATCCAGACTTACAGTGGTGTGAAAAAGTGTTTGCCTCCTTCTTGATTTTTCATTTTTTTGTATGTTTGTCACACTTTCTGTCATAAATCCTCCCGTGCGCTTTTCCAATGCGCACGGCAAGGGGTGAAATGAGGAGGATTTAAGTGCAGGATTGCACCACACACATTTATTAGAGAACATACAGGCAGTCCCAAAAGGGCAAAAACATACAAAAGGGCAAACACTTACATGGTACGTTCCTGGGCTGGCATCACCCAGTGAACGCATGAGAAGAAGTGATCAACCACCGGCGCTTCCCAGAGCCGGCATCGCTCGATGGGCAAACAGAACCACAGCTGCAGTGGAGCTGGCAAATCCTTCGTGAATCTTCAGGTTACATGCACCTAAAAACTTCCGTCGGTCATCATTCAGTTAATGACCCAGCAATGCATGACTGGAAAAAGGCTCCTTAAGTACTGTACATGCATTGCTGACTCCACCAATTGGGCAGACCTGGGTGAGGCGCGGGAAAGACGATTAACAGGGCTGGGAACAGCTGATGGAAATGAGAGAGAGAGGGGGCGTGGCCGGACTGTCAGACTGCCAGCGTCGTCAGCCTCCGTCGGTCTATGATGACCATGGAAGAGAATCCTAAACGTCTACTCTGCTGGAACAGCACCGCCTGTGGCTGAACAGGCCGATGCGTGAATGACAGTCCCTGTCACACAGGTCACACTTGTGGGTGGTCTCCGTGCTGCTGGGTCTGTGGCGGTTCTTCCTGCGGGTCCTTTTTTCATCTGCTGCAGCAGTCAGTCTCTCTTCACCCGCCTTGAGCTGTCTGGTCAGGGTGCCTCTCCATTTGGAGCGGTCCGTTGCAAGGTCCTCCCAGCGCTCTGTGTTGATATCCAGGGCCTTCATGTCTCTCTTGCAGACATCTCTAAAGCGCAGCTGTGGGCGGCCAACGTCTCTCCTGCCAGTTGCCAGTTCTCCATAGAGGATGCCTTTGGGGATTCTGCCATCCTCCATACGGTGAACGTGGCCTAGCCAGCGGAGCCTGCGCTGCCTGAGTAGAGTGAACATGGAGGGAAGGCCGGCGCGGGACAGAACTTCTGTGTTGGGCACTTTGTCCTGCCAGGATATGTCCAGGATGTGGCGAAAGCAGCACAAGTGGAAGGAGTTCAGTCTCTTTTCCTGCCGGGCATATGTTGTCCACGTCTCACTCCCATAGAGCAGTGTGCTGATGACGCAGGCATTGTACACTGCCATCTTCGTCTTGACAGAGAGTTTGGGATTCTCCCACACTCGTGTGGTGAGGCGAGCAAGTGTGAAGGCTGATTTTCTGATCCTCTTGTTGATCTCTGTATCAAGGGAGAGGTTGTTGCTGATCGTGGACCCCAGGTACGTGAACTGATTCACGACCTCCAGCTTGTAGTCATCAATGGTGATGGTTGGTGGTACTTCCGTGCCTTGCGCCAAGACGTTAGTCTTCTTCAGGCTGATGGTAAGCCCGAAGTCCTTGCATGCCTGGGAGAAGCGGTCCATCAGGGTCTGAAGCTCCTGCTGTGTGTGGGTTGCGACTGCAGCGTCGTCTGCGAACAGCATGTCTCTGATTAGAGCCTCGCGTACTTTGGTTCTGGCTTTCAGGCGGGCGAGGTTGAAAAGCCTGCCGTCAGATCTTGTGTGCAGGTAGATTCCCTCTGTTGCTGTGCTGAAGGCATGCCTCAGGAGCATAGCAAAGAAAATCCCAAAGAGGGTTGGCGCAAGTACACAGCCCTGTTTCACTCCGCTGCGTATGTTGAATGGCTCTGAGACGTTGCCATCGTGCTGCTCTATCCCCTGCATGTTGGTGTGAAACGATTCGATGAGGCTTTGCAACTTTGGTGGGCATCCTATCTTTGGCAGGATCTTGAAAAGGCCCTCTCTGCTGACCAGATCGAACGCTTTGGTGAGGTCGATGAAGGCGACGTACAGAGGCATGTTCTGTTCTCTGCATTTCTCCTGGAGTTGGCGGATGGAGAATATCATGTCTACCGTCGATCGCTCAGCGCGGAAGCCACACTGAGACTCGGGGTAGACACGTTCGGCAAGCTTCTGTAGACGAACGAGAACAACTCGTGCGTAGACTTTGCCAACAACGCTGAGGAGGGAAATGCCCCTGTAGTTGTTGCAGTCGCTTCTCTCCCCTTTGTTTTTGTAGAGGGTGATGATCTTGGCGTCCCTCATGTCCTGTGGTACGGCACCTTCCTTCCAGCACTGGCAGAGGACGTCATGCAATGGCAGCAGTAGGGCGGTCTTGCAGTGCTTGATCAGGTCAGGGGGTATGCCGTCGTTGCCGGGTGCCTTGCCAGCGGCCAAGCTATCAATGGCCTTACTGAGTTCATCGATGGTTGGCTCGGCGTCAAGTTCGTCTATGGATGGCAGGCAGTCGATGGCATCAAGGGCTGACGGTGTCACGGTGTTCTGTCTAGAGTAGAGGTCGGAGTAGTGTTCCACCCATCTCTCCATCTGCTTGTTCTTCTCTGTGATCATCTCCCCAGTGGAAGATTTGAGGGGGGCCGTCTTGCTCTGAGCCGGACCAAGTGCTTTCTTGATGCCATCGTACATACCACGGATGTTCCCTGTTATAGCAGCGGTTTGAATGTCTTGGCTGAGCTGAGTCCAGTACTCGTTGGCACAGCGCCGAGCAGTCTGCTGAACTTTGCTTCTCGCAGCCCTGAGAATCTGGAGAGTCTTCTCATTTGGGTACTTCTTGTACTCAGCAAGTGCTGAGCGCTTGGCTTCAATGACGGGGGTCATCTCGGTCAACTTGGCATCAAACCAGTCCTGTGACTTCGAGGTCTTCCTCCCAAAGGTAGCCAAGGCTGTGCGGTAGATGGTGTTTCGCAGCTCTTCCCACTTCTGCTTTGCAGATTCTCCTCCTTGTGGTACACCAAGTTCCTTTTCAAAGATGGAGGCAAACTGCTCAACAAGTTCTGGTTGGGCCATCTTGCTGGTGTCAATCCGTGCCTTTCCAGGTTGTCTAGCACGATGGAATTTCTTCAGCTGCAGCTTGACCTTGCAACACACCAATGAATGGTCTGTGTCGCAATCTGCACTCTGGAACGAACGGGTGATTAGCACGTTCTTCAGTGAGGTGCGCCTGGTCAGGATCAAGTCTAGCTGGTGCCAGTGCTTTGAGCGCGGATGTTGCCAGGAAACCTTGTGTTGGGGCTTGGTCTTGAAGAACGAGTTTGTGATGCACAGATCGTGATATGTGCAGAACTCGAGCAGCCGCTGTCCGTTGTCGTTCATTCTGCCCACGCCAAAAGGTCCAAGACAGGAGGGCCAGGAGTCGTGGTCAGCACCCACTCTGGCATTGAAGTCTCCAAGGAGAATGAGTTGTTCAGAGTTGGGGATGACCCTGACAGTTGTTGCGAGATTCTCGTAGAACTCGTCTTTTGCCTCTGGTGTGGCTGTCTGTGTTGGGGCATACACACTGACGAGGGTGACTGGGCCTTCAGTGGTGTTCAGGCGGAGGGTGAGGAGTCGTGCAGAGCCAGTGCTGCCCGGTTCCACCATCTTCAGCAAAGTGTTCTTCACTGCGAAGCCCACTCCGTGTTCCCTGTGTTCGTCACTGCCCTTTCCCTGCCAGTAGAACGTGTAGTCCTTCTCTCTCAGTGTGCCTGCATCAGCTAACCGTGTTTCCTGGAGAGTGGCGATATCCACTCCCAGTCTCTTCAGCTCATTATTGATGATGGCAGTCTTCCTGGTGTCGTTGATGTCCTTTAGGTTAGCAGCGAGTCCTGTCATCATAGTGCGGACGTTCCAAGTTCCCAGTTTTAGAGTTGGTCTCTTTTGTTTTATTGTCTTGCCTGGTGCGAAGGTTCTCAGCCTGCTGTTTGGATTTCTCCTTATCCCCATGCACCCAATGAGGAAAGCAAGCTGTGGCGGGACAACACCTTATTGGCTGGGGGCTGCCCAGCTTGAGGCGGGCGGTAGCTGTCCAGTGAGATCTGATGATCCCTCCCACCGTCGGGAACAACCCCTGGCACCACGCTCTACGCCAATTGAGCAGTGGCTTATAACCGGTAACTGTCATTCCCCATGTTTTGTCTACGCCAAAGGCGAAGCTGGAGTGTCCTCTCCAGTGATCCGGTGTTCTACCTTCCAGCGTTGGGCGTTGGTAGGATTCAAGCCTGGGCAGGAAGATATGGAGGACAAGATGTTGCCCATGCAGCATGTCCCTCCTCTCCACGTCACTGATGAATCCAAAGGAACAGCAGGGCTGCTACAGTTTGGCACCAGCACCGTTGCAGGAGCTGCCAGAACGATGTTGAGCACAACATAGAACTGCCTTAGGGGCTCCGACTCCAGATTTTTCTTCAGGGTTGACTCCCGAAGCCTTTCCCGTGACCGGGTATGCCGCAAGGCAGCAGAGGTTTGAAATCAGGGTGTACCTTCCCCTAGATGGGCTACCTTCCCAGGTTGACGAGCCACCATCTACCCG
Source organism: Pholidichthys leucotaenia (assembly GCA_020510985.1). Classification (NCBI taxonomy): domain Eukaryota; kingdom Metazoa; phylum Chordata; class Actinopteri; order Cichliformes; family Pholidichthyidae; genus Pholidichthys; species Pholidichthys leucotaenia. The sequence goes on from CM035841.1 coordinate 44,277,407, forward strand.
AAGCATCTGGTTTTAAGACGCCAGAGATCATATACATAGATACACATGCATACATACATACACACACACACACACATATATATATGTATATGTACACATACATACATATATACATATATATACATATACACAGACATATATACATACAGTATAAACACACACACACACATATATATAAATACACTGTATATACAGTCATGTGAAAAAATTAGGACACCCTGTATAAGCCTGTGGGTTGTTTTTTGTTTTTTTACATATTGCATATATGTTCATATTGGACATATAGATATTTAATATCAATGTTAAAAATACTGGGAGATTCATGTAATACAACTAACCAATTAAAATGAATTAAAGACTTTTTCAAATTTTCTGCAAAATGTAATTCTAAACAAATAGTGAGGAATAAATTCTCTTTTAGGCCACCCCCACATTCATTTCCACTTAAAAAGGCCAAAATAAATGTTAAAAAACAGCAAATAAAAACAAAAACAAATTAGACATAGATATGTGAACATTTCTTAATAAAGAACTGAATATTTAAAAGGGTGTCCAAATTTTTTCACGACTGTACAGTATATATTGTGACGTTGTAAGGGTTCACACAAGAAGAAGAGATGACTGTGACAAAACAGGCCTTATTTAAGGCCTTATTATAAAAACAGAAATACAAGCTACCCAACCAATTTTTCAAAAAATAAAACGACTCAGAGTGTGAATATAGCTTCACCTGCAGATGAATTTAATAACTTTTTTGTTAACAGTGGTCCTAATTTGGCTCGAAAAATACCCATTATGGCACCCACAGGTGATACAATAAGCAAAAACACTGCTATAAAAGACTCCATTTTCATAAAGAACACAGACGAGAGAGAGGTCATTGAAATTGTTAAATCGTTTAAAAGTAAAACATCTACGGACTGTGATGGTATTGACATGCTCTTAGTCAAAACTGTTATTGAATGCTTAGTGAAACCACTGATGTATATCTGTAACCTGTCTCTCCAAACAGGTATATTTCCCAATGCAATGAAAATAGCTAAAGTAATTCCGATATACAAGACGGGCGACAGAGAGGAATTCTCAAACTATAGACCAATTTCACTATTGCCGCAATTTTCCAAGATACTTGAAAAAATATTCTATGAGAGAATTGACATCTTCATACTGAAGAATAATTTATTGTGTGAGCAGCAATATGGGTTCAGACACAAGAGGACAACTGCATTTGCTCTAATGGAATTTATAGAAAAAATATCAACTGCCGTTGAAAATAAAGAGTATTCAGTTGGGGTATTCCTGGATCTTAAAAAAGCATTTGATACAGTGGATCATAATTTATTATTAAAGAAACTACAAAATTGTGGTATTAGGGGGGTAGCACTGTCCTGGTTATGTAGTTACTTAAAGAATAGATATCAGTATGTATGTGTTAGTAACAAAAACTCACAGTTACTGAAGGTTACTTGTGGAGTCCCACAGGGTTCAGTTTTGGAGCCATTGTTATTCAATATGTACTATATAAATCATATATGTAAAGTTTCGGAAAAAATGGATTTAATATTGTTTGCCGATGACACTAATTTATTATGCAGTGGAAGCAATTTGGAACAACTTTTGGATACACTCAAAAAGGAATTAGGAAAGCTTAAACTGTGGTTTGATTCAAACAAATTAACACTCAATTTAAGTAAGACAAAATTTATAGTTTTTAACAACCATCACAACAACTTAGTATCTAAACTCAGTGTAAATGGTGTAGAGATTGAAAGGGTATCCGAAACTAAATTTCTTGGAGTAATAATTGATAATAAACTGTGTTGGAAGTCACATATTAATTATATTAAAGGTAAAATATCCAAATCAACTGCAATACTACACAGAGTGAAATATTTGCTGAATCAACCCACACTATATACCTTGCATCATTCATTAATACTCCCATACATGTCATATTGTACTGAAGAATGGGGAAATACATATAAAACAAACATATATCCAGTCTTTATGCTTCAGAAGAGAGCTATTAGAATAATAAACAAAGCTGCTTACAGGGAACCAACAAACCTACTTTTTCTTAAATTAAAAGCTCTCATGTTGAAAGATCTCGTTGACTTTAAAACTACAGCAATAATGTTTAAAGTGAAAAATCTATCACTGCCCGCCAATATCCAAAAGTTGCTCCAAATAAGGGAGAAACAATATCATTTCAGAGGAACATGTATATTTCAAAAACCTTCAGTGAGAACTACCACCAAGCAACACTGTGTTTCAGTGCAAGGAGTCACAGATTATGGAACGATTTTGGACCTGAATTAAAATCATGTACAACGCTTGGGCAATTTAAACAAAAACTAAAGGAAGAAATACTCCAAACATATATACAAGATGACATGTAAAATCACATAAGGATTGTCATATCCAGTCTGTGTTGTGTTGTTGCCTAGTTTTTTTTGTCACATTTTGTCTTAGCTTTGTTCTGAATTGTAATCACTCTTGTTTCGTTTATCTTTTGAATTCTTGGATGGAATATGGGTGGGCAATATAAGCTGCGGCTTCAGCCATCACCCATTTTGGATAACTTATGGTGAACTGTATAATCAGAGGAGTTATTGTCTAATTTGACCTTGTTGGAATTTCTTTCCTCCTTCGTTATATTATTCTCTTTTTTAATCTTTACTTTTAATCTATCCGAAAATAAAGATTCATTCATTCATTTATACACACTCTCACAACACAGAATGGAGGGGAGGTCATTTACACAGACCCCCATCTCACTTATGGTGACACAAATACATGATCGACCACATACAGGGAAACAACGCTAACTGGTCTTATAACACGGCTGTGCCATTATAACGAATGCACAGCAATAACACTTAGAACACACGAATAATAATCCTTGAATCCTCTGTGGCGCAAGCATGCCAGGAGAATCCCCGCCCCCTTATCACAGCCCCGACGTTACACTGCCTCCCACCACCACCCCCGGACTGGTTACTGTCCCCAGAATAATAAAATCTACCTCAAAAGTCCAACACAAATTCATCCAGGTGTCGGGGCAGTCACCGTTGTCGGCGACCAGCACGTACAGGCCCGTTGTTATGTTGGGGCGTGGGATTGATGAGTCGGCCCTTTCTGAGCCGTGCAGGTGTCGCAGCGATGGACATAGAGCTCTACGTCCTGGCGACATCCGGGCCAGTAAAACCGGGCCCGAAGACGCTGCAGAGTCTTTGTCACCCCGAAGTGGTCCACCCCCACCACCCTGTGGACCAACTGGAGTACGCTGGGGCGGAGCCGCCGAGGAACCAGCAGCTGCAAGACGTGACGCTGCCCAGCTGGAGCCTGCCACTGCCGATACACAACACCCTCGTGACGGCGGAGATTGGCCCACTGGGAATGTAGGGCCTTGGTCTCTGGGTCCAGTGTGGACATGGCCTCCCAGGCACACCGCTGGCCCGCATCCGGCCACTGCCGAACCCAGGAGATGACCGAATCTCTGTCCTCCTTGCTCTGCAGCTGGTGCACACCGAGGGCCTCCGTGACATCATCGCTGGAGAGAGCCAACTGATTATCCGAGGAGGAGCTGTGCGCCGCTGTGTTATTCCTGCTCACAGCGGTCTGGAGAGCAGCAGCCTGTGGGATGGCTTGGTCTCAGTCCTCTGCCTGCTAGCAGTGCCGACAGTCCTCCGCAGCACAGGGACGCCAAGACAGCGCATCAGCAGTGGCATGGAGGTGGCCTGCCCGATGCACAATCTGAAAATCATAATCCTGCAGTGCCTCCAGCCATCTCGCCAACTGTCCATCTGGCTCTTTAAAGTTCAGTAGCCAGGTCAGGGAAGCATGATCCGTCCTGAGCTGGAACCTCCCCCCGTACACATACAGGCAAAAATGAGGAAGCCTCTGGATGACAGCCAACAGCTCTCGGCAAGCAGCACAGTAATTCCTTTCGGCTCTGCTGCGAGTGCGGCTGAAAAAAGCAACTGCCTGCTCTCCGTGTTCTCCCTCCTGGGATAACACCGCCCTGATGCCCTGGTTGCTGGTATCCGTGTCCACGATGAAAGGGCGGTTCGGGTTGGGATACTGCAGGATGGGGGCTCCGATGAGCGCTGAGAAAAGCCAGGAAAAAGCAGCAGCACAGCAGTGTTCTGCTGACTGCCAGCAGTGTTCACAGAAAGTAGGTCACAGTGGCTGTCTAACAGCTGCCGGTCAGGCAGTGGCTATGGGTACGGAAACACACTGAAATACATACTAAACATACATACACAATGACACCTAAACCCACAGAGAGATCAGGGACCAAGCCGGCTCGGTTCGTGACACTTAAATGTTTCAGATCATCAAACAAATTTAAATATTAGACAAAGATAACACAAGTAAACACAAAATGCAGTTTTTAAATGAAGGTGTTGATGATTAAGGGGAAAAAAATCCAAACCTACATGGCCCTGTGTGAAAAAGTGATTGCCCCCAAAACCTAAAAATTCAATTCAATTCAGTTCAATTCAATTCAATTCAATTTAATTCAAATTTATTTATATAGCACTATTTCACAACAACAGTCACCTAACAGCACTTTAAACCCCCACAATTGCAGAAAGACCCCAGCAATCAGGAAATCCCCTGTGAGCAAGCACTTGGCGACAGTAGAGAGGAATAACTCCCCTTTAACAGGAAAAAACTTCCAGCAGAACCAGGCTCAGAGAGGGGCAGTCATCTGTTTCTGAACCCTCCCTTAGTTATTCTGCTATTAGGTTTAGACAGCCGGGGGACCTCCAATAATTGCACTGGGCTTCACTCCTTTCTTCACTCTCAATGAAATATTTTTTTTTTTGCTGGTCATTAACATCTGTTTGTTCTCTCCCATAGATTGAGTCCCCATCGTGCTGTTTGCTCTCTACATGTCTGTTTTTTTCATCTTCTCTATCCCCTCACCCCCCAGCCAGTCACAGCAGAGGACTGCCCCTTCCTGAGCCTGGTTCTGCTGGAGGTTTCTTCCTGTTAAAAGGGAGTTTGTCCTCTTCACCGTCGCCAAGCACTTGCACATAGGGGATCGGCTGATTGCTGGGGTCTTTCTGCAACTGTGGGGGTTTCCCCTACAGTTGAAAGTGCTATGAGATGACTGTTGTTGTGAAATGGCGCTAAATAAATAAATATATAAATCTGCTGCAACTGGCTGGAGGCGAGGGGTTAGAGAAGAAGAAGAAAAGAACAGACATGTAGAGAGCAAACAGCACGACGGGGACTCAATCATTGGGAGAGAACAAACAGATGTTAATGACCAGCAAAAATATTTCATTGAGAGTGAAGAAAGGAGTGAAGTCCAGTGCATTATTGTAGGTCCCCCGGCTGTCTAAACCTATTAGCAGCATAACTAAGGGAGGGTTCAGGGGCACATGATCCCACCCTAATTACAGGCTATATCAAAAAGGAAGGTTTTAACCCTATCCTTAAACACAGAGATCGAGTCCAACCCCCGAATCCAGATTGGCAGCTGGTTCCACAGGAGAGGAGCTTGATAACTTAAGGCTATGCCTTCCATTGTATTTTTGGAGAGTCTAGGTATTACAAGTAATCCAGCATTTTGGGAGCGTAGTGCTCTGTTAGGATAATAGGGTAGTATCAGATCTTTAAAATAAAAAGGGGCCTTTTAATTTAGAGCTTTGTAAGTGAGAAGAAGGATTTTCAACTTAATTCTAAACTCTATGGGAAGCCAGTGAAGGGAGGCCAGAACTGGAGAGATATGATGTGTCTTTCTCATCATCATCATCATCATCATCATAGCAGTCTATCATGGGCGACAATGACTGTTTCATTTAGGTCTGATCAGATTCCTCTACACAGCTCTGTCCTTAGCCTTCCGCTGCCAGGAACTCCTGTCTATATTCAACTTCTTCAAGTTTCTTTTTACAGTGTCTTCAAATCTGAGCCTTGGTCTACCCCTATTGCGGTTGCCCTCGCATAACTGTGAGTAGAGTAACTGCCGAGGGAGACGCTCGTGGTCCTTCCTCTCAACATGTCCAAGCCATCTCAGGTTCATCTGTATTAGCATGCCCTCCAATGATGGTAGACCAGCTCGTTTCAACACTTCTATGTTGGTTATCTTGTCTTTCCATGAGATGTTCATTATGGCTCAAAGGTGTCTCATCATGTACACTTGGAGTTTCTTCACCTGCACTCTGTAGACCATCCAAGTTTCAGCACCGTACAACAGAGTAGCCAGTACTGTCGCGCTGTACACTTTGCATTTCACTCGGATAGAAACATTTGTTGTTCCACAGTCTCTCCCTCAAGTTTCCATACACAGTGCTTGCTCTTCCCATTCTGAGAGATAGTTCATCCTCCACCCTAACATTCTCTGAAACAGTACTCCCTAGATACTTGAAAGTCTTGCACTTGACTAGTGGCTCTGTACCACTGCTGATCTCTTCTGGTACTGATGGTGATAATTGGAACTTTGGTGGTTGATAAAGGCACTCTGTATTCTTGATGTTGATTTGGAGGCTGAATTGGCTAGTTGCTCTTGCAAATTTCTCCACTAAAGATTGCATATCTTCCACACTGTGTGCAACTATAGCACTGTCGGCAAAGAGCATTTCTCTTACTACCTTTATCGATGTCTTACTCTTGGCTTTAAACTGTGCCACATTGAACAAGTCTGCTTCTTTGCTTGTTTGAATGTATGGTCGCTGCACTAGAGCTTCTTTAGCCTCTTCAGTGAAATCTCCAGGGTTGTTTAGTAGTTGGTCAAAGTGGTCTGCAAATCTGTCCAGGATCTTGTCTTTCTCCTGCAAAACCGTTTCACCATCCATAGCCTTTAGTTGGATCATTCCTCTTGGTTTAGGGCCATAGATTTCTCTCAAACCTGCCACACATGATCTTAATGAGTACACAGACACTGTGAACTCCTATATCAACTTTTGTGAGGAGAGCATTCTCCCATCGCGCACCAGGGTGAGGTACTCTAATGATAAGCCCTGGTTCACTGCTAAACTCAAACAGATCAGGAAGGAGAAGGAAGCTGCGTTGAAAAGTGGAGACAGAGACTACTACAGGGAGGTTAAATATCGGTTTAACAGAGAGCTGAAGAGAGCTAAATCTGTGTATTCTGAGAGACTCCAGCAGCAGTTCACTGCTAATGACTCGGCTTCTGTGTGGAGAGGACTGAGGCAAATCACCAACTATCAGCCTCAGGCTTCTAAAGGTCAGGATGACAAAGCCCTTTGTCAAAAACTGTCCCAACATTAGGCCCGTTTTGACACCTCGTCAGCTGTGTCCAACTCCCCCACTCCACCCAGCTCCACTGCCTCCTCGGCCCCTAATTCATCAAAAGCAGTCCCCCCCCTCCTCCTCCTCCCCCCCTGCCCTTGTCATCAGTGAGCAGGACGTGCACAGACAATTCTCCAGACTGAACCCGCGCAAGGCCCCCGGGCCGGACGGTGTGTCTCCCTCCACCCTGAGACACTGTGCGAAAGAGCTGGCTCCTGTCTTCACAGACATTTTTAACACCTCCCTTAAGCTATGCCACGTGCCAACCTGCCTCAAATCCTCCACCATCATCCCTGTCCCCAAGAAGCCACGGATTACTGGACTTAACGACTACAGACCTGTAGCGCTCACCTCTGTAGTCATGAAGTCCTTTGAGCGCCTGGTCCTGTCTCACCTCAAGTCCATCACCACTCCCCTCCTGGACCCGCTGCAGTTTGCCTACCGAGCCAACAGGTCTGTGGACGACGCAGTCAACCTGGCCCTCCGCTCCATCCTGCAGCACCTGGACTCCCCGGGAACCTACGCCAGGATCCTGTTTGTGGACTTCAGCTCTGCATTCAACACCATCCGCCCCGCTCTGCTTCAGGACAAGCTGTCCCTGCTCGGCGTGCCTGACTCCCTCTGCAGGTGGATCGCCGACTTCCTGACGGACCGGAGGCAGCATGTGCGGCTGGGGAACTCTGTCTCGGACTCTGTTAGCATCAGCATCGGATCACCCCAGGGCTGTGTACTTTCCCCCCTACTCTTCTCCCTTTATACCAACTCCTGCACCTCCTCCCACCAGTCTGTTAAGCTGATCAAGTTTGCGGACGACACCACCCTCATCGGGCTCATCTCCAATGGCGACGAGTCCGTCTACAGGAAAGAGGTGGCCCAGCTGGTGTCCTGGTGCAGCCACAACAACCTGCAGCTGAACGCTCTGAAGACAGCGGAGATGATTGTGGACTTCAGGAAAGTCACAACCCCCCTGCCCCCCCTCACCATCACAGGCTCTCCCATCACCATTGCAGATTCCTTCCGCTTCTTGGGCACCACCATCACCCGGGACCTCAAATGGGAGCCAACCATCAGCTCCCTCATCAAAAAGGCCCAGCAGAGGATGTTCTTTCTGCGGCAGCTGAGGAAGCTCAAGCTACCCACCAAGATGTTAGTGCAGTTCTACACGGTCATCATCGAGTCCATCCTCACCTCCTCCATAACCGTGTGGTACGCAGGAGCCACTGCCAGGGACAGACTAAGGCTGCAGTGCGTTGTGCGCACTGCTGAGAAGGTGATCGGCTGCAAGCTCCCATCTCTCCAGGACCTGTATATCTCCAGGACCCGGAGGCGTGCAGGCCGGATCATAGCCGATCCTTCACACCCTGGTCACGTACTGTTTGCCCCCCTCCCCTCAGGTAGAAGACTTTGGTCCATTCAGACTAAAACCTACCGTCACATGAACAGCTTTTTCCCCTCTGCCATCAGACTGCTGAACATTAAGTGACTTATTGACTCTCGTGCACTATATACAGCAGTTCATGTCGTTCATCACTGTTTTTCTGTTGCATTATCAACTGCACTGTGGTACCCCATATTATCTGCTACTTGCTAATTTATTTAAAACTGCCTTGACTAGTATTACTCATTATTATTATTATTATTATTATTATTATTATTATTACTTATTATTCTACACTTATTGCATGTTTTAGTCTTTTAGTTTTTTAGTTTATCTCTTTATCTCATCATGTTTTTAATGTTGCAGCATGGCACCGAGACAAATTCCTAGTTTGTGTACTACACGAACAATGGCAATAAATCTGATTCTGATTCTGATTCTGATTCTGATTCTGAGCCTTTGAGTATTTCTTCTTCTTCGACCTTGTGTTACACTGTAGGTTTTCCTTCCTAGCTGTATTCCTCGCTCCTAGTAGTTTCTTCAGGTGTTCATGATGCTCATCAGGCCAATCTTGATGTTTCCTCTCAGGGTGGCCTAATACATCACTCGCAGTCTGACACACCGTATCCTTCAATGTTGCCCGTTTCTCTTCTATGTCATTCTCTGAGTTGTTGCTGTCCCAGTCTTTCAAGTTTTCATCCATTTCCTGTGTAAGTTCTTCCTGCTTCTTTTGGTCTTTCAGTGCACTAGTGTTTAGCTTCCGTGGTGGCTTCGCACCCGTCCTGCAGTGCTGTTTTCGTCTCCAAATCCTTAATCTAGATCTCAGCATAACATGATCAGTACCACAGTCTGCGCCTCTCATTGCTCTGGTGTCCAATACATCCCTTATGTCTTTCTGCCTGACTATGATGTAGTCTAATAAGTGCCAGTGCTTGGATCTTGGGTGCATCCATGTCTTCTTGTGTGTGTCCTTGTGCTTAAATAAAGTGTTGGCTATCACAAGGTTGTACTCTGAACAGAGTGTAAGTAGAAGTTCTCCATTAGCATTGCACTTGCCTACTCCATGACTGCCTAGCACTCCTTTCCATTTCTCAGTGTCCGAACCAACTCTGGCATTAAAATCTCCAACGAGTATCAGCCTGTCATCAGTCGGTACATGCCTGATTGTCTCATGTAAATCATTGTAGAACTCTTCCTTCACCTCCTCTGTGTTGGTCATTGTTGGAGCATATACACTGATTAGTGTGGCATACATTTTTTGCTGTAGTGGGAGTCTCATAGTCATTATCCTGTCATTGATTTGCACCGGTTCCTCATCAAGCATTGCTGCTATCTCCTTTCTAACTGCAAAGCCCACTCCTGCTTCTTTCCTTTCTTGAGTTGATCTCCCACTCCAAAAGAAAATGTACCCATGGTCTTCCAAGCTGTCATATCCAGGCAATCTTGTTTCACTAAGTGCAGCTACAGTATGTCAGGTTCAGGTTACTTTATTTGTACCCATAGGTAGATTTGTTTTGCAGTCAGGTGACATCCATATTTACAAACCACAACGCAAACACTAAGGAGGCATACACCTCATCACCACTCCCCCCACTCAGGAGATCGGATCACAACTTGGTTCATCTCCTGCCGGTGTACAAACCTCTAGTGCACAGACAACCTCCGGTCATGCGCACAGTGAAGTTCTGGTCTGAGGAGGCAATGGACGCTCTAAAGGACTGTTTTGAAACCACTGCCTGGGAGCAGCTCTGCGATCCACATGGTGAGGACATCGATGGCCTCACTCACACCATCACGGACTACATCAGCTTCTGTGTGGACAACACTGTACCCACCAAGACCATCCGGTGTTGCTTGAACAACAAACCCTGGATCAACCCTGAGATAAAAACACTTCTGAGAGAGAAGAAGAGGATCTTCAGGTTGGGGAACAGGGAGATGCTGAAGTCCGTACAGAGGGAGCTGAGGAGGAAGATCAGAGAAGGCAAGGACAGCTTCAGGAAGAAGATGGAGGACAAGCTGCAACAGAGCAACATAGGTGGGGTCTGGAGAAACCTTTAAACCATCTCTGGGCACCAGAATACCTCCCCCCAGGCCACGGGGGGCAGGGAGTGGGCGAACAATCTGAACTTGATTTTTAATAGGTTTGACCAACCGCCCTCCCCCCCGAAATGCACAACAACCACTGCTGCATCTAAAGACATCAAGTCCTGCTGCCCACACCCCACTCCACCAACACCCCCCCTCTTCCAACACACAGCCCCCCAACATGACCCTCACTTAGACCCAGGTGAGGACGGAGCTGAGGAAGATCAAGGTGAGGAAGGCATCGGGACCGGACGGCATAAGCGCAAAGCTCCTCAAGTCCTGTGCAGACCAGCTGTGTGGGATTGTGGAGCTCATCTTCAACCCGAGTCTGAAGCTGGGGAGGGTACCACAGTTGTGGAAAATATCTTGAGTGGTACCTGTACCAAAGACTTCCCACCCCAAAGACCTGAACAGCTACAGACCAGTGGCCCTGATGTCCCACGTGATGAAGACCGTGGAGAGGTCATTATTAGAAAGCACTGTATACATTTTCATTGTTACGCAGATGACACACAATTATACCTGTCAATGAAGCCAGATGTTAGTAATCAATTAGCCAAGTTAGAAGCCTGTCTTAAGGAAATCAAAGCTGGGATGACTTGTAATTTCCTGCTATTAAATTCAGATAAGAGTGAAGTCATTCTTGTTGGTCCAAAAAACCTTAGAAATACCTTTCCAAATCAAACTTTCAGTTTGGATGCGGTTACTCTTTCTCTTAATAGCGCTGTGAGGAACCTTGGAATTATTTTTGATCAAGATCTGTCCTTGAATTTGAATTTGAATTTATTTTTATTTTTCGGATAGTACAGTACAGGTTAAAAGAAACTGTATAATATAACAACAAGGTCAAATTAGACAAAGACTCCTTCTACTATACAGTTCCACGTGAGTTATCCGAAATGGGTGATGGCTGAAGCCGCAGCTTATATTGCCCACCCATATTCCATCCAAGAATTCAAAAGAGAAAAAGAGAAAACGATACAAGAGCGATTACAATTTAAAACCAAACTAAGACAAAATATGACTGAGAGAGAAAAAAGAAACTAAGCTAGGCTAAGTTAAGCGGTTACTATTCAAAAACAAATCTAAGACAAGATGTCACAGAGAAAAAAAAACAAAAAAACAACTAAGCTACAACACAACACAGGCTGGATATGTCAATCCTTATGTGAGTTTACATGTCGTCTTGTAAATATGTTTGGAGTATTTCTTCCTTTAGTTTTTGTTTAAATTGTCCAAGCGTTGTACATGATTTTAATTCAGGTCCAAAATCGTTCCATAGTCTGACTCCTTGCACTGAAATACAGCGTTGCTTGGTGGTTGTTTTCACTGTAGGCTTTTGAAATATACATGTTCCTCTGAAGTGATATCGTTTCTCCCTTGTTTGGAACAACTTTTGGATATTTGCGGGCAGTGATAAATTCTTCACTTTGAACATTATTATTGCGGTTTTAAAGTCAACCAGATCTTTCAACTTGAGAGTTTTTTGTTTAAGAAAAAGTGGGTTTGTTGGTTCCCTGTAAGCTGCTTTGTTTATTATTCTAATAGCTCTCTTTTGAAGCATAAAGACTGGATATATGTTTGTTTTATATGTATTTCCCCATACTTCATTACAATATGTCATGTATGGGAGTATTAATGAATGATACAAGGTGTATAGTGTGGGTTGATTCAGCAAATATTTCACTCTGTGTAATATTGCAATTGATTTGGATACTTTACCTTTAATATAATTAATATGTGACTTCCAACACAGTTTGTTATCAATTATTACTCCAAGGAATTTAGTTTCAGATACCCTTTCAATCTCTACACCATTTACACTGAGTTTGGGTACTGGGTTGTTGTGATGGTTGTTAAAGACTATAAATTTTGTCTTGCTTAAATTGAGCGTTAATTTGTTTGAATCAAACCACAGTTTAAGCTTTCCTAATTCCTTTCCGAGAGTATCCAGAAGTTGTTCCAAATTGTTTCCACTGCATAGCAGATTAGTGTCATCGGCAAACAATATTAAGTCCATTTTTTCTGAAACTTTACATATATCGTTTATATACATATTGAATAATAATGGTCCCAATACTGAACCCTGTGGGACTCCACAGGTGACCTTCAGTAACTCTGAGTTTTTGTTACTAACACATACATACTGATATCTATTCTTTAAGTAACTACTTAACCAGGACTGTGCTACCCCTCTAATACCACAATTTTGTAGTTTCTTTAATAATAAATTATGATCTACTGTATCAAATGCTTTTTTAAGATCTAGGAATACTCCAACTGAATACGCTTTATTTTCAATGGCTGTTGATATTTTTTCTGTAAATTCCATTAGGGCATGTGCAGTTGTCCTCTTGTGTCTGAACCCATATTGCTGCTCACACAGTAAATCATTCTTCAGTATGAAGTTGTCAATTCTCTCATAGAATATTTTTTCAAGTATCTTGGAAAATTGCGGTCATAGTGAAATTGGTCTATAGTTTGAGAGTTCCCCTCTGTCGCCCGTCTTGTATATCGGAATTACTTTAGCTATTTTCATTGCATTGGGAAATATACCTGATTGGAGAGACAGGTTACAGATATACGTCAGTGGTTTTACTATGCATTCGATAACAGTTTTGACTAGTAGCATGTCAATACCATCACAGTCAATAGATGTTTTACTTTTGAACGATTTAACAATTTCAATGACCTCTCTTTCGTCTGTGTTCTTTATGAAGATGGAGTCTTTTACAGCAGTGTTATTGCATATTGTATCACCTGTAGGTACCGTAGTGGGTATTTCTCGGGCCAGTTTAGGTCCAATGTTAACAAAAAAATTATTAAATTCATCTGCAGGTGAAGCTATATTCACACTCTGAGTCGTTTTATTATTTTTTGGAATATTAGTTGGGTAGCTTGTATTTCTGCTTTTATTTCCAAGGATACTGTTGAGTATTGTCCATGTATTTTTAATATTGTCTTTGTTTTTCACCAGTTCTTTACTGTAATAGTCTCTTTTACTACATCTTATTATATATGTTAACTTATTTTTGTATGTTTTATACCGCTGCTCTGCTTCTTTTGTCCTTTTCTTTAGGAAAGCTTTATATAATAAATTTTTCTTTTTACACGCCTTTTGTAGTCCTTTGGTTAACCATGGCTTATCAGCAAATTTATGTTTAAGCTTTTTTTTTACTAATGGGCAGTTTTTTTCATAAAGAGTGGTTACAATGTTTATAAATGTGTCATAGGCTTCATTTACATCTGATACATAGACTTCTGTCCAGTCTTGCTTCAGCAAGTCCTCTTTAAAAGAACTGATTGCGTTTGGTGATTTGTGTCTGAACGATTTTGAAGTTTTTTCTGCGTTGGGCCCCGTGTGGCCATGGATAAGTGCAAAGGTTGGCAAGTGGTCACTTATATCATTTATCAATAATCCACTTTCTATTTTCTTATCGAAAACATTGACAAACAGGTTGTCAATAAGTGTAGCAGAGTGAACTGTGATTCTACTGGGATGTGTTATTGTGGGATATAGACTCCTGCTGTACATAGAGTTCATGAACTCTGTAATTACATTTTGTTGATGTGGATTCAGTAAATCAATATTGAAATCTCCACAAATTGCTACCATTTTCTTACTAGTAATATTATTGTACAGCTCGACTAATTTATCTCTGAATGTCTCAATGCAAGTTCCCGGTGTTCTATATATGCAGCTTATGATTAGATTTTTTGTTTTGTCTAGGTCAATCTCAACAGTAACACATTCCAAAATCCCTGGTAGTGCTGAGGACATTTCATTTACAAGCTTACACCTATACAGGTCATCAATATACAGTGCAACACCACCACCCTTTTTTTGAGATCTGTTTATATAAAACATCTGATATCCCTCTATTGCCATCAGGGGAGCCTGTTCTTCATTAAGCCAGGTTTCGGAGACTGCAATAGCTGTGAATTTTCTGTCTAGCTGTTTTAAATAGTCCTGAATCTGTGGAAAGTTTTTGTTAAGACTTCTGCTATTGAAGTGTATTATTGACAGTTTACCATCTAATTGCACTTGACTTTTGAATTGCTTTTCAGTGTAATATTCACAGTGGTTATGAATATTATTGAAAAAGTGGTTATCAGGATCAATATCATTCTCCACATCTTGTGGTTTATGTTCAGCATAATGGCATATTTTCAGAGTTTGAGTTTCCTCACTCTGTGTCAAATGACTTCCTCCAACTGGGGATGATTGATGTCTACTCGAGTCGATCATAAGTTTTTGTTTATTTTGCTTATTTTTTAAAGTACTTTGGCATGGTGTATCAAAAGAACTATTCTTATCGTGTGTATGAATATGGATTATCATTGACTCATAATTTTCTTAATCAGTGTTCATCTGTATTTATCTAAGTCAGTAGCGTCTCTGATCATTATACTCTTTGCTTGCTCAGGTGATCCTACAATTCTTCCTTCAATTCAGTCCTTCAATTCAAATATTAAATTTGTTTCTAAGACTGCCTTCTATCATTTGCGTAATATTGCCAAGATTAGGAGCATCTTGTCTCAGAGTGATGCTGTGAAACTGATCCACGTGTGGTACACCCAAATAGGGCACCACATTTGGAAATAATTCAGAGAGACTGTCATTTTATTTTTATTTTAAGAGGATCTAAATATATTTTGAGATTGTGGACGATCAATAATATTAACATTTGATATGTAGCCCTGTATAAATATTTAAGAGTAAGCAGCGGAACCTTTGGCACTGTGGTCGTTCCACCCCAGGTAAGCAAAGAGGGTGCACTTCCAGCCCCCCTTTAGTACTATCTGGAGAAAGACACGAGTGGTCCTGTGTTCTGTCTTTCAAAGACTCTTTCTGTATTTTACAGACCCAAGAGCAGACGCGGAGGATCACGTCTTTTCACGGTTTTAAAACCTATTTCTTTTTGTTATTGTGGTCACCTCCCCGGGACCCGTAACAAACTGTGGGGGCTCGTCCGGGATCTCTCCTCTTCAGTTATCGAGGGAAGATCCAGTGATACCAGAACTACGAGACAACGGTTGCCAAGCTGCTACATCAGACACGTCAGTCAGTGGGTGTCCAAGGAGGGAGATCAAAGAAAAAGAAAGGATCTTCAACCAAAAGTGGAACTGCACTGCTGTCAAGAAGGTAAAACGCAGCCTAGTCACTGTACAGATAATACAACACTCGAACTACAGATAGCTAAAGTACCATGTCGACAGCACGGAAAGAACTGATATGGAGCATCAGGGGACGCTTGTTTGTCCTCTCAAGTAAGGATCTTTTCGGGTTAGCAAAGAGCCTTGCAGCTGGAGACAAAGACACACAGTTCAGTGAAGGCGATAATGAGAGCTGTATGGACTATGTCAATTCCTATGTCAATTCCTATCTACAGTCCCCAACTCTGCTGAAACTTGAAGATGAGGGAATGAGTCAGTTGCTAATGTTGGATGATCTGCTAACTGAAGTGATACAAACGAGCGGCTCCACCACGCATCCAGCTGATCAGGCTGCAACACCAACCAAGTCAAGTCCTCATCCATCCAATATGTTGCCAGATCCACCATCACCATCCGCTGTTCCACCAGGCATTCAAGTTAGTGTGAACGCAAACGCAGAGTCTGTAGAGGAACTGAGGAAAGCATATGAGACACTGGGTGAAAGACTAAGACTGTGTGAAGTTGTGACACTCCAACCACCTGCAGCACCCAGTCGTCAGAGCCACTTACAACCGCAGCCAAGGGAACAAGGTAGTCCAGAAAGACATGTCACTCTCAAAGACCTTTCCTACCTGCCTCGGAGAGAATTCAAGGTTTTTGGAGGACAAATTGGAGACAACAGCTCTGAAATCAGTTATAACAGTCTCATGAGGCAGATCAACGAAGGATTGAAAGAAGGATTTTCTGAAGCAGAGATCATGAGGGGGGTACTGAGAATTGTAAAGCCTGGCATGTTCAGGGACATGCTCATGCTCAAAGATGAACTGGTTCTTTCTGAACTTCAGGGCTTTCTCCGATCCCACCTTGGAGAAAAGGCAACAACAGAGATATTCCAGGAGTTAATGTGCGCCCGACAAACTGAGCAGGAGTCCCCTCAGCAATTCCTGTATCGCATGATTGGACTCAAACAGAAACTTATCTTTCAGTCAAAACAAACCAATGCAGACATCTCGTATGACCCAAGGACAATCCAGGAAGTGTTTCTGCACACAGTCTATCAAGGCCTGGGAGTGAAGTATGCAGACCTACGGCAACGACTAAGACCTCTTATATCAAACAACAATGTAACAGATGTAGAGATTCTTAGCGAGGTCACAAAAATCATCAGTGATGAGAATGAGCACCAGCGAAGGTTAGGGCAAACCCCTCGTCAGAAGTCAGCACAAAGCGCTGTGATTGCAACAAAGGACACGACAGCCAAAGACCAACAAGCCTCACAGACAATCAAACAACTTGCTGCACAAGTAGAGACTCTAACCAAGATGGTGGCAACTTTCATGGAACAGAAAGCTGTAAACTCCTCTCCTCAGCGTTCTCAGCCTCCAGCCAACCAAAAGAAAACCTATCTCTGTCCGAAATGTACTGAACAAAGCTTACAGGAGTGCAGCCATTGCTTTGTATGTGGTGAGTCGGGACACAGAGCAGTTGGATGTCTGAAGCGACCCCAAGAATCAGGGGAACGGGAATCGGTCTCTGTCAAGGGACAGCCAGAGATCGGTACAGAGTCAAAGTCACAGCCAGAAAACTCCTCCTCTGCCGAAGCTTCAACTCCACGCCCCAAGCACCAGCGCAAGCAGCTGAGAAGGCAGGTCAAGCGCAACAGAAGGAAAGGTCAGATTCCCTCCTGTCAGAGTGCCACCAAATGTCAAGCTCCCCTTGTCGGTAAGAAAAGTCTGCTGAAATGTCTAATCGGTGGTTATCCTGTGACAGTGCTGTTTGACCCTGGCTCACAAGTGAGTATAGTTGACAGGCAATGGGTCAAAAGGTACATACCCAACACTGTGGTAAGACCACTCCAAGATCTGCTGAACGACGAGCTTGAGGTTTATGCAGTTAATGGCCAAGCAGCTCCATATGACGGGTGGGTCGAGCTCACAGTCACTTTAGTGGGTTACGGGGATCCCAATCTCACTACACAAGCGCCATTCCTAGTCAGTAAGCTGTCACTGAACCAACCACTAGTTGGAGCTAATGTGCTGGGAGCGATTATACAAGGCCAAGAGACAGATGAGGAAGCCAGTACAGTACTGTATAGTCTACTGCGCAGAGCTTTTGGAATGGACGAAGACCAGGTAGTGGCCATGGTAAACTTCATTGAAGTGCCGCAAAGAACAGACTGTGATCCTGTTACACTCAGAGTCGGTAAAGACAACATGATTATCCCAGCTGGCAAAGCAGTACAAATATGTTGCAGGGTGCCCCAGAACTTTGACATCTCTGACCCTCTTGTACTTTACGAACCTGCTGAAGAGAACATTGCTTTGAGAAATTTGAGTGTGGGGGAAGGACTTTTGGAGATTAACAATTTCCAAAGACCTTTTGTAAAGATCCCCATCTCCAACCATTCCAAACATGAAGTAATCCTGCCGAAAAGAACAGCCCTAGGCACCATCGAACATGTCGCCAAAGTCATTGAAACTGATACACTAGAGCCACCAGAAACCCAGTCCATACTGACATCAGCAACTACAGCAGAGGTACTAAGTAAGACCGCCCAAGGTGACTCTCCTGCCGAGCCTTGGTTGCCACCAGTCGATCTCAGTCATCTAAGCCCAGATCAGCAAAAGTCAGTCAAAAAGGTTCTGATGGAAGAGTGTGAGGCATTCTCTCGCGACAGCACTGACATTGGCTGTATCCCTTCTTTGCAAATGGAAATCAGACTCAAAGATGACACGCCAGTTCAGAGAGCTTACGCCTCCATCCCCAAGCCCCTGTATAGGGAAGTAAAAGAGTACATTCAGGAACTAATAGTGAAGGGATGGATCGTAAAGTCTCAGTCACCCTACGCAGCCCCAGTTATCTGTGTCAGGAAGAAGGACGGGTCTTTACGTCTGTGTATTGATTACCGCCTCCTAAACAACAGAACAGTGCCCGACAGACACCCGCTTCACCGGATCCAGGACCTCACCGACTCCCTCGGTGGTTACAGCTGGTTCTCGATCCTGGACCAGGGTAAAGCTTACGATCAAGGTTTCATCGCAGAAGGCTCAAGGTACCTGACTGCATTCACCACCCCGTGGGGTCTCTACGAATGGGTGAGAATACCCTTCGGGCTGTCCAACGCACCCGCAGCCTTTCAGCGGAGCATGGAAGAAATGCTGGACACGCTCCGTGATGAGTGCTGCATACCCTACCTTGATGATGTGCTCTGTTTTTCCAAGTCATTTAATGAACATGTCCAAGTGCTGAGGAAAGTTCTCCAAGCTTTGCAACACCATGGGGCGAAGCTGAAGCCTGAGAAGTGTGAGTTGTTCTGCAGAGAGGTTCGGTACGTCAGTCGCCTGGTGTCAGAAGATGGAGTGAGGGTGGACCCCAAGGACATCAAAGCTGTGCAGGCACTCAAACACAGAAGGCCACAAATAGTTGGAGAAGTCAGACAACTTTTGGGGTTCCTGAGCTATTATCGGACGTATGTGCAAGACTTCTCGCGCATTGCCAAACCCCTGTACGACTTGCTCCAGGTAAAGTCCGACACACTGCCGTCCAAGCCGTCCAAAGGCAGAGCAAAGTACCCACAGCAATCTTCCCGAGCTCCAGTGAAATGGGACAAGGAACACCAAGAGACCCTTGAGCGCTTGATTGACATGTTGACCCAGCCACCTGTGTTAGCATATCCTGACTTCACCCAGCCCTTCGTACTCCACACGGACGCGTCCCAGAAAGGCCTTGGCGCGGTCCTGTATCAAAACCAAGACAATAAGATGAGAGTGACTGGGTACGGGTCACGCACACTAACACCTGCCGAACAAAACTACCACTTGCACAGTGGAAAACTCGAGTTTCTCGCCCTCAAGTGGGCAGTTTGCGACAAGTTCAGAGACTATCTCTACTATGCCCCAAGTTTCACAGTTTTTACGGACAATAACCCCTTGACGTATGTCCTCAGCACTGCAAAGCTCAACGCCGTAGGACATCGTTGGGTGGGACAGCTCGCAGATTTCCACTTTGACATAAAATATCACCCCGGAAAAATAAACATTGACGCTGATGTACTATCCCGTTGTCCACTCAACATTGAAGCCTTCATGCAAGAGTGTACAGGAGAACTGTCAGAGGAAGCCATTGGTGCAGTATGGGAAGGGAGCAGAAGAGCCAAGCAAGGTGATGTAGCATGGATTGCAGCCCTCAACCTTGCTTCACCAAGTTCACCCCTCAAGGAGCCACTGCATTCCATCGACCACGATAAACTAGTCCAAGAACAAAAAGCAGATCCAGCCATCGGGAAAGTCATGGAGATGAAAGAAAAAGATATGACACCAACTGAAGACGACAAAGCCAAGCTTGACATAAGCGCAAAAAGACTGTTGAGAGAGTGGAGTCGGATGCACATTGAAAATGGCCTTCTCTATAGGAAAACCGCAGAACGCAAGCAGCTAGTTCTGCCCGCTGTCTACAGACAAGTAGCTCTCACCCATCTCCATAACAACATGGGCCATGTCGGTGTGGAGAAAGTCTTGAGCTTAGCCCGTGAGCCATTCTATTGGCCTTTCATGAAGCGAGAGATCGAGGAGTATGTCACCAGGAAGTGCCTATGCATAAAACAGAAAAAGCCAGCAACGCATGAGAGAGCACCGATGGGCAGTATAACATCCAACTTCCCACTCGAGTTAGTATGCATCGATTTCCTGCATCTAGAGTCCTGTAAAGGCGGGTTTGAATACATCTTGGTGGTAGTCGACCATTTCACCAGGTTTGCACAAGCCTACCCCACCAAGAACAAGGCAGCAAAGACAGCAGCAGACCGCCTCTTCAATGATTTCATTCCAAGATTCGGCTACCCCTCCAAGCTTCATCACGATCAGGGTCGTGAATTTGAGAACGAGTTATTCAAGTCCCTCAGAGAGCTAGCAGGTGTTGGCCACTCAAGGACTTCTCCCTACCACCCCCAATGTAACCCGGTCGAAAGGCTGAATCGGACCTTGTTGCAGATGCTACGTACATTGAGAGAGAAAGAGAAACTAAACTGGAAGGAACACTTACCTCACACCATCCATGCTTACAACTGCACTAAGCATGAGGCCACTGGCTTTTCTCCATACTTCCTGTTGTATGGCAGACATCCTCGCCTCCCAGTAGACCTTCTCTTTGGCCTCATGACAGAAGAAGACACAGAAACAGCCCATGGATACGCTCAGAAATGGAAAGGGAAAATGACAGAGGCGTACAGGATCGCAAGTGCAAACAGTCAACAGTCAAGCTCTAAAGGAAAGACAAACTATGACAAACGATGCAAAGGTGTAGTCCTGCAAGTAGGAGACAGAGTGCTTGTGCGGAACCTGGGCGAAAGAGGTGGACCTGGCAAGCTAAGGCCCTACTGGGAACAAACAGTTTACATCGTGAGGGAGCAGGTTGGAGACAACCCCGTCTACAAAGTAAGTCCAGAGACAGGAGGTCGTCCCATCCATACCCTGCACAGAAACTTACTTCTCCAAGTCAACGACTTACCAGTCGACATCGTTCAAAGTCCAATTGCCAAGTCACAAAAGAGAAACAACAGACCTACCGATATCAGGCAAAACACACTGGAAAAGTCAAACAGTCCAGAAGCGAGTGATTCAGAAGAAGACAAACCCCTCTATTGGTTTCGTGTTCCCAGACACCTGCAAGAAAGTCAACGTCCAGTCGGCCAAGTTCAATGTGAGTCACAAAGAAGACGGGGAACAACACAGCAAAGACAAGTACAAGTTCCTATTCAATCTGAACAAGACAGAGACAATATTACGGAAGAAGGACAAGAAATACAAAGGGAAAGCGAACAAAACGTGGACCAACTTCAACCAGACGACGACGGGGAAGTGCTTCATCTCCACCAAGATGTTCCTGCTCCTAGTCCCGGACCTGCAGCTGATCCTGAGCTGGTGCCCAGTCCAGAGCCAGACCGTCGTCCTGAGTCACCACCATGTCTGAGGCAGTCCACCAGGCAGAGACGACCCAACATGGTGTTCACCTATCCGTCCCTGGGCCAGCCAGCCTTCCAGACTCGTCCGTCGGTGAACACTGTCAGTGTCCAACAGTCAACACCATATCCTTTTATGTGCTACCCTTCTTTCTATCCTCAACCTTTTTATCGTCCTTCTTTCAACTCTAACTACTTGCCATGTCAGTATGCTATTCCTTGCTATTAAACTAACCAGATCTTGGATAATACCTGAAGATTAAGGACACTTGAAAAGAAAGATGTTCCAGAGACTTTTGAATAGAGACTTTATTGGTGTTGAGATTCTGATTTGCTACTGTTAAGTGTCAGGAGCCACTTTTGTTGTTGGGGAGCGTGTGGTACACCCAAATAGGGCACCACATTTGGAAATAATTCAGACTGTCATTTTATTTTTATTTTAAGAGGATCTAAATATATTTTGAGATTGTGGACGATCAATAATATTAACATTTGATATGTAGCCCTGTATATATATTTAAGAGTAAGCAGCGGAACCTTTGGCACTGCGGTCGTTCCACCCCAGGTAAGCAAAGAGGGTGCACTTCCGGCCCCCCTTTAGTACTATCTGGAGAAAGACACGAGTGGTCCTGTGTTCTGTCTTTCAAAGACTCTTTCTGTATTTTACAGACCCAAGAGCAGACGCGGAGGATCACGTCTTTTCACGGTTTTAAAACCTATTTCTTTTTGTTATTGTGGTCACCTCCCCGGGACCCGTAACACACGCTTTTGTTAGCTCGAGATTAGATTATTGTAATTCTTTATTATCAGGCTGTCCTAAAACATCTTTAAAAAGTCTTCAGCTGATCCAAAATGCTGCAGCAAGAGTTTTAACAGGTACTAGAAAGAGAGATCATATCTCTCCGGTTCTGGCCTCCCTTCATTGGCTTCCCATAGAGTTTAGAATTAAGTTTAAAATCCTTCTTCTTACTTACAAAGCTAAACAATCAGGCTCCTTTTTATTTAAAAGATCTGATACTACCGTATTATCCAAACAGAGCATTACGCTCCCAAAATGCAGGATTACTTGTAATACCTAGAATCTCCAAAAGTACAATGGGAGGCAGAGCCTTCAGTTATCAAGCTCCTCTCCGGTGGAACCAGCTGCCAATCTGGATTCGGGAGTCAGACTCGATCTCTGTTTTTAAGAATAGGGTTAAAACCTACCTTTTTCACATAGCCTACAATTAGGGCGGGATCATGTGTTTCTGAACCCTCCCTTAGTTATGTTGCCCGGTTTAGTCAGCCGAGGGACCTCCAGTAATGCACTGGGCCTCACTCCTTTCCTCACTCTCAATGAAATATTTTTTTTGCTGGTCATTAACATTTGTTTTTTCTCTCCCATAGATTGAATCCCCATTGTGCTGTTTGCTCTCTACATGTCTGTTCTTTTCATCTTCTCTATCCCCTCACCCCCCAGCCAGTCGCGGCAGATGACTGCCCCTCCCTGAGCCTTGTTCTGCTGGAGGTTTCTTCCTGTTAAAAGGGAGTTTTTCCTCTCCACCGTCGCCAAGTGCTTGGTCACAGGGGATTGCCTGATTGCTGGGGTCTTTCTGCAACTGTGGGGGTTCCCCCTACAGTTGATAGTGCTATGAGATGACTGTTGTTGTGAAATGGTGCTATATAAATAAAGTTGAATTGAATTGAGAGACTGCTCCTTGCTCACTTCTGCCCCCTGGTGGGACCAGCGATGGATCCACTCCAGTTCGCCTACCAACATGGCATTGGGGTGGAGGATGCGGTGATCTTCCCTCTTCACCATTCTCTGTTCCACCTGGAGGAGCCCGGGAATGCGGTGAGGATCATGTTCTTTGACTTCTCCAATGCTTTCAACACCATCCAACCAATGATCCTGAAGGACAAGCTGCTTTGCGCAGGGGTGGACCAGCACCTGTCATCATGGATCCTGGACTACCTAACTAACTAGCCACAGTTTGTGAGAACCTGGGACTGTGTGTCCGTCACGATCATCGGTAGCACGGGGGCCCCCCAGGGAACGGTTTTGGCTCCCTTCCTGTTCACCCTTTATACTGCGGACTTCTCACACAACACAACACACTGCCATCTACAGAAGTTCTCTGACAACTCTGCGATCGTCGGCCTCATCTCCAACAGAGATGAAGCTGAGTACAGAGGACTTATCCAGGACTTCGTGGACTGGTGCCATCGGAACTGCCTCCAGATCAACGCAAGGAAAACTAAGGAGCTGATGGTGGACTGCCGCAGGCAAGGACAACCCCTCACAGCGCCAGTAAACATACAGGGAACAGACATTGAGATGGTGACATCCTACAAGTATCTGGGTGTTCATCTGAACAATAAACTAGACTGGTCACACAATACCGACACACTCTACAAGAAGGGACAGCGCAGGCTGTTCCTACTGAGGAGACTCAGGTCTTTTGGTGTACAAGGGGCGCTGCTGAAGACATTCTATGACACGGTGGTGGCATCAGCCATCACCTTTGGAGGGGTCTGCTGGGGCAGTGGCATTACAGCAGTCGGTAGGAAGAGACTGAACAAACTGATCAAGAAAGCTTGCTCTGTCCTGGGGCAGCGCCTTGACCCAGTGGAGGAGATAGGAGAGAGAAGGATGGTGGCTAAACTGTCATCTCTGCTGGAGTCCGAGTCCCACCCTATGCAGGACATACTGAACGCACTGAGGAGCTCATTTAGCAGCAGACTACATCATCCTAGGTGCGCAACTGAGAGGTTTCACAGGTCCTTCCTACCTACGGCTGTCAGACTGTATGACCTAAGCAGGGCTGCTCGCAGAGATAGCAGAAAAATGTGACGACCTAATAGTATTGAATGCAAAAGACGCAATACACTTACACAGTGGTCCCCTCCAGTATACAACTAGGACAATATCAGTTGCTACGGAGGGTGACAATATGTATGGGTACATATTCATACTATGTAGGATAACTAAGTAGACGGTTATGCTGTTTATTCCATCTAGCTACAATGCTCCGCACTGTGTGTTTATATATTTATATATTTATATGTACATATGTATATTCGCTGCTCTTGTTTTGTCTTGTCTTCTTGATTGTTGCTCTGAGTGTTGCTATCCCTGTGCTGTTGCAATCCTGGAATTTCCCCATTGTGGAACTAATAAAGGCTTATCTTATCTTGTGGCCGACACACATTGTGGGCTCACGCTGCCACAGAGACAGGACTGAATGTGTATTGTGGGGTGTCACATCTGCAAGGACTAAGGACTCCAATCTACAGGAGGTAACAAGGAAGTGTGAGATTTGTCTCTTTGTCCCACAGAAGACGCCCCGGAGGGTTTTCCGGTTCATCAGGAAATGAGAGACAATGGTGAAGCTTCAAGGGGATGCTTTGTAACTGTATGTTGACTGAAGACACCATGTGACATGAATTCTGATGCTGGAAATGTATAAAAGGGGGTTGAAGTATGATTCTTTCTCTTTCCTGCTTTGAGAATGCTAGAAGCTGCGTTCTGTCAAATAAAGCTGGTTTTATGACTGAAACTCAGCCTCGTTATTTGAGCATGCTTCTACAATCTTATCTTAATTACATTCAACATAAACACAAAACACAGGTACACATGAAGCTGACTATAAACATGATAAAAGTACTCAAGGCTCCATCAATCAGGACATAAGACAAAGAGATAAGAGAAAAAAAAAGCCCAAAGAGGTAAGAGAGAAGGGTCATATTAAAAAGTTAAAGACTAGTCAAAGAGGTTAAAAACTCAAAAGTCTAAAACCCAATAAAAGATTTAGAACCTAAATAAAAAACCTACAAAAATGAGTAACTATAAAAAGAAATTAATAAATAGGTAACTAAATTATGTGCAATATATTGTGACAACTTGTTCAACTCTTTGACAGCAACAGGAACAAAGCTGTTTTTGTAGCGCTGGGTTTTACTTTTGGGGACAGCAAACCTCCGTCTTGAGGGAAAAAGCTGAAAGTGGCAGTGCAAAGGGTGGGAGTCATCATTTAAAATGGAGGTAGCAATCCTCTGTACCTGTCTGGTGTACAGGGATGTCACGCTCAGCTGTGACTCACCAAGCAAACGACTGGACCATCTAACTACCTGATCCAAGGATTTCCTCTGTTTCAGTTTTATCTGACCAAACCATGACACTAAAGAAAAGGATCAAACAGATTCAATAAAAGCCCGATAAAACATTATCATTATGGTTCGGTCAATTTGGAAGCGTGCAAGTTTCCTTAAACAATGCAAATGTTGCTGACCCTTTTTGCACACCCTTTCACAGTTCTCTTCAAAGTTTAAATTACTATCAATAATCGTCCCAAGATATTTGTAGGATTGTACACATTCGGTGGTCTGGCCTTTTAGTACAGTGACTTCGTGCCTGGGAGTTTTCCTCCTAAAGTCAATAATCATGTCTTTAGTTTTTGTCGTATTCAGCTGCAGGTAGGAATCCTCACACCAGTGAACAAAATCATCAACTACTGGGCCGTGGCCACTCTCACCATCCTGGAGGAGACTGACAACTACTGAATCATCAGCATACTTTATAATGTGTCTGTTGTCATGTCTGCTCCGACACATGTTTGTGTACAGGATGAAGAGTAGTGGTGACACCCCCCCCCCCCCTCCCGAGGAGAACCAGTAGAAGAGCACTTTTGGTCAGACAATGTACCATTGACCCTTACTCTCTGTGTCCTGTTGGTTAAAAAATCCAGAATCCAACCCACCAGATTATTACTCAAATCAAATTGTTGCAGGAGCATTTCAACTAAAATATGAGGTTGGATTGTATTAAAGGCGGGAGAAAAGTCCACAAATAAAAGCCTGGTGTTGTAGAAGAGCTTGAAAGAACGAGGCGGTGTGATATATAAACCAAAGTTTATTATCAGCTCCTCTAACAAGTCTCATCTAAGTGCAGAAGCAGAAGCAAGAAAAGAGACCGAATGCCTCCGGCTCTGTGAACTTATACTTGCACATAACAAAAGACATGCATATCAAAGGCTGACATCCCTCATTATCTTAATCCCCCCATTGTCTTCGTACTCCCCCTCTTCGCCCTGGGGGGTGAGGGTAGCTCCTCCGGTCTCCACCGCAGTGTCTGGGAAACTCTTTGATCTTCACTGGCGGTTGAGATCCCTTTGTCCTGTTCTGAGGTGTGAAGTCGCCATATGTAATCACCAAACATTCTCTCATGCCTCAACATATGTAGGTTATGGAATATATGATAAATATAGACCACAGCACCCCCCCCCAAACGACTAAGAAAAGGACAATAGAAAAATTCACAGTTTAAGATAATTACTATAACATACTAACTGCTACACCTCTTGCCACAGAAGAAACTTTCCAGCAGCCATGCTCCTAAGAGAGTTCAGTGGTAATCATAACAGCATAGTAAAATCACAAGTCAGTCCTAAACTGTTACAGCACAATTAGTGAACAACTGTTGAGTAGTTTGCATCAGTCCCTGTGCTGTCTGGGTTTTAATCTTCTCCCGAAACTGCTGTGGGCCCGCTTGGGCGTCCTGCTGGGACCTTCCTGTAAGGAATCTGCAGCTTGGGGAGGAGAGTGATTAATTGTTCCCTGCAGGGGGGCTGAGTCTTTTCTCTTGGGGGGGTCTACTCCGCCGAGGTGCTCTCGCCAACAGTGCAGGCTCGTCTTTCAACAAGAAGGCAAGTTTGAGTCTGTCAATGCTGACTGTTTCTTTTCTATCCCCAAAATCAAGCACAAAGTGTTTATCACCAGGTTCCAGCACTCTGAATGGCCCATCGTATGGTGGGCGGAAAGTTGGTTTTAAAGCTTCCTGCCTAACAAAAACGAATTCAGCGTTCTTTAAAGCCTGTGGGACAAAAACCCGTGGAAAGGAGTGATGAGCCGGACCAGGGAGAGAGTCCGGTCCGTTGCTGCCTAAAAACCCCGGGGCTGGAAGGTGCCTTGGCTCTGGGTTCTCTGGTAAAAATTCACCCGGGAGCCTGAGAGGTTGTGCAAAAACTAATTCTGCTGGAGAGGCATCTAGATCCTCTTTAGGCGCAGCATGCAACCCCAATAAAACCCAGGGAAGTTTATTTACCCAATTTGTATCCGTTAGTGAGGCTCTGAGGGCGGCCTTTAAAGACCTGTGAAAACGCTCGCATAACCCATTAGCCTGAGGGTGATAAGCGGTGGTGCGGTGAATTGTCGCCCCTAAGCTGCTGGCCATGGCTGACCAAAGCTCTGAGACAAATTGAGGCCCCCTATCGGACGTGATGTCCGATGGGATGCCGAAACGTGCCACCCAGTTTGTCAAAAAAACACGAGCGACTTCCTCCGCTGTGGTTAACGCCAGAGGGACTGCCTCTGGCCAGCGCGTGGTGCGGTCTATCATTGTTAACAGGTGTGTGAAACCTTGGGAGGAAGGTAGTGACCCCACGAGGTCGACATGAACGTGGTCGAACCTTCTAGCAGGGATTGGAAAAGGCTCCAGAGGGGCTTTTGTGTGTTTGTGTATTTTGGCGCGCTGACAAGAAATGCAAGTTTTTGCCCATTCTTTTACGTTTTTGCGCAGGCCCGGCCACACAAACTTTTCGGCGACCATTTTAACCGAGGCGCGCACACCTGGATGCGCGAGGGAGTGAATTGAGTCGAAAATACGGCGGCGCCATGTGGCTGGGACTAACGGGCGAGGTCGGCCGGTTGAAATATCACATATTAGGGTGGGCACGCCGTCGCGTAAACCCCTTTCCTCCAGCCTTAACCCTGTTGGTCCAGACAGGAGTGCGCGCACGTCCGCGTCACTGCTTTGTTCCTCTGCCATGGCTGCATAATCTATCCCTGCATGGATTGGTGCTGCGTATGTGTCCGCGTTAGTGAAGAGTTCTGTGGCTGAGGTAGTATAATCTGTCTCCTCGCGCTCTGGCGATGTCACAGCGCGAGAGAGGCAGTCTGCTACCACGTTAAGTTTGCCTGCCACATGTCGAATGTCTGTGGTGAACTCTGAAATCGCAGCCAGCTGTCTTTGTTGCCTGCCTGACCATGGTTCTGAAATTTTAGCCATGGCAAAGGTGAGCGGTTTGTGGTCTACAAAAGCCGTGAAACTCCGCCCTTCTAACCAGAACTGGAAGTGGCGGATGGATAAATGAAGCGCTAGCAGCTCCCTGTCAAAAGTGCTGTATTTACGCTCAGTTTGGTTTAGCGATTTGCTGAAGAATGCCAAAGGTTGCCAGATCCTGCTGACATGTTGTTCTACAACTGCCCCTATAGCTAGGTCCGAAGCGTCTGTGGTAAGTGCAATGTGGGCCGAGGGATCGGGGTGAACCAACAATGTGGCATTAGCTGCAGCGCTCTTTACTTCCGCGAAGGCGCGTTCGCGCTCCGGGGTCCATTCGACCTCGTTGGAAGCTTTTTGTTTTCTGAGCGCGTCATATAGGGGCTGCATGAGCTGAGCCGCGTGGGGGAGGAAACGGTTGTAAAAATTAACCATTCCTAAAAATTCTTGCAGCGATTTGACCGTTTGTGGCCGTGGGAAACTTTTTATCGCGTGAACTTTGTCTGGAAGTGGGACTGCCCCCTTCGGAGAAACTCTGTGTCCTAAAAAATCAATTTGTGACATGCCAAATTTGCATTTGGCTGGATTGATTATTAACCCGTGCTCTTCTAGCCTCTGAAAAACCATAGTGAGGTGCTGCTCGTGTTCTTCCTCAGACGAGCTGGCTACCAGCATATCGTCGAGGTAGACGAAAACAAAAGGAAGGTCACGTAATACTGCGTCCATCATCCGCTGAAAAGTTTGAGCAGCGCCTTTGAGGCTGAAAGGCATCCACAAAAATTCAAAAAGGCCGAAAGGGGTTATTACCGCTGTTTTAGGAATGTCCTCTGCTCGAACTGGGACTTGATGATAACCGCGGACCAGGTCTATTTTTGAAAAAATGCGCGCACCCGCCAGATGCAGTGAAAAATCCTGAATGTGAGGAATTGGGTAGCAGTCATGCGCTGTCGCATTGTTTAATCTGCGGTAATCGCCGCACGGTCTCCAAGAACCGTCAGATTTCGGAACCATGTGAAGTGGTGAGGCCCAGGGGCTTTTCGAACGTTTAATAATGCCTAATTTTTCAAGGGTAGTAAACTCGTCCCGAGCTATGGCGAGCTTGGCCGCGTCCAAGCGCCGAGCTTTGGCAAATACGGGTGGACCCGTTGTGGGAATAAAATGTTCAACCCCATGCTTAGCCACTGTGGCTGAGAATTTGGGAACTGTGAGTGCTGGAAATTGGGTGAGGAGTTGATCAAACTTACCTCCTGCTGTGGTGACGCTAGCCTGCACGGGTGGTGGAGAAACTCGGGCTGAGCAGGGAATAGAAGCAAAGGACAGTGCATTAACCAAGCGTCTGTTCGCTAGATCGACTAATAACCCATGTGCACACAAAAAGTCTGCGCCCAACAAGTTAAAACTCACCGCCGCTACAACAAATGTCCATCTGTAGTTGCGGCCGTGGATGCGGAGGTGCAGGCTTTTTTCGCCAAAAGTGTCAATGCTGGAGCCCTTGGCTGCCACCGCTCTGTTGCCCCGGGTGCCCATGGCTCGATCTGCTTGGGAGGGCATGACAAAACTTCAGAACTCAGAACTGAACTCAGAACTCAGAACTCAGAAAGGATTTATTGCCAAGTACATTAACAGTAAACAACTGATAACATACGAGGGATTTGACTTGACACAGAAAACAACCTGCATTTCCGGTGATGCGGCAGCATCTGAAAAACGCGCCTGTCATCAGATGGGTACAGGATGCATAGGGAAGAAAAGGATAACACAATAGGAAAGTGCAAAAAACCATTGATTGTCAGAATACCGGTCATATATGATCAATATTATGATTACAAGAAAAAAAGCCCTCAATGCACAATTAGCAGACAAGAATGTACACAAAGACACAAAGGGAGCAGTGAGTGAATGATCTTTTTCATCAGTTTATTTGAGTCAGTGTGGGTGTAGTGTTGAGTGTAGGTGTTTGTATCAGTTAAGAACAACAAAGTCTCTTTGGCAGGAGATGTTTTGTCTTAGCGGCTGGCATTTGTCCTTGAGCCATGCAGCTGGCTGTCCGTAGAGTCAATGCAGCTCAAATGTTTTGGAAACAAAAAACTGCAGATAATCTGGAGGACTTGTGTGAGGGGGTCAGATTAGTCGAATAGTACTGATCCCAGAGAAAGAGACTTTATATTCTCTTACAGATTCAGTACTTTAATCCTTCAGTGCTGGACGTTGAATCCTTCATGGACGGCTCTCAGCGTGATCATGATGTAATCCATTTTCCTAGACAGTTCCCCATTTGCCGCTGTCAGAGTCCTCTCCATTTTTTCAATTTGATGGTTAAGCCTCGCCTGGCCAGCATTTTGATAGGCTACGTCCATCTTCATCAATTTACGGTACACCAGGACAATCCCAGATCCAATCAGAACGATCCCGATGACCATTGCTACAAAGACGTACAAATCTTCGACATCTTCGATAGAAAGATCAGACAGGCACAAGAGTTTCCAATTACTTGTGTCCCTCAAATAGCCCGCAGCCGCAGTTCCTGCGGGGCAAACAACCTCCCCTGGGGCACTTTTCCTCATTGAAAAAATAGTGTCAATTGCGTTCAAAGCCCAGCTTATTAAATCCATAATTTCGTTCGATAATCAGCAGTAGAGACACGCAGACAGACGATAGCAAGCTGGGATCCAGTCAGTTAGGGGAGGAAGGAGATAAGTCAGAGCTGGAGAGAAGGAAAAAGCGTCTGCTTTCTTTGGGAGGCGGAAGTGAAGAGGCTTAGTTGAGCTTAGTTGAGCTTAGTTGAGCTCCTGTGTCAATAAGGAACTGCTTGCTGGTGTGTTCGTCCGTCACATATAACAGCTTACTTTTCTCGCCGAGAACCGCTGCCGTTAACGGCTCTCGGATTTGGCGTTTCCCGAAATCGTAAATTTGCAGGGGGGAACACATTTGTGAGCCTTCTCGGCGAAGCGGTGATGGTAATAACAAACGTTGCTCCGTCTGTTACGTTTTGGCCGTGTCGCTGTCACCGCGGGCTGGATCTGCTCAGTGGGTTGAGGCTCCCCGTGGCTCTGGGCATCAGCGTTGAGGTCTGCGGATGCTGCTGTGGGTGTCTGCTCCTTGCAGGCGTTGACGAGTCGTTGAGCTTCGTTGGCCAGCACGCAGAAGTCTTGCTGGGTGCTGCATCGCATGTTGGCGAGCGTCCCTCTCATGTGTGGCAGCAGCGTGCTGAGGAATATGAATTGGAAGAGGAAGTTGTCATTGTCCTCTTCTTTAAGCTGCAGCAAGTCCTCCATGAGGGCTTTAGGTCTGCATCCTCTGTGGCCGTAGACCGCCAGGATCCTCTTGGCTCTCTCTTCGGCTGAGGGAACGTAATTTGCCACGATGGTTGCTTTCAGTATTTCATATTTGTCTTGGGCCGGCGGCCGCCGGATTATGCTCCGCACACACCTCGAAGTGGCGGCGTCGAGTTTGGCGACGATGTGATAGAACTTCGTATCGTCAGCCATGATGCCCGCCAGTGTAAACTGGGCTTCAGCTTGTTGAAACCACGAGGCGGGGTCTTCCTGCCAGAAGTCCGGCAGCTTGACAGCGACGGCATTTGTGTAGACCGTCACTGATGTGTCCGCAGGGTGAGAATGCCTTGCTTCGGCTCTCTCAGCGGCGCTGGTGCTCGGTTGAGCCCTCTCTATCCTTTCTGCCGGGGGGGAACGTCGTCCATCTGTTCCCCTGTCTGCGTGGGCGCCGGCGTCTGCCTGGGTCGCCACAGATGAGTCGATCGCGGGGGAACGCCTCTGGTCCATACTCGAGTCAGGGTCACCAGTGTAGAAGAGCTTGGAAGAACGAGGCGGTGTGATATATAAACCAAAGTTTATTATCAGCTCCTCTAACAAGTCTCATCTAAGTGCAGAAGCAGAAGAAGGAATAAGAGACTGAATACCTCCGGCTCTGTGAACTTATACTTGCACATAACAAAAGACATGCACATCAAAGGCTGACATCCCTCATTATCTTAATCCCCCCATTGTCTTCGTACTCCCCCTCTTCGCCCTGGGGGGTGAGGGCAGCTTAATCTTATCCTACACTTTATTACATGTATAGTTTATTTCTCTTATCTTATCATGTTTAATGTTGCAGCATTGCACCGAGACAAATTCCTAGTTTGTGTACTACATGAACAATGGCAATAAACCTGATTCTGATTCTGATTCTGATTCCTCCGGTCTCCACCGCAGTGTCTGGGAAACTCTTTGATCTTCACTGGCGGTTGAGATCCCTTTGTCCTGTTCTGAGGTGTGAAGTCGCCATATGTAATCACCAAACATTCTCACATGCTTCAACATATGTAGGTTATGGAATATATGATAAATATAGACCACAATGGCATGTAAAATCACCTAAGGATTGTCATATCCAGTCTGTGTTGTGTTGTAGCTTAGTTCTTTGTCACATTTTGTCTTCGCTTTGTTCTGAATTGTAATCGCTCTTGTTTTGTTTTTCTTTTGAATTCTTGGATGGAATATGGGTGGGCAATATAAGCTGCGGCTTCAGTCATCACCCATTTCGGATAACTTATGTTGAACTGTATAATCAGGGGAGTTATTGTCTAATTTGACCTTGTTGGATTTTCTTTCCCCCTTTGTTATATTATTCAGTTTCTCTTAATCTGTACTTTAACCTATCCGAAATAAAGATTCATTCATTCATTCATATGAGGTTTTTTTTTAATGCAAGTCTGTCAGCCATAGGAGATCATTCCTCACCTGTGGGTGGCGGTTATGCACCAACTTGGTGTCAAGCGTCGTAAGCAAGCACGAAGAAGAAGAACTCAAGATAGCCACGAGACCAGTGGAGCTTTGAGGTTTGAACCGAGACTTGCTGGTAAAACTGTTTGACTTTTGTTTGTCACCAACAAATGTGAGGAATATTTGTGAGAGACACCTAAGCTGACCTGGAGAAGGTTCTGGTTCCGTTTCTGCTTTCAGACCGGATTTAAAAGAACGGTGAACCAAGCTAAAACCAGCTAGCTTAACTAGCTTAGCCGCTCTCGTGTTGACTTTCATGTGTCCAGCTGTGTGTTTCAAAGGTTTTTGCATATTAGCTCTGTGGTACGAGCACATGATTTAGGGTGCGAGTTTGTGGCGAGCACGAGCATGTGTGTCTCGGTGGCTGTGTGTCAGTTCAGGTGTTGCAGCCTCGTAGACCGCGGCTCAGGAGGTCAGAACACTCCCAGGTCGGTTCGGCTGCATCTAAAGGCGGATTAATGGCTGCTTTGGTCGGACTCTGACTGGTGCCGTTTGCCTTGTTCCCTGCTTAAATGTCATGGTCCTCTCAGCGGGGGTCAGCACCAACCATACTGAGATTAGATTTGATTGTATTTTGTTTGACAAGCGCGGTGGTGGAGCGGTTAGCACTGCGGCAGCACAGCAACTCACCCTTGGCCGGGGGATCCTGGGTTCGATCCCAACCCCCGACCAACAGTGATCTGTGTGGAGTTTGCATGTTCTCCTCGTGTCTGCGTGGGTTTACTCCGGGATTTCTCCCGTTTCCTCCCACATGCCAAAAACATGCAAGTTAGGTTAATTGGCATCAAAACTGAGGATTCCAAATTGTCCTTAGGTATGACTGTGAGAGTGAATGGTTGTCTGTCTCTCTGTGTTGGCCCTGCGATGGACTGGCGATCTGTCCAGGGTGTACCCTGCCTCTCTCCCAAAGATGCTGGGATAGGCTTCAGCACCCCCCCCCCCCCCCCACGACCTGAAAAGGATTAAGCGGAAGAAGATGAATGAATGTATTTAATGATTTAAATTAACTTTAATTACCAAGGATGCTGTTATTTCTTTTATAAGATTTCTATATATTTATAGTTGGGT
The DNA here is from genome assembly GCA_020510985.1 of Pholidichthys leucotaenia. Classification (NCBI taxonomy): domain Eukaryota; kingdom Metazoa; phylum Chordata; class Actinopteri; order Cichliformes; family Pholidichthyidae; genus Pholidichthys; species Pholidichthys leucotaenia. The sequence goes on from CM035841.1 coordinate 44,312,143, forward strand.
TTTTTTTTTTAGAAATCTCATCACTGCCAAGAAAAACCTCCCTTATTTTGAAATCCAAATGCTTGCACGTTCAGTTTGTCTGAAGGCTGCTGACGGATTAAAGTCATTGACTTGGTGAAATTCGTTCATCTTAACTTGCCAGGTACATAATTGGGAACATGACATAATATTGTAGTGACTGGTGAAATATATCCTCATCAATTCATCAGTCCCCCTTGCCTTTCCCTTCATATGAAGCCAGCTGTATTTGAATTCTAACCACACCTCTTAGCTCAGCGACTCTTCCGTTATTGCTCCCATTTCCAGTGGGTTAAAACTATGATAAACACCAGTGCTTACATACCTCTTACGATTTTTTTTTTCCGTATTTAAAGTACCTTAATAAACTCATGTTTCTGTTGGACAGTCAAGCCTTATTATGCTGCATTTCCCCACTAGTCCGCCTTGGTCCACGTACGCTTTGGACGAGCCTGGCACGCATGCAGCGCTGTATGTGCTCACTTTATTCCATCTACCCAGGCCAAGCGGTTGACGCATGCACACAACTGTGGAAAATGTGTTCAAGGATGAGACTGAGTTTGTTCCTCAGATTCAGCTTTATTCACAGAGCACATCTCCAACAAATCTCCAAGCAAATCAAGAGGAAGTTTTCATCTCACATCAGGGGTTTTATACCCCGGGCACGAAACAGCAGTCACATGGTGTTTAATCAAGCATACAGTCACATGGTACTTAATCTCAATCACAAAGTAACCCCTTTGATCTCACGCCATTGTCCTCTAGTCTCTGTGGCCCGGAAATCTTCCCCGGTCGTCTCCCGGAAACAAAGGCCGAATCTCACACTCCTCTGCTGAATCCCAGAGTCTCAGTCCTCTTTGTTCCATGAGACGTGAAGCACACAATAAACATACAGCAACACATTTGTGGGGAATATGTAACCAACATATGTGCCACAAGACCCCCCCCCAAACATCTAAACGGGACAAACATAACCAGAGACACATGACATCATAACATTACTACACATCAATCCACCAGTTGCTTAACTGTCAGTCTCCTGCCGTATCTGCTGAAAGCCGGCTTTGCTGCTGTCTGCACCTGTGGATTAGAACTGTTAGTCAATCTCTTTGGGAGTCCTGTAGAATGCCCTCTAGGGGGTCTACCGCGACGGGGGGCTCTCGCCAACTGCACCTCTTCATCCGCCAAAACAAAAGCGGGTTTGAGTCTGTTAATACAAATCAATTCTTTTCTGCCTCCCAAATCTAGCAAAAAATGCTTCTCTCCTGTTTCCAGCACCTTGTACGGCCCATCGTAAGGCGGGCGCAGGCTGGGGCGACAAGCATCATGTCTCACAAAAACAAACTCCGCATTTTTTAAAGCCTTCAGCACAAAAACGCGTGGGAAACTGTGATGAACCGGGCCAGGAAGCGTGGTTGATCCTGTGCCGCTCTGCAACAGCTGAGCGGGGGGACAATTTGGGGCAGGATTATCGGGGAGAAATTCCCCTGGCAAACGGAGAGGCTGTGCAAAAACTAATTCCACTGGAGAGGCTTGCAAATCCTCCTTAGGTGCAGAACGCAACCCCAATAAGACCCATGGTAACTTGTCAACCCAATTTGTATCCGTAAGCGACGCTCTGAGGGCCACTTTCAATGACCTGTGAAAACGCTCACATAAACCGTTAGCCTGGGGGTTGTACGCGGTGGTGCGGTGGATCTTTACCCCTAGGCTGCGGGCCATCGACGACCAGAGTTCGGAAACAAATTGAGGACCCCTGTCTGACGTTATGTCCGACGGAACTCCAAAACGCGCTACCCAAGCTGTTAAAAACGTGCGCGCCACTTCCTCCGCTGTGGTTGACGCCAGAGGGACCGCTTCCGGCCAATGCGTGGTGCGATCCACTATCGTCAAAAGATGTGTGTACCCCTGTGACGACGGAAGGGGGCCTACCAAGTCGACATGCACATGATCAAGGCGCTTAGAGGAATGTGAAAAGACTCCAAAGGAGCTCTAGTGTGCTTGTGTATTTTGGCTCGCTGACACGCTACGCAGGCTGTCGCCCATTCCTTGACCTGTCTGCGCAACCCCGGCCATACAAATTTCTCCCCCACCATTTTGACCGATGCGCGCACCCCCGGGTGCGCCAGAGAATGGATCGAGTCAAAAACGCGGCGGCGCCACGCAGCTGGTACCACGGGGCGCGGCCGTCCCGTGGAGACGTCGCAGATTAGGGAAGGCATACCCATTTGCAGCACCCTGTGCTCCAGCCTTAACCCTGTTGGTCCAGACTGGAGCGGGCACACATCCGCATCGCTAACCTGCTCCGCGGCCATGGCTGCATAATCTAACCGCACGCGGACCGGGGCCGCGTACGCTCCTGCGTCGCTACCCTGGCCCGCGGCCATGGCTGCAGAGTCTGACCTCACGTGGTCTGCCGCCGGCACAGCACGCGAGAGGCGGTCTGCCACTACATTATGTTTACCTGCGACATGCTGTATATCGGTGGTGAACTCTGATATCGCGGCCAGCTGTCTTTGCTGCCGGCCCGACCAAGGTTCAGAAATCTTGGCCATCACAAAAGTCAGCAGTTTGTGGTCCAGGAACGCGGTGAAACGGCACCCTTCCAGCCAGAAGTGGAAATGGCGGATGGCCAAGTGTAGGGCCAACAACTCCCTGTCGAACGCGCTGTATTTTCGCTCGCTATCGCGCAAGGTTTTGCTGAAAAACGCGAGCGGTTGCCAAGTCCCCGCTACCAACTGTTCCACGACCGCCCCTACCGCTAAATTGGACGCGTCAGTGGTGAGGGCCATGCGGGCTGTTGGAACTGGGTGTTCCAACAAAGCAGCGTTTGCCAGCGCTGTTTTGACTTGAGAGAATGCGCGCTCCCGCTCAGGAGACCATTCGATTTTATTTGTGGGTTTTTGTTTTTTTAGTGCCGCGTACAATGGTTGCATGAGCCGCGCTGCACTTGGGAGGAAACGGTTATAAAAATTAACCATTCCCAAAAACTCCTGCAACGCTTTGACCGTTTGAGGTTGGGGAAAATTTGTTATTGCGTGCACTTTATTGGGGAGAGGGACCGCTCCTTCTGGCGAAACGCGATGCCCCAAAAAATGAATCTGCGCCACCCCAAACTGGCACTTCGCTGGGTTAATTATTAACCCGTGCTCTGCCAGCCTCCGGAAAACTGCCGTGAGGTGGTTTTCGTGTTCGTCTTCGGACGTGCTGGCTACTAAAATGTCATCCAATTAGACGAACACGAAAGGGAGGTCGTGCAGCACCGCGTCCATCATGCGTTGGAACGTCTGCGCGGCCCCCTTGAGTCCAAAAGGCATGCGCAAAAACTCAAAAAGCCCGAAAGGAGTTATTACTGCAGTTTTGGGTATGTCCTGGGTGCGCACTGGAACCTGATGGTAGCCGCGCACTAAATCTATTTTAGAAAAAATGCACGCCCCCGCCAAATGAACCGAAAAATCTTGAATGTGTGGGATCGGATAGCAGTCGTGTGCAGTGGCGTTATTCAACCTGCGGAAATCACTGCAAGGTCGCCATGAGCCATCAGTCTTTGGGTCCATGTGCAATGGTGAAGCCCAGGGGCTTTTCGAACGTCTGATGATGCTCAGTTTTTCCAGGTTGGCAAACTCCTCGCGCGCTATGGTCAGTTTAGCTGAGTCCAGGCGCCGAGCTTTTGCAAAAACGGGCGGCCCGGTGGTAGTGATATAATGCTCCACCCCATGTTTGGCCACTGTCGCTGACAACGTTGGGACTGTTAGTGCTGGAAACTGAGTGAGGAGTGCGTGGAACTTACCACCCGCAGTCGTGACGTTGGCTTGTGCAGTTGGCGGTGCCACTTGTGCGAAGGTCTTAATAGCTGAGCCGTTCGCTGCTGACACTGACACCCGGGGAACCTTGGACGGCATCAGCCGGTCCGCGTAGGAAGGCATGATGAAGCTCATCTGGGAGCCTGTCTTTTCACCACACAAGCGCCAACAGTTCGACCCCTTATGGGTAAATTTGTTTTGTGCAGGTGTTCTGAAAAATCTTACCAAATTTTTCCATCCAAACTCTCTCCACTGCAGGGATGAGGTACTTTTCCATTGCTGTCTATTTAGCTTTTCCCATATTTCCAATTGTAAAGTGAAATTCCCCTCTTTTTCCCATCTCTCTTTTATATATGATGTGTTGTCTCCTTTTAAGTCTTGAAGACCTTGGTATATTTTAGAAATGTATCTGATCCCTGGGATCCCTTTATATGCCATTAAGAAGACCTTCAGAACACCTGAGTGGGCCCTTTCCAAATCCTCCTTTTTAAGTATATTGTTTATGTGGTGTCTAAGCTGAAAGAACCTGTAAAGATCTTGATTTATTAGACCTTGTTTTTTCAAATCTTCAAAACTTCTTAAAGTTTGCCCCTTAAAAAAATCGTAATATTTTATCAGCCCTTTCTCTTTCCACTCTTTAAATCTAGTGTCTGTTTTATTAGGGGTAAAGTCTTGATCATAGGCAGTCCATTGCAGAAGTCGATAGGGCTCTTTAGCTTGATTCTCTCTGACTATCTTAAACCAAATTTTTAGCGGGGTCTCTATCCACGGGTTAGTGTTATTCAAGAGTTTAGGTAAAGCATTGTTCCCTATTATCGCCTGTAGGGGGATATCACTTGTTATTTGGCATTCGATCTCCTTCCATTGTGCAGTGTAGACTGGGTTACATATCTCTACTAAAGTTTTAATTTGTGCAGCTATAAAATAGTCCCTGATATTTGGCAGCGCGAGCCCACCTTTGTCTTTGTTTAGCTGTAGGGTTCTATATCTGATTCTAGGTCTCTTGCCCTGCCATATGAATCTTGAGATCCTTCTGTCTAGCTCCTGCCATGTTTTTTTGGGAGGTTCTACCGGTATTGTTTGGAAAAGGTATAGAAGACGTGGAAGTATATTCATTTTGACTGCTTCAATTCTTTGTGCGGTACCTAAGAATGGTATCATATTCCATCTTGCTAGGTCAGATTTTATTTTTGTCACCAGTGGATCATAGTTTAGTGTTATAATTTTGTTGAGTTGTTTCGGGATATTGACCCTCAGATATTTCATAGATTCCAACTCCCAGTTAGTTTTGAGTTCACTTAGTGAATAATGATTTGGGTCATAGTTGAATGTTAAAACTTGTGTCGCATGGCATTTACAAGAAGTTTCTGAAACATTGTCCACTCCGGCCTTCAGACACCGTCTTCAGGGCGTATACTGGACACCGAGTGCCCATGAAAGGGATGACAGAGGTAACTGTTCAGTACAATGGCCAAACTGCTGAGCTTCCAGTTTATGTTACCAAGAACAACTGTCCAGCTATAATGGGGCGTGTGTGGCTAAAGAAAATCCAACTTGACTGGCAAGAAGTAAGGAAGCTGTCACACAGTTCCACTCAGCTGCAGGCCATACTAGAAAAGCACAAAAAGGTTTTTCGTGATGAGCTAGGCAGTATGAAAAAAATTATAGTGAAGCTGCATGTCAAACCTGACAGTAAGCCAGTGTTTATGAAAGCCAGGCCAGTGCCGTACGCCATCAGACCAAAGGTGGAGGCTGAGTTGGATGCTCTGGTCAAGAATGGAGTTCTGGAGCCTGTGACAACCAGTGAGTGGGCCACGCCCATAGTTCCAGTACCCAAAAAGGGCGGAGGAATCCGAACCTGTGGAGACTTTAAGGTAACAGTAAACCCTGTACTAACAGCAGAGCAGTATCCCCTTCCACTGATTGATGACTTATTTGCGGGGCTGAGTGGGGGACAAAAGTTCAGCAAAATAGATCTCAACCAAGCTTATTTACAAATGCATGTAGACGAGCAGTCACGTGAAATGCTGACTATCAACACCCATAAAGGACTCTTCAGATACCGCCGACTGCCTTTTGGCATCACATCTGCTCCAGCACTTTTTCAGCGAGCTATGGATCAAATCCTGAGTGGATTACCAGGAGTGCAGTGCTACCTGGATGATATCCTGTGTACAGGAGCAGATGATGAAGAGCATCTGCGCAACTTGGATGCAACTCTCACGAGACTGGAGGAATATGGATTGAGAATCCGCAAGGATAAATGCGAGTTTTTCCAGTCATCCGTGGAATACTTAGGTCATGTGATCGATGCTAAGGGATTACACACTGCACCATCGAAAATCACAGCCATTGTGGATGCACCTCCACCCCAAAATGTCAGTCAGCTGAAGTCTTTCCTGGGACTGCTGAACTATTATGGACGTTTCATACCAAACTTGGCATCACTATTAAAACCAATGCATAACCTGCTGCGCAAAGAGGAAGCATGGAGGTGGACGGCAAGCTGTCAGGAAGCTTTTCAGAAGGCAAAGGATGCGCTGACTGCATCAGAGGTTCTGACCCACTTCAACCCATCACTTCCGATCCAGCTTGCCTGCGACGCCTCTCCTTATGGCGTAGGGGCGGTGATTTCCCACGTAATGCCAGACGGTGAGGAAAAGCCAATCGCTTTTGCGTCAAGGACATTAAACAAGGCAGAAGCTAACTATGCTCAACTAGAAAGAGAGGCTCTGAGCATTGTGTTTGGTGTGAGAAAATTCCACCAGTACTTGTATGGACGGAAGTTAACACTTTTTACTGACCACCGACCTCTCACAACCATCCTTGGACCATACACAGGAATACCATCTCTTGCAGCGTCCCAACTGCAGAGGTGGGCGTTGCTGTTGTCAGGACACTCCTATGACATCAGGTATCGAAAGTCAGACTGTCATGGTAATGCAGATGGGTTATCCAGATTACCACTTCCTGTCATGAAGCCAGAGTCAAGCACTGTGGACATCTTCTATTTCACAGAGGTAGAAAACGCACCTGTTTCAGCTGTGCAGGTGAAAAAGGGGACTAGAAATGACCCTGTGTTGTCTGCAGTCATGGACTTGATCATTAAAGGACAACCTGCGGGTGATGACGCAACCTTGAAGCCCTTCCTGGGGAAGTGGACAGAATTGTCTGTTCAGTCGGGTTGTTTGCTGTGGGGGAGGAGAGTGATTATTCCCCTGTCATGTCGAACAAAAGTGTTACAGCAACTTCACGCAGGACATAGTGGAATCGTGAGAATGAAAGAAATAGCGAGAAGCTATTTTTGGTGGCCAAACATTGACAAGCAGATTGAAGAAATAGCCAAAAGTTGTTCATCGTGTCACAAGGTACGGAACAACCCACCATTGGCTCCTCTCCATCCCTGGGAGTTCCCACAGGAGCCATGGCATCGTGTGCACATTGACTTTGCAGGATTAAAGGACACTGTGCAAAAGCAACAAGAAAAACAAATTATGCACAGAGGACATCGGGCAAAGGACAGAGCGTTCACGTCAGGAGAATCTGTGCTGGCCAGGAACTACAGAGGTGAACCTAAGTGGATTCCTGCAACTGTTATCGCACAAACTGGACCAGTCTCATATACAGTTCAAACCACTGACAGTGTTTGGAAAAGGCACGTGGATCAACTCCTGCAGACACCACCAGCGCCTGCAGAACCGTCTCTTGGATATTCTAACGATCCACCTACACCAGTACAGAACTCAACCACTTCAGAGACCGGAGTTCCAGCTGGAGATGTGACATCTTCTTCTGCATCAGCACCAGAAGCAACCTCCACATTAGAAAGAACTCAGACTCATGTTCCTGTAGAGCGCCGATATCCTACCAGGGAGCGACGACCTCCTGTCCGTCTGAGTTATTAGACTAGATAGTAACTGACCCACATTTATGGGGCAGATTAATCCCCAGGGGTACAGTTATGGGATGAGGTAGTCTACCCTCACTCCTAAGGTAGCATAATAATTAAAGAAAAAAAAAAGAGACAAAGACATAAGAATTGCAGCAGACACTTGATATCTCCAGTAGGACATCTATTGTAAGAGGGGAGGAGATGTCATGTATTTTGGTTTACTACGGCACCCGTCGTAGTGTCTTGTGAAATGCATTATGGGTAATGTAGTGTATGTTGAGTGTGTTGTCGTTGGCTGTGGGCTATGAGTGGCTGCTCGCTAATAAACCGTTAACGGTACGTTGAAGAGTCCGAGTTATTAATTGTTATATCGAGTAACGTAACGGGTGAAAGATATAACAGGTACCACTCTAATTATGACCATAATTATTTATTATACCATAGAACTGTTGTGCAGATGAATTAGTTTATTAAAATCACACACGCGGACATCCTCCCCTGGGACCCAGTCTTTGCGGTTCAGTGCAGCCAGCCACACTCGCCTGTGCTCTGGATCTGCAGGAATCCTATTCCAGGACAATTTCCCCCCCTTCTCCCACCTGTTGGTACAGTCTTTAACAACACAAGACTGTGGCATTTTGCTGCAAAACGTCTCCGAATCGGCAGAAGCGTCTACTCAACATGCAATACGTGCATGGCGTCTTGCCCACCAGCGCTATGTTTACATCACATGACATACTCGTGTGACGACACGGTGAACACTGCAATACGTCTTATCCTTTGCCTTTGCCACCTCTCTCTTTACCATGTGCCTAGATTCCAAATACTCGTGTCTACTTTCTTCATCTCCCTGACTATCCTACTTTTTCTTTGCCAACCTCTTCCTTTGGATACTTTGTTGTACCTCCTCATTCCACCACCAAGTCTCGTTGTCTTCCTTCCTCTGTCCACTGGATATACCAGATGCCTTTCTACCCATTTTCCTTGATACTTTTGCTGTACTTTCCCAGTCCTCTGGTAATCAGCTCCTTCCTGAACTCTGTGACCTTCTTCCTTCTGTAACTTTCCCCACTTAATCTTTGGCTCTGCCTTCACTCTCTTCCTCTTCTTGCTTTGCAAAGTCATCCTACAGCCATTTGATGCTGTCTAACTACATTCTCCCATGCCACCACCTTGCAGTCTCCTATGTCTTTCAGATTTCTCCTTCTGCATAAGATGTAGTCCACCTGTGTGCACCTTCTTCCACTCTTGTAAGTCACCCTATGTGCCTCTCTCTTCTTAAAGTATGTGTTCACCACAGCCATTTTAACTCTTTTAGCAAAATCCACAACCATCTGTCCTTTGACATTTCTCTCCTTAAGACCATGCCTACCCAGAACCTCCTCATCACCTCTGTTTCCTTCACCTACATGTCCATTAAAGTCCGCTCCAATCGCCACTCTCTCCCCCCGGGAACGCTCTCTACCACTTCATCCAATTTACTCCAGAATTCCTCTTTCTCTTCTACCTGACATCCAACTGGTGGGACATATGCACTGAACACATTCAACATCACACCTTTGACTTCTAGCTTCAATCTCATGATTCTGTCTGACTCCGTTTTTACCTCCTGAACACTCTTCACATACTCATCCTTCAAGATTACTCCTACTGAATGTTCCCCCTAATTTTTCATGTGTCTGAGCATACACACAAACTCCCTGAGAATTCCTTGGACCACTGTGAGCAACATCAGACGTGCACACTGTGGCCACACCAGTATCACACCTGTCCAAAGCCTGAGATCATAGCAAGTTATATAGCTTATTAAAAGAATCATATTACAGCAGTAATTTCCATTAGATTACTGTTCACATTAAAACATTCACATTTTGCACAATGACGTGTGCTGTAGCACAAGCATGTGATACAGTGTAAATTCCTGTAACTCTTTGTAAAATATATAATTACACAGGTTTTTTTTAGCATTTCTACTACTCATAATCTGGTGACAGCATTTAATGATTAATATCCATAAATCAGGGATGGCAATTTTCCGCCGATCCGCGGATTTCTGCCGATTTATTTTCAAATTGATCATTTCTGTGAATCGTCTAAATCCGTTGAGAAAATTTTAGGGGGGGTAAGGTACTTTATTGTTACCGATTTTAGCGAAAATCAACATGATTACATAAGCGCTCGGTGCTTCCCCGGGTCAAGTCTCCTGCTATAACCCGGATGTTATGTACTCAAGCTACTGCTGTATTGTAAACAGCCCTGCGATTGGATAGTTGCAAACGATTGGACCAATCAAATGGCTCGTTGTATGCTTTGTCAAAAATTCATGGCAGCTTGTTCTCAGGGATGTGATTTTTCCGGTAATTCGCCGAATTCCGCTTTATTTTATCTTCCAGGAAGATAAAGTACGTTAAGTACGTTAGCGGCTTGTGGTCCACGAACGCAGTGAAGGTGCGCCCTTTCAGGCAGAACTGGAAGTGGCGTATGGCCAGGTGCATTAACTCTCTATCGAACATGCTGTATTTACGCTCACTGTCGTGCAAAGACCTGCTAAAAAAAAAGGTGAGCGGCTGCCAAGAACCGGCAACTCATTGCTCCATGACGGCCGCTATGCCTATGTCTGAGGCGTCGGTAGTGAGCGCTGTTTTAACCTCAGAACGCCTGCTCCCGTTCAGGAGTCCGCCGGTTTCCGTTTCTTGAGTGCGGCGTACAACGGCTGTATGAGTTGGGCTGCGCGGGGGAGGAAATGGTTATAAAAGTTAACCACCCCCCAAAACTCCCGCAGCGCCCTGACATTGATGTTGAGGATGTTGACATTGATGTTGAGGAGAAAAAAAATAGCAAAACAATTTAGTTACATTACTTTTATGATTACAAACAGTTTGAAATTGACAGTGCACAGTGGATATTGACTCATAACTTTTGAATATTTCTAAGACTTGGCTGCATCAGTGATTGTGCAAAATGAACTGCTCAAGACTCAATGGAGATTGAAACTGGTGATCTGAAATGAATGCTGAAATCATAAAAAGTAATGGTATGTTGGAATTTTATTTCTATTATGGAATAGATAAAATTAACTGATTTTGATTTGATCAAGTGTTAAAGCATGTGATGGATAATGCTTGTTGGAATATTTAAGAATGCTATCTTTTTGGAACATAAGTCAATATTATACAGTAATAAGTGGCATTCAGCTGTTTGTTTTATGTCATTTAAGCACAGTTCTGGTACTTAAAAATCATAAAAACCCAGGAGCTTCTTGCCCCCCTACCGGGGCTTTGCCCTGGACCCCGCTGGGGGACTGTGCCCCCCAGTCCCCCTGCTAAATTTTCAGATAATTTCCCCAACTCCAAATCACATCCCTGGTTCGTGTTGGAATTCTGAGCTTTCAGTATTGTTTTCAGTGGAATTATGAGATTTTTATCGAAGGATCAGGAGTCATCAGTGCTAGAAACAGACAAAAGTGTCAAAAATAAGTTCCGATGGAATTGGCTTGAAAGAAAAGTGACGTTAAAGGTGAAAATTGGCTCAAAGTTCGACGAAGTAACAGAAACACTCGGACAGTTTCTGAAGAAACCAGAAAAGGAGATGAAGTTCAAAGTTCAGAGACTGACACAGCTTGCTGACAAAAGGAAGAAAGTTTCACATTAGAAGTGACTTGGTGACCAGTGTAAATAGTGTAATAAACTCTTATAGAACTGTTAAATATGTTGGACTAAAGACAGTGAGACAACATTGAAGAAAAAGTAAGTTAACTTTTCATTAAATTTAATGATTTATCTAAGTCTAGTATTTCATTTTTTTTAATCATTTTTTTCAGTCTAAATTACTTATGTTTTACTGAAAACCTCCCAGCTTCAGGGGGGCTGCGCTCCCCGGCTCCCCCATAAGTCACTTGACCAAATTAGATTTCAGCTGAAATCAGAATTTCCTGTTGCCATCCCTGATAAATGAAAATTCTTAATGAATGACACTAGAATAAGCACAAATTTGATTGGGGACTTAAATTTCACCTTATTTTTCCCGTCTGTCCTTCTCACTTCTCCAGTGGTTGTATGGTAGTATGACTAGCATTGTGTGCACTGGTCTGTGCTCTCATCTACTATCAGTGTATGCCAGGGTGCATTTTTAACATTGCACATCGTCTCATTCTGCATTATCTCATTGATTGAGTTCACAAATTCCAAAGGCGTGATTTTTGCTTCGCCAGCTTTCTGGTGTACTCACATACTTTTCCATGTGATCGTGGATTTGTTGAACCAACAGCATTGATGTCTTCATTTTGATGGCGAGTAGAATATTGTCAGTGAGAACTTTAACTTGCTCGAAGTCGGATTTCTTTTTGTGTGACAGCTTGTTCCTCTTCTCTCGATCTTTTGCACTTTCTCGCAATAATGTACCGATCCCCTTTCCCATCTTGCGTCTTCGTACAATTCCAACAGCATTCAAATGACTTTTCTGCTGAACGTGACACTTGAGGTAGTCCAAATTCCATTCAGTCCACACTTTTCCCTCCGAAAACTCGCTTGCTATTTTGCATCTCTTAACTCCGCAGCACTGTTACTAACCTGCAAAACACTGGCACGTACACACAAAGCCCTATCAATGACATTGATTGGTTGCGTAAGTAAATATGTGTGAACCGCATCATATCATTGGCTGGGCAGTGTTAATCATCTCAGTCAATCTCATGCATAACGACCGAGGCTCTGACATTATTCATATTGCAAAGAGAATGTGTGGTGCAGTTATCGTAACACTTGTTGCGTAAATCACAGTACATTCACCACGCGCCAGCTTGTGCTGCAGGGGCGAAATCCTTTGGTTGGCTCTTTCTCTCCCCTGGAGGTGTCTCGCACTCACTTGATACCTCCTGGAGACACTTCGTTCGTCAGGCAGTTATTCTCTCCCTCCTCTTGCTGCTTCTGGGTGTGAGAGTGTGCCCATACGCTGTCTATTGTTCAGTGTTCACTACAATGTGTTTATTTTATTTACAGTTCAGGTTGGATTTTATTTTATGCGCTGTTTATATTTTCTGTGTGCGGAGAATGCGGGAGCAGTGTGCAATTGTGCACGCACGCAACTTAGAGCGAACATTGCTCCTACTCCATTTCTCTTCCTTTCTGCACCATGGTAGAACAGTTTAAATCCACCTCCAATGCTCCGAGCCTTGCTTTCTGTCCATCTGGTTTCTTGAAAACAGTATATCTAACTTTCATCTCTCTTCCTACCTTTCTTCTTTCTTCTCCGTTTCAGCAACACGGTGCCGCCCGAGGCAGACATGTTTGCTCGTTCTGTTCTCAAATGCCGATGTTTTCTCCTTTTTTGCATGTTTGCTGCTCTTTCTACAGTGCATAAAGGTGATGCACTGCTAACACATGACTGACAGGCACTACTGGACATCGCCAAGACAACCAGTCATACGGTATTTACTGGCTTCATACCACCTGATCTACAATGCATTGTGCATCCACACAGCGGTCAGCACAACCCCCAGTAAGGCCCTGAAGCACTGAGCCCGTGTGATCATGCTGATCCCAAGAGAGCGCGTCCGAAGTGGCACAAGCAGTGTAAGAGAGGGGGGCTACATGCTAGGCTAAAAGCTTGCACTAGCTGCCCACCACTACCTAGCCTCTTGCTAGCTAACATACGGTCTCTAGAAAACAAGCTAGATGAACTAAGAGTAAGGATTGAAGACCAGCCGGAGATAAGAGAGTGCTGTGTCTTAATTTTCTGAGAGACCTGGCTCATATTTTGATACTTTGCCAAGTATCAAAAATTCTGATATTTATTTTGTTTGCGGATGACAAATATCCTTTGCAATGGTGAGAATTTGCAGCTTGTCTTAGAGGTGGTCACAACAGAAATGAAAAGGTTAACGCAGTGGTTCAACAAAAATAAATTGTCTCTAAATATTAAAAAAACAAAGATTATGTTGTTTGGAAATTATAAAATAAATCATGAAATAATGGTAATGATGGATGATACCAGAATAGAAATAGTACAGAAAAATAAGTTTCTGGGGGTGACGCTAGACAATAAAATTTACTGGAAACCTCACATCAGTCACATCTGGGTCAAGTTGGTAAAATGTATAGAGATACTGGGGAAGACAAAATACATCTTGGACTATGAATCATTATTCTTACTGTACAATTCTGTGTTTTTACCATATCTTAACTACTGTGTAGAGGTCTGGGGAAACACCTACAAGACCAACCTACAGCCAATATGCACATTACAAAATAAAGCTATAAGGATAATAAATAATGTAGGATATAGAGACCATACCAACTCGCTGTTTTTAAAGTTACATGTCATAAAGTTCATGGATTTAGTTAAATATAAGACAGCACAAGTAATGTACAGGGTAATTAATAATCAACTCCCAACTAATATACAAAAAATATTCAAAGAAAGAGACAGTGGTTATAATTTGAGAGGAGACTTAAACTTTACAAAACCTAAGGTATGAACAACAAAGAAAAGTCTGTGCATTTCTGTCTGTGGGGTGGATTTGTGGAACAGTCTGGAGCTGGAACTGAAACTTTGTACAAACAGAAATCAATTCAGAAATAGGTGTAAACATTATATGCTAAATGGATAAATGTTTGAGGTGTAGTATTAATATGTGGAATGCACTAAACTCACTCTGGGACACAATGATATGGTAGGTGGGACAGTACTGTGTATATCTGTGTTTGGGGCTGGGTTTAGATGTATGGACTTTATGTATGTAGGGATGGATGGGTGTCAATGTTGACATGCATAAAATATATTTAATTGTCTACTTGGGGTCTTAATTGAGGTAATATGTAGATATTTCACATGGGTTGTATTTAGGGAAAAGAGGAGATGGAGTAAATAAGTGTTAACTTCTTCCTTTTCCCTTTCGAGCACAGTACACGGTCACTTTCATTGCACTTCTCATTTGTTTTGTTTTTTGCTTTGTTTTCTTCAAAATATAGTATCTATCTAAAGAGATTTTAAATATTTCACCTACTTAAGTATGCATGGATCTATGAATATTGGAATGAGCGCCCTGCAGGACTTGTACATGATTGGTTGCCCCACTCCCAAACTGCAGGGCTCACACGTGATTGGTGGGTGGGCTGCTAGTCTGTTCAAGACGCTTCCGGACGTTGGAAGTTTTGCCTATATCTTCAAAAGTAAAAAGCAAAACATTTTTTCTGAAAACGGTTGAGGCGAGAGATAAATGCCAAATAAGTTTACCTTAAGTCAGCATGCTATGCTGACTTAAGGTAAGGGAATTACCCACAGTTCAGAGCGCCATGCCGGGGTTTCTCAAGGAAAAGCTCCTGATTTGTTACCTGTTGTTCACTGACCACCCCCTCACCACTGCTCCACCCCACAAAAAAAACAAAACAAAAAACACACGCAAACACAGAATCATGGAAGGAACAACTCCAAACATCACTAAAAAGATGTTTACATGCAAGTATAATGTAGCTCACTGGTCTGTAGTGTGTCTATAGTTGCATAATAATTTTTTTTTTTTTATTTACAAACAGGGAGCAATGAACAAACATCACAGTTTATTGAGCTTTGTGTTGAACATGACTCTAAATTCCCGGGCCACAGAAATGCATCTGCTCAAGGTTTCAAGTAAGTATTCAGCGGGTATATTGATTGATTATTGATTATGATTATTAGTAAGCCAGTGGATGACTAGAACTAAGGATTTAAGATACTGCATTTAACAAACAATGTATAAAGGATATTTACATAAAAAATAAATATACTATATTGCAGACATTATTTATCAACTATATTGTGTAATTTTCATAGAAAATTTTCATAATTTCCTCTTTATCTCTCTGTCAGGATAGTGCCTGCAAGATATTTAGATCAGGCAACTGATTCCTTCTGTTCCTTGGCCTTGATGATAAAAAAAAATAAATAAAAATTCTTAAAAATAATTTTAACTTTTCAAATAAAAAGTTCTTAAAAATCAAAAAATTCTTTAATTTTTTTTTCCACAATATTTTTTATTGAACCTTTTTTACAAACATGGCACAAACAGTCAGACACTAACACTAAAGTAATTTAAATATTAAAAAGAACACTAACAACAACAACAACAAAATGTAATAAAAACAACAACAAGTCAACAACAATGCTCCTCTGTTTAGTCTAGGTAATTTATTACATAAGAATACATAATATACATTCACCAGCTTGGAATTTGCAAGGTCCACACTAGGGATGGGCATTCGGTGAAATTTTCTTCACCGATCGCCGGGAGAATTAATGATTAATAATCGGTTAATCATTAACATTTTTAGGTAGGTAGACTAAATTAGAACATCAGGTATCAGCACGGAGGGCACGGAGAGCCGCACAACTCAAATCTACCTCTCTCTCTCAAATCTCTCTCTCTCTGTTCTCGTGTTTGCTCGGCTCGGGAATCTCGCAAGCTGATTGGCCGAGACGTTTCACCCCGCAAGCTGATTGGCCGAGACGTTTTACCCAGCTCTCTCTCCCTGCCGAGCGGCCACCCAACAAACGAAGACCGCATTCATTGCTCTATCGCTCGTATTGCTTAGTCTAGCCGCGTGGAACTTTTTGCTGTTCTCTTGTGCCATTTTGTGCGAAATAGTCTTCCCGTCGAGGCACTACGCCGCCTCCTGCAGCTTCCCTCGACGTGTGTACACTGAATCTTCATGACCTTCTCAATAAAGTTTCTGAAAAAAAAAAAAAAGAATCTTCACGACCGCCATTACTCAGCGCGCAACCACTGTTGGCGGTTTCTTCGCGTAATAAGGGTGTTCCATGGACCCTGTCGATGAGGTATATTTGTATGCTGCATTGCAGTGATTGCAGTACACCTGGTCATTTTTTAAATTGAAATGGTCCCACGCAACACTTCGCCGTAACCGCCTCATGATTTGGCGATCGCCCTACGGAAGCCCGCATGTATCAACGGAGGCACGCCAGGGTACGGCGATGGTGTAATGTTGCCCCCTGGTGCCCAAATTTTGCCATTGCATTGTTTGAGGACGGCCGTGCACTAGGCCTTAATAACCTCGGATTGTTTAAAAAAAAAAAAAAAACGGTTTGTCGACGAAAATGAACTTCCTCGGTGAAATTCTTAATGATCAATTATCGGTTAATCGGTAAATTATGCCCATCCCTAGTCCACACATATCATTCACCTTCTTCTTCAGAAGTTGTTTAATTTCTTTACATAATCAATGAAAGGTCTCCATATATTCTCAAACACATTTTCCTTTGATTTCAGTATATATGTTATTCTTTCTAGTGGGAGGTTTGTTAACATCTGTCTTAACCACTGAGTCACATCTGGTCTCTGAGTCTTTTTCTACAGTAGTGCAATACATTTTTTTGCATTAAGCAAACCGAGGTCTATGAATGTTCTTTCACTCTTATTAAAGTTATGTTTTTCTGGATACAGACCCAACAAAAACAGTTTAGGGTTCAATGTGAATTGTTTTGAAATTATTTTTTCAATTGTTACCCTCACCTCTTCCCAAAACATTCTGACTTTTCTACATTCCCATAAACAGTGAAATAGGGTTCCTTTACTTTCCATACATTTTGTGCATGTATCTGGTATGTTTTTGTTATATCTATTTAATTCCACTGGTGTAACATACATCCGCATTAACCATTTAAAATGTATCAGTTTAAGACGTACATTTATTGATTTGGTTTGAGCTCCTGCACAAGCCATTTCCCATTGTTCCTCTGAAATTTCAATTTGCAGGTCTTCTTTCCAATAATTCAGTCTTTTCTGTGAGTTTTCACATGAGAATAGTGTCAGTGAGTTATAAAATTCTGAAATAATACCCTTTCTCTTACTATCTTTTTTCAAAATTTTTTCCAAAGATGAATAAGTAGGTCGGGTGAGAGCATTATTTTGATTTGATCGAATAAAGTTCGAAGCTGAAGATATTTAAAAAAATGTGTTCTATTAAGATTGAATTTAATCCTCAGTTCTTCAAAAAACATTGTTATCTGAGTGTGACAAATATAAGTCTTGAATCTTTTGAATCCCTTTTAAATTCCATATTTTAAATACACTATCCGTTCTCCCTGGTGTAAAATATTGATTACCCCATATTGGGCTAAATTGTGACAGTAAGTGTGGTTCTTTTAAATATTTTTTGGTTTCACACCATATTTTGATCATGTGCTTTACAATTGGATTTTTTTTTTTTTTTTTATTTAAGTTTTTGTAAAGGGTATACAGGTCGTTACAGCAATGCATTGTTTACATTTTCATCACATGTTCCCTTATTTTCTGATATCTGACAACATTGGAAGATTAATTCTTACAACACCCCTTTTTTTTTTAAAGTGAAAGAAAAAGTGAAATTAAAGAGAAAAAAAACAAAAAACAAATAAAAAACAAACCAGTAAAAAACAAACAAAAAGAAAAAGTAAGTAAATAAAGATAAAAGAGCATCTGGGTAGCTATGGAACAAAGAGCGGAACCATTATTGAAATGGTATTTGTCAAAGATTAGATCTAATGGAAGACACATATGCGGTCCAGGGTTGCCAAAAGTTTATGAACCCATCCATGTCCTGTCTCAGTGCGAATGTCAACTTTTCCATCGAGTAAATGTCTTGGATCACGTTAGTCCAATCTTCAGGTGTAGGACAGTCCTTCAACATCCATTTTTTAGTTAGAGCTTTTTTGCTTGCCAATATTAAAACATTGAATAAGTATTTTTCTCCTCGTCTTTCCAGTGAGTCCGATAGTAAACCCAAATACAAAGTTACAAAAGAAAAGGGAACTGTAATTTTGAATATTTTCCCCAATATTGTCTGTACCTTGGTCCAATATTGGTGGATAACTGGGCATGACCAAAACACATGAAAATGATTTGCAGTCTTTTCACCACACAAGCGCCAACAGTTCAATCCCTTATGGGTAAATTTGTTTTGTGCAGGTGTTCTGAAAAATCTTGCCAAGTTTTTCCATCCAAATTCTCTCCACTGCAGGGATGAGGTACTTTTCCATTGCTGTTTATTTAGCTTTTCCCATATTTCCAGTTGTAAAGTGAAATTCCCCTCTTTTTCCCATCTCTCTTTTATATAAGATGTGTTGTCTCCTTTTAAGTCTTGAAGACCTTGGTATATTTTAGAAATGTATCTGATCCCTGGGATCCCTTTATATGCCATTAAGAAGACCTTCAGAACACCTGACTGGGCCCTTTCCAAAACCTCCTTTTTAAGTATATTGTTTATGTGGTGTCTAAGCTGAAAGAACCTGTAAAGGTCTTGATTTATTAGGCCTTGTTTTTTCAAATCTTCAAAACTTCTTAAGATTTGCCCTTTAAAAAAATCGTAATATTTTATCAGCCCTTTCTTCTTCCACTTTTTAAATCTGGTGTCTGTTTTATTAGGAGTCAAGTCCTGATCATAGGCAATCCATTGCAGAAGTCGATAGGGCTCTTTAGTTTGATTCTCTCTGACTATCTTAAACCAAATTTTTAGTGGGGTCTCTATCCACGGGTTAGTGTTATTCAAAAGCTTAGGTAAGGCATTGTTCCCTATTATCGCCTGTAGGGGGATGTCACTTGTTATTTGGCATTCGATTTCCTTCCATTGTGCAGTGTAGACTGGGTTACATATCTCTACTAAAGTTTTAATTTGTGCGGCTTTAAAGTAGTCCCTGATATTTGGCAGCGCGAGCCCACCTTTGTCTTTGTTTAGCTGTAGGGTTCTATATCTGATTCTAGGTCTCTTGCCCTGCCATATGAATCTTGAGATCCTTCTGTCCAGCTCCTGCCATGTTTTTTTGGGAGGTTCTACCGGTATTGTTTGGAAAAGGTATAGAAGACGTGGAAGTATATTCATTTTGACTGCTTCAATTCTTTGTGCAGTACCCAAGAATGGTATCATATTCCATCTTGCTAGGTCAGATTTTATTTTTGTCACCAGTGGATCATAGTTTAGTGATATAATTTTGTTGAGTTGTTTCGGGATATTGACCCCCAGATATTTCATAGATTCCGACTCCCAGTTAGTTTTGAGTTTGCTTAGTGAATAATGATTTGGGTCATAGTTGAATGTTAAAACTTGGGTTTTATGCATGTTTAATTTGAACCCCGATAAATCTCCATACTCTGAAAAAACTGAGGTTAGTTCTGGTAAAGAAGTGTTCGGCTGCCCTAGGTATATTAAAATGTCATCAGCAAAGAGTGCTATTTTATGTTCCTTCTGACCAAGTGTAATACCTTGAATTTTTTGTTTTTGTCTTATCCAATGGCTCAGAGGTTCTATGAAGATTGCAAAGAGCAGTGGAGACAGGGGGCAGCCCTGACGACATCCTCTTTCCAGTTCAAAAGATGATGATAAATTACCGTTAATCCTTATTTTAGCTGTTGGTTTTTTATATAATGCCTGGATAGTTCTAATGAAGTTGTTATGGAAATTGAAACTGGATAAGATTCTATATAGAAAAGACCAGTCAACCGAATCGAATGCTTTTTCAGCATCTAATCCCAATATGACTGCATTTAAGTTATATTTTTTTATATGATGAATTATGTGTAAAGTGCGTCGAATGTTGTCTTGTGTCTGTCTTTGTCTTATAAAACCTGTTTGGTCTAAATGAATTAGGTCTGTCAGTATATTTTCTAACCTTTTGGCAAGGATAATGGTAAAAAGCTTATAGTCCTGATTTAGTACACTGATTGGTCTGTAGTTGGAGCACTCTAGTTTATCCTTTTCAGGTTTAGGTATAACTGCAATGACCCCTTCTCTCCAGGAGGGGGGGATTTCCCCTGTGTGGAGGACATAATTAAATGTTTTCAGGAGGAGAGGAGATAGTTGCTGTTTAAAGGTTTTGTACCACTCTGCTGTATAGCCATCAGCTCCTGGGGATTTGTTAGCTTTAAGTTTCATAATTGCTTTTTCCAATTCTTTAGGATGTATTTCTGACAGTAGTGTTTTATTTTGTGACTCCGTAAGTTGGGGAAGGTTTAATGTGTTTAGGAATGCCTCGGATGCGTTTTTATGTTTTTTGTGGGAGTATAAGTTCTTATAGTAATTCTCGAAGCTTTTAAGAATATCCTGAATTCTGAATTTTATTTCCTTTGATACTGGGTCTCTGATTTTGTAGATTGCTCTTTCTGTTTGATGTTTCCTCAATTTATAGGCTAGCAATTTTGCCGATTTACTGCCTGCTTCATAGTATTTTTGTTTCAGAAATGTAAGTTTCTTCTGGATTTCTATTGTGTAGATCTCATTTATTTGGTTTTTAATTTCCTTAATCTTGAGCGGGTCAGTAGAATGAGTGTTGCCTTTGTGTTCTTTTTCAAGGTTCCTAAGTTCTGACTCTAATGTGGATAGTTTTTCTTGTCTTAGTTTCTTTTGGGTTGCCAGTTTTGCAATAATCTTTCCTCTTATTACAGCTTTGCATGCATCCCACAGTATTAAAGGGGATACTTCTCCATTATCGTTATCTTCCAAATATCTGAGAATATCTGATTCCAATTCATCTTTCAATGGTCCTTTCAGGACATTTGAATTTAACCTCCAAGAAAATGTATTATTTGTGTATTTTTGGATATTTAAGTCCATGTAGATCGGACTGTGGTCGGAGAGATCCATCAGTCCTATTTTACATGTTTTTACTCTTCCAATGTATCTATTAAACATAAAAAAATAGTCAATCCTTGAGTAAGATGAATGTGGAGTTGAGTAAAATGTATAGTCTTTTACACTGGGATTGAGTTCCCTCCACACGTCACAGATTCCCATTTCTTTTAGTAGCATCCGAGTCTTCCTGTTTTGGGTGTTATTTTGATGTGGGGAATTACCAGAAGCATCCCAGTATGGATTCAGTCTAAGATTGAAGTCCCCACCACATATCACTAAACCTTGAGCTTTAGTTATCATTAGGTCGAATACATTTTTATAAAATTTCCAGTTAGCCCCTGGGGGAGCATACACATTCAGCAGGGTGATATCTTCTCCCTCTAGCCGCCCAGTTACCAAACTGTATCTCCCTTCTTTATCTTTGTGTTCTGATTTTTTTTCAAATGTAATTTTGGTTGATATCAATGTCGCTACTCCCCTCCTCCTCCCTGATTTATATGAAGATGAAGAGATCATTTTAAACCCTTGTCTACTGAGTTTATTGTGTTCCACGTCTGTTAGGTGGGTTTCTTGTAAAAATATTATTCCTGCTTTGTCTTTTTTCATTTTGCCTAGAATCTTGGATCTTTTAACTGGATTCAGGATTCCTTTTACATTATATGAAATTATTTTGGTTACACCCTGTTTCTCCATTGTGTTGTTTTGTTTAGTATAACTGTGTGGTGGCCCTCATTTGTGCTACTCAGAAACTGAAAGAACATTAAAAACAAGAAAAACATTAAGAACATAGTGTAAAAAACTTTAAAACAAAAAGCTGTCATAAGAACTTCCTGAGCTGAGGTCTTTTTAAAGACCCTGGAAGAGCCTTGATGGAGTGAAGGCCCTGAGGGAAATTCCTCAAACTCTGTTACGTGTTGAGGGCCCTCTCTTACCACTGAAAGTAGTCCCATGCTTTTAACGTGAGTTTCAGAACCCAATCCAAACTTGTAATGATTTTTTTTTTTCCTTTTATGCCTAAACCCTGTGAAATTGTGTGCACCCTCCCACCCCCATCACATCAAACATTCACGCAAAAACAGTATTTGTTAGTATGAGGAGAACATGTGGATTATTGTCACATTTCTATTTTAACAAGTTTTTTTTTTTTTGTTTTTTTTTTTTTATTACAAAGACTTATTTGTTTCAAATAATATGATTGTTCCATGAAATGTTTTACCACATGCTGAATATGCATCTCCTTTAATGTTTGTTACCTTGTATGAGGGGGGTTGGATGTGCGGATTGATTCAAGAGAAAGGAAAAAAAAAAAAAAAAAGGTCCCTATTCCAACCTGAAAACGGATAGTTTATCCGCGATGCTCTGGCGCTGGGTTTCCCGCTGCTGGTCCGTGGATTTTGAGGGTCTTTGTGTTGTCCATGTTTGCGCTTTGATCTTCTCACTCGGGTCTGCTGCGGGTTTAAATACCGTTACTGGGAGCCCTCTTTTCGCCATGTCAGCTGTTGCTTCTTCCGCCGAATTATAGAGACACGTTTCATCGCCGTAGAAGACCCTTAACTTCACAGGAAATGGAGTCTGAAAGCGCAATTTCTTCTCTCTTAACACCGTTTTCGCGTCATTGTATTCCCTGCGCTTTTTAAGGACCTCCGGGGCGTAATCGTGTTCCACGTAGACTTTTCTCTCCTGGTGCATAAATCCTTTTTTCTGCCAGGCCAGTCTTACAACCTCTTGTTTTATTTTGAAATTGGAAAATCTTACCAACACCGAACTTGGGGGCGCTTCCGCCGCCGGCCTAGCGGCTAATGAACGATGTGCCTTTTCTATCTTCAAGTCGGTGGTTTGTGGAATATCCAATTTCTCTCTTAGTAAGGATTCCACGCATTCTGCCATTGAGTTAAAACCATTTTCGGTTCCTTCTATCAGACCATGAATTCTTATGTTGTCTCTTCTTTGTTTTCCTTCTTGGTCGGTTAGCTTAGCCTCTATAGCTGCTTGTCTTTTGCGTAGGTCCAGCACAGAATCTTCGAGCACTTTTATTCGATCCTCTGTTTCCAAGATTCGGTTCTCGGCCTGGTCCACTCTGCTGTTTGTCCTTTTCAATTCTTCTCTGAATTCCCGAAATTCGGCCGTAACTTCTCGGCGAAATCGTCGTAGCTCCTCAAATAGTGATTTCAGGCTAACCCTTTTGTTAGCTATCACCAGTTCCTCGTCTTCTGAACGGAGATCTTCCAGTTCAGATTCTCCGGCCGATACGTGTCCTGGCCTGGAGAATTTCAGTTTCTTCTGTTTTCCTTTAGACATGATGATTTTGTCTTTTGATTTTCACTCCTCCAAAAATCCGTTAAGTTTGATTTTCAGGGTGTTATCCTGGATTGGGTCTGAGAGCTTCAGTGTTAAGCTGCAGTCGCCATGGCGTCCAGACCGGAAGTCTACAATTGGATTTTTAACTTGTTTCTGTAATTTTTTAGCCGAGTCTGAGTATATGAATAAGGGAAGAGGTAAAGGTAAATTGAATGATTCCATTTCAGTCCAGTGAGGAAGATCATTTGATGAAAAATAATATGTCATAGACCTCAGTTAAGTTAGTAAGGACAAACGTAATCTAACCTTCCTATTGTTCCATATAAATTCCACTAACTTTTTTTTTAATTCTTGAGAATAGATCTGAAGGTGGTGGTAAAGGAATGTTTTGAAATAAATAAAGTATTTTTGGTAAGATATTACTTTTATGTATATTAATTCTCCCAATCATCGACATTGGTAGTGACATCCATCTCTGAAGTAACTCATTAATATCTGTCATTAAGGCTTCATAGTTGGCATTGGCGACTGATTCTAGCTTAGGCAAAATTTGAATTCCTAAATATTTAAACTGATTTACAACTTTGAATTGGTTTACCTCAGGACCTGGGTGATTTCTCTGGGTCTCATTTAGCATTAATATTGAAGATTTTGTTTTGTTTATTTTATATCCTGATATATCCCCAAAGTTCTTTATTAAATTTAACAAGGTCGGAATTGATTTTTTAAAATTCGACATAAACAAAATTATGTCATCGGCATACAGCGAGATTTTATGTTCTGTTGGTCCTACTTTAATTCCATATATTTGTGGATGTAAACATACTGCCATCACTAAAGGTTCAATTGCCATAGTAAACAGTAAAGGTGAAAGTGGACAGCCTTGTCGACATCCTCTATTGATTTTTATTGATTTTGAGATATTGCTGTTTGTTAGGATTTCTGCTGTAGCATTATTGTATATTATCTAGACCCATTTTATTAAATTATTTCCAAGTCCAAACCTTTGTAGGACTTCAAAAAGATAGGGCCATTCGACCCTATCAAAGGCCTTTTCGGCGTCCAATGATAGGAGACCTGTATCCGGTGCTTCTTTATTGGAATAAATAATATTAAATAGTCTTCTTACATTATGGAAGCCTTGTCTTCCCATTATAAAGCCATTCTGATCTCGGTTAATAATATTTGGTAATATTTCTTGTAGTCGTTTTGCTAAAATTTTACAGATTTTTTTAAGATCAGCATTTAATAGGCTTATTGGTCTCATGTTTTCACATTTATTAGGGGTTTACCTGGTTTTGGCAACAATATAATTAAGGCATAATTCATGTATGGTGGTAAATTACCATTTTGAAATGCTTCTACAACCATTTCCAAAAGTGGTTTTATTAATTTATTCTTAAATTTTTTATAGAGGTCAACTGGAAGACCATCTGCTACTGCTCTTTTTCCTGATTTCATGTTATCAGTGGCTTGCCCAACTTCTTCTTGACTAATTTTAGACTCCAATATCTCCCTGTTTTCATTTGGAATACATGGTATAGATAATCCACTCAAAAACCCATTTAGTTTTGTTAAGTCAGTTTCATTTTTTGTATCATATAGTTTTTCATAATAATCTCTAAAGGCACTATTAATTTCTAAAGGATCTATAATTACCTGTCTTTCGTCGGCCTCCGTCGGTCTATGATGACCATGGAAGAGAATCCTAAACGTCTACTCTGCTGGAACAGCACCGCCTGTGGCTGAACAGGCTGATGTGCGAATGGCAGTCCCTGTCACACAGGTCGCACTTGTGGGTGGTCTGCGTGCTGCTGGGTCTGTGGCGGTTCTTCCTGCGGGTCCTTTTCATTTAACATCTTTAAAAAGTCTTCAGCTGATCCAAAATGCTGCAGCAAGAGTTTTAACAGGTACTAGAAAGAGAGATCATATCTCTCCGGTTCTGGCCTCCCTTCATTGGCTTCCCATAGAGTTTAGAATTAAGTTTAAAATCCTTCTTCTTACTTACAAAGCTCTAAACAATCAGGCTCCTTTTTATTTAAAAGATCTGATACTACCGTATTATCCTAACAGAGCACTACGCTCCCAAAGTGCAGGATTACTTGTAATACCAAGAATCTCCAAAAGTACAATGGGAGGCAGAGCCTTCAGTTATCAAGCTCCTCTCCTGTGGAACCAGCTGCCAATCTGGATTCGGGAGTCAGACTCGATGTCTGTTTTTAAGAATAGGGCTAAAACCTACCTTTTTGACATAGCCTTCAATTAGGGAGGGATCATGTGTTTCTGAACCCTCCCTTAGTTATGCTGCTAATAGGTTTAGTCAGCCGGGGGACCTCCAATAATGCACTGGGCCTCACTCCTTTCCTCACTCTCAATGAAATATTTTTTTTGCTTGTCATTAACATTTGTTTGTTCTCTCCCATAGATTGAGTCCCCATCATGCTGTTTGCTCTCTACATGTCTGTTCTTTTCATCTTCTCTATCCCCTCACCCCCCAGCCAGTCGCAGCAGATGACTGCCC
This sequence comes from Pholidichthys leucotaenia, assembly GCA_020510985.1. Lineage (NCBI taxonomy): Eukaryota > Metazoa > Chordata > Actinopteri > Cichliformes > Pholidichthyidae > Pholidichthys > Pholidichthys leucotaenia. Next base: position 44,338,270 of record CM035841.1, read on the forward strand.
CTCCCTGAGCCTGGTTCTGCTGGAGGTTTCTTCCTGTTAAAAGGGAGTTTTTCCTCTCCACCATCGCCAAGTGCTTGCTCACAGGGGATCGCCTGATTGCTGGGGTCTTTCTGCAACTGTGGGGGTTCCCCCTACAGTTGATAGTGCTATGAGATGACTGTTGTTGTGAAATGGCGCTATATAAATAAAGTTGAATTGAATTGAATCTGCTGCAGCAGTCAGTCTCTCTTCACCCGCCTTGAGCTGTCTGGTCAGGGTGCCTCTCCATTTGGAGCGGTCCGTTGCAAGGTCCTCCCAGCGCTCTGTGTTGATCTCCAGGGCCTTCATGTCTCTCTTGTCTACCTTTCTATTACTTATAATAATATTACTTCTAATATATAATTTATCACTGCCCGCAAATATCCAAAAGTTGTTCCAAATAAGGGAGAAACGATATCATTTCAGAGGAACATGTATATTTCAAAAGTCTACAGTGAGAACTACCACCAAGCAACACTGTGTTTCAGTGCAAGGAGTCAGATTATGGAACGATTTTGGACCTGAATTAAAATCATGTACAACGCTTGGACAATTTAAACAAAAACTAAAGGAAGAAATACTCCAAACATATATACAAGATGACATGTAAAATCACATAAGGATTGTCATATCCAGTCTGTGTTGTGCTGTTACTTAGTTTTTTTTTTTTGTTGTTTTTTTTTTGTTTTTTTTTTTTTGTCACATTTTGTCTTAGCTTTGTTCTGAATTGTAATCGCTCTTGTTTTGTTTTTTTTCTTTTGAATTCTTGGATGGAATATGGGTGGGCAATATAAGCTGCGGCTTCAGCCATCACCCATTTCAGATAACTTTTGTTGAACTGTATAATCAGAGGAGTTATTGTCTAATTTGACCTTCCATCCATCCATCCATCTTCTACCGCTTTTCCGGAGGTCCGGGTCGCGGAGGCAGCAGTTCAAGCAGAGAAGCCCAGACTTCCCTCTCCCCAGCCACCTGCTCCAGCTCTTCAGAGGGGATACCAAGGCGTTCCCAGACCAGCTGGGAGACATAGTCTCTCCACCGAGTCCTGGGTCTGCCCCGGGGTCTCCTCCCAGTGGGACGTGCCTGAAACACCTCAAGTGGAAGGCGTCCAGGAGGCATCCTAATCAGATGCCCATACCACCTCAACTGACTGCTTTCAATGTGGAGGAGCAGCGGTTCTACTCTGAGCCTCTCCCGGATGACTGAGCTCCTCACCCTATCTCTGAGGGTGAGTCCAGCAATCCTACGGAGAAAGCTCATTTCAGCCGCTTGTATCCGCGATCTCGTTCTTTCGGTCATTACCCAAAGGTCGTGACCATAGGTGAGAGTAGGAACGTAGATTGACTGATAAATCGACAGCTTTGCCTTAGAACTAAGCTCCCTCTTCACCACAACAGACCGGTACAACGTCCGCATCACTGCAGATGCTGCTCCAATCCGTCTGTCGATCTCTCGCTCCATTCTCCCCTCACTCGTGAACAAGACCCCAAGATACTTAAACTCCTCCACTTGGGGCAGGAGCCTGTCCCCAACCCAGAGAGGACAATCCACCTTTTTCCGGCTGAGGACCATGGACTCGGATTTGGAGGTGCTGATTCTCATCCCAGCCGCTTCACACTCAGCGGCAAACCGTCCCAGCAAGAGCTGTAGGTCATTGCTGGATGAAGCCAACAGGACAACATCATCTGCAAACAACAGAGATGAGATCCTGTGGTCACCAAGCATGACACCCTCCATTCCCTGGCTGCGCCTAGAAATCCTGTCCATAAAAATTATGAACAGGATCGGTGACAAAGGGCAGCCCTGGCGGCGTCCAACTCTCACTGGGAATGACTCCGACCGAGTGTTGGCAATATGAACCAAACTCTCACAACGGTCGTACAGAGACCGAATAGCTCGTAACAACAAGCCCGATACTCCATACTCCCGAAGCACCCCCCACAAAAATCCACGAGGGACGCGGTCAAATGCCTTCTCCAAGTCCACAAAACACATGTAAACTTGTTGGGCAAACTCCCACGAACCCTGGAGAATTCTCGAGAGGGTAAAGAGCTGGTCCGATGTGCCACGGCCAGGACGAAAACCACATTGCTCCTCCTGAGTCCGAGGTTCGACCAACGGCCGGACTCTCCTCTCCAGTACCTTGGCATAGACCTTCCCAGGGAGGCTGAGGAGTGTGATCCCTCTAAAGTTGGAGCACACCCTCCGGTCCCCTTTTTTAAAGAGAGGAACCACCACCCCTGTTTGCCATGCCAAAGGCACTGCCCCCGACCTCCACGCAATGTTGCAGAGGCGTGTCAACCATGACAACCCAACAACATCCAGGGCCTTGAGGTACTCGGGGCGAATCTCGTCCACCCCTGGGGCCCGGCCACCAAGGAGATTTTTAACCACCTTGGCGACCTCAGCCCCTGTGATAGGCGAGTCATCCCCCTCGTCCCCAAACCCTGCTTCCTCTGTGGAAGGCATATCAGTGGGATTGAGGAGATCCTCGAAGTATTCCTTCCACCGCCCGACGATGTCCCCAGTCGAAGTCAACAGTGTCCCATCCGCACCATACACAGTGTGGACGGGGAGCTGCTTTCCCCTCCTGAGCCGCCGGACAGTTTGCCAGAATCTCTTTGAGGCCGACCGAAAGTCTTGTTCCATGGCCTCACCGAACTCCTCCCATACCCGGGTTTTTGCTTCAGCAACCACCCGAACTGCACTCCGCTTGGCCTGCCGGTACACCTCAGCTTCTTCGGGAGTCCCATAAGCCAACCAAGCTTGATAGGACTCCTTCTTCAGCTTAATGGCCCCCCTCACCACTGGTGTCCACCACTTGGTTCGGGGGTATCCACCACGAGATGCACCGACCACCTTGCGGCCGCAGCTCTGGGCAGCCGCTTCAACAACATAGGTGGAGAACATGGCCCATTCAGACTCCATGTCTCCAGACTCCCTCGGAATGTGGTTGAAGTTCTTCCGGAGGTGGGAGTTGAAGACCTCCCGGACAGGGGCCTCAGCCAGATGCTCCCAGCACACCCTCACTATACGTTTGGGTCTACCAGGTCTGAATGGCTTCCTCCCCTGCCATCGGATCCAACTCACCACCAGGTGGTGATCAGTTGACAGCTCTGCACCTCTCTTTACTCGGGTGTCCAAGACATACGGTCGCAGGTCTGATGACACGATAACAAAATCGATCATCGACCTGCGACCTATGGTGTCCTGGTGCCAGGTGCACATATGGACACCCTTATGCTTGAACATGGTGTTAGTTATGGACAGACTGTGGTTAGCACAGAAGTCCAATAACTGAACACCACTCGGGTTCAGATCGGGCAGGCCGTTCCTCCCAATCACACCCCCCTCCAGGTTTCACTGTCGTTGCCCACGTGCGCATTGACGTCCCCCAGTAGGACAATGGAGTCTCCAAGAGGAGCACCCTCCAGCACCCCTGTCACAGACTCCAAAAAGGGTGGGTACTCTGAAACATCATTTGGTGCATAGGCACAAATGATGGTCAGGACCCGTTTCCCAACCCGAAGGCGCAGGGAAGCAACCCTTTCGTCCACCGGGGAAAACTCCAATATAGAGGCAGCAAGGTGGGGCGATACAAGAATACCCACCCCTGCTCATCGCCTCTCGCCCGGGGCAACTCCAGAAAAGGCCAAGCTCCAGCCTCTCTCCAGGAGACTGGTTCCGGAACCGGAGCTGTGTGTTGAGGTGAGGCCGACTATATCTAGCCGGTATCTCTCAACCTCGTACACCAGCTCAGGCTCCTTCCCCACCAGAGAGGTGACATTCCACGTACCAAAAGCCAGTCTAGAAAGCTTGGGATCAGTCCGCCAAGGTCTCCGCCTTTGACCGCCACCTGATCCACATAGCACCGGACCCCCATGATCCCTCCTGCAGGTGGTTAGCCCACTGGAGGGCGGACCCATGTAACTCCTTCGGGCTGAGCCCGGCCGGGTCCCATGGGTGGAAACCCGGCCACCAGACGCTAGCCTTCGAGCCCCTCCCCCAGGCCTGGCTCCAGGGTGGGGCCCCGATAACCCCATACCGGGCGGGGTACACTGAATCCTTGATATACAATTCAAATTCAAATTATATTGTATATAATTTGACCTTGTTGGATTTTATTTCCCCCTTTTGCTATATTATTCAGTTCCTTTTACCCTGTACTATCCGAAATAAAGATTCATTCATTCATAATACTGGTAATTGGTGTTTTAGATTCTAATTGTTTAATCTGCCATGCCAATAATTTTCCTGATTTTTCACCTTGTTCATAAAAAGTTTGCTTCAATCTTAGAAGACTCGAGGCAGCTCTATTTGCTGATTTTTTGTCATATTCAGCTCTCAGAATCAGTAATTCGTTCTCTGTGGGTTACTTCCTGCATACACCTTTTCCTGAAGAATTTTTATTTTACGTTCCAATTGGACTCTCTCCTCTGGAGTCTTCTTAGATTTTGAACCTGTATAACTTATAATATGCCCCCTAATAAAAGCTTTGAAAGCCTCCCACTTTATACATGGTGTGGCACCTGGGGAGAGCCTAATTGTGTACCATCTCAGACAGGAAGAAAGAGCAGGGGTTGCCTAGTGAGATAACAGGGAGGTGTTAAGGATGAGTGGGTTTAATGCAATGTGACGCGAAGGTCATCTCTTGTGTGTGTGAAGATTCTAGAAGAATGCCATGATATTTAAGAGAGGAGCTTCTACTGGAAAGTCAGTCTGTTCTGTGCTCGTGAGATGTGAGTGTGAAATAAATCATTTTGAAATGAACCTGCTTGTGATTTCACACACTCCACACTGGTGACCCAAGACGTATCATGGAACATGAGTCAAGATCCCCGGAGCCGACCTCGACGGGAACCTCCAGCCACGCTTGTGCGGTCGCAGTCAAGCTACCGGATTTCTGGCAACACAACCCGCGCTCTTGGTTCCACCTCATCGAGGCGCAGTTCGCCCTCCGAGGGATAACGGCAGATGACACCAAATTCCATTATGTGGTCGCAGTGCTCGACGCCCGCACAGCTCAGCACATAGCGAGCCTGCTCAATCAGCCACCAACCGGCAACAAGTACGAGGCGCTTATGGCTGCGCTCATCCAGCGCTACACACTCTCGGACGGTGAGAGAGCAGAGAGGCTCCTGACGCGGACCGAGACGAGACAAGTCGGCCATAAACCTCATGGAGAAGATGCTGACGTTAAGTGGCACGGACGACGACCACTTTCTGTTTACCCACCTCTTCCTCCGGAACCTTCCAACGGTAGCGAGAGCGCTTCTGGCCAATTTGCCGCGGCTGGCCGCACGAGACTACCGTGCGCTGGCCCAGGAAGCAGACCGGATCATCATTGCCACCAGGGCGACCACAGTCAATGCAGCACCGGCGGAGCCCAGCGAGATGACCAGAGGAGGCGAGGAGCCACCGACGGTAGCAGCAGCGGGGACTAGGGAGCGCCAGAGAGACACGCTCTGTTCCTATCACCGTTGCTTCGGGGAGAACGCACGCAGATGTACGCCACCGTGCCAATTCCAGCGCTTGGGAAAACGCCAAGGCCGAGGGTCGGTAGCAGCGGCGACCCTCGGTGAAGAGAACAAGCTGCTCTACCTGATGGACGCACGCTCTGGGAGGCATTTCCTCGTGGACACCGGCTTCCAGAAGAGTTTCATCCGGCCGACCTACGCTGACCGGCTGGCAGGATCTAGCGGCCCCGAGATGGCGGCAGCAAATGGCTCGGAGATTAAGACTTTTGGTGAGAAGACTCTACTCTTGTCTCTACACGCCCGTACATATGAGTGGACTTTTGTCGTAGCAGCATTAAATTACCATATACTGTGGGCTGACTTTCTGTGTGCACATAGTTTACTGGTTGATGTTGCTAACAGGCACCTAGTTAATGCACTGTCCTTTGACTCTCTCCCCTGTATAGCTCGAGTGACCCGGCCAACAGCACAAGCCAACGTCACAGCAGCAGGCGGTAAGTTCCACACACTGCTCACTCAGTTCCCAGCACTCACAGTCCCGACGTTTTCGGCAGCCATCGCTAAACACGGGGTGGAGCATTTTATCACCACCACCGGGCCGCCCGTTTTTGCACGACCTCGGCGCTTGGACGCAGCTAAACTGGCCATAGCGCGTGAGGAGTTCGCCAACCTGGAAAGGTTGGGCATCATCAAGCACACAAACAGCCCATGGGCATCCCCGCTACACATGGTCCCTAAAGCTGAGGGTTCGTGGCGACCGTGCGGGGATTTCCGCAGGTTGAACAACGCCACAGCGCACGACCGCTACCCAATTCCCCACATACAGGATTTTTCCGTTCACCTTGCCGGAGCGCACATTTTTTCCAAAATGGATCTGGTCTGCGGTTACCACCAAGTCCCAGTGCGCGCTGAGGACATACCCAAAACAGCTGTAATAACTCCGTTCGGTTTATTCGAGTTCCTGCGCATGCTATTTGGGTTAAAAGGAGTGGCACAGACGTTCCAGCGCATAATGGATGCAGTGCTGCACAATCTCTTGTTTGTTTTCGTCTACCTGGACGATATCCTAGTAGCCAGTGCGTCCAAAGACGAACTCGAAACCCACCTCACGGCAGTATCAGCCCAGCGAAATGTCAGTTCGGAGTGACGGAGATTGAATTTTTGGGGCACCACGTCTCTCCCGAAGGAGCGATACCGCTGCCTGACAAGGTGCGTGCAGTGGCGGATTTTCCCCGGCAGCAAACTGTCAGGGCGCAACAAGAATTTTTGGGAATGGTGAACTTTTATAACCGTTTCCTTCCCCGCGCAGCGCAGCTCATGCAACCATTGTACGCCGCGCTCAAAAAACAGAAACCCGCGGAAAGGGTCGAATGGACCCCGGAGCGAGAGCGGGTGTTCTCGGAAGTCAAAGCAGCCCTGGCAAGCGCCGCATTGCTGGCACATCCAGACCCAACGGCCCGCATAGCGCTCACCACTGACACTTCAGATGTGGCCATAGGGGCTGTCGTGGAGCAGTGCGTAGCCGGGGCTTGGCAGCCGCTCACCTTTTTCAGCAGGACTTTGCGCGACAGTGAACGTAAATACAGCGCGTTCGACAGAGAGTTGCTGGCTCTCCACCTGGCCGTTCGCCACTTCCAGTTCTGGCTGGAAGGGCGCAGTTTCACCGCGTTCGTTGACCACAAGCCGCTAACATTCTTGATGGCCAAGGTTTCAGAACCGTGGTCGGGCCGGCAGCAGAGATAGCTGGCCGCGATCTCAGAGTTTACTACCGATATTCAGCATGTTTCGGGCAAACTGAATGTAGTGGCAGACTGCCTCTCGCGCGCCGTGGTGGCCCCGGTCTGCGTGGGTATAGATTACGCAGCCATGGCCGCGTAGCAGGTTAGTGACGCGTACGTGTGCGCGCTCCAGTCTGGACCAACAGGGTTAAGGCTGGAGAGCAGGGTGCTGCAAGACGGCATGCCCCCCCTAATCTGCGATGTCTCCACGGGTCGCCCGCGTCCCGTGGTCCCAGCCGCGTGGCGCCGCCGCGTGTTTCAGTCGGTTCACTCTTTGGCGCACCCAGGAGTGCGCCCGTCGGTCAAAATGGTAGGAGAGAAATTTTTGTGGTGGAGCCTTCGCAAACAAGTGAAAGAGTGGGCGGCAGCCTGCATGGCGTGCCAACGAGCCAAAGTACACAGACACACGAAGTCTCCCTTGGAGCCGTTTCGTATTCTGGCTAAGAGGTTCGACCATGTTCACGGGGACCTCGTGGGCCCCCTCCCGCCATCACAGGGGTGTATGCACCTCCTGACAATGGTGGACCGCACCACAGCGTAGCACAGACACAGGCACGCTGCCGGGCCCTGCCCACCACAGTTTTCCGCACGTTTTTGTGCCTAAAACTTTGAAGAACGCAGAGTTCGTGTTTGTCAGACACGACGCCCACCGCCCTACACTGCGCCCACCCTATGATGGACCGTTCATAGTGCTGGAAACAGGGGATAAGCATTTTTTACTAGACTTGGGGGGTAGGAGGGAAAAAATTGGCATAGACAGACTCAAACCCGCTTTCGTTGTGGCGGACGAGCAAGTGCTGTTGGAGAGGGGCCCTCGGCATGGAAGATCCCCACGGGGAGCTCCCCAGAGAAACGATTCCCCAGAGCACCCACACGGACAGACAGAAAGGTTCCCCCCCCAAACAAGAGCCCCCCAAAGGCATGGCAGCGCCGCGGAGGCGGTGAATTCTGGTTACAGCAGATACGGGAGAAGACTGAAGCCCAAGCAGCATGTGGACTGATGTTTAGTGGTTCTATCACAGCATGTGGACTATTATCCTTTTGTCCTATCTAAGATGCTGGGGGGGGGGGGCACCTGGGGAGAGCCTAATTGTGTACCATCTCAGACAGGAACAAAGAGCAGGGGTTCCCTAGTGAGATAACAGGGAGGTGTTAAGGATGAGTGGGTTTAATGCAATGTGACGCGAAGGTCATCTTTTGTGGTGTGAAGATTCTAGAAGAATGCCATGATATTTAAGAGAGGAGCTTCTACTGGAAAGTCAGGCTGTTCTGTGTTTGTGAGATGTGAGTGTGAAATAAATCATTTTGAAATGAACCTGCTTGTGATTTCACACACTCCACAATGTCGTTGTTTGTGTAGTATTAATATCAAAGAACTCTTCTATCTGTTTTTCTGTGTACTTAACAAATTCCTCATCCTGAAGCCATTTATGCTGAAAATGCCACCTACCTGAGTCCTTTGTCAAATTCTTATCTACGTATAGTAAACAGCAGGGTGCATGATCAGAGATCACAATGTTATCATAGAAACAGTTTTGAATCTTGGACCTTAATTCTGTAGAGATCAAAAAGTAGTCAATACGTGAGAATGTCTTTTAGGTATTAGAATAACAAGAATAGGCTTTGACTTGTGGTTTCATTTCTCTCCATATATCTAGCAATCTCAATTCTTTCATAAAATGATTAATGGTCATCCTACATCCATTGTGCGTACAGTCCAGTCCTGTTCATCTATCTATACTGGGATTCAATGTACAATTAAAATCTCCCGCTATTATATGTTGCCATGTAAGTGATGATAAAGTAAGGAATAAATTAACAGAGGTTTTGATCATCAATATTGGGGCCGTATAAGTTCACCAGATTTATATTTTCTAATAACAAAGATCCTTGGATGATTAGATATCTTCCAAATTTGTCTCCAATTACATTTTTCACTTGAAATGGGACTGTTTTGTGTATGAGAGTCATAACTCCCCTAGCTCGGGATGAAAATGATGAGGTGAACACATTACCTTGCCATCTTCTAATTCTTTTTACATCCTCCTCTATTAGATGAGTTTCTTGTAAAAATACAATTTTTGAATCTGTCTTTTATTTTATTCATAACTTGTTTAAGTTTTTTAAGTTTTTGTAGACCTCTTCAATTCCATGAAGTTAAATTAACGCTTTGATCTATGATCAGTAAGGAGTTTGAGATTACCTTGCAATATGAATATACTCTTACAGAGAAGCAAAAACATGGATGATACAACATTCATCCTACAAACTAAACAAAAACAAATTCCCTTTCCCCACATTCGTGGTAATCCCCCCAAAATCAAAATATTCCGTCTCCCGTTATAGCCAGTGACGGTTCCACGCCTGCGAGGATCAGTCAAACCACTCTCTTTCTCCTCTCGATCACCCTGACTCTACTACTATTCTTATGACATGACATTAACTCTCTTCTGTAGTTTTTTCAACATAACTGTAGCATCATCTCACCTTGGCTCAGCAATAATTATTCTTCTGCTTAAAGACATTTTGTTTCATCCAGGAGTAACACAAAGAAATGGATTTTCTTCCTCCAGGCCACAGCTGAAATCCCCCTTCTTTTGTTAAAACCAACCTAAGGAATGTCCCCAATGTCCGGCTTCACTTTTATTGCCCCCATAAAACCTACACAGACCCACAACTCAGCTAATTTCCTTAAACTCTGGACATGCTGGATTTAACCAGTGAACTTTAAAGTACATTATTACAAACTCGATTCTAAACCTTCATTCTTTTCAGAACTATGAAAATGCAGATGGACTCTGATGTTTTTGATGTGGAAAATCAATAATATGTGTGAAATGCATTAATCTGTGATTTTATATATATGCATGTTAATGTTTAAATGAATGTTTATTCCTGCATGTTGATTTAGAAGCACTGCTTATAATTTATACTAATCACTAAAGTTATCTTAGTTTAATACATAAAGGGAAATATTAACTTCCAGTATGTATCAAAGTTTTGCCTCTAAAACCATGTGACTCCAGCAGCCAATCTCTGCATGACAACTCTTCATCCCAAAGAACTCCAAACAATAGACTGTTTGTTCATTGGACTAAAAATTCATCGGGCCTCCCACGAAGGACTCTCATTGGCTGAGATCCCGGAAGCCCGCGAAGCTCAACAGAACTTGTATAAATAGCAGAGAGACCCCTGCTTCAGCCTCTTCCCCGGATCTCTTTTCGGCTGCTCTCTCTTTTGCTCCAGATCTTCTCTGTCCGGCTCCCCCCTTTCTCTGATCTTCTCCATTGTCTACACACAGCAAGGAAGAACAAAGGACCGTCTGAACAAAGACTTCGACCACGTGTCGCTTTTCTGAACACAGAGCAGATAACTCGTAATTTGTTTATGTAACTTTGTATTTTCTTTTTCTCTTAAATACCTAGGAATTCCTATTTCTTTGAGCTCAATTCTTAATCGGAGTTAAACTCCAATTTTTATTCATCACTTTTCTTTGTTAAACTTTCTGTAAAACCACCGTTTGTTTAATTTTAATGTAAATGTTAATCTTGACTTTATTTTCATAATATTTTTCTTGACCAAGCACCCACCAGAAGCTACTATTTTTATCTAAAGTCCGAAAGTTTTTTCTTTTAATTTGAGATCGGATTAGATATCTCTAATTATTCCCGAAGACCTCTGCAGCTGCTTGTCTACCAGGAAGAAAAGACGCAGCTGAGGAATCAACGCGCAGCTGTCCATCACACGCTGAAGAAACATCGGCACCATCTGGCTAGAGCCCAGTTTCAACTGTGGGTCATACGGCCAAGATCCAGCCCTTCGACCGCTTGAATTTAAAGGTCGAACTGTGGATGCTGAAATATCTGCGGGCAGACATTTCCTCTAACATCCACGAAATCTTGGGCTAAGGACAACGCCAGAACCATCATCACCGAGGATCACGTGAGCTGCAAAAACTTTAATTCATCTACTGAATTAAACTTCGGAGGTCCGGTAATAATTTGTATATCTAATCAGATGCAAATTAAGAAGCCCTTAACATAACTCTTCTTTTCATTAAAATTCCGTTTTTATTTTCTTAAGATGAATCAAGGACTTTTCACATAATTGGTAAACTTTCTCCATAAATTTGCGTTGTTTCCATAATCTGTTAACTCAAACTGATAGAAATTGGTTTCTCAAGTTAACCCTGGTTCCGAAAATATTGATCAGAATCAGAATCAGGTTTATTGCCATTGTTCATGTAGTACACAAACTAGGAATTTGTCTCGGTACAATGCTGCAACATTAAACATGATAAGATAAGAGAAATAAACTATACATGTAATAAAGTGTAGGATAAGATTAAGTGATACTGGTCAACAGTTAAAATATATATTAGCCAGCAGCAGATACTGTGGAGAACTATATAGTGCAGTCGGTAATGCAGGAAGAAAACAGTGATGATTGACATGAGTCTGGTTGAGCTGCTGTACATGGTGCACGAGAGTCACTTAGTGTTCAGCAGTCTAATGGCAGAGGGGAAGAAGCTGTTCATGTGACGGGAGGTTTTAGTCTGGATGGACCGAAGTCTTCTACCAGAGGGGAGGGGGGCAAACAGTACGTGACCAGGGTGTGAGGGATCGGCTATGATCCGGCCAGCACACCTCCGGGTCCTGGAGATGTACAGATCCTGGAGAGATGGGAGCTTGCAGCCGATCACCTTCTCAGCAGTGCGCACGACGCGCTGCAGCCTTAGTCTGTCGATATAGATATTGCTAATCTATCATTTACAAGATTGATTTTATGATTAATGAAATTACTGCAATGTCTGTTAATCATTTCATTTAATAAATATTTAAAAATGAGAGAAGTTGTTGGGAATTTATTTCATTCTGAGTCTGTTTCAAGCCCAGGTATCGAATTCACGGAAAATTTTTGAGACTGATTATTGATTAATTTATTGAGTGATCAAACAGGTATAAAGTGAAATTAAAGATCAAATTGCTTCTTAAAGATAGAAGCTGGTGCCCCTTACGAGTGTTATTAACTTTTCTGATGTATATGAAATGAGATTTGAGCTCTGATTCCAATACATCAATATAAATTAAATAATTCATACCTGATCATATTTATTATTTATTAATATTTCTATTTTACCCTACATAACTTCAAAGTTTTATAGCAACGTTGCACATCATAGCGTTTTTTTTTTTTTTAAATACAGTCTGTATTTTGTAGACTTATATGTTTCAGATCAATCAGATGTCTGTACATATGCTTAAAATTTCTACCTTTGTCATGTTCATGCTTAGCTCCCACCAGTTTACTTTTGGATCTGCTTGATGAGCTCCTGCGCCTCTTGATTTGATTTGTAAAAAATACAGTAAATTGTTTACTTGGGGTCTTAAAGGTGGTAATTTGTATAAAATTCACATGGGTGTATCTATGGAAAAGAGGAGATGGAATTAATAAGTGTTCAGTTCTTCCTTCTCCCTTTCGAACAGTGTGTACTGTTACTTTATTGCATTTGCCATTTGCTTGTATTTGTTATATTTTTGTGTTCGAAATAATCTATCTATCTATCTATCTATCTTTCTTTCCTTCTTTCTTTCTTTCTTTCTTTCTTTCTTTCTTTCTTTCTTTCTTTGAGGGGTCTTGAAGGTGTGGGTTCTCCCCTTATATGTGACCAGCAGTCTTGCCGGATGAATCACTCCGTGACGAATCCCGAGGTTGCGCAGCTCTTTGCGGGCCGGGTCGAACTGCCTCCTTAATTGTTGAATTCCTGTGGCCAAGACTGGGTAGAACCGCACCTGTTGATCCTGGTATTTAATTTCCCCTTTAGCTCGCGCCGCATTGGTGACTGTCATCTTGTCTCTGTAGTTGAGAAACTTCATAATCAGCGTCTTCGGTGGTGTCTTATTATCTCTCGGTGGGCCAATTCGGTGAGCTCTCTCTAAAACGACCGATGACTGCAGATCCGCGTTGTTCAGCGCTTCTGGAATCCACTTTTCCGAAAAGGAACATGAGTCCCGTACCTCCGCTCCCTCCGGAAGGCCCACCAACCTCAAATTATTCCGTCGCTACCGGGATTCCAAGTCTAGAACCTTATCTTCCAGACGTTTACATTTTAATTCCAGTGTTTGAAATTTAGTTTGCAGGCTGGTGACGTCATCCTCAGCGCTTGAAATTCGGAGCTCCACCTGCGATACTCGCTCCATACAGTCATTTATTTCTTTCCTCATACCTTCTATCGCTGCTATAATCCCATTAAATTTAGACGAAAACTCTGTTCTCATGGAGTTGATGGCAGCGAGCACTACGCTTGTCCCCTCCCCAGCAGTTCCCGCTCCGCCGCTGGCTCCCTCCTCCGCCATTGTCTCTGGAGTTTTCCTTGCCTCGCCTCGAGTGTGGAAGTCCGTTAGCTTGGGTTGTTTTGTCGAGTTGCCTTTTCCTCCACCTAATTTTCCAACCTTGGTCTTTACCATATCCACGCCAAGATGCTGGGATGGGTTTTTGTTCCAATTGAGAGAGTTTTAGTAAAATTTTTAGTTTTACGAGCAGAACAGTGTGAGACACGTCTTCCTGCGTGGCCGCCATAACCGGAAGTCCCTTTAATTTTAATTCTTAAAATAAAAAGTCTGAATCCCACAATACTAAGCAGCATGTTTGTCATATGTCATTGTCAAGATAGGGTGACATGTCACAAAGTGTCCCATTCCTTTTAGACCATTTCAAGCCCTCACAGACTCTCACACTACTAATGGCTTCTGCCAAAGTCTACAAGTGCTCAGGGCTTGAGGGCTTAGGGAAGAGATTGAGATTCGGCCTCTGTCCAAATCTGCCTTTTGGGGTGGAGCTTATGCAGACATTAACAGCAGAAAAACACATTCTTGGGAGTCTGGAATTATTTTGTAAATCACAAAAAACATGTTACAGACATGTTTGCAACAGAAAAAAACTTGATTTTTGCCTGAGTGTCACTTGAAAGTGTTTTTTTTTTATATTTTGGACTGGAAGTTCTTTTAATTTTCATCTGAAGCCTAAGGAAACTTTTAAACCCAGCAAGGTTTCAAACAGGATGGACTAACCTGTCATTTTTTTTTTTTTTTTACTTTAATGATGTTGAATATTACTCTAGTTTGTTTTTGACACACAGTTACAACAGCCTTTATGGAGCACCTTTATGGAGCAGCAGAGCTGCTATTTGGGTTTTTACACTTGAACATCTATTATTTAATTGTGTTGCTACAAACACTTCTGATTAAGCTGTCAAGTTCAAGTTTCCAACTCATGTTGGATGGGTCACTATTTTATTTAGCTATGGGAACTTGTTAGAATAGGCTACATTATATTAAGGCAGAGACTGACAACAAAGTGATTTTCACAGGTGTACAGGCCTAAACAGGTGAGGTAAAGCTAGTGATGGCCAAATGAGGCTTTCTGGAGGACTTGAGGCCTTTCATCAAAATGGCTACGGTCACACTGCAGCTTTTAATACTCAATTCCAATTTTTTTGCACAAATGTGACCCATATCTGTTTTTTTTAATGACAGTCTGAATGGCAGAGATCGGCTTTTTTTTCACACCAGACCCAGGCCACTTTCATATGTGGTCCTAATTCCGATATGTATCTGATATTTTCCAAAGCGACCTCAGTCTGAATGGTCATGTTACATTTCATCCGACTTTTTCCTCGTTGAAGTTGAGACAGATGCTACAATTCTGCTGTGGAAGATGCCACAGGCATGACAGACAGCTGATTTGTGCTCTCTTTTTTAATCAATCTTCCCTTTATCACTGGATCATAATTTTCTTGCCTCCCACGGCACAACAGCTTCAAAATTGCGGGCGGGGGGTGGGATTTTGGGGCTGAAGCCATCAGACATTACAGGCGCACAGTAACAGCACATTTAAAAAAAAAAAAAAAAGTGGTCATCTGGCATGTAGAGGAATAAAGCTGGTCATTTATTTTGTGCATAAACATTTCTGAATGTTTTTAACATTTATTTTGCTGCGCCGCAAACGTGAAGAAGTTCTGTCCCCCTCAGTCGTTCGGTGCTCATATTTACTTCTGCAAACACAATGCTGTGTCTGACGTTAGGTTTTCTTCTGTGCATGTGGGTCACTTCATAGTTCTAGATCATTCATACTCCAGTCTGATGGGGGTCGCATTTCAATTATGTGAACACTCACACACAAAAATTGGATCTCAGCAAAAAATCAGAATTGAGCATCAAGACCTGCACTGTGACCGTAGCAAATGGTTCACATAGACAAGGCCTCATGTGGGACTTCATTTTCTCTCCTGGGCCATCTAGTGGACAAAATGTATACAACATGCTGATTTTGACAAGGGTATTGTTGGTTTAATGTGTATTTTTTTCAATTTCAATAAATATGCTGTCTTTTAATTTGCTGTCCGGACAGCGCGGTGGCAGAGTGCTCTGGTGGCAAAATGCACTGCAGCAGCACAGCAACTCATCGTTGGCCGGGGGATCCTGGGTTCGATCCCAGCCCCCGACCAACAGTGATCTGTGTGGAGTTTGCATGTTCTCCCCGTGTCTGCGTGGGTTTACTCCGGGATTTCTCCAGTTTCCTCCCACATGCCAAAAACATGAAAGTTAGGTTAATTGGCATCAACTGGGGATTCTAAATTGTCCTTGGGTATGACTGTGAGAGTGAATGGTTGTCTGTCTCTCTGTGTTGGCCCTGCGATGGACTGGCGATCAGTCCAGGGTGTACCCTGCCTCTCACCCATAGATTCTGGGATAGGCTCCAGCCCCCGCGACCCGAAAAGGATTAAGTGGAAGAAGATGGAATGGAAGTGCTTTCTTTTAAGAAATATCAATGATCGTAAGGCAGAAAAATAATAAAACTGAGGTGACTACCTTATTCTCATGCAGGGCACAATAGCAATAGTGGCTCAGCATAATGATGCGTAATAACGATCCATGCTCTTTGAAACACAAGAGACACTTCACCTTGCAAATAAAAAGAAATTAAAAGAGTGACACAGCTGGGATTCGAACCCAGGTCTCCCACTTGCAAAACAGATGTATTACCACTAAGCCATCGCCTCAGTTACAGTAAATAGCCACTATTTGTCAAAAATACATCAATGGGAGAAACGAGTTCAAACTGTTCCCATACGGGAGAAGTCCGTGTTTTTGGTGCTGTCTCCATCTTAAAATTGGCTGTGACAAATCCCTTACACAGTCAAACATGATGAAACAAAACGTGAGGGACGGGGATTTCCATTGGCTGCGTGCAAAATCATGAACGGCTTCCTGATTCAGTCACGTGGTCCGACGTCAACACATACATCATGATGCACGCCTCGCCAGATATTTCCTGGATAAGATCGGAGCACCGGTGCCTGCCTTCCCATCACTAGGTAAAACATGACCTAGAGCCCTGAACAGCAGCTGTCAGGAAATTCCACATACGTGTTATCGTCTTTTGTAGAAGCAAGTCCTGCCGAGCAAGAGGATACAGGGTGTCCCCTGCAGAGCAAGAGGACACAGAGAGCCCCCTGCAGAGCGAGAAGGGGAGCAGGGTCCTTTGTTCTTTTAAGAAAGTCAGTGCACTTGGTTCCAGTATAACGAACTCTGTTAATAATGTGCCAGACCTGTTTCACTCCTTTCTGTCTGTGATGTATTCAGCTGAAACCGTTTGTGTATTGCAACTGCCTCTCACATATAAGCCTGCTTGCTCAAGCCAGCCTTCAGTACTGACCTCCTGCAACCTGAGGTTCGTACTCCTTGTATATAACTTATACAAGTAAAGCTCTTAAAAGAATATTCTTGTGTCTCAAATCTTTATTGAGGTAACGAACTAATATACGATCACATTCTGAGTGTTTTCAGAGATTCCTGACAGCAGCCAAGCCAGCAGGAAGCTGAGCTGGCGGACATGAGGGAAATAATCACGATTAGTTGACTAATCGAAAAAATAGTCGTTAGAGTAGTTGACTACCAAAATAATCTTTAGTTGCAGCCCTAGAGGACAAAAGGTGTTAGACAATGAGGAGACATTAAGAGGGTTAAATGCTGGTGTGCCTCTGTTCAGGGAGCTCCTCTCCATGACTTTGTGTTATGAGATTCTGTGGACCGTTTGAATAAAGAGATGCTGACTTAAACAACGTCATCATTTTGAACATGTGGTTTGTTTTCCACTCATATGAATATTGAAAATTTTAAAGTTTTAACTTTTTAAAATTAAATTATACTCACAGTATTCTAATTTTTTTTAAGGTGCATTAATATAGAAACTGTAGCAGTTAAAGGAAAAAAGGAAGCATAATTGTAAGTTTCTCTCATACCTGCCAGATGGATCATAATGAAGAATGTTTCTCTTCTCTGATTGTTGCAGGAACAGGTTGGTGAGAAAGTTTGGCTGGTCGGTGTCCGTGGTTCGGCTGCTATTCTGCTCCTCATGGATGAATAGCTGATGTAGCTCTGTGGAGACCTGCCATTGATGGTCTGTGCTGAGTGCTAGAGAATAAAGAACCACATAGAAATCCACATTCTGAGTCTGAGGACTTTTATTGGGCTTTCAGGCTAACTGAACTAGCCTCATCCTGCTAGCTCTGACCGTCAGCAGCCACATCACAACATCTGGAGGGAGTAAACAAACCATAAAGATGTTTTCAGGTCGGCGTCTGAGAGAGTTGGCCAGAGAGCGACAAGCTGCTGAAGAAATAATAACAGAGGTTGAACTAATCACCAACCAGTACGAGGAAGAGATCGATCGTCAGAGCAGACTACTGAATATGCGCTGCTGCTCCCAGATAAAAATCCACAGAATAGGTATGTGGGACTATAATGGTCTGAATGAGGCTTTAGAAAACTCTGGATCTGTTTTCAATCATGGTTGCGTCTTAAATGTGCAAATTTGTATTTTTTTTTTCAATTTTTTGTTTTTAAATCCTAGATTTGATAATTTGTTTATTAATTTGTAAAGTCAGCCTTTAAAGCTGACTTTAAAGCTTTAAAGCCTGTAAAGGCTGCACGGTGGCGCAGTGGTTTAGCACTGCAGCAGCACAGTTTACCCTCAGCCGGGGGATCGCGGGGATCGTGGGTTCGATCCCAGCCCCCGACCAACAGTGAGCTGTGTGGAGTTTGCATGTTCTTCCTGTGTTTCATGGGTTTACTCCGGGATTTCTCCGGTTTCCTCCCGCATACCAAAAACATGTAGGTTTAGGGCACTCGCGCACGCAGCGACCGGCAGCTGGTTGCTTGTCACCAGACTGCAAACCAAATCTACCTACGGGTACAAATAAGTAACAAAAAAAAAGTCAAACTTTTTTCTCCCCCTTCTTTGTCATTTTTCCTCCAGATTTCCCACAGCAATCTGAATGTAAAGAGGAGGAAGTTCTGACTGAACAGCGGCTCTGGAACCAGGAGAGGAACTCTGTTCTGGGCCAGGAGGAACCAGAAGCTCCACAGGTTAAAGAGGAACAGGAGGAACTGTGCATCAGTCAGGAGGGAGAACAGCTGGTAATGAAGCTGGAGGCCGATCCCTTCATGGGGACTCTTATTTCTGAAGAAAAGCAGCAGAGTGAAGCAGAACCAAACAGTGAGCAGCTCCTCTGTCACAACTCTGCTGGAACTGAGATCCAAGATGAGAAAGGAAGCCGGCATGTAGACTCAGGATCCACTAAAGAAGAAGAAGAACCCAAACCAAAGAAGAGACGACTGAAAACAGGAAGTGACAGTAACAGTGATGACGACTCTCTGACCTCAGAGACTCTCTGTGAGAATGAAACGGGTAAAAAGTTAGAAAATTTTCAGGTTGAGTCTTTGAGAAACTGTCCTAAAATAAAATAATAAGATTAAAGTAATATTTCCAGTAACTACATAAATCTGACCTACTTGTACTGGTCTAGTTTGTGTTTGACTTTGACTGATCTAACCCAGTGGAAAAATAATTTAATCTCTTTGACTATACAGTTATAGTTTGCTCTTCAAATGAGTTGTTCTTTTGGTTCAGTTTACCAGGTGGAGGAATTGTCTGCTCTAGCCAGTTAGCCATTAGCCCCTGCTAGCAACTCCAATAGGAAACAATGCAGTATGTGGTTACGTGTATATAAAAACACCATAGTGACATGTTCAGAACTAGAAGTTAGACAGTGCTGTGTGTACGACCGACTAGAAGAGACGTATAAAACAGAATTACTAATAAGTAGTACATTTTATACTACTGTTGACGTTCTGGACATAGGCTCACTATCACGTCACAACTGGTGACAAATCAGAAATGTTCACTGAACAAGATTTGGGGAGATCATGGTGGACTCTAACAAAGCAACATGGTTGTTTTTTTGGAGTATTTTTGTTGATAGTGACTCCAGATAGACAAATTCATTTGTAGAAACACTGCAACATTAAAGTTTTCATCCTGTGTCCCCTTTTAGACCTCAGGGAACCATGTTAGCATGTGGAAAAATAATTTTGTCCCCTCTAAATAACTATTTTGAAACAGCTTCATCACTGCTTTAATTATCACATGCAAGGATAAGAACTATTGGTTACCAGGTGATGACTTTTTGTCCAGTCAGTGTTTTTGTTCTTTCATGCTTTTCTATTACTAGCATTTTCTGTGTCGCTTTGTCCCTCCAGATGCTCCACAGCTACATGACTATAAGGAGGAGGAGGTTCTCACTGTCCAGCACTTCTGTAACCAGGAGAGGAACTCCACTCTGGACCAGGAGGAACAAGATGCTACACAGGTTAAAGAGAAAGAAGAAGAACTGTGTAGCAGTCAGGAGGAAAAAGACTTTGGACTTAAACAAGAGTCTGATACCTTCATGGTGACTCCTACTGATGAGGACAATGACAAGAGTGAAACTGAACCAATCAGTGAGCAGCTCCTCTCTCACAACTCTCCTGACACGGAGAGTCAAGACCAGGAATCACTTAAGAATGTAAACCCAGGATCAAGTCAACATGAAGAGCCAAAGCCAAAGAAGAGACTTCACAGAAACAGAAGTAACTGTAACAGTGTAGACAACTCCATGTCAGAGAATTGGTATGATACTGACACAGGTGAAAAGTCTGTAAAATGTTCTGATAATGACAAAGACTGTAAAAATGAGTCCAAGAAGAAGAAACATCACAAAATTAAGTCACATGTTTGCAACACGTGTGGGAAAAGATTCAGTCAGAAGAGAGATTTATCAGGTCATGAAAGAATTCGCACAGGTGAGAAGCCATTTTCTTGTGAAACATGTGGGCAGAGTTTTAATCGACTTCATAATTTGAAAACTCACATGAGAATTCACACAGGTGAGAAGCCATTTTCTTGTGAAATGTGTGGGAAAAGATTTAATCGATGTTGTGTATTGAAACGACACATGAGAATTCACACAGGTGAGAAGCCATTTTCTTGTGAAACTTGTGGGCAGAGATTTAATGAACGTGGTAATTTGAAAACTCACATGAGAATTCACACAGAAGAGAAGCCATTTTCTGGTGAAACACTTGGGCAGAGATTTAATGAACGTGGTAATTTGAAAACTCACATGAGTATTCACACAGGTGAGAAGCCATTTTCTTGTCAAACATGTGGGCAGAGTTTTAATCGACTTGATAGTTTGAAAACTCACATGAGAATTCACACAGGTGAGAAGCCATTTTCTTGTGAAACTTGTGGGCAGAGATTTAATGCACGTTGTAATTTGAAAACTCACATGAGAATTCACACAGGTGAGAAGCCATTTTCTTGTGAAACTTGTGGGCAGAGTTTTAATCGACTTGATAGTTTGAAAACTCACATGAGAATTCACACAGGTGAGAAGCCATTTTCTTGCAAAATATGTGGGCAGAGTTTTACTGTATGTAGTAGTTTAAAAACTCACATGAGAATTCACACAGGTGAGAAGCCATTTTCTTGTGAAACTTGTGGGCAGAGATTTAATGAACGTGGTAATTTGAAAACTCACATGAGAATTCACACAGGTGAGATGCCATTTTCTTGTGAAACATGTGGGCAGAGATTTAATCAACACAGTCATTTGAAACAACACATGAGAATTCACACAGGTGAGAAGCCATTTTCTTGTGAAACCTGTGGGCAAAGATTTAATCGATGTAGTGTATTGAAACGACACATGAGAATTCACACAAGTGAGACGCCATTTTCTTGTGAAACGTGTTGTCAAAGATTTAATTGATGTAGTGGATTGAAACAACACCTGAGAATTCACACAGGTGAGAAGCCATTTTCTTGTGAAACATATGGGCAGAGATTTAATCAACACAGTCATTTGAAACGACACATGAGAATTCACACAGGTGAGAAGCCTAGATAGGATATATCTAGATAGGATATATATGCCACTTAAAGAGGGAGGGCTGGGCCTAATTGAAATAAACCAGGCCTACAGGGCAACAATAATAAGCATTGGTCAATACCTAAAAAGCGCCAATGATGAGACGGTGGAAAAGGCCACCCAACATCATGAAACCCTCAGTATTAACACATCCATAACTAAACAAGCGGAGACCTTTGCAGGAGATTTATTAGATAACATGAAAGCCAGTCAACAAAACCCAGCAACAACAATAGCTAGAAAGACGAGAGAAAAATACAGCAAAAGGACACAGGAGGAAAGAAAAGAAAGATGGAAACAACATAAGTGAGCAGGACGTTTCCAGGAGGAACTCAATAGGGATTATATTGATAGGGAAGAGACATTGCGCTGGATCAGGAATGGAGATCTGGGGTACGACGAGGAGAGACTAGTGGTTGGAGCACAAGACCAGGGACTTCTAACCAATGGCTTTAAAAAAATGGCAGGATTGTCACAGAGTGACAAATGTCAATTCTGTCATGTAGCGGTGGAGAGTGCAAGCCACCTACTCCGGTTGCCACGTCCTTACGGCCGATGGACACTACACTGCTCGTCACAACAAGATCTGCTGTTACATACACTGGAAAATATGCAAAGAGTTAAAAATAGAAGTAAAAGGACCAGTATGGGAACACGATCCAGAGCCAGTCAGTGCCAATGGAGATACCACCATCTATTATGACAAGGAAATCCCAACTGGAAGACACATTGAAGGAAGAGCAATAAAACCGGACATAGTTATCTTGAACAAAAAGGACAAAACTGCCAAAATAATAGATGTAACCATACCGAACGACTACGGCCTCAACAGAGCAGAAAGAGAAAAAATAACAAAATATCAAGACCTCAAAAACGACCTAAGGAGCACCTGGAATCTGCAGGAAGCAGACATAATACGTGTGGTGGTGGGAGCAACTGGGATGGTGAAGAAAAACCTAAAAAAATATCTACAGGCGATACCCGGCTGTCCTAGTATCTGTGAAATACAGATCTCGGCACTAAGAGGAACAGTCTCTATCTTGAAGAGAGCCCTCGGATATAAAGCTCTGTGATTTAAAGTGTAACCATAGACCCCTGGTTGGGGCCCATTACACTTGTAATGAAATGAAGTATAAATAAATAAAACAGTGAGAAGCCATTTTCTTGTGAAACGTGTGGGCAAAGATTTAATCGATGTAGTGGATTGAAACGACACATAAGAATTCACACAGTGGAGAGGCTTTAGTCTTCTAAAATATGTGAGAAATGCTTCATTCAGTCATTTGGTTTCTCACATGAGAAGTCAGTTTGAGGTGCTGTAGTCCAGTAACGTGTGTAGATCTTTATTTTCAGAATTAAGTCTCTTTTGTGTGAATGAATTGTTCTTTCAATTTCTGAGGTTTTAATGTAAATATAAATTTTGTAAAATTCTATCAGATGAGTTTCTTATTTACTCTGCTCAGACCTCTAATGTTTAATGTACTGGATGCATGGGCATCATGAGCATTTTTAATGGGGGGGGGAGGCATTGTTGTCAGGGTCTGCAGTGTCCTCCCCACCATAAAAATTAAATGCAGTAGATGCCATTTCCTGCATTTGTGTGTTTTAGTAGCTCATTAATACATTGAATACTTTATTTTGGACGTGAATAATCCATTAAAATGGTAAACAAAAGTGCATTGTGGACTGATGAACAAATGAAAAAGACACTGCAATTCCTGAAAGAAAAATACCATGTTATTTTTCCACAGTAGTCTTTTTATCCTTCCATGTCTGGTACACTTGTGAGTTTTGCATTGTTGAATATGTGATTCATGTTGCCTTCAAGTTGACCCAGGATCAGTGTGTATGAGATACAAGTCAGCAGAAATACTGTTGAAGCACCTGGTCCAACTTTGTTTAGGCTTGTTTTGTACGTTTCTGTGTGACTGAGGAGTGTGTGGGTTCTTAGATTAGATTAAAGACATTCTGTTCATCTCCAAGAAGCTCCAAGGACATTCTCTCCCTCTCTTGCATCAACATTTGGAGCTATAAAGGACTGAGAATTGGATGACCTATTTAGGATGACGAGTGAATGGGTCCTGGGGCCATCTCTTGTCATGCTCTTGGCCAAAAGAATAAATCTACTCAACTTTTCATCCTGCCTTGTTTTTTTTGACTCAGATCGATTTTAATGCAAATTAATTAACATTTTGGCGAACAGGGACCCAGATAACCCCGTCCTGCTTCCGGCGCCTCCGCCCAATCTCAGCAGGTGCACAGCTGAAAGAAAGAGTCCTCTGGTGCCGAGCCCAAAGGCTCGCTTTTGGCTTCAGTGAGGCATCCAGCCCGGGGACGCTGGAGCGGATTGGGTGACAGGTCTACCCTACAGGCGGGACAAGTGTGAGTACTTTTATATACTGATTGACACTGGGTTTGAGTCCCAGTGGGGTTAAATACACGTATGTTTATGTATGTGAAACTGAACGTGTGATGCTGCAAAGTCTGAACATTTTCTTTTTGGCGCCACCTGAAAGAGTTCGGTTTGATCAGGTAGAAGTTCGGTGGTTCTTGTTAAAGGCCGCGAAAAATAATATGTATTATATCGCATGAAGTGGACCAGGTATTGTAAACGTGCAGAAAAATCAATGTAAGAATCTCTAATAACATCATGGTGAGCATTGATTGGATCAGTGTAAGAGTCTCCAATAACAATGTAGTGAGCACTGATCGAAGTGAACCAATTTAAGGAGGGTTTACCTTTAAAATAGTCCTGGTTTAAAAATTACTATAGTTTTGTTTGTTTGGTTCTGTGTTTTACGGTTTGTCCTGGCAAGAGAAAAGACGAGAGATTCTGTGGAAGGGCAGAAGAAACAGCTGTCATGGAGGTTTGAGACTGGTGGTGTTTTCTCATCATTGTGAAGTGTTAAAGGACAGTTATGTGATCACTATTTCACGGGGTAATGATAAAATTGTGTATAAAGTGGTGAATCAGTGTATGGGAGTTTGCAAGTGATAATTTTGGGGTGAAAATGAATTGTGTTCTTACAGCGGTGGAAGAAAGGTTGACATGAGAACGTGTGGTTGCCAGATTTGTACTTAGAGAGTTTTCCAACTATGGGTTGCCATATCAGCTTGTTTTAAGTGATTTTCAGACTGTTTTACTCACGTGTGTGTGTTAATCTTAAGTTTTCAATTGTGTGCGTGAGCGCAGCTTCCCAAGAGTGACCTTGGGATGAGTCAGAGAGTGAGAGAGAGCTTCCTATGTGTGTGTGTGAGTGTTGGCAGCTTGTGCATTTGAAAACTGCTGCTTTCCAGCTGATTTGTGGTATTGTTACAAAATTTTGACCTCAGCTGGATAACACTTGGTTCTACATTTCTGTTGCATTTTCCAGCCAGTATCTGAAGCTGTGTGTTATTTGCAAGCATTTGTATCCAAAAAAACACCCAGGCCAAATTTATTTTCTTCAGGTTCACTATGTTTAGATGACTGTAACTCAGTGGCCGGAGCACTTAGAGAGATTATGACTGTTTTGCCAAAAAATTCAAAGTGTTTTTGACATGTTTAGGACCCAGGAGACAGACACTGACACGGGCAGATAGTGACAATAATCCTTTATTGTAGAGTGAGAGTGTGTAGTGCGTGAGTGAGTGCAAGAATAGAGTTCTGGTCGCTGGAACTGAGCAGTCCGGACGGAGACCTGGCAACCCTGTAACACACAAGCAGATACAATTACTGCTGTTCAACACTCGTGAGTAATTGTAGGTGAAGGGGCTTACTTGGGTGATCCACAGGTAGTGTCCTCCTGACTTCCAGCGGCCGTGCAGCGTGGAGGTGAATGTGCTCTTCCAGCACCTTGTTGAATCTATGCCACGAAGTATTGAGGCAATTCTGAAGGCAAAAGGGGGTCCAACCCGTTACTAGCGTGGTGTACCTAATAAAGTGGCCGGTGAGTGTATAAAAACACAGGGCGGAGCATTGTAGCTAGATGGAATAAATATATAGATATATAAATATAAACACACCCAGTGCTGAGCATTGTAGCTAGATGGAATAAATATATAGATACATAAATATAAACACACCCAGTGCAGAGCATTGTAGCTAGATGGAATAAATATGTAAATATATAAACACACACAGTGCAGAGCATTGTTGCTAGGTGGGATGAAACAGCATAACCGTCTATTTAGTTATCCTACATGGTATGATTATGTGCCCATACATATTCTCACCCTCCATAGCGACCGGTATGTTCCTAGTTGTATGCCGGAGAGGACCATTGTGTAAGTCTATTGCATCTTTTGCATTCAAAAAACTATTAGTTTGTTACGTCTTTTTGCTATCTCTGCGAGCAGCCCTGCTTAGGTTGTACGGTCTGACAGCCGTTGGTAGGAAGGACCTACGAAACCTCTCGGTTGTGCACCTGGGATGATTTAGTC
Source organism: Pholidichthys leucotaenia (assembly GCA_020510985.1). NCBI lineage: Eukaryota > Metazoa > Chordata > Actinopteri > Cichliformes > Pholidichthyidae > Pholidichthys > Pholidichthys leucotaenia. The sequence goes on from CM035841.1 coordinate 44,364,279, forward strand.
TGCTGCTAAATGAGCTCCTCAGTGCATCCAGTATGTCCTGCATAGGGTGGAACTCGGACTCCAGCAGAGATGACAGTTTAGCCACCATCGTCCTCTCTCCTATCTCCTCCATCGGATCAAGGCGTTGCCCCAGGACAGAGCTAGCTTTCTTAATCAGTTTGTTCAGTCTCTTCCTATCGGCTGCAGTAATGCCACTGCCCCAGCAGACCACTCCAAACGTGATGGCTGATGCCACCACCGTGTCATAAAATTACTATAGTTATGTTTTTTTGTTGTTGTTCTGTGTTTTACGGTTTGTTCTGGCAAGAGTAAAGACGAGAGATTCCGTGGAAGAGCAGAAGAAACAGGTGCCGTGCAGGTTTGAGACAGATGTTTTTTTTCTTGTCATTGTGAAGTGTAAAAGGACAGTTATATGATCACTGTTTCACGGGGTAATGATAACATTGTGTATAAAGTGGTGAATCAGTGTATGGGAGTTTGCAAGTGATAATTTTGGGGTGAAAATGAATTATGTTCTTACAGCGGTGGAAGAAAGGTTGACATGAGAGCATGTGGTTGCCAGATTTGTACTTTGGGAGAGTTTTCCAACTATGGGTTGCTATATCAGCTTGTTTTAAGTGATTTCCAGACTGTTTTACTAACGTGTGTGTTAATCTGAAGCTTGCAACTGTGTGTGTGAGCGCAGTTTCCCAAGAGTGACCTTGGGATGAGTCAGAGAGTGAGAGAGAGCTGCCTGCCTCTCTGTGTGTGTGTGTGTGTGTGTGTGTGTGTGTGTGTGTGTGTGTGTGTGTGTGCGTGAGTGTTGGCAGCTTCTGCGTTTGAAAACTGCTGTTTTCCGGCTGATCTGAGTGAAGGAGAAAAAGAGAAAAAAAATGGTATTTTTTTGCAAAACTTGTTTCTATTTCAAGGGAGCTTTGACAGTAATTTCTTTTGTTTTCAACTTTTTGTGGGTTTTTGCTGGGCAATCTAATGTTGCGCTATTGGTAAATATTCTCTTACTTTTGAGCCAACATTCTCAATTGCCAGAGGGTTTTTTTTCTCCTTATTTTGGGTTAAATTGCCTACTAGCTGGGCAGGGAAGTTTGGGTTTTTCACTTTTTATCTTTTTGGGATGCCTGAGGGCAGGTAAACAGCATTCAGCTATTTTATTCAATTTTTTGAAGTGTCAGTTGTTGGAGCATCCCTTATCCTGACCACTTGACCCTTTAACTTTGTGTAAGTACGCTCCGGCGTGTTTGTTTAATTAGGCAATAGGAGAGGGTATTTAGGTCTCAATCAATGTGTATTTATTAGCAGTAGGTTGAATATAGCATACAGAGCTCTGGGTCCAACTTCTTTCCCTGACAGCAACAGAGTTCTTGTTAGTTCACGAAGTCTGACTATCTAGCCTTCCCTGACCCAGTATATTTATATCAGTCACAGCTTATCAGTCCCAGGTTGCATTATCAGCAGAAGCACAGCTGCACAAGTCCGTTGGTGTAGTTTCTGTCCCGCCTGAGAACAGTCCGTTCCTTATTTCCTCGTATGGGGTGTAACCACAGGATGTTGTTCCTCTTTTCTCTGCACCAAAGTTTCACTTCCGTTGCAGATAATAAATCACATATGCTTACCAGTCAGTTTCCACTTATTATGTTCCTAAGCACAAGCAGAGCACAGATATTTTGAGTCACACAGCACATTGCCTCTTATGGATACATTTTACCCATCACAGTCCAATTTTTTATTAGCTCACAGTTGCATCATCTCTCTGACCGAGGGGTAACAGTGAACTTCACAGGGAAAAAGTGCAACGGACTGACGGTGAGGCTAAGGCTTGTTGGTAAATTACCCATAGTAAGAGGAACAGACTGGACTAATATATGTATCTCCTCTTCCCTGCATGGTCTGGTGTGAGGACAGGGGGCACTTTGGTCCCTCCTCATCCTCCTCCTCCACGCTGTTCTGCTGCTAAGCCATGGCCCGGCCCCAGGACTCCAGCAACTAACATCACCCCACCTCTGCCCGCATCCACCCCTCCTGTCCACAGCGGCTACACCAGATACCAAAGAGTTTAGTAAAAGTGTACACATATCCATCTCTGCAATTATCATCAATGTGACGAATTATACTGAAGATTATGGAATGGTGCTGTCACTAAATAATACTCAGTGATTTAAGCTTTAAATACAGCTTATATGAGATGATTCAAAGCACAAACGAGGTAGTGATGAAGATGTTGCTTATATATATGATTTAACTGAGGCTGCTAATGACCAAGCAGATGTTCTAATGTTTCTTTACCATATTATTGTTCCTTTTTAAAATAGAAAAGTCACTCTTAATGACTGACTGTGATTTTAAAACTTTCTATCATTTTGCTGTTCATGACAAGACAGCAAAGCTCTGAAAGAATGGGGGGGAAAGAAGGAAAGAGTTCCATTGTTTGGCCCTCTGACTAGATTTGATTCTGTTGGTATTAAAATTATAAATTGGTCGGTTTACTGTCTTGTAAATTTAAATAAATGACAGACTGTGTGGAAATTGACATTATAATAGTGTATGAATAAAAGGAACCATTTCGTTTATTCTCTAACCTACTGAAAAAATAACTCAACCAAAATTCAAAGTCAAAAAAATATCATTTATGGTATTTATTTAGAGAAAAAGGCAGCTGTCCAAAGAGAAAACAAAAATGTTGTTTTTGATGAGTTTTTGGATCAAATAATGCAAAGAAAACAACTTCATGTTACTTCTTAAATACTATAATGCTTAAAATTTTAACTTAGAAAGGGAACTGTCACATCTCGCCGCTCATCAGCGGCGCCAGCTGCACGCACACCTGCGCCTCATCAGCGGCGAGGGATTTAAGCCGCCTCGCCCTGCGCTTCGGCCTGAAGCCGTCTGTCTTCGTTGGCTTCCCTTGCTGCAAGGAATCCCCTTCACCGAGCAAGATAGCAAGTAAGATTCTCTTACCTTCTCCTTCCAGTCTCCTCCCCTGTGCACAGGTGGATTTCCCGGCGGCGGACAACTTCCTCCAGCCACCGCCTCCTCGCTGCTGCATCAGGCGCTCCAGGTTGCTTTCTACCGGGCTACGCCCTTGCTGCGCCAGCCACCTGCCCAAACCAAGTAAGCCTACAGTCATTGTCACATCTCCTGTGTTGGTGTGGTGCCCGTTACCCTTCTCCCTCTGCTTCTCCCATAGGGTTGTCCGGCTGAACGGCTTCCTGCCCCCGTGCCTGATGCAGACGCCGCCACCAACACATACACATCTCACATACATGCACTCATACACACTTGTTGTCAATAAAGCTATTAAATCTATCCTGAGCCTGCGTGTGTGTCTCCTGAGCCGTGCATTATGTCAGTACGGCTTCAGCAGAGCGGCTCGGCAGACAGTGGGCTCGCACGCCGTCTTTCCACTCTCGAGGCTCGGGTGGATCTAATAGCCCACCAACAACAGGTGATTTTAAATCAGTTAAGCACAATAACTAACCGATTGGACCGCTTGGACTCCCAACAGCCGTCCCCCCCGGCCCGTCAGGGTGGCGTGGCTCCTGCTGCTCCAGCGGCCGTCCAGCCTGCTCCGGCGGCACCGGCACGGCTCACACCCATTCCGACCCCCGCCCGCTTTAGCGGTAAGCTCGGTGGAGCGCGGGGGTTTATCATGCAGTGTGAGTCCGTGTTTCACCGTGTGCCCGCAGACTTTCCCTCAGACCATAGCCGGATTGGCTACATAGGGAACCTCTTGGAGGGGCGAGCGCTTACCTGGGCTTACGCCGTTATGGCGAAGCCCAGTTACGCCACCCTCACCTATGGCCAGTTAGTGAGACTGTTTCTGGAAGTATTCAATCATTCGTGTACAGAAAGCGTTCAGGTCGATCGGCTTCTCAGCCTTCAGCAGGGAAGCCGGTCGGCAGCTGACTACGCGATCGACTTCCGGGTCGCTGCGGAGGTCGGCTGCAGAGAACGCTCTCTCTGCGGCATCTTCCTTCGCAGTCTCAGCGCTGGTCTGAGGGATGAACTGGCTGGACGGGACATCCCGGAGACATTAGCGGAGCTAACTTCCCTTGCCATCAGCTTGGATAACAGGTTGCGCGAGCGTGCCTCGGAGCGGAAGTCGTCTTCTTCTCGCCCTCGAGGTGCCTCGTTTCGCCTGTCCCAAGCTCGCCCCCTGGCGTTGCCGTCACCGGGGTACTCCGAGGAGTCGGAGCCGATGGTGACAGGCTGGACAAAGCTCCCCCCAGCGGAGAAACAACGCCGTCGTGAGTTGGGTCTCTGTATGTATTGCGGAGACAGCCAACACACGGTGGAGCTTTGTCCACAAAAGCCAAACGGGGAGGTCCGCGAGTCACTGTAGGGGGCCTTGCGGACGCTAATCGGTTAACTCCCCTCACTCAATTGATGCTGCCCATCCGATTTTGTCATAACCCCACAGGGCACCTCACTCACGCACTGGTGGACTTGGGCGCGGAGGGCAGCTTTATTTCACAGAGCCTGGCAACCCGATTGGGCATCCGTTGCCAAACCCTCAAGTCTCCTCTCGCCCTGGTCAATCTCTCCCATGTGTCCCTGGGAAAAGTAACACATCAAACAGTCCCTGTCCCAGTGATTATCTCTGGAAACCACCGGGAGGAGATCTCCCTTTACGTCCTACCTAATTCTGTGTCATCCGTCATTCTTGGATACCCATGGCTCCGCCTCCACAATCCTGTCCTGGACTGGAAGTCCGCCAGAGTGTCCGCTTGGAGTTCTTTCTGTATGAGCACCTGCCTTCAATCCGCTGCCTGCGCCTCGTCCTCTCCTCCTACTCCCAAGGACGCCGCGCCTCCGGATCTCACCCTGGTGCCATCGGAGTTTCACGACCTGGGTATGGTATTCAGCAAATCCAAGGCGATGTCTCTTCCCCCGCACAGGCCCTACGACTGTGCTATAAACATCCGCCAGGGGGCACCTTTACCCTCGGGGCGACTCTACAGCCTGTCTGCGCCGGAGAAGGAGGCTATGAATTCTTATCTCAAGGAATCGCTGAGTGCTGGAATCATCCGTCCCTCGTCATCTCCATTAGGCGCTGGGTTCTTCTTCGTGGGCAAGAAGGACGGCTCCCTCCGTCCTTGTATTGACTATCGCGCCCTGAATGACATCACGGAGAAGGATTGCTACACCTTGCCCCTAATGGACACCGCCTTCCACTCCCTCCAGGGGGCGACTTGGTTCACCAAGCTGGATCTTCGCAGCGCATACCACCTCGTCCGGATCCGGGAGGGAGACGAGTGGAAGACAGCCTTCTGTACCCCGAATGGCCATTTCGAGTACCTGGTTATGCCGTTCGGGTTGACCAACGCTCCAGCCGTCTTTCAGCGCCTTGTAAATGACGTCCTCCGGGACTTCATCGGCCTGTTTGTGTTCGTCTACCTGGATGACATCCTCATCTTCTCCAGATCCAGGGATGAGCACCGGGTCCATGTGAGGCGGGTCCTCCAAAGGCTGCTGGAGAACCGGTTATATGTCAAGGCTGAGAAGTGTGAGTTTTACGCTAAGACTACGTCCTTCCTCGGGTTCGTCATCTCCCACGACCAGGTGCTTCCGGACCCAGCAAAGGTGAAAGCGGTGGTGGAATGGCCCACTCCTACGTCAAGGAAACAGGTACAACAGTTTATTGGGTTTGCCAACTTCTACCGCCGCTTTGTCCCAAACTTTGGTACCATCGTCGGCCCTCTGACCCGCCTCACGTCCCCTAAGGTCCTGTTCTGGTGGACTGAAGAGGCCGCAGCTGCTTTCCAGGCGCTGAAGGCGGAGTTCTCCTCCTCCCGGGTCCTCAGCCAAGTCGATCCCTCGCTGCAATGCATCGTGGAGGTGGACGCTTCAGACACAGGGGTGGGGGCGGTGTTATCTCAGCGGTCACCTGACGACGGGATCAAACGGCCCTGCGCCTTCTTCTCTCGGCGCTTGTCCCCGGCGGAGCGAAATTACGACGTGGGGGACAGAGAGCTCCTCGCCATTAAGCTCGCGCTGCAGGAGTGGCGTCACTGGCTAGAGGGGGTGGCCCTGCCGTTCGTGGTTCTAACCGACCACAAGAACTTGGAGTATTTAAGATCTGCCAAGCGTCTGAACGCCCACCAGGCGCGTTGGTCCTTGTTCTTCGCCAGGTTCCACTTCAACATCACCTTTAGGCCTGGCTCCAAGAACGGCCTGCCTGATGCCCTCTCTAGGCAATTTGCCCCTGAGGCGTCTGAGGACGCAGCCCACACCATCTTGCCCAGGTCGTGCATCGTGGGAGCCGTCACTTGGGACATCGAAAGTAAGATCTGGAAGGCGCAGGAATCGGAACCAGGCCCTGGCGGCGGACCAGAGGGGAGGCTTTTTGTGTCGTCCACGGTTCGGGGGAAGGTCATCCACTGGCTGCACACGTCAAAGCTCACCTGCCACCCTGGTTCCTCCCGGATGATTGACTTACTTCAACGATCCTTCTGGTGGTCGGGCCTGCGGAAGGACGCTGCCCGCTACGCCCGGGCCTGCCCCGTCTGCGCCACCAGTAAATCAGGTAATGCCCCTCCAGCGGGTCTGCTCCAGCCCCTGCCCGTCCCTGGCAGGCCCTGGTCGCATATCGCCCTGGACTTCGTCACCGGTCTCCCGGTCTCTAACACCTTCGACACAGTCCTGACCATCGTAGATCGTTTCTCCAAGGCTGCTCACTTCATCCCATTACGAGGGCTTCCATCTGCCTTGGAGACGGCGGACCTCCTTATCCAGCACGGGGTCAGGCTGCACGGGATTCCGGTAGACGTGGTCTCGGACCGGGGCCCCCAGTTTTCCTCAGAGGTTTGGAGGTCTTTCTGCAATGCCCTGGGAGCCAAGGTAAGCCTCTCCTCCGGCCATCACCCCCAATCCAACGGGCAGTGTGAGCGGACCAATCAGGAGCTGGAGGCTGCGCTCCGCTGCGTCACAACATCCAAACCTGCATCCTGGAGCACTCATCTCGCCTGGGTGGAGTACGCCCACAATACCGCCCGCTCTTCTGCCACTGGGATGTCCCCATTTAAGGCGTCCCTGGGCTACGACCCCCCTTTGTTCCCTACGCAGGAGAGTGAGGTAACTGTCCCCTCAGTTCGGGCGCACCTCAGGCGGTGCCGCTCCATCTGGGCGTCGGCGTGCAATGCGCTTTTACGCACGGCGGAGCGCAACAAGTCTACGGCGGACCGGCACAGAAGACCTGCCCCAGCCTACCAGGTAGGCCAACGTGTCTACGTGTCTACCCAGGACGTCGTTTTAAAGGGTGAGAGGAGGAAGTTGGCACAGCGTTTTATGGGCCCATAGCCCATCACCAGGATTATCAACCCGATGGCTGTGCGTGTGGCTATCCCCCCTCCCTCCGCATCCATCCCACCTTCCACGTTTCCAAGGTGAAGCTGGCAGTGTCCGACCCCCTTTGCCCTCCCCCTGCTGCGCAGCCCGCGCCCCGGATGATTGATGGTCATCCGGCCTGGCCAGTCTCTTCCATCCTGGACTCCCGGCGCCGGGGTCGCGGGTTACAGTACTTAGTGGATTGGGAGGGCTATGGACCTGAACATAGGCAAAGGGTGCCCTCGTCGTTTGTGTTGGATCCATCGCTCATCACTGAGTTCCACTGAGCGCACCCGGAGAAACCATCGCCAGGAGGCGCTGCTAGAGGGGGGAGTACTGTCACATCTCGCCGCTCATCAGCGGCGCCAGCTGCACGCACACCTGCGCCTCGTCAGCGGCGAGGGATTTAAGCCGCCTCGCCCTGGGCTTCGGCCTGAAGCCGTCTGTCTTCGTTGGCTTCCCTTGCTGCAAGGAATCCCCTTCACCGAGCAAGATAGCAAGTAAGATTCTCTTACCTTCTCCTTCCAGTCTCCTCCCCTGTGCACAGGTGGATTTCCCGGTGGCGGACAACTTCCTCCAGCCACCGCCTCCTCGCTGCTGCATCAGGCGCTCCAGGTTGCTGTCTACCGGGCTACGCCCTTGCTGCGCCAGCCACCTGCCCAAACCAAGTAAGCCTACAGTCATTGTCACATCTCCTGTGTTGGTGTGGTGCCCGTTACCCTTCTCCCTCTGCTTCTCCCATAGGGTTGTCCGGCTGAACGGCTTCCTGCCCCCGTGCCTGATGCAGATGCCGCCACCAACACATACACATCTCACATACATGCACTCATACACACTTGTTGTCAATAAAGTTATTAAATCTATCCTGAGCCTGCGTGTGTGTCTCCTGAGCCGTGCATTATGTCAGGAACTAAGAAATCTCAAGTCTGAGTTTCCCATTTAAAGAATTTATATTCTGATTTTTTTTTCCCTTTAATGAATAAAATCTTACCAGCATTAGAATAAGCACTGTTAAAAATTAAAAGGAAAGGTTGAATGACTACAAGGGTAACACTCAGAAAATTTATAAAAGCACAGTTAAACTCCTGTTTGTGTGTTTACTGAAGCAAAGGGGGGGAGGCCGAGAGCTTCCCCCATTCTATTTTTCAGGGTGGCACTGACACTGGACCCCTGTTGTGGAAGGGAGGCAGAGAGAGGTGTGGGATGGGCTGGCTTCAGCAATGGAAAGATGACGTCATCAATTTGGACATCAGGGCCATTGGCGTAGGGCAGCGGCGGGATGGGGGAGGAGAACCTCGCGGGCTGACCACAACATGTGACAAGCAGACCTGAAGGTAAGTAAAACAAATGACACTAACAGTGACATAAGAAGCTTAATTTACCTGACTTTGACTCTAAAAATGCAGTGTTTACCCGAAGTGACATTGCAGGTCCGAGGCATTTCAATACAACTTCATACCTGAAAATGGTATGACAGTATCACGTTTCATAAATGTGACAGGAATAAGAAGAACTTGTGCTGTATGATTTTGATGTGCTAAGGCACTGTACTCACGGTGCTTGGCTTTTGGCCTAGCCAGGTGCGGTGACTGCAGGCCAGATTGAAATTTAGGAATAAAACTAATAAATAACGCTCTCCTTGTGCAGAATGAAGTCCCCATCCCAATTAAGCAATATGTCCACTTTTCCATTAACAGGAGTGTGTTGAGTCTAAAATACCTTAAACCCCAGTTCTTTGATACGACGGCCAAATAACCAGGCTGAGAGATTAAGTATATTTTCCTTTTTTTACTGAAAGTGAGATATGGATACAAGCAGCGCTGGGACACACCTCTTAGGCAATTCCTCGAGAGAGTGTGCCACCCCAAAATGGAGCCCTATATTTTTTATAACCTAACCACCCCCTCATGCAAGAGGGAGGGGCTTTACCTCATTGTATCTGTAACACATTTTAGACTTATGTGGCAGCTCAACTGTGTGCAGAGCTGATACTGATTTCAACAAATTAATTATAAGGTGTAAACTAAACTCTGCAGTGTAGCGAGGAAAGCAAGCAGATAAAGAAGTGTGAGAAAGACAGAGCAATCATGTCATTTTATCAACAATACCCCCTGTTGAGGTGTCCTATCAGGGCACCTCACTATCAATCTATCTAAACCTACGTTTTTGTATCTCCCCCTGTTGAGATGGGTCTAAAACCCATCTCATAACCCTATTCTATCCCCTGTGTGTATAGTGTTTCTAAAGTTCTATATGTGCGTGATGTCCTCTTTCCGGCATTCGCATAGACCTGCCCCCCTCAGGTCGCCATTTCTCCAGAGGACATTGGGTGTGGTGCAGACATCATGAGTTAATATAGCTAACAATCCTATATGTGTAAAATATATTCAACACTAAACTATCCTCATCTATGCATAGATTTGAATATATGTGAAAATGCGTACATGCATACATACATATATGGGCGGCGCGGTGGCGGAGTGGTTAGCACTGCAGCAGCACAGCAACTCACCCTTGGCTGGGGGATCCTGAGTTCGATCCCAGCCCGTGACTAACAGTGATCTGTGTGGCGTTTGCATGTTCTCCCCGTGTCTGCGTGGGTTTACTCCGGGATTTCTCCGGTTTCCTCCCACATGCCAAAAACACGCAAGATAGGTTAATTGGCATCAAACTAGGGATTCTAAATTGTCCGTAGGTACGACTGTGAGAGTGAATGGTTGTCTGTCTCTCTGTGTTGGCCCTGCGATGGACTGGCGATCTGTCCAGGGTGTACCCTGCCTCTCACCCAAAGACGCTGGGATAGGCTCCAGCTCCCCCACGACCCAAAAAGGATTAAGCGGAAGAAGATGAATGAATGAATATATATATATATATATATATATATATATATATATATATATATATATATATATATATACAGTATATACATACATATATATACATGCTTTCCTCATTGGGTGCATGGGGTGAGGTGAAGTCCGAACGGCAGGCTGAGAACCTTCGCACCAGGCAAGACAACAAAACAAAAGAGACCAACTCTAAAACTGGGAACTTGGAACGTCCGCACTATGATGACAGGACTCGCTGCTAACTTCAAGGACATCAGCGACACCAGGAAGACTGCTGTCATCAATAATGAGCTGAAGAGACTGGAAGTGGATATCGCCACTCTCCAGGAAACACGGTTGGCTGACGCAGGCACACTGAGAGAGACGGACTACACGTTCTACTGGCAGGGAAAGGGCAGCGACGAATACAGGGAACACGGAGTGGGCTTCGCAGTGAAGAACTCCTTGTTGAAGATGGTGGAACAAGGCAGCAATGGCTCTGCACGACTCCTCACCCTCCGCCTTAACACCATTCAAGGCCCAGTCACCCTCGTCAGTGTGTATGCTCCAACACTGACAGCCACGCCAGAGGCAAAAGACAAGTTCTACGAGAATCTCGCAACAACTGTCAGGATCATCCCCAACTCTGAACAACTCATTCTCCTTGGAGACTTCAATGCCAGAGTGGGTGCTGACCACGACTCCTGGCCCTCCTGTCTTGGACCATTCGGCGTGGGCAGAATGAACGACAACGGACAGCGGCTGCTTGAGTTCTGCACACATCATGATCTGTGCATCACAAACTCGTTCTTCAAGACCAAACCCCAACACAAGGTTTCCTGGCGACATCCGCGCTCAAAGCACTGGCACCAGCTGGACTTGATCCTTACCAGGTGCATCTCACTGAAGAGCGTGCTAATCACCCACTCATTTCAGAGCGCAGATTGCAACACAGACCATTCATTGGTGTGTTGTAAGGTCAAGCTGCAGCTGAAGAAATTCCACCACGCCAGACAGCCTGGAAAGGCACGGATTGACACCAGCAAGATGGCCCAACCAGAACTTGTCGAGCAGTTTGCCTCCACCTTTGTGAAGGAACTTGGTGAACCACAAGAAGGAGAGTCCGCAAAGCAGAAGTGGGAAGAGCTGCGAAACATCATCCACCGCACAGCCTTGGCTATCTTTGGGAGGAAGACCTCGAAGTCACAGGACTGGTTTGATGCCAAGTCGTCCGTGATGACCCCCGTCATTGAAGCCAAGCGCTCAGCACTTGTTGAGTACAAGAAGTACCCAAACGAGAAGAATCTCCAGATCCTCAGGGCTGCGAGAAGCAAAGTTCAGCAGACTGCTCTGCGCTGCGCCAACAAGTACTGGACTCAGCTCAGCCAAGACATTCAAACTGCTGCCATAACAGGGAACATCCGTGGTATGTATGACGGCATCAATGAAAGCACTTGGTCTGGCTCAGAGCAAGACGGCCCCCCTCAAATCCTCCACTGGGGAGATGATCACAGAAAAAAAATAAGCAGATGGAGAGATGGGTGGAGCACTACTCTGACCTCTACTCCAGACAGAACACCGTGACACCATCAGCCCTTGATGCCATCGATTGCCTGCCATCCATGGATGAACTTGAGGCCAAGCCAACCATCGACGAACTCAGCAAGGCCATTGATAGCTTGGCCGCTGGCAAGGCACCTGGCAACGACGGCATCCCCCCCGACCTGATCAAGCACTGCAAGACCGCCCTACTGCTGCCATTGCATGATGTCCTCTGCCAGTGCTGGAAGGAAGGTGCTGTACCACAGGACATGAGGGACGCCAAGATCATCACCCTCTACAAAAATAAAGGGGAGAGAAGCGACTGCAACAACTACAGGGCCTCTTCCTCCTCAGCATTGTTGGCAAAGTCTACGCACGAGTTGTCCTCGTTCATCTACAGAAGCTTGCCGAACGCGTCTACCCCGAGTCTCAGTGTGGCTTCCGCACTGGGTGATCGACGGTGGACATGATATTCTCCATCTGCCAACTCCAGGAGAAGTGCAGAGAACAGAACATGCCCCTGTACGTCGCCTTCATCGACCTCACAAAAGCGTTCGATCTGGTCAGCAGAGAGGGCCTTTTCAAAATCCTGCCAAAGATAGGATGCCCACCAAAGTTGCAAAGCCTCATCGAATCGTTTCACACCAACATGCAGGGGATGGTGTAGTACAACGGCAACGTCTCAGAGCCATTCAGTATACACAGCGGAGTGAAACAGGGTTGTGTACTTGCGCCAACCCTCTTTGGGATTTTCTTTGCTATGCTCCTGAGGCATGCCTTCAGCACAGCAACAGAGGGAATTTACCTGCATACAAGATCTGATGGTAGGCTTTTCAACCTCGCCCACCTGAAAGCCAAAACCAAAGTACGTGAGTCTCTAATCAGAGATATGCTGTTCACAGACGACGCTGCAGTAGCGACCCACACACAGCAGGAGCTTCAGACACTGATGGATCGCTTCTCCCAGGCATGCATGGACTTCGGGCTTACCATCAGCCTGAAGAAAACTAATGTCTTGGCGCAAGGCACGGAAGCACCACCAACCATCACCATCGACGACTACGAGCTGGAGGTTGTGAATCAGTTCACGTACCTGGGGTCCACGATCAGCAGCAACCTCTCCCTTGATACAGAGATTGACAAGAGGATTGGAAAATCAACCTCCACACTCGCTTGCCTCACCGCACGAGTGTGGGAGAATCCCAAACTCTCTGTCAAGACGAAGATGGCAGTGTATAATGCCTGCGTCATCAGCACACTGCTCTATGGGAGTGAGACGTGGACAACATACGCTAGGCAGGAAAAGAGACTGAATTCTTTCCACTTGCGCTGCATTTGCCACATCCTGGACATATCCTGGCAGGACAAAGTGCCCAACACAGAAGTTCTGTCCCGCGCCGGCCTTCCCTCCATGTTCACTCTACTCAGGCAGCGCAGGCTCCGCTGGCTAGGCCATGTTCACCGTATGGAGGATGGCTGAATTCCCAAAGACATCCTCTACAGAGAACTAGCGACTGGCAGGAGAGACGCTGGCCACCCACAGCTGCGCTTCAGAGACGTCTGCAAGAGAGATATGAAGGCCCTGGAGATCAACACAGAGTGCTGGGAGGATCTCGCAACGGACCGCTCCAAATGGAGAGGCACCCTGACCAGACAGCTCAAGGCGGGTGAAGAGAGACTGACTGCTGCAGCAGATGAAAAAAGGACCCGCAGGAAGAAAAGCCACAGACCCAGCAGCACGGAGACCATCTACAAGTGCGACCTGTGTGACAGGGACTGCCATTCGTGCATCGGCCTATTCAGCCACAGGCAGTGCTGTTCCAGCAGAGTAGACATCTAAGATTCTCTTCCATGGTCATCATAGACCGACGGAGGCCGACGACGACATATATATATTTGCATATACGAATACATTCATATACATGCATCTATTCTTTCATTAATCATTTATCACAGAGGAAACCTGTGGGGCAGCAGCAATGCAAAGCAAAATCTAACACCATGTGAATGTACATTGTAGACCCTATCGTAGACCCTAAACTATCTCATTGGCGTCTTCTAGGTTCCCATCCAAGTTCAGTCGTGGCACAACCTCGTCATCGCCCTGGCAATAGGTGGGCAGGTGGGTCCCCTTGATATGGAGGCGGTCCTTGGAAGAGAAGGCCACTAAAATAGATCTTTCTTTTATTTTTTATTTTTCTATTCATTTTTATTCTTTAATCATGGGAATACAACAACATCCACAAAAAACAAAGATCAATAAACTAATAATTATACTTTTAAAGGCTCCTTAAATTATTTTTCCCCATTTGCCAAATATATTATCAAACCAACTACCTACAAGATTATCAATGCCAGATTAAGCTTTATTGAGCCTTTAGCTCTTATAAAGATTTTCATTTTTCTAAAATGTAAGCTATATTTTATAATGATTTTATTAAAAATATGCAACTTATGGATTTTATAACTATTTTAGTAGATTGATTGATTAATTATACAAAAGGTTTTTCCTTTTTCTTTTTTCTTTTTTCTAAACATTAATTGTACGATATACAGTGGGGCAAAAAAGTATTTAGTCAGCCACCAATTGTTCAAGTTCTCCCACTTAAAAGATGAGAGAGGTCTCCAATTTTCATCATAGGTATACCTCAACTATGAGAGACAAAATGAGAAAAAAAAAATCCAGAAAATCACATTGAAGGATTTTTAATGAATTAATTGGTAAATTCCTCGGTAAAATAAGTATTTGGTCACCTACAAACGAGCAAGATTTCTGGCTCTCACAGACATGTAACAACTTCTTTAAGAGGCTCCTCTGTCCTCCACTGTATTAATAAGATAAGATAAGATAAGATAAGATAAGCCTTTATTAGTCCCACAATGGGGAAATTCCAGGATTGCAACAGCACAGGGATAGCAACACTCAGAGCAACAATCAGAGGGCAAGAAAAAAACCCAAAAACAAGCAAGCAAGAGCAGCTAATATACATATGTACATATTACTATAAAATATATATATATACACACACACAGACACAGTGCAGAGCATTGTAGCTGGATGGAATAAATATATGAATATATAAACACACAGTGCGGAGCATTGTAGCTAGATGGAATAAATATGTAAATATATAAACACTAGGGGTGGGTTCAAAAGATCAATATATCGATATGTATCGATACATGTTTGACTGAGCCGATATCGATCCACAAAATCCGCGGATCGATCTTTTAATATTAATATGTTTTAATATAATATTTTTACGTTTGTGAACGTCTGCTGAGTATAATCGGGTCGAAACCGGGTCAGTCAGCCAGGAACAACGGCCGAGAACCATAAACATCTGACGCGCTAACGGAGCTAGCAAGCTAACAGATATGCTAGTTCTTCTTCTGTGGTGTTAAAACGGTTCTCATCCGGCAAGAGTTTCCTGCCGCGCGTGCTCTTTCGTGTTTACACGAGCGGCGATATTAACGTGCGTCTCTTAATTTAGCAACAAAAGTCACCGTAAAGATTGTCCTCAACAGCTTCTGAATATTTTTCATAAATAAAACTTCTGTGTTCCCTGCGGCGCGTGCACACGTCTTTTGTGTTTACATGACGCGGAGTTAATAACGTGCGTCTCTTAATTTAGCAGCAAAAGTCACCGTAAAGACTGTCCTCAACAGCTTCTGAATATTTTTCATAAAGCGGGGATAAACGGACTTTTACTCCGTGCAGCGCTGTGTTGGAACATCAAGTTGACGACTGATAAACGGAAAATGCGCGGAGACTGAAACCCGTGAAGCAGAGACTTGGAGCTGCTGAGACTGTAAGTATAATATTTGTTTGTTTTAACGTTTATGTCGTCAATTAATAATTTATCTGGCATGATGATGGTTTCTTTTACAAACTATGGACACAGATAGAACTGTTGGTTAAGCGCTGTGAATAAATGCAGAATTAAGGTATATTTTATGAGATTATGGACTTCTGCCACTTAAGCGATGTGAAGAGAATAAATCACAATAAAATTAATAAAGGCTGCAGTACAACAAGCTATTGTTACTCAGTAGAACTAAATTGAAATGAACAAACCTTCTCAGGAAATGAACTGAAACCCTTTTCCAACATTGAAAGTTAATTTGTAGTTAAAATTTAAAAAAAACCCCTAAATTATTAAACCCTACTGTGGTGTGGCGATCTAAAAATATGAATGTTAATTTTACTGTGAAATCTATTCTTTTTATCTGCCTTCAGATGTGTGAAGACTGGAAGCTTCATCCTGCACTGAGACCTTCTGAAGGTCAGAGGTCGTCAGTGGAGGAGCATCCCTGCTTCATGTGGATTTCAGCACAGAAGAAGACCTTCAAGATTCAAGGAGGTGCTGCCATCACTTTCTCCACACTAACATGCATTCAATGCAATTTAGTTGCTGTAATGACAAATTCTTTTATTTCTTTTTTTAAAGTTCTCAGCAAGAACACAATATTGGTCTTTTTTTTTTTTTTTTTAACAATTTTACTGAGCATTTAATTCTAAATAAATCACTGTTTAACAAGAAATTTTTGGCAATCCTGTACTTTTCTTGTGGTGTTACATAGAACAGCATCACTGTAAACTATGGAAAAAGCAGCTGCTTTAAAATCTGTACTTCCTCACACAACTTTGAGTGCAAAAAAACTCTAAAAGTGCCATAACTTTTTGGAAAAGCTCCCACAAATCCAGGCTTTTTGGGCCACAACAATCACAAAAACAGCTGACAAAATCCTGGAGGGACTGAAATACAATGAGATTATGAATGCATGGTTCATGCATTGAATTTGTTTACTTACTCTGGGTGGTTAACTTGACACGACACACCCTTTGCACTAAAGAAAGCACCTGTGAGCACTTTATGAAATGATAAGTTAAATAATAAAAAGTGCATTATTGTAACTGATTTTGGGTCAGTTCTATATGTGATAATTTATGAATTAACAAAGTTAGAAGATTCTTGGTACAATTTGCAGCATTAGGTCTCGAAGATTTTTGTTTCATGGGAAGTAAAATGGCTATTAAAATGGTAATTCCCCAGATCGAATCGGGATTGAATCGGAATCGAATCGAATCGATTCAGAATCTCAAGAATCGGAATAGAATCGATTCTGGAAATTAGGGATCGTTCCCAGCCCTAATAAACACCCACAGTACAGAGCATTGCAGCTAGGTGGAATAAATATGTAAATATATAAACAACCACAGTGCGGAGCAGTGTAGCTAGATGGAAGATATATAAACACACAGTGCGGAGCATTGTAGCTAGATGGAATAAATATATAGATATATAAATATAAAAGCACCCAGTGCGGAGCATTGTAGCTAGATGGAATAAATATGTAAATATATAAACACACACAGTGCAGAGCATTGTTGCTAGATGGGATGAAACAGCACAACCGTCTACTTAGTTATCCTACATGGTATAATTATGTGCCCATACATATTCTCACCCTCCATAGTGACCGGTATTTTCCTAGTTGTATGCCGGAGGGGACCATTGTCCCATTAATGGCACCTGTTTGAACTCATTATCAGTATAAAAGACACCTGTCCACAACCTCAAACAGTCAGACTCCAAACTCCACTATGGCCAAGACCAAAGAGCTGTCAAAGGACACCAGAAACAAAATTGTAGACCTGCACCATGCTGGGAAGACTGAATCTGCAATAGGTAAGCAGCTTGGTGTGAAGAAATCAACTGTGGGAGCAATTATTAGAAAATAGAAGACATACAAGACTACTGATTATCTCCCTCGATCTGGGGCTCCACGCAAGATCTCACCCTGTAGGGTCAAAATTATCACAAGAACGGTGAGCAAAAATCCCAGAACCACATGGGGGGACCTAGTGAATGACCTGCAGAGAGCTGGGACCAAAGTAACAAAGGCTACCATCAGTAGCACACTACACTGCCAGGGACTCAAATCCTGCAGTGCCAGACGTGTCCCCTGCTTAACCCAGTACACGTCCAGGCCCGTCTGAAGTTTGCTAGAGAGCATTTGGATGATCCAGAAGAGGACTGGGAGAATGTGATATGGTCAGATGAAACCAAAATAGAACTTTCTGGTAAAAACACAACTTGTCGTGTTTGGAGGAGAAAGAACACCATACCTACTGTGAAGCATGGGGGTGGAAACATCATGCTTTGGGGCTGTTTTTCTGCAAAGGGACCAGGACGACTGATCCGTGTAAAGGAAAGAATGAATGGGGTCATGTATCGTGAGATTTTGAGTGAAAACCTCCTTCCATCAGCAAGGGCATTGAAGATGAAACGTGGCTGGGTCTTTCAGCATGACAATGATCCCAAACACACCACCCGGGCAATGAAGGAGTGGCTTCGTAAGAAGCATTTCAAGGTCCTGGAGCGGCCTAGCCAGTATCCAGATCTCAACCCCATAGAAAATCTTTGGAGGGAGTTGAAAGTCTGTGTTGCCCAGCGATAGCCCCCAAAACATCACTGCTCTAGAGGAGATCTGCATGGAGGAATGCGCCAAAATACCAGCAACAGTGTGTGAAAACCTTGTAAAGACTTACAGAAAACGTTTGACCTCTGTCATTGCCAACAAAGGGTATATAACAAACTATTGAGATGAACTTTTGTTATTGACCAAATACTTATTTTACTGAGGAATTTACCAATTAATTCATTAAAAATCCTTCATTGTGATTTTCTGGATTTTTTTTTTTTCTCATTGTGTCTCTCATAGTTGAGGTATACCTATGATGAAAAATGGAGACCTCTCTCCTCTTTAAAGTGGGAGAACTTGCACAATTGGTGGCTGACTAAATACTTTTTTGCCCCACTGTAATAATCAACCAGATCCCGATATTTCAATAACTTTTAATGTATAAGCAATAAATTAAATAAATCCATGGCCACACGGGGGCCAATACCGAAAAAATTTTAAAATCGTTCAAATATAAATCACAAAATGCAATCAGTTCTTTTAAAGAGGACTTGCTGAAGCAAGACTGGACAGAAGTCTATTTATCAGATGTAAATGAAGCCTATGACACATTTATGAACATTGTAACCACTCTTTATGAAAAAAATTGTCCATTAGTAAAGAAAAAGCTTAAACATAAATTTGCCGATAAGCCACGGTTAACCAAAGGATTACAAAAGGCATGTAAAAAGAAAAATTTATTATATAAAGCTTTCCTAAAGAAAAGGACAAAAGAGGCAGAGCAGCGTTATAAAACATACAAAAATAAGTTAACATATATAATAAGATGTAGTAAGAGAGACTATTACAGTAAAGAACTGGAGAAAAACAGAGACAATATTAAAAATACATGGACAATACTTAACAGTATTCTTGGAAATAAAAGCAGAAATACAAGCTACCCAACCGATTTTTCAAAAAATAATAAAACAACTCAGTGTGAATGCAGCTTCACCTGCAGATGAATTTAATAACTTTTTTGTTAACATTGGTCCTAATTTGGCTCAAGAAATACCCATTACAGTGCCTACAGGTGGTACAATAAGCAACAACACTGCTATAAAAGACTCCATTTTCATAAAGAACACAGACGAGAGAGAGGTCATTGAAATTGTTAAATCGTTTAAAAGCAAAACATCTACGGACTGTGATGGTATTGACATGCTCTTAGTCAAAACTATTATTGAATGCTTAGTGAAACCACTGACGTATATCTGTAACCTGTCTCTCCAAACAGGTATATTTCCCAATGCAATGAAAATAGCTGAAGTAATTCCAATATACAAGACGGGTGACAGAGGGGAATTCTCAAACTATAGACCAATTTCACTATTGCCGCAATTTTCCAAGATACTTGAAAAAATATTCTATGAGAGAATTGACAACTTCATACTGAAGAATAATTTATTGTGTGAGCAGTAATATGGGTTCAGACACAAGAGGACAACTGCATTTGCTCTAATGGAATTTATAGAAAAAATATCAACTGCCATTGAAAATAAAGAGTATTCATTTGGGATATTCCTGGATCTTAAAAAAGCATTTGATGCAGTGGATCATAATTTATTATTAAAGAAACTACAAAATTGTGGTATTAGAGGGGTAGCTCTGTCCTGGTTAAATAGTTACTTAAAGAATAGATATCAGTATGTATGTGTTGATAACAAAAACTCACAGTTACTGAAGGTTACTTGTGGAGTTCCACAGGGTTCAGTTTTGGGGCCATTGCTATTCAATATGTATATAAATGATATATGTAAAGTTTCAGAAAAAATGGACTTAATATTGTTTGCCGATGACACTAATCTATTATGCAGTGGAAGCAATTTGGAACAACTTTTGGATACACTCGGAAAGGAATTAGGAAAGCTTAAACTGTGGTTTGATTCAAACAAATTAACGCTCAATTTAAGTAAGACAAAATTTATAGTCTTTAACAACCATCACAACAACTCAGTATCTAAACTCAGTGTAAATGGTGTAGAGATTGAAAGGGTATCCGAAACTAAATTTCTTGGAGTAATAATTGATAATAAACTGTGTTGGAAGTCACATATTAATTATATTAAAGGTAAAATATCCAAATCAATTGCAATACTACACAGAGTGAAATATTTGCTGAATCAACCCACACTATATACAGTGGGGTAATAAAGTATTTAGTCAGCCACCAAATGTGCAAGTTCTCCCACTTAAAAGATGAAAGAGGTCTCCAGTTTTCATCATAGGTATACCTCAACTATGAGAGACAAAATAAGAAAAAAAAATCCAGAAAATCACGTTGAAGGATTTTTAATGAATTAATTGGTAAATTCCTCGGTAAAATAAGTATTTGGTCAATAACAAAAGTTCATCTCAATACTTTGTTATATACCCTTTGTTGGCAATGACTGAGGTCAAACGTTTTCTGTAAGTTTTCACAAGATTTTCACACACTGTTGCTGGTATTTTTGTCCATTCCTCCATGCAGATCTCCTCCAGAGCAGTGATGTTTTGGGGCTTTCACTGGGCAACACAGACTTTCAACTCCCTCCAAAGATTTTCTATTGGGTTGAGATCTGGAGACTGGCTAGGCCACTCCAGGACCTTGAAATGCTTCTTACGAAGCCACCCCTTCGTTGCCCGGGCAGTGTGTTTGGGATCATTGTCATGCTGAAAGACCCAGCCACGTTTCATCTTCAATGCCCTTGCTGGTGGAAAGAGGTTTTCACTCAAAATCTCACGATACATGGCCCCATTCATTCTTTCCTTTACACAGATCAGTCGTCCTGGTCGCTTTGCAGAAAAACAGCCCCAAAGTATGATGTTTCCACCCCCACGCTTCACAGTAGGTATGGTGTTCTTTCTCCTCCAAACATGACAAGTTGAGTTTTTACCAAAAAGTTCTATTTTGGTTTCATCTGACCATATGACATTCTCCCAATACTTTTCTGGATCATCCAAATGCTCTCTAGCAAACTTCAGACGGGCCTGGACATGTACTGGCTTAAGCAGGGGGACACATCTGGCACTGCAGGATTTGAGTCCTTGGCGGCATAGTGTGTTTCCGATGTAGCCTTTGTTACTTTGGTCTCAGCTCTCTGCAGGTCATTCATTAGGTTCCCCCATGTGGTTTGGGGATTTTTGCTCACCGTTCTCGTGATAATTTTGACCCCACGGGGTGAGATCTTGCGTGATGTCTTCTATTTTCTAAAAATTGCTCCCACAGTTGATTTCTTCACACCAAGCTGCTTACCTATTACAGATTCAGTCTTCCCAGCCTTGTGCAGGTCTACAATTTTGTTTCTGGTGTCCTTTGACAGCTCTTTGGTCTTGGCCATAGTGGAGTTTGGAGTCTGACTGTTTGAGGTTGTGGACAGGTGTCTTTTATACTGATAACGAGTTCAAACAGGTGCCATTAATACAGGTAACGAGTGGAGGACAGAGGAGCCTCTTAAAGAAGTTGTTACAGGTCTGTGGGAGCCAGAAATCTTGCTTGTTTGTAGGTGACCAAATACTTATTTTCCACCATAATTTGCAAATAAATTCTTTAAAAATCATACAATGTGATTTTCTGGATTTTTTTTTTCTCGTTTTGTCTCTGATAGTTGAGGTATACCTATGATGAAAATTGGAGACCTCTCTCATCTTTTAAGTGGTAGAACTTGCACAATTGGTGGCTGACTAAATACTTTTTTGCCCCACTTTACCTTGTATCATTCATTAATACTCCCATACATGACATATTGTACTGAAGTATGGGGAAATACATATAAAACAAACATATATCCAGTCTTTATGCTTCAGAAGAGAGCTATTAGAATAATAAACAAAGCAGCTTACAGGGAACCAACAAACCCACTTTTTCTTAAATTAAAAGCTCTCAAGTTGAAAGATCTGGTTGACTTTAAAACTGCAGTTATAATGTTTAAAGTGAAGAATCTATCACTGCCCGCAAATATCCAAAAGTTGTTCCAAATAAGGGAGAAACAATATCATTTCAGAGGAACATGTATATTTCAAAAACCTTCAGTGAGAACTACCACCAAGCAACACTGTGTTTCAGTGCAAGGAGTCAAATTATGGAACGATTTTGGACCTGAATTAAAATCATGTACAACGCTTGGACAATTTAAACAAAAACTATACGAAGAAATACTCCAAACATATATACAAGATGACATGTAAAATCACATAAGGATTGTCATATCCAGCCTGCGTTTTGTTGTAGCTTAGTTTTTTGTCACATTTTGTCTTAGCTTTGTTCTGAATTGTAATCGCTCTTGTTATGTTTTTTCTTTTGAATTCTTGGAAGGAATATGGGTGGGCAATATAAGCTGCGGCTTCAGCCATCACCCATTTCGGATAACTTATGTTGAACTGTATAATCAGAGGAGTTATTGTCTAATTTGACCTTGTTGGATTTTCTTTCCCCCTTTGTTATATTATTCAGTTTCTTTTAACCTCTACTTTTAATCTATCCGAAATAAAGATTCATTCATTCATTCATTAATATGTTCAAGATACCCAACTTTGTGTATAACATGGACAGCCCTTTTTGTAATGTTAGCAATAAATTAAGTATACTTTTATAATTGCTACCCCAGGCCTCTATACAATAGGTCAAGAATGGAAGTATCAATGAGCAATACAAGATATAAAGTGATTTGTCTTAATTTTATTTATGATTGCAATATTTTTGCAACTTTGTATTTATCTGACCTGTGATTTCCAACTACTTTTATCATCTAATATTATCTTGTAATAGAAGTTCAGTAATTATGCATTTATCTGTTAAAATCACATATTTTATAAGTGTGTGTTTGGGTGTGTTACAACATATGACTGTAACTTTTATCCATATATGAACTATTTTAATATGCTATATTAACAAGCTGTTTGATATGTCTATTGTATTTTGTGTTCCAAGATAAAGTTTCCATCCTCACATGGTTCTCTCATTACTCCAGACATTCCAGTGTGGTAATCTGACTCTGTGAGCCGATTTACACTCCCTAAAGGCCTGTTATGTCTTTAAACTCATAGCATGCACTGGCAATGTTTGCATATTTTCCTCTCCCCACCCCCTCGTCTGTTCCCAATGGCCAACAAATGTTGTCCCTGAGGAGCAGCCAAATGGGGCAGAGGTTGTAAATTTTTGAAAAAATGTGTCAGTTGTGTCAACTTTTGACCCCACCACCACTTTTACATTTCCTATTTTTGTGTGTACATCTAATATCATATAATTCCAAATCTATATCTCTTTCTTCATTAATCCGTATTTCACTTATTGCAATAATCCTAAATGGGGTGTTAAATTGAGTTAAAACTCCTTAATACTGTCCTAGTTTGTATAGAGACTCCTACTATTAATATGTATTATTGTAATTGTCGTATCCGAATTCATAATTCCATTTAATTGTTGATCATGATAAGCACACTTATTGTTAATATGATTAAAATAGTTATTGTCTGGGTCAGTATCTCCTAAAATATCTTGTGGTTGCTGTTCAGTATTGACAAAGGTTTCAGCTTCAATTTACCCTAATACACTTCCATTATTATCAATCAATCAATCAGTCAATCTTTATTTCAGCTAGATTAAAAGTACAGATTAAAAGAAACAGAATAATATAACAAAGGGGGAAAGAAAATCCAACAAGGTCAAATTAGACAATAACTCCTCTGATTTTACAGTTCAACATAAGTTATCCGAAATGGGTGATGGCTGAAGCCACAGCTTATATTGCCCACCCATATTCCTTCCAAGAATTCAAAAGAAAAACAAACAAGAGCGATTACAATTCAGAACAAAGCTAAAACAAAATGTGACAAAAAAAAAATCTAAGCAACAACACAACGCAGACTGGATATGACAATCCTTATGTGATTTTATATGTCATCTTGTATATATGTTTGGAGTATTTCTTCCTTTAGTTTTTGTTTAATTGTCCAAGCGTTGTACATGATTTTAATTCAGGTCCAAAATCGTTCCATAATCTGACTCCTTGCACTGAAACACAGTGTTGCTTGGTGGTAGTTCTCACTGAAGGATTTTGAAATATACATGTTCCTCTGAATGATACTGTTTCTCCCTTATTTGGAACAGCTTTTGGATATTTGCGGGCAGTGATAGATTCTTCACTTTAAACATTATAACTGCAGTTTTAAAGTCAACCAGATCTTTCAACTTGAGAGCTTTTAATTTAAGAAAAAGTGGGTTTGTTGGTTCCCTGTAAACAGCTTTGTTTATTATTCTAATAGCTCTCTTCTGAAGCATAAAGACTGGATATATGTTTGTTTTATATGTATTTCCCCATACTTCAGTACAATATGTCATGTATGGGAGTATTAATGAATGATACAAGGTATATAGTGTGGGTTGATTCAGCAAATATTTCACTCTGTGTAGTATTGCAATTGATTTGGATATTTTACCTTTAATATAATTAATATGTGACTTCCAACACAGTTTATTATCAATTATTACTCCAAGAAATTTAGTTTCGGATACCCTTTCAATCTCTACACCATTTACACTGAGTTTAGATACTAAGTTGTTGTGATGGTTGTTAAAAACTATAAATTTTGTCTTACTTAAATTGAGCGTTAATTTGTTTGAATCAAACCACAGTTTAAGCTTTCCTAATTCCTTTCCGAGTGTATCCAAAAGTTGTTCCAAATTGCTTCCACTGCATAATAAATTAGTGTCATCGGCAAACAATATTAAATGCATTTTTTCTGAAACTTTACATATATCATTTATATACATATTGAATAGCAATGGCCCTAAAACTGAACCCTGTGGGACTCCACAAGTAACCTTCAGTAACCGTGAGTTTTTGTTACCAACACATACATACTGATATCTATTCTTTAAGTAACTACATAACCAGGACAGTGCTACTCCCCTAATACCACAATTTTGTAGTTTCTTTAATAATAAATTATGATCCACTGTATCGAATGCTTTTTTAAGATCCAGGAATACCCCAACTGAATACTCTTTATTTTCAATGGCAGTTGATATTTTTTCTATAAATTCCATTAGAGCAAATGCAGTTGTCCTTTTGTGTCTGAACCCATATTGCTGCTCACACAATAAATTATTCTTCAGTATGAAGTTGTCAATTCTCTCATAGAATATTTTTTCATGTATCTTGGAAAATTGCGGCAAAAGTGAAATTGGTCTATAGTTTGAAAGTTCCTCTCTGCCACCCGTCTTGTATATCGGAATTACTTTAGCTATTTTCATTGCATTGGGAAATATACCTTTTTGGAGAGACAGGTTACAGATATACGTCAGTGGTTTCACTAAGCATTCAATAATAGTTTTGACTAAGAGCATGTCAATACCATCACAGTCTGTTGATGTTTTACTTTTGTGTGTGAACGGATGGGGGGTGGGGGTGGGGGGTGGAGTGTGTCTTTTTCAGAAAATTGTTTATCATGCATGTTTAATCATTTATCATTTTGTTACTAACAAAATCATTTTATAATTGTTTATCATTTTATAATTACTAACATCATTATCATTATCATAGCATAACCATCTTATGTCATTAAAATGTATACTGCATGCATCTTCCATGAGTTTATAGCATACTGTATTGTTTCTGGGTAATAAGTGGACCTACTGAGTGTCCTTCATTAAGATGTGCTTAGAAGTCAAAGTGTCTCACCAGACCAGACTATGTGCATGATAAGGGGTCTGGGAGTGAGGGAGAATTAATCTTGTTTTCTTATGAAATGCTGTGACTATGATGAACTTGGAGTCTGGGGCACACCTGCAAGGCCATGCTGTTCTCAGTCCAGGCCAATGTTTTGCATGCTCATATTATGACTGTATCCAGCAGATGTTTTTGTGTGTGTATGACTGACAATGTATAAAAACTTCCTGATTGTTTTTTTATTGCCAGTGCTGGATTTTGCTGTTAGAAGTGTTGCACTCCTGCGCAGTAAAGAGCTCATATGAGGAATATACTTGTGTCATGAATCTTATTTGAGGTAACGAACCAACATACGATCACTCTGAGTTTCAAGATTCTGACATACTTGGTGCCGGTGACCCGGATGGGCAATATCTGGACGACGGATAGAGGCGACGCGCTCTCCAGGTTGGAAATCCATGCGCACGGTCTGACTGCATACAGTCAGTATTGGACTCCCCATTGAGGAAATCTGGATGGCGCGGGACTCTAGACATCGTCTAGTGAAGCCCATCCTCCTCGATAAAAAGAAAGAAAAGTAAGTGACGTCTTTTTATTATTTACTATATGTGCGTTTAGAAGACTCTCTAAAATCCAGCCTTGAGTGAGTAATGTAAAATAGAATGTGTTCTTAAATATGTTACAAGACTCTCCAAATCCAACTACGAGTGACTAACGCGAAAAGTAAATAAGGTAAATAAAGTGCGCGGAAGTAGTTGCAGCGAGGTAAAAAGTGGGTTGAAATCCCCGGTCAGGGACAAAAATAAGTTTTTGGGTTGAGATCCCCGAGTTTGGAACTGAAAATAAGTTTTGGGTTGGAAATCCCGAGCTTGGAACTAAAAATAGAATATCAGGTCATGGTTATGATGTAATGGTAGTGTGATGGCACGTCACACTTTTCCTGGTAAAGTATTTTAATTCCTGTGGAATTACCAAGGGGTTTAAAAAATAATAAAAACAGGAAAAAAAGGGGGAAAATGGGTAACTGTGTGGGGAAGAAAGAGAATAAACAAAAAACTAAACAGCAGAAAAGAGAACAGACAGCGCGTCGAACAGTTAGAAATTACAATGACCGGTTAAAAGAAAAAGAACAGATAAAGGATCCTGAAAAATATCTGAACAAATGGGAAAAGGACTATTCCTTCAAACCCACATTAGATGTGGATGAGTGCGCAGTCTTAGCGTCGACGGTGAAATTAGTGACCAAAGGAAATAAGAGAAAGCCGAATTCGGAACTTAAATGTGCAAATCTTTGGATGGCAGCAGCTGCAGATGCCCGAATAAAAGCCAGCCAAGGGTGCAAAAATAGTAAGAAAGGAGTGGATCAGAAAAAAACATGTGAGAATCAAAACAGTGAAAATTCTCTGTCACAGCTGGACAGAAAAAAACGAGCACCCCCCCCCCCCCCCGCTATCCTGTAACAGATCCTAAGGAGGGTCCATATTCTAAACTGCTGAAAGAGGCAAAACAGGTGGAAAAACAATTTCTGAATCCTCAGGCAAAAAATTATCCATTTATTGAAAAGCCTTGCCTTAGACCAGTAAAAAAGGAAGAAGAAGAAGAGGAGGATGAGGAAGAAGGGGCCTCGCAAACTAATAAGGGGATGTCAAAAGCGGCACCCCAGGCTAGTAAGGGGACGTCACCCCAGGAATTAGAGGGAGCCACCATCCGAATTTTTAAACCATGGACTCTTGTTGAAATGCATGGGATTGCTAAGGCTATTCCAAAACCTGATGTTGATATAAATGGTTGTGTGGAGGAATTGAACAGCATTACGGATTTGTATAATCCTAGCCTAGCAGAAATGTTAAAGATCTTTAGGATAGTGTTTGGAAAAAAGGAGAAGTTCTTTACTGATGAATTGATTGAGCCTGCATGGGTAGATAGTTATGACCCAGATGAGCACAAGCTGGGCTGGGAAAGGGCTGTTGAGAAGGTGCTAAAAAGGGCTACAGAGCACTATGGGCTCCCTAAGTCTATGACTGATGTGGCTATGCTGAGAATGAAGCCTGATGAAAACATTGTTGATTACTGGGTGCGCTTTAAAGAAGTGTTTGATATAATGTGACTGTGGAAGCATGGAAACAGTGTCTCACGGTGCTGCACTTCCGGTGCTGCACTTGCAATGCCTGATATGAGCCGAGAATTTTAAGCAAAACCATCAAAATAAGGACTTCTGTTGGCTACCAACAAACGTGGGGAATACTCTTACGACCCAGTGCTGACCTGGTGAAGGTTCTGGCAGCTCTGGCTCTGTTTCGCCCCGTTTCCGACCTCTAAAGGCGCGCCTCTGATGCTAACCCAGATGCTAACCCAGAGTAACTACAGCAGTGAGAAGGTATTCTTTACATCTGGTCATCTGTGTGAAATTGAAATAAATAATGGTGCCGTCTACCGTTACTCCCCAGAGGGCGTACTGATCTGCAGTGCGGTGGAACCAAGAGCGCGTGTGTATTAATTCACACAAGAGCGCAATTTATTGGAACTATCAAGCTAACGCTAATGCTAAGCTAACGTTAGCCCCGCCAATTCAATGATCAGCCCCGCTGAACGTTACTCCTGTTGGGCTACAAAGCCATCCAAGCTAACAAAGCTATCTCGGTAAACCTATGCTGGTTTGCTAAATACATGTCAGTATCTTGTCAGATAACCACCTGAATTGTCTTCTGGACTAAATGAACTAACGCCAGATATGGTTGGTGACGACCTCCCCCCGCATGGACCACCTACAGCATTCCCACGTCAGATGTCCGTCTGCGAGCTGCTGTGCTTTATGCAGAACAAGATGGATGCTGCCCCGATGGACTATCTTGTGAAACTGGTTAGCGACTTCTATGATGTGAACCAGGTTAAAGGAGCAAAGAAGCTGCTGTTCGAGCAGTGTCCAGAGGGAACATCGCGGTTTAAGAAGAGGAAGAAGAAGGAAGACAACATCATCGATATCTACCACAAGCTGAATGAGGCTGGTCAGCTGGCACCACAATACGTTGCCCTGAACCTCAAGGATTTGCCACCAGCTTCGTTGGAGTCATTTGACCTTGCCAGGCTGTCTAAGGATGTGTGCCGTGTGATGTCCCTTGGAGAGAGCTTTGCTACCGCGTTCAAAACGATATCAGCTATCCAGGACGACATGGCGGCAATAAAGTCCAAACTCGGCGACACACCCTCTCCAGCTGACGCCCGGGTCGTGGAAGATGATGATGAAGATGACAATGAGGCTCGCAATACTCAGAGTGCTGTCAACATCCCCAGCAATAAGGAGACTGTGGTAACAACTGTCGACCACGCCCCGGTCTCCACTGCAGCCCGTGATCCTCCACCTACTGCCACGTCCGAAGGGGAGAATGCGGATGAGGCCGCCAACTCTACAAAGACCAGTTTTGTTGACGTTGCCAAAGCTGCCAAAGTTGCCGTAACTGCTGAAGAACGCGAGAGTGAGTTCAAGGAAGTTGAAAGTCGTCGTTCCAAGATGAAGAGGAGGTCCTATGCTGATGCTCTTCAATCGTCTGACAACCAACCATCTGACAAGCAGACCACGAACCAGCTACAGGCTGTCAACAAGACACGCCCCCACCCACAGTTACGCGTTGTACCAAAGTCTGGTAGGAGGTCTGGCGGACATCAGAGTCAAGGTCAAGGTCATAAGATGCACCAAGTCTTCATCAGTTGACTTGACCCCACCACCAGACCCCATCATGTACGGTCCTACATCAAAACCCATGTTAAATTAAATGACAATATCAAGATTGAGCAACTAGAAACCAAGTATGATGGTTATGCCTCTTTTAAGATTACATGTCCTGCCAGTTGCAGCAAGAAGTTGCTTGACAAAAATGTGTGGCCATCTGGTTTATACCTCCGACAGTTTTTTGAGAGGAAATGATCAACATGTGACTGTCATCATTGTGTTTGTCATTATACGCATTCAATAGTAGGACCAACCTTAGAATATGTTCATTTAACTGCAAGAATGTAAAAACTTCATTTAATGAGATCCCCAGTTTATGTGATAACCATGACATTGTGTTGTTGCAGGAACACTGGTTATTCAAAAACGAATTGTCTATTCTAAGTAGATTACATGGTGACTTTATAGGACAAGGTGTCTCCTTTATGGATACGGAAGAACGTGTTATTTTAGGTCGCCCCTATGACGGCGTCGGTATCCTATGGCGGAAGTCACTTGCGAACAGTTGTGTTGTGAAAACTTATGATTGCTTAAGAGTTATAGGTATTGAAGTCAACCTGGGTGACTTTCACTGTCTTATATTATGTGTATATTTCCCCTATGACAGTGTTGAAAACTTGGATGAATACTTGCACTGCCTGAGTCTTGTTAAACATATCACCGAGGACTTTCCAACTCCATATGTGTTCACAATTGGTGACTTCAACGCTAATACAGCACGTTCTAGTTGTTTTGGAAACGAACTGGTGTCTTTTTGTGAGAGTTACTCCCTACACATCTCGGACAGGATTATCCTACCAAGTGATACCTTTACTCATGTTAGCTTGGCCCACGGCTCTACATCATGGCTTGATCACTGTGTGACTACATCCTCAGGCCATGATAACGTATCCAATATCAAAGTTCTGCTTGACTATGTGAGTTCTGATCATGTACCCTTATCCATAGATATTGAGGTATCTAGTGCTGTAAATGGCCCCCGGGAAGCTCCCTCAGCCACAACGAGCAGTAGAACATACAAATGGCATGATACCACAGCGTCAGACCTGTCCAGATATAAGAAACTTACTCGTAGGAAACTCTGTAACATCCGTGCTCCTATGGACGCCATCAGGTGTCACGACCGTAATTGTGTGGCACACAGGGACGATATTGACAGGTTCTACAGTGATATTGTTGATGCCCTAAATCACTGTGTGAGTGAATGCATTCCTAGTCACAGTGTGGCCACCCAATATAACGTCACAGGCTGGAATGATGTAGTTAGCGAGGCTCACACAGCTGCCCGGGATGCTTTTTTGTGGTGGAGGAGTAATAGCAAACCACGTTCTGGTCCAATATTTGAAAACATGAAAAATTGCAGGGCTAGGTTCAAATATGCTCTACGAGCATGCAGGCGCAATGAAGAAAGTATCAAATGTGACCAGCTAGCTAATCACATGAGTGAACTGAACATGGTAGAATTCTGGAAACAAATGAAGGCTATGAGTTCCCACCGGTCTGTCAGATCAAACACTATTGATGGTGTGACTGGTGACGTTAATATTGCTGAAAAGTGGAAATGTCATTATGAAGCTATTTTCAACTCAGTCAAGAATGTTTCAATGAAGGATTCTGTTATGCATGATATTCGTCTGTACAACGATATGTTTGATGCCTCTGATATTTCTGCTGTTACTCCTGTTGAAGTTGATTCACTGATCAAAGTTCTTAAGAAAGGCAAATCAGCTGGCCCTGACTGTCTCACCAGTGAATGCCTCATCAACGCCGATTTCAACTTGTGTATTTTGTTGTCATTGTGTTTTAACTGTATGTTTGTTCATGGTTACATGCCAGACATGTTGATGGACTCTGTTATTATTCCTTTGGTGAAAAACAAGTGTGCCAGTCTTTCTGACATGAACAACTACAGACCTATAGCTATTGCTAATGTTATATCTAAACTGTTAGAGGGTTTATTTCTGAACAGAATTGAGGATTATCTGTGGACAAACGACAATCAGTTTGGTTTCAAATCAGCTCTTTCAACTGACAAGGCTGTTTACCTACTCCACGAATTTGTTTACTACTTCAGAAGCCACTCCACTAGTGTTTATGCTACGTTCCTAGATGCTAGCAAAGCTTTTGACAGGATTAACCACTGGGGTTTGTTCAGAAAATTGATCGATCGAGGTATCCCTATTTACATTGTTAGCATCCTGCTATACTGGTACAGAAGGCAGTCTATGGTTGTTAGATGGGGCAATGTCACCTCATCCAAATTTCATGTGACCAACGGTGTTAAACAAGGTGGTATACTGTCACCCTTGTTGTTTAATGTCTATGTTGATGATCTCAGTATACTGTTGAACAATACTAATGTGGGCGGCTCCTTTAACGGTGCACTGTTAAATCACATTTTCTTCGCTGATGACCTCTGTTTGTTAAGTTTATCTACCGCAGCGATGCAACATCTCCTTTCTGTATGTGAAAAATTTGGTAAAAAAAATGACATCCTGTTCAACTGCACTAAATCTATGTGTATGGCTTTCAAACCAAAGGGTGTCAATACGTCGAATCCTGTTATGTCACTTTGTGGTAATAGCTTGAACTTTGTCGAAAAAGTCAAATACCTAGGTGTGTGGATTGAATCTGATAAGACCAATGCTGACTGAAACAGGCATCTCAGGAAACTGTACGCTCAAACCAATTTACTGTTGCGTAATTTCCATAGATGTTCTCCTGAAGTCAAATGTATCTGTTCAAGACCTTCTGTACCTCAATGTACTGCTCGCCGTTATGGTTTAATAGCAATGCTACTGTTAGGAACAAAATCCGCATTGCATATAGTCGATAGTATAGGCAATAGTCTATACTAATAGTATAGGCAATAGTCGATAGTAGCAGCACCCTACTATCGACTATTGCCTACACATGTCGACATCCTGTTCAGGACCTCTGATCGTCACTTCCTTGTGGTAACGTATCGTCACTTCCTATTTTGCTGTCTGCCTGTGTGGTTTGCTCTCCAGCTCTCCAGCCACTAGCTAGCCACTAGCGATGGCTACTACCTGTCTTTCCTCTCCTCCTCTGGTGTGCTCTCTCTGTCAGATGTTTAGCTACACCTCTGCCTCTTTTAGTGATAACGGTAAATGTAATAAATGTTGTCTTTTTGAGGCGCTCGAGGCGAGGTTGTCTGATTTGGAATCCCGGCTCCGCTGCATTGAAACACCGTCTGCGCCAGTTAATCTCGACGGACGCCCATTAGCTGCAGCGGAGCTAGCTAGCTTAGGTCCCACTGTCAGCGGTTCCCCGGCTCTCCTCAGCAGCGAGGAGACTGGGTGGGTGACGGTGAGAAAGAAGCCTAGTCGCAAAGCCCCGGTTCACCACCAACCTGTTCACGTTTCTAATCGTTTTTCCCCGCTCAGCGACACACCCGCTGAGGAAAAAACTCTGATCATTGGCGACTCTGTAGTCAGAAACGTGAACCTAGAGACTCCAGCGGCCATAGTCAAATGTATTCCTGGGGCCAGAGCAGGCGACATCGAGTCAAATTTGAAAATGCTGGCTAAAAGTAACTGTAAATACTCCACAATTGTTATTCACGCCGGCATTAATGACATCCGTCTCCGGCAGTCGGAAGTCACGAAACTTAATATAGAATCGGTGTGTGAGTTTGCAAAAATGATGTCAGCCACTGTAGTATTCTCTGGGCCCCTCCCCAATCTGACCAGTGATGACATGTTTAGTCGCTCGTCATCCTTGAACCGCTGGCTGTCTGTGTGGTGTCCTAAAAATGACGTGGGCTACATTGACAATTGGAGCTCTTTTTGGGGAAAACCTGGTCTTATGAGACGAGACAGCATTCATCCCACTTTGGATGGTGCTTCTCATTTATCTAACAATCTGGCATCTTTTTTATCCAAATTTCCAAAACCGTGACTACTCAGAGTTGGGACCAGGAAGCAGAGTCGCAGTCTTACACGCCTCTCTGCAGCTCCTCTTCATCCGCCACCCCTCAACTTAGCCCCTGACTTCCCCATCAGAGAATCGTTGTCTGCTCCCTCCAAAGTGAATAAAAATATAATGTATAAGCATCCCAAAGTGATAAAGCAAAATATTGGTAAAACTCAAATTAAACATAAAGCCTCTAAATTGAATGATTTGGCCTCTGTTCCTCCTCATAATTTAAAAATTAAATGTGGTTTATTAAATATTAGGTCTCTAACTCCCAAGTCTCTGTTAGTCCATGATCTGTTAATTGATCATCAGATTGATTTAATTTCCCTTACAGAGACTTGGTTAGGGCAAGAGGATTATGTTGGTTTAAATGAATCAACTCCCTCTGGTTATTTAAACTGTCAAAATCCCAGAAGTTCTGGTCGTGGAGGAGGAGTAGCAACAATTTACCATTCCAAATTACTAGTTAATGTAAAGCAAAAAACATGTTATAATTCCTTTGAGGGCCTGGTCCTCAGTGTTGGGCACTTTAACAATTTCAGGTTAAACCCAATTTTATTTGCCATAGTTTATCGTCCCCCATCAACCTATTCAGAATTTTTATCCGAATTTGCTGATTTCTTAGCTGATTTAGTGCTGAAATCTGATAGAATAATTATAGTAGGGGACTTTAATATACATGTGGATGTAGATAGTGACTGCCTTAATGTGGCTTTTAATTCAATATTAGACTCGATTGGGTTTTCTCAGAAAGTAGGAAATTCTACTCATTACCTCCACCATACATTGGACCTTGTTCTGACATATGGTATAGAAATAGAAAATCTTGTAGTGTCTCCTCATAACCCTGTACTGTCAGACCATTGTCTGTTAACCTTTGATTTTACTATTTCTGACTATTTGGCTCCTAAAGAAAAATATTATCACAGTAGATGCCTCTCAGATGATGCTGTTTCCAAATTTATGCAGATTGTTTCCTCTATGCCATGTGTCAACACAACGGAAATAAGCTATAGACAGCTTGCTCCTTCTGTAATTGATAACATGGTGGATAGTGTTTCAGCTTCTCTGCATCAGGCTCTAGACTTGGTGGCCCCCTTAAAAAAGAAAAAGTCTAATCAGAGATTTTTAACTCCTTGGTTCAACACAGAAACTCGTAGCTTAAAACAGAAGACTCGTCAATTAGAAAGAAAATGGCGCTCTACTAATTTAGATGAAATCTATTTAGCTTGGAGAAATCATCTTTTAATTTATAAAAAATCTCTTAGAAAAGCTAGAACGAGTTATTACTCTGCATTAATAGAAGAGAACAAGAATAATCCCAGGTTTCTTTTCAGTACTGTAGCCAGGTTGACAAAGAGTCAGGACTCTGTCAATCCTAGCATCCCCTTAGAGCTTACTAGTCAGGACTTTATGAACTTTTTCAATAATAAAATTTCATCCATCAGAGATAAAATCAATCAGATTCTTCCCTCAGTTAACTTAAATACTGTAACTATTACAACTCCTTCTATTGATGTCTGTCTTGATGAGTTTACTCCAATCGACCTTTGTGAGTTAGACAAAATAGTTTCCTCATCCAAACCTTCAACTTGTCTTTTAGACCCTATTCCTACCAGGTTATTTAAAGAAGTCTTCCCACTTATTGGTAGCTTTATTCTTCATATAATCAATTCTTCATTAACTTTAGGCCATGTACCGCAGGCTTTTAAAACAGCTGTAATTAAACCCTTACTCAAAAAGCCAACGCTAGATCCAGGAGCTTTAGCTAACTATAGACCAATCTCTAATCTCCCTTTCATTTCAAAAATCTTAGAAAGAGTTGTTGCTACGCAATTATTTGACCACCTGCAGGGAAATGGTTTACTTGAAGAGTTTCAATCTGGGTTTAGAATCCATCATAGTACTGAAACAGCCTTAGCGAAGGTCACTAACGACCTCCTCATTGCATCTGATAATGGACTAGTTTCTGTACTTGTCCTTTTAGATCTTAGTGCAGCTTTTGATACTATTGATCATAATATCCTACTTGATAGATTAGAACACTATGTTGGACTTAATGGAACTTCGTTGCAGTGGTTTAGATCTTATTTATCTGATAGGTTCCAGTTTGTTCATGTAAATGATGAGTTTTCTTTCAGCTCAAAGCTTAGTCATGGAGTTCCACAGGGATCTGTGCTAGGCCCTACTCTTTTTAGTTTATATATGCTTCCGTTAGGCAACATTATTAGAAAGCACTGTATACATTTTCATTGTTATGCAGATGACACACAATTATACCTGTCAATGAAGCCAGATGATACTAATCAATTAGCCAAGTTAGAAGCCTGTCTTAAGGAAATCAAAGCTTGGATGACTTGTAATTTCCTGCTATTAAATTCAGATAAGACTGAAGTCATTCTTGTTGGTCCAAAAAACCTTAGAAATTCCTTTCCAAATCAAACTTTCAGTTTGGATGCAGTTACTCTTTCTCTTAATAGCTCTGTGAGGAACCTTGGAGTTATTTTTGATCAGGATTTGTCCTTCAATTCACATATTAAATTTGTTTCTAAGACTGCCTTCTATCATTTGCGTAATATTGCCAAGATTAGGAGCATCTTGTCTCAGAGTGATGCTGAGAAGCTGATCCACGCTTTTGTTAGCTCGAGATTAGATTATTGTAATTCTTTATTATCAGGCTGTCCTAAAACATCTTTAAAAAGTCTTCAGCTGATCCAAAATGCTGCAGCAAGAGTTTTAACAGGTACTAGAAAGAGAGATCATATCTCTCCGGTTCTGGCCTCCCTTCATTGGCTTCCCATAGAGTTTAGAATTAAGTTTAAAATCCTTCTTCTTACTTACAAAGCTTTAAACAATCAGGCTCCTTTTTATTTAAAAGATCTGATACTACCGTATCATCCTAACAGAGCACTACGCTCCCAAAATGCAGGATTACTTGTAATACCTAGAATCTCCAAAAGTACAATGGGAGGCAGAGCCTTCAGTTATCAAGCTCCTCTCCTGTGGAATCAGCTGCCAATCTGGATTCGGGAGTCAGACTCGATCTCTGTTTTTAAGAATAGGGCTAAAACCTACCTTTTTGATATAGCCTACAATTAGGGAGGGATCATGTGTTTCTGAACCCTCCCTTAGTTATGCTGCTAATAGGTTTAGTCAGCCGGGGGACCTCCAGTAATGCACTGGGCCTCACTCCTTTCCTCACTCTCTATGAAATATTTTTTTTTTGCTGGTCATTAACATTTGTTTGTTCTCTCCCATAGATTGAGTCCCCATCGTGCTGTTTGCTCTCTACATGTCTGTTCTTTTCTTCTTCTCTATCCCCTCACCCCCCAGCCAGTCGCAGCAGATGACTGCCCCTCCCTGAGCCTGGTTCTGCTGGGGGTTTCTTCCTGTTAAAAGGGAGTTTTTCCTCTCCACCGTCGCCAAGTGCTTGCTCACAGGGGATCGCCTGATTGCTGGGGTCTTTCTGCAACTGTGGGGGTCCCCCCTTCAGTTGATAGTGCTATGAGATGACTGTTGTTGTGAAATGGCGCTATATAAATAAAGTTGAATTGAATTGAATTGAATATAATAACTCCCTAAGAAGGTTGTTAAATGTACCACGAAGGTCGAGTGCAAGCAAGCTGTTTGTGTCTGTGAACATTCCGTCTTTTGGAGAATTGATACGTAAGAATGTTTACAGTTTTTTGAGAAGACTGCTGGAATGTAACAATCATCTTATATCAGCAATTGTCAACTCGTCACTCACACTTCACTCCAGCATTTGGAAGTGGTGGCGTTCCATTTTACACTGAGCCCATTATGTTTTTTGTGGTTACAAGAGCGCCGAGTGTCTGCTGATCTGTATATACTTTATTTATCTATTTGTAATATGAACCCTGAGTTTGAAATAAATGTTTGAATTGAATTGAATTGAATTTGGAGGTTATATCAATTTGAATGCGGATGCAAAGGAGTGCCTGCTGTTTAAGCATACCTTCTTAGACACCCTTCCTGCTGACCTTAGGGATGCTATAAAGGTGTCTTGTGTGACTTTGAAAACATGTGGCATGGAGGAGTTTAAACAGCATGTATTCCATGTAGCCGAGGCTAGACAGCGGAGAGACAAGAGTAAGAAAAAAGTGGACATTTATATGAATAAGGAGTGTGGTGATGGCTTGTATGAGGCTGAGCTGCCCCGAGGTGGAGCACGCCTGAGGGGGTGAAGGCAATGGAATGCAGAACCTGACTGGGTGTATGATCAGATTGCTTGTTACAGGTGTGGCCAGCTTGGACACTGGGCCCGTAGCTGCAATAAGGGTGGATTCAGAGGAAGAGGACGGGGTGGTACAGGCAGGAGAAGATTTCAAAACACTCAGAGAGGTGGTTTTCAACAAGGTAGAGGAGAGGAGTATCAAGGTGATTATGAGAATGACCAAAGACAAAGACCCTCAGGGGGTCAAAGACCTGCAGACGGGAGAGCATGACTAACCGACATAGACAGATTCTCTCCCAAGGACAAGCAAACAGTACTTGACCAGCAAAAAAGACTATCTGAGGTGTTGACTCAACCTAATGAGACCCTGGACCTGACCATGTACAGCAGTGCGTTGTCTGTTCCCATAATATGGTTATTGGTGAATGGAAAGGAAGTTGAATTTCTCTGTGACACGGGAGCCACACGCACTACTGTTCGTAAAATCCCCAACAGTGCTAGATTCACTGGACAGACAATAAAGTTCCAAAATGTGGGAGGGAGCACAACCACAGAAAGCCTGTATGGCCCAGTCACTTTGACAGATAAAGAGACAGGAAACTCCTGTGTGTCTGATGTTGTGGTTGCCCCCTCCTGTCCAGTGAACCTGCTGGGAAGGGATGTGCTGTTCAGACTTGACATTACATTGGGTCCAGATTTAAAGAAGGATGACTACACAGTTTTGAGAAATGCTCAGTCATTTCTTACAAATGAGGATGAATTGGATGATCAAGGGTGTGGCACCCTATTCAGCTTTGATTTGCCTGACAGCAGCACAGCCGTAACTGCCCTCCGTACAGAGAGCACGACCACTATGTCTGCTCTGCTGCCAGAAGATGTATTTCAGAACCTGGTGGGGCCACAACCACTGCATGTTACCATGAAATACATTCGCTGCAATGAGCCTTTTGACTCACCATTGGCTGATAAATTGCAAGATTTTTGTGGTATAAATGTATGTACTGAAAACCTGATTTTTGATGCTCAAGGGGTAGCAGCAGTGTCATTAAAACTGCCCCTGGAGGTTTTCTCTTTGCATTGCATGCCCACACCACCTCACATGTCTCTGTGGGGCCCAGAAAATTATTTTTGGGCTGATTGTGGGAAAATGATTCAAAAGGCAAACGGTGTTACTGATTGGGAAAACATCACAGAGCAGAGGGTGCAGCATTCACCTTCCACAGGCCTTTTTAAAGTTCCTCTCAGAGTCATGATGACCCTTCATTTTGAGATTCATTATGCCTGTGGGACTGAATGTCCACCTGATGCTATGGGAACAACATATGCACCAACATATACTGCCTCAATGTGAGAAGAACTAACTGTTTTACCTGAAGGTTTATGGGCTAAGAGCCCTGCGGACGTGGGTTTCCTAAAAAATGCTACTCCTGTAATTGTAAAATCTGATGGGAGAGGATTTCCATACAAAAAACAATACCCACTAAAATCTGAGGCACTTGAAGGCATTAGACCTATCATTGCTGATCTCTTACAGATAGGAGTAATAATCCCATGTCAGAGTTCACTAGTAAACACTCCACTATTCCCTGTTAAGAAGGCTCCACCTAGCGTCGGCTGGAGGCTAGTGCAGGGCCTTCAAGCAGTGAATGCTGCAATCATTCCCCGCCCTCCATCTGTCCCAGACCCCCATACATTGTTGAATGCTGTGGGCAATGATTCATCAGTTTTTTCAGTTATAGATCTCAGTAATGCATATTTTACTATCCCTATTCATGAGGATAGTCAGTTTTGGTTTGCATTCACATTTGATGGCAAGAGATACACCTACACCCGATTGCCCCAAGGCTATTGTGAAAGTCCAACTATTTTCTCTCAAGAAATGGCATCTTTAATGACTAGATTTGATCCACCTGCAGGTTCTAAAATATTGCTTTATGTGGATGATATCCTGGTGGCATCTACCAATGAGGATCAATGCAAACAGGATACCATTGCACTGTTGCAATTTCTGTATCAAAATGGTCTGAAATGTAGCAGAAATAAACTGCAATTCTGCAAAACTAATGTTAAGTTTCTTGGACATACACTCACAGCTGATGGGAAAAAGCTGGAAAAAGATAGGATACAAACTATTCAAAACCTACCTACACCACACACTAAAAAGGAGCAAATGTCTCTGTTGGGCACCTTGAATTACTGCCGGCAGTGGATACCAAATTACTCCCAATACACTGCCCCACTGTATGCACTTCAGGGTCCTCACGGGAACTTACATGAAAAAGTAGAATTGTCTCCAGAGCACATGGAATTGATCTCTGCTCTCAAGAACACGCTGTCATCTATATGTGCTTTACAAATTCCAAATTATGAAGAACCATTTCACTTGTTTTGTGATGCTGTTAATGGACACATATCAGCAGTCTTGACACAAATTCATGCAGGACAATACAAACCATTGTCCTATTATTCACGAAAACTTGATTCAGTCGCTGCTGGCTTACATCCATGTATGCAAACAGTTGCCGCAGTTTCTGACGCAATAAATGCTGTTCTTGACGTAGTGTTATTTCATCCTTTAACTGTGCACGTGCCTCATGCAGTTGAAGCTTTGCTCTCTGAAAATGGTCATACAATGCTCTCTAATGCCAGATGCTTAAGGTACACAATGACCTTGCTGACACAACCACATCTTACTTTCATCAGATGCACTACATTGAATCCTGCTACATTGCTTCCCTCTGGTGGCAGCACACCAGAATCTTTAGACCATGACTGTGTGCAGCAATCACTGAGGGAATTTCTCCCCAGACCAGATCTCTCTCAGACTGTAATACATGATTCTCTTTGGTTGTTCACTGATGGCTCATCAGTTAAATTGCCAAATGGCAACACGTCAACTGCATATTCTGTCACTACATTGACAGAAATTCTGATTGTAAAAAATGTACCTCAACCAGCATCTGCTCAAAAGGCAGAACTTTTGGCTCTCATCGCAGCTTTAAAATGGTCTAAGGATTTAAATGTCACCATTTGTACTGACAGCAAGTTTGCCTTTAATGCAGCACATTCACACACTGCTTTGTGGAATATTAGAGGTTTTGTGACATCTACTGGAAAACCAGTCCAACATTCTGATCTTTTGAAAGAGTTGACTCATGTTTTAACGCTACCAAAATCACTATCAATTGTTCATTGTGCTGCGCACACACGAGGAGCTGATTTACTAACCAGGGGAAATGCATTGGCTGACCATGCTGCCCGCTGTGCTGCTGAAGGCCACACAGAGTCAGCATTGTTACAAAAGTGAAATGCATTTGACCTGGATATTTTGCATGATGCACAAGAAAAAATGACACTTCCACCAGATGCTGTCTTGAATGACAAGAAGATCTATTGCACTACTGATGGTAAAATTATCCTCCCACCCTCGTTGTACCGCTGGGTGGCGCTTTCGATTCATGGAGTTTGCCATGTCTCAACAGGAGGGATAATTAACCAAGCCAAAAAATATTTTTTCCGTCCTGGGATACAAAAAGTGGTAAAAAAGGTTTGCAGTCAATGCACGGTGTGCATACAAAACAATGCTCAAGGTGCAATGAGAAAAAGGCAAGGAAGTTTCCCACCACCAAAGACACCTTTTTCTCAATGGTGCATGGATTTTATAGAGCTATCAAAGGTGGGCCAGCTCCAATATTGTCTTGTCCTCGTTGACACTTTCACACGATGGACAGAAATCCACCCCACTGCCAAAGCAGATGCAAAGTTTGTTTGTAAAGTGTTACAGAATAATATTTTTCCAACCTTTGGAATACCAGAGATTATTTATGCTGACAATGGCACACATTTTACAGCTCAAATAGTTAAAGATTTGGCTAAAAGCACCGGCACATGCCTGAAGTTTCATACAGCTTATCACCCACAGAGTGCCGGAGTGACAATAGCGATGACCTCACGTCTCAACTTGCTTAATTCAAGTAATGGTGTTAGACATTGGTTGGTAAGAAATTTGTCTGAAGGGTATCTGAATAAATTGAATGTCACTGTTATTGATTACACTGGGTCTAAGTTAAGAATATTCAATACTACTGGAATTGGAAGGTCTTTGCTTGCTGTTAAAAAGCCCTTGATAAAGGTAAATCCTACACTGTTTACTTCACCAATCTGTTTTAATAAAGCTTGTAATGAAAATAATTTCAATCTAGGTTTTTCACCAAGGTGTAATGATGTGAAGGAGGCATTCTGTGGAGTAAGATACCATGATTCTGTTTGTAGAAATGCATTTCATCTCCCTTATCTTGCTGCTGGGAATTTTACCTTAAAGAGCAAGAATTGTACTGGTAAATGTAGTGACAATCCTAATGTTATGTGGCCAAATGATGATGGATATGGATGTTTGGAGAACCATGTCTGGGTTTGTGGGTCTAATGTTTATTCATTACTTCCACCAGGGTGGTGTGGCAGATGCTACATGGCTATTTTGATCCCACACATTAGCATAAGTTCAAACCTGACACATAGAATGAAAACATCATACTCCCATTACTATCATCCTGATCAAACTGAAATTCACACCAGAGCACGGAGAAGTACAACCCCAGATATGCAACAACTAACAGGTAGGCTGTCTGGGAAACAGAGGATTAGCGATTTCAAAGTTGTAATGAGTACTCTTTTTCCAATGTATGGCAGTTACCTGGCTACATATCACATAAATGCGTTAGCATGGACAGTGGAAAATCTAACTGTATTAACGGAACAAGGTTTTACAGCTTTAACTGAGGAACAGAAATTCTCAAGGATGATGACTTTACAAAATAGAATGGCTTTAGATTTAACATTAGCTGCACAAGGAGGGGTGTGTCACATTATTGGTCAAGAGTGCTGCACATACATACCGGATTTAAATCAGAATCTTTCTCACGTGATTAGCCATTTAAATGACATTCTACACTTACAACACACTTTGGATGAAGATAAGGGTTGGAGTCCCTGGGATTGGTTTCAAAGTGGAGCTTGGTGGCAGATTCTTCTGAAGTGGTTAACCCCATTGATTGTAATATTGATCTTATTCAGTGTGCTTTTCAGGTGTGTTATCCCCTGCATGAGATCTATGATTACACAAGCCATTGCTCATCATACTTTTCTGTTGCAAACTGCTATGTTGAAACTTGAGTGTAAAGGACAATATGCAGCTCTTTCAAAAACTGATGATGACTGTGAAGATTGTGAGTAATCTCCTGTGTAATTGGAATATGATGCAAATGACGGGCATGTAGAAAATCGAGAGAAGTTGCATGTTTCTGATGAATAAAGGCATCCCTAAATAAAAACTGTGATAAAAATGATAAAACAGGAGGGAAATGTCAGAAAATTGTTTATCATGCATGTTTAATCATTTATCATTTTGTTACTAACAAAATCATTTTATAATTGTTTGTCATTTTATAATTACTAACATCATTATCATTGCATAACCATCTTATGTCATTAAAATGTATACTGCATGCATCTTCCATGAGTTTATAGCATTCTGCATTGTTTCTGGGTAATAAGTGGACCTACTGAGTGTCCTTCATTAAGATGTGCTTAGAAATCAAAGTGTCTCACCAGACCAGACTATGTGCATGATAAGGGGTCTGGGAGTGAGGGAGAATTAATCTTGTTTTCTTATGAAATGCTGTGACTATGATGAACTTGGAGTCTGGGGCACACCTGCAAGGCCATGTTGTTCTCAGTCCAGGCCAATGTTTTGCATGCTCATATTATGACTGTATCCAGCAGATGTTTTTGTGTGTGTATGACTGACAATGTATAAAAACTTCCTGATTGTTTTTTATTGCCAGTGCTGGATTTTGCTGTTAGAAGTGTTGCACTCCTGCGCAGTAAAGAGCTCATATGAGGAATATACTTGTGTCATGAATCTTATTTGAGGTAACGAACCAACATACGATCACTCTGAGTTTCCAGATTCTGACAGTCTTAAATCATGCTGCTTCTTATATGGATGCCGAGAGAAACGCAATTTCATCTTTGTCACCATGGGATGACGCCGGGCCCC
The DNA here is from genome assembly GCA_020510985.1 of Pholidichthys leucotaenia. Taxonomy (NCBI): domain Eukaryota; kingdom Metazoa; phylum Chordata; class Actinopteri; order Cichliformes; family Pholidichthyidae; genus Pholidichthys; species Pholidichthys leucotaenia. The sequence continues at coordinate 44,408,005 of CM035841.1, forward strand.
GGCGCTCAGACCATGTCCCTTATCCCTGCCTCTCATTGGACAGCGTCTCAGCAGGCTCCCAGCTGTCAGTGTTACGGGACGGCTGGGGCCAATTAATCCTCATCAGCTGGGGCGCTGCCAATGAGGATAAAAAGGAGCAGCCTCGATCACTCGGGGCTGCGACATAAGCATTGCTAGGCTGGAGCCCCTTCGTCTGGTGCCAGCCCCTGCTTCATCTTCGGCATTACTCGTAAGTGTCTTCCCGTAAGGAGTATTGTTCCTTTGTACCCCCATGTCCGGTGCTAGCCCGCTACTGGCCTTACTGTGTCACTTGGGAGAACCATCCTGTATGAGTGTTCTGTGTATTGGAGTCCTTTGCCCAGTGCCAGCTCTTTACTCTTCTGGCTGCTTAACCCGTGAGTGTTACCCGCTGTGAGCTCTCTTGTTGTGTACCCCTACGCCCGGTGCCAACGGTTATCTCTGTCGCTGTACTGCTCATGAGTGTTATTGTGTATGAGCATCTGTGCTTTCCTCATCCCTCACCCTTACCTTCAATAAAACATCACAACTCACTGGCTCGCCCTTGGCTCTCATTGTGTGGCTCCCCAGAGCCACACGTAATAATCTTGCCTGCACTACAGTTGTATGTACAGCAATATGACAATAAAGTTTGATTTTGATTTGATTTAAACGATTTAACAATTTCAATGACCTCTCTCTTGTCTGTGTTCTTTATGAAAATGGAGTCTTTTATAGCAGTGTTTTTGCTTATTGTATCACCTGTGGGTGCCGTAATGGGTATTTCTCGAGCCAAATTAGGACCAATGTTAACAAAAAAGTGATTAAATTCATCTGCAGGTGAAACTGCATTCACACTCTGTCGTTTTATTATTTTTTGAAATATTGGTTGGGTAGCTTTTATTTCTGTTTTGATTTCCAAGAATATTGTTAAGTATTGTCGATGTATTTTTAATATTGTCTCTGTTTTTCTCCAGTTCTTTACTGTAATAGTCTCTTTTACTACATCTTATTATATATGTTAACTTATTTTTGTATGTTTTATACCGCTGTTCTGCTTCTTTTGTCCTTTTCTTTAGAAAAGCTTTATATAATAAATTTTTCTTTTTACACGCCTTTTGTAATCCTTTGGTTAACCATGGCTTATCGGCAAATTTATGTTTAAGCTTTTTCTTTACTAATGGACAATTTTTTTCATAAAGAGTGGTTACAATGTTTATAAATGTGTCATAGGCTTCATTTACATCTGATACATAGACTTTTGTCCAGTCTTGCTTCAGCAAGTCTTCTTTAAAAGAACTGATTGCATTTTGTGATTTGTATCTGAATGATTTAAAAAAAAAATTCTGTATTGGCCCCTGTGTGGCCATGGATAAGTGCAAAGGTTGGCAAATGGTCACTTATATCGTTTATCAATAATCCACTTTCTATGTTCTTATCAATAATATTAACAAACAGGTTGTTAATAAGTGTAGCAGTGTGAACTGTGATTCTACTGGGATGTGTTATTGTGGGATATAGACTCACGCTGCACATAGAATTCATGAACTCTGTAATTACATTTTGTTGATATTGTGACGTTTGCAAGGTTCACACAAAGAAAGTGGAGCAAGATGGTTGTGATGAACAGGCTTTATTTACACACCACCGACCCCCCAACCTCCTTCTGAGCACAGAGAGGAGGGGAGGTCATTCTCCCAGACCTCCATTTCAATCATGGTTACACACATGATACATCTTGCCCTAATCCTGCTAAACACTGCTGGGTCATTATAACACAGTTATAATGACACAGCAGTATAACTCAATAATAACACATTTAATACACACACACACACAGTAACGTTTTCAACTGGCAAAGTATGCTGGGAAATCCCTGCCCCCCTTAAAATGGCCCCGACGTTACAATATGGATTTAGTAAATCAATATTGAAATCTCCACAAATTACTACCATTTTCTTACTAGTAATATTATTGTACAGCTCGATTAATTTATCTCTGAATGTCTCAATGCAAGTTCCCGGCGTTCTATATATACAACTTATAATTAGATTTTTTGTTTTATCTTGGTCAATCTCAACAGTAACTCATTCCAAAATCCCTGGTAGTGCAAAGGACATTCCATTTACAAGCTTACACCTATACAGGTCATCAATATACAGTGCAACACCACCACCCCTCTTTTAGATAAGGAAAAGGAAGAAAAAGAAGAAACACTAAAGAAAAAAGCACACAAAATTTAAATTTATCTAATTCCTCCCTTTGTAATTCCTCCTGTAGGCTATTTTTTCTTGTAAAAAAGGCCACACATCTTTTACGTGGCATGCTTCTTTGTGTGTGTGTGTGTGGGGGGGGGTGTTTGTTACCCTCTAGAAATGTAATAATATTTTAGTCTAATTTTTATTGCACTGTAGACTATTTTTTCTTGTAAAAAAGGCCACACATTTTTTACATGGCATGTTTCTTTGTGTGTGTGTGTGTGTGGGGGGGGGGGGGGGGGTTGTTACCCTCTAGAAATGTGGCCATTGTGCCATTTGGCACAGTTCAAAAATGCCTGGGAACAACCTGAGAAAAAAAAAAGCTGTGTAATATATTCATTTTTTGTGGTATTGTTACAAAATTTTGACCTGAGCTTGGTTCTACATTTCTGTTGCATTTTCCAGCCAGTATCTGACAGCTGTGTGTTATTTGCAAGCATTTGTATCTAAAAAAAACCCCACCCAGGCGAACTTTATTTTCTTCAAATTCAGTATGTTTAGATGACTGTTACTCAGTGGCAGGAGCACTTAGAGAGATTGACTGTTTTGCCAAAAAATTCAGAGTGTTTTCTTTTAAAAGAGACCAACCCCATGAAGATGCTGCAAAGGGTTGAAGAACAGCTTTTGATTTACTTAGGGTATTTTATTTTTAGGTGTTTTTAGGGAAATTGAACAGAGTTCAACAGGTTAAACAAAAACTGGTAAAACTCAAATTAAACATGAAGCCTCTAAATTGAATGATTTGACCTCTCTTTCTCCTCATAATTTAAAATTAAATGCAGTTTATTAAATATTAGGTCTCTAACTCTTAAGTCTCTGTTAGTCCATGATCTGTTAATTGATCATCAGATTGATTTAATATCCCTTACAGAGACTTGGTTAGGGCAAGAGGATTATGTTGGGTTAAATGAATCAACTCTCTCTGGTTATTTAAACTGTCAAAATACCAGAAGTTCTGATCGTGGAAGAGGAGTAGCAACAATTTACCATTCCAAATTACTAGTTAATGTAAAGCAAAAAACATGTTATAATGCCTTTGAGGGCCTGGTCCTTAGTATTGGGCACTTTAGCAATTTTAGGCTAAACCCAATTTTATTTGCCATAGTTTATCGTCCTCCATCAACCTACTCAGAATTTTTATCCAAATTTGCTGAATTCTTATCTGATTTAGTGCTGAAATCAGATAAAATAATTATTGTAGGGGACTTTATTATACATGTAGATGTAGATAGTGACTGCCTTAATGTGGCATTTAATTCAATATTAGACTCAATGGGGTTTTCTCAGAAAGTAGGAAATTCTACTCATTATCTCCACCATACGTTGGACCTTGTTCTGACATATGGCATAGAAATAAAAAAACTGGTAGTGTCTCATAACCCTGTACTGTCAGACCATTGTCTGTTAACCTTTAATTTTACTATTTCTATTTGTCTCCTAAAGAAAAATATTACTACAGTAGATGCCTCTCAGATGATGCTGTTTCCAAATTTATGCAGATTGTTTCCTCTATGCCATGTGTCAACACAACGGAAATAAGCTAGAGAGCTTGCTCCTTCTGTAATTGATAGCATGGTTGTCAGAATCTGGAAACTCAGAGTGATCGTATGTCAGTTCGTTACCTCAATAAAGATTCATGACACAGAATATTAGTTCTCATGAGCTTTTACTTGCGCAAGGAGTGGGTACCTGAATGACAGCGTATCAGCACCACACTAAATCATTATCAGAGTCCAGACACTTTTATACATTGTAAGTCACATAATCACAAGAGAACATCTGCTGAGTACCATATACAGTCATGACAGGAATATGCAAACATCGGCATGGAGAGAGAGAACACCATGATCTTGCAGGTGTACATCACATAAAGTCTAAACTCCAAATTAATCATAGTCACAGCATTTTATAAGAAAACAAGATTAACTTTCCCTTATTCCCAGACTCCTTATCATGTACACAGTTTTATCTGGTGAGACAGTTTTACTTCCCAAACTAAACACATCTTAATCTTACACATGAAGAACACTCAGTAAGTCTTCTCATTATCCAAAAATGAAACAGTATACAATAAACTTATGTCATAGAAGAAATGATAATATGCATATATAGTTTCACAGCAACATAATGTGCATAAATGAGTATACACTTGATTATATAAAATGGATATAAAATGATAACATGTATATACAATTTTCTGACAATTCCCTCCTGTTTGTCATTTTATCACCTTTTTTATATTTCAAAGATGCCTTTATTCATTAGTGGCATGTTACTTCTCTGATTATCTATATGTCCGTCATTTGCATCATATTTCAATTGCACATGAGATTAATAACATTCATCATAGTCCTTTCTGTGGTCATGGTCATCATCAGTTTTTGAAATAGCAGCATATTGTCCTTTACGCTCAAGTTTTAACATAGCAGTTTGCAACAGGAAAGTATGGTGTGCAATAGCTTGTGTAATCATAGATCTCATGCAAGGAATAACACATATAAAAAGCACACAGAATAAGATTAATATCACAATCAATGGGGTTAACCATTTCAAAAGAATCTGCCACCAAGTTCCACTTTGAAACCAAACCCAGGGGCCCCAACCTTTATCTTCATCTAAAGTATGTTGTAAGTGTAAAAAAAAAATTATTCAAACGGCTAATAACGTGAGAAACATTCTGATATTGATCTGGGATATACGTGCAGCACTCTTGGCCAATAATATGACATACTCCTCCTTGCGCAGCTAATGTTAAATCTAGGGCCATTCTATTTTGCAATGTCATCATTCTTGACAATATAGGCCTTTTCCATTATCCCTGCTTAGCACGCCACGGTACAGCTCAGCACGCTTTGTAAGTCTTTCCACTAGCCCCAACACGGTTTAACAGCCGTGATTTTCGGCCCCGCTCAAGGGCAGGGTACAGTCGTGCTGAGCCGTGCCATGTTGTGACGTTAAAAGACTGGTCGCCGCTGAGTGGTCAGGTCGTAACGTCACGAAAGCGACCGTCTTCTGATGAATCTTCACACGACCGCCATTTGCAATATTTACGGACTAACTCAGTCACGGAGTAAATACGATATTAATACAGACAGCGTTGTAGGTTTTGCGGAACTCTACGCCGTGGTCCAACGAAGAGGTGCGGAGTTTTCTCTGCTTGGTGGCAGATCCACAGTGAGGAGTGACCCGGACCCATACAGATGGCTGGCCAGCATAGAACCGGACTACAGACAAGCTGAAGATGAACGTGAGAGAACCATCGATGGTGAGTGATTTGTAATAATGTGCATCTGTTCGCTTATTAATCCTTTATTTATCCTTACAAATGCTTGCAAATAACACACAGCTGTCCGAGCGGGCTGGAAAATGCAACAGAAATGTAGAACCAAGTGTTACCAAGCTGAGATCCAAATTTGGTAACAATACCACAAAAAATGAATATATTACACAGCTTTTTTCTCAGGTTGTTCCCAGGTGTTTTTGAACTGTGCCAAACTGTAAAATCGCACAGTTTGGCACAGTTTGGAAAAACGTCTAGAACTTTTGAATGCTTCAACATAGAAGCTTCATCTTGGGCTCTAATGAAAGGTGACACTCAGATAGCCCAAACTGTGCCAAACAGTTTGGAAAAATGTCTAGAACTTTTGAATGCTTCAACATAGAAGCTTCATCTTAGGCTCTAATGAAAGGTGACACTCAGATAGCCCAAACTGTGCCAAATGGCACAGTTTGGCACAGTTTGGAAAAACGTCTAGAACTTTTGAATGCTTCAACATAGAAGCTTCATCTTGGGCTCTAATGAAAGGTGACACTCAGGGCTATCTTGTTAGATAGCCCAAACTGTGCCAAATGGCACAGTTTGGAAAAACGTCTAGAACTTTTGAATGCTTCAACATAGAAGCTTCATCTTGGGCTCTAATGAAAGGTGACACTCAGGGCTATCTTGATAGATAGTCCAAACTGTGCCAAATTGTGCCAAATGGCACAGTTTGGCACAGTTTGGAAAAACGTCTAGAACTTTTGAATGCTTCAACATAGAAGCTTCATCTTGGGCTCTAATGAAAGGTGACACTCAGGGCTATCTTGTTAGCTATCCATAAACACTGTCAGTAGTAATGACACAGATAAAATGAAGTTTCAATTCTAAACACGCTTTACTGAACAAAAATGTCAATATACAAAACATACTATTTACAAACAACAAATTCAATTCAATTCAATTCAACTTTATTTATATAGCGCCATTTCACAACAACAGTCATCTCATAGCACTATCAACTGTAGGGGGAACCCCCACAGTTGCAGAAAGACCCCAGCAATCAGGCGATCCCCTGTGAGCAAGCACTTGGCGACGGGATATTTTACAAGTTGACAGCAATACCCTCTCAATCAAATATAATTTTCTAATCCTACTCATCATCATACTGATTCCTAGAAAATGTGTCAAGATTTTGCTGAGGCGGTCATGCATATCCGTGCCTCTCTTCTGCTCATTGGCCTCTTCTGCTGCTGGGCTGCTGAGGTGAAGGGCCCAGCTGATCAGAATCAGAATGAGATTTATTGCCATTGTTCATGTAGTACACAAACTAGGAATTTGTCTCGGTGCAATGCTGCAACATTAAACATGGATCAGGAGAAACTTTGTCCTGGTCATTACACTCTTGGGGAAAGGAAGGCTGTACAGGTGTCCCCCTCGCCAGTAATCACTGAAGGATTTGCACTTGACTATACCCATGTAAATAATCAGGCCAAAAAATGAGAGCAGGTCGGAGCATGTGAGGTCAATCCAGGGGCTGGTGGGTGTGTTGTAGTGTGCAGAGCCATGTAGGTTGGTGTTCTCAACAATGTGGTCTAGCACAGATGGAGTGAAAAATAACTCAAACAACTGAACGGGGGTGTATGAAGCTATTGTAATTAGCTGAGGTCCAGGTGGATTTTTGGGACGAAAAATGGGCTGTGGTGGAATGATGTCAGGGGTGTCGGAATCATGCCACCTCTCCTCAGCTGATGAAGGGCCGGCCGATGTCCCAGGCTGAGGGCTGCCATCACCACTCTCGCCTCCTCTTCCTCTCCTGCTACCTCCTCTTCCTCTCCCTCTCCCTCTCCTTCCTCTTCCTCTCCTTCCTCTTCCTCTCCCCAGTGGTGTCCCTCTTTTTGGGGTAGGGGTTTCCTCTTCTGACGAGCTCGCCTGCAGCTCCCTTCTTCTGCGCTTGCTGGCAGAGTGCTCGTCTGGCACCCATTCCTCACCAGAGTCTTCATCTGAAGTTTGTCAATTATGTGAAAATAAAGTCATTTACAAAGTTCAATTTTTATTTTTCACTATTCTCCTATTTTCCCAGAGTTCACATACACAGCACAGTTCCTGCTTTTTTTTTTTTTTTTTTTTTTTTTTTTACAAGAAAAAATAGCCTCAAGTGCAATAAAAATTATACCAAAACATTATTACATTTCTAGAGGGTAACAAACAACCCACTGGGAGGAGACCCCAGGGCAGACCCAGGACTTCGTGGACAGACTATGTCTCCCAGCTGGTCTGGGAACGCCTTGGTATCCTCTCTGGAGAGCTGGAGCAGGTGGCTGGGGAGAGGGAAGTCTGGGCTTCTCTGCTTGAACTGTTGCCTCCGCGACCCGGACCTCCGGAAAAGCGGTAGAAGATGGATGGATGGATGGATAACAAACAACCCCCCACACACACAAAAACATGCCACGTAAAAAATGTGTGGCCTTTTTTTACAAGAAAAAATAGCCTACAGTGCAATAAAAATTATGCTAAAATATCTATCTGCAATGCAGAGGATAACACCCCCCCCCCCCCGCCCCGCTACAGAGGAACTCTGCACACCAAAAAACTTGTGGCCATGACGCACCGTTGGAATTACAGATCGGTCAAAAGTGATTTTTATTACTATTTTCATCGAGAAAGAATAATTTAGCTTATAACACTTACCTGTCCACAACAGCAGTAAGTTCCTCATTGTCAGACGAACATGAAGCTGGTCCGGTTGTAACGGACTCGTGCTTCTGGTCACCCGACCCGGTCCAAACATCTCCGCTTCCACGCTTGCGGTTTTGGCGAACCATTTTTCCAAACAAGACTGACTGATGCTACCGTTTCGCACAGGTCTCAATGTCAGTCACCCAGCGGCTTAGGCAAAAGAGATTTTATGCAGGGAGACGCACGTCAGCTGTCAAACTTCTCTGCTTCAATTGGCTCGTATTCGCAGCCGTTGGTAGGCAGGTCCTGCTTGCTAGGTTTTCAGTCATTGGTTCTTCAAGGTTTCAGAAACCCAATTCAAGGCTCTTATTAGTCGAATGAGAGGTCAATCAGATGAACTAATCTGTTTGCGGCTGTGTCTGCAGCTTTTATTTTCAGTGCGCGCTTGGACGCCATCACCATCTACATCACCATCTACATCAGCATCTCCATCATGCGTCCGAGAGCGCACGAGGGCGCAAAAAACTTGTGACACAAAAAACTTATGACTGACTTGAGTAGACATCAATTATCCCCAGTTGGAGGAAGTCATTTGACACAGAGTGAGGAAACTCAAACTCTGAAAATATGCCATTATGCTGAACATAAACTACAAGAGATGGAGAATGATATTGATCCTGATAACCACTTTTTCAATAATATTCATAACCACTGTGAATATTACACTGAAAAGCAATTCAAAAGTCAAGTGCAACTAGATGGTAAACTATCAATAATACACTCCAACAGCAGAAGTCTTAACAAAAACTTTCCACAGATTCGGGACTATTTAAAACAGCTAGACAGAAAATTTACAGCTATCGCAGTCTCTGAAACTTGGCTTAATGAAGAGCAGGCTCCCCTGATGGCAATAGAGGGATATCAGATGTTTCATATTAACAGATCTCAAAAAAAGGTTGCACTGTATATTGATGACCTGTATAGGTGTAAGCTTGTAAATGGAATGTCCTTTGCACTACCAGGGATTTTGGAATGTGTTACTGTTGAGATTGACCAAGATAAAACAAAAAATCTAATTATAAGTTGTATATATAGAACGCCAGGAACTTGCATTGAGACATTCAGAGATAAATTAGTCGAGCTGTACAATAATATTACTAGTAAGAAAAATGGTAGTAATTTGTGGAGATTTCAATATTGATCTACTAAATCCATATCAACAAAATGTAATTACAGAGGTCATGAACTCTATGCACAGTATGAGTCTATATCCCACAATAACACATCCCAGTAGAATCACAGTTCACACTGCTACACTTATTGACAACCTGTTTGTTAATATTATTGATAAGAAAACAGAAAGTGCATTATTGATAAATGATATAAGTGACCACTTGCCAACCTGTGCACTTATCCATGGCCACACGGGGGCCAATACAGAAAAAAATTTAAAATCGTTCAGATACAAATCACAAAATGCGATCAGTTCTTTGAAAGAGGACTTGCTGATGCAAGACTGGACAGAAGTCTATGTATCAGATGTAAATGAAGCCTATGACACATTTATTAACATTGTAACCACTCTTTATGAAAAAAATTGTCCATTAGTAAAGAAAAAGCTTAAACATAAATTTGCCGATAAGCCATGGTTAACCAAAGGATTACAAAAGGCATGTAAAAAGAAAAATGTATTATATATAGCTTTCCTAAAGAAAAGAACAAAAGAAGCAGAGCAGCGGTATAAAACATACAAAAATAAGTTAACATTGTGGAGTGTGTAAATGACGAGGCAGGTTTGTCTCAAGCAGTTTATTACACACCTCCAACATGAGCATAGTAGAAAGAGGACATCTCAGACAAAACTCGTCCCTTAAATACTCAGGTCTCCCTACAGCTCAAAAGTAACATTGCATTCACATCAAAGGTCACATTGCATTCACTTCCTTAATCCCTTAACATCCCCCTCACAGTCTCTGACACACAAAGGATCCTCCAAGCAGTCTCTGACACACAAAAGATCACACTTTCACAACTTCCTGTTATCTCCAAGGAAACTCTGCACTTTGTTCTTATCTAAGATGCGAGGCATTATGTTTTCCCCCTGGCGGCTACAACATCAATAATAAGATGTAGTAAAAGAGACTATTACAGTAAAGAACTGGAGAAAAACAGAGACAATATTAAAAATACATGGACAATACTGTGACGTTTGCAGGGTTCACACAAAGACAATGGAGCAGATGGCTGCGATCAACCTGATTTATTTTTCACACACCCCGACCCCCAACTTGCTTCTGAGCACACAGAGGAGTGGAGGTCATTGGAGTGGAACGGTGCTGGCTCCCTTCCTGTTCACTCTTTATACTGCGGACTTCTCACACAACACAACACACTGCCATCTACAGAAGTTCTCTGATGACTCTGCGATCGTTGGCCTCATCTCCAATGGAGATGAAGCTGAGTACAGAGGGCTTATCCAGGACTTCGTGGACTGGTGCCATCGGAACTGCCTCCAGATCAACGCGAGGAAAACTAAGGAGCTGGTGGTGGACTGCCGCAGGCATGGGCAGCCCCTCACAGTACCAGTAAATATACAGGGAACAGACATCGAGATGGTGACATCCTATAAGTACCTGGGTATTCATCTGAACAATAAACTAGACTGGTCACACAATACTGATGCACTCTACAAGAAGGGACAGCGCAGGCTGTTCCTGCTGAGGAGACTCAGGTCTTTTGGTGTACAAGGGGCGCTGCTGAAGTCATTCTATGACACGGTGGTGGCATCAGCCATCACTTTTGGAGTGGTCTGCTGGGGCAGTGGCATTACTGCAGCCGATAGGAAGAGACTGAACAAACTGATTAAGAAAGCTAGCTCTGTCCTGGGGCAGCGCCTTGATCCGATGGAGGAGATAGGAGAGAGAAGGACGGTGGCTAAACTGTCATCTCTGCTGGAGTCCGAGTTCCACCCTATGCAGGACATACTGAATGCACTGAGGAGCTCATTTAGCAGCAGACTACATCATCCCAGGTGCACAACCGAGAGGTTTCGTAGGTCCTTCCTACCAACGGCTGTCAGACTGTACAACCTAAGCAGGGCTGCTCGCAGAGATAGCAAAAAGACGTAACAAACTAATAGTTTTTTGAATGCAAAAGATGCAATAGACTTACACAATGGTCCTCTCCGGCATACAACTAGGAACATACCGGTCGCTATGGAGGGTGAGAATATGTATGGGCACATAATCATACCATGTAGGATAACTAAGTAGACGGTTATGCTGTTTCATTCCATCTAGCAACAATGCTCTGCACTGTGTGTGTTTATATATTTGCATATTTATTCCATCTAGCTACAATGCTCTGCACTGTGTGTGTTTATATATTTACATATTTATTCCATCTAGCTACAATGCTCTGCACTGTGTGTTCATATATTCATATATTTATTCCATCCAGCTACAATGCTCTGCACTGTGTGTCTGTGTGTGTGTGTGTATATATATATATATATTTTATAGTAATACGTACATATGTTTATTAGCTGCTCTTGCTTGCTTGTTTTTTTTTTTCTTGCCTTCTGATTGTTGCTCTGAGTGTTGCTATCCCTGTGCTGTTGCAATCCTGGAATTTCCCCGTTGTGGGACTAATAAAGGCTTATCTTATCTTATTCCCCCAGACCTCCGTTTCAATCATGGTTACACACACATGGTACATCTTGCCCTAATCCTGCTAAACACTGCTGGGTCATTATAATGCAGTTATAATGACACAGCAGTGTAACTCAGAAATAACACATTTAACACACACAGTAACGTTTCAAACTGGCAAAGCATGCTGGGAAATCCCTGGCTCCCTTAAAATGGCCCCGACGTTACACTGCCCCCCCCGGACTGGTTTCTGTCCCCAGAAAATTCAAAGTCCACTTTCAGAAATCCAATGCGAGTCAGCCCGGTGCCAGGGCGGCATGCACGGGCCATCTGAGTCTTGGTCAGAGTATCTGGTTGGGGTAGGGTTCCGATTTGGCCATCAGCGGGCGGATGGACACATCTGACAGCCTCTGTAGGACCACGCACAGTCCCTTCCCTGGCAGCGGGAGTCCCAGGCCCGCTCCGGCCGACTCCCACCGCTGCCAGATCTCCCAGGCGGCCGCTGGCCCGCGTCCATGCGTCCAGCCCTTGCCGCGCCTGGAAAGTGGCCGCATCTTCGTCCTGCTCGCTCCGCTGCGTCGCTCCTCCGCCGAGGGCCTCCGTGACGTCACCGAAAGGAAAAGCATCGGGTGGTGGTAGGACACGCACAGTTCCTCCTCTGGCAGCGGGAGTCCCATGACTCCCACCGCTGCCAGGACCTCCCAGTCGGCCGCTGGCCCGCGTCCAGGCGCCCAGCCCCTGCCGATCCCGAGAAAAGACCGGATCTGTCCTGCTCGCTCCACTGCTGCTGCGCTCCAAAGGCCTCTGTGATGTCACCTGCCGGGGGAAGCATCTGCAGGAGGCGGCTTTTTCCCCGTCCATGCCACCTCGCTCTAATTTAACGTCGGCGAGGGGTCAGTTTGTCGTGCGCTGTGTGCGGGGCAGTACCATGTCATGTACCCTGGCTCTGTGCAGCGGAAGCCGTCCTTCCTCGCGTCGCCACGGCTGTTTCCTTCGTGCACGCGCTGCTGTGATCTGCCGTAGCTCCTCCTCCACTCGCTCTCAGCACGGTGGTTTCCTCTGATGATCAGCGCGGCAGCCAACTCGACCTGGGCCAGGCGGTCATCCAACAGGTTCTCGCCGTTGTAGCGGGGAATCTTGGCCCGCTGCTGGATGGATGAGACTGTCATCTCCCGGTCGATTGCCGCTCCTAGTCGCTCAGGAATCGCCAGCCCGTCCTGCCCTGAAAAGGGCGGGAAACGGGGCTGGTTTGCTCTGCTCCGTCCATCGCGGCGAAGCTCTCCAGGGGCCGGCGTCTCAGCTCTACACTCCGTTCCCGGCTGAGCGATAGATCGCTCCGGCCGCTGTACCTCCGCCTGGATCCTCATCTTGCTCCATATCCCACTTCTGACACCAGTGTGACGTTTGCAGGGTTCACACAAAGACAATGGAGCAGATGGCTGCGATCAACCTGATTTATTTTTCACACACCCCGACCCCCAACTTGCTTCTGAGCACACAGAGGAGTGGAGGTCATTCCCCCAGACCTCCGTTTCAATCATGGTTACACACACATGATACATCTTGCCCTAATCCTGCTAAACACTGCTGGGTCATTATAATGCAGTTATAATGACACAGCAGTGTAACTCAGAAATAACACATTTAACACACACAGTAACGTTTCAAACTGGCAAAGCATGCTGGGAAATCCCTGGCTCCCTTAAAATGGCCCCGACGTTACAATACTTAACAGTATTCTTGGAAATAAAAACAGAAATACAAGCTACCCAACCGATTTTTCAAAAAATAATAAAACGACTCAGAGTGTGAATGCAGCTTCACCTGCAGATGAATTTAATAACTTTTTTGTTAACATTGGTCCTAATTTGGCTCGAGAAATACCCATTACGGCGCCTACAGGTGATACAATAAGCAAAAACACTGCTATAAAAGACTCCATTTTCATAAAGAACACAGACGAGAGAGAGGTCATTGAAATTGTTAAATCGTTTAAAAGCAAAACATCTACGGACTGTGATGGTATTGACATGCTCTTAGTCAAAACTATTATTGAATGCTTAGTGAAACCACTGGCGTATATTTGTAACCTGTCTCTCCAAACAGGTGTATTTCCCAATGCAATGAAAATAGCTAAAGTAATTCCGATATACAAGACAGGTGACAGAGGGGAATTCTCAAACTATAGACCAATTTCACTATTGCCGCAATTTTCCAAGATACTTGAAAAAATATTCTATGAGAGAACTGACAACTTCATACTGAAGAATAATTTATTGTGTGAGCAGTAATATGGGTTCAGACACAAGAGGACAACTGCATTTGCTCTAATGGAATTTATAGAAAAAATATCTACTGCCATTGAAAATAAAGAGTATTCAGCTGGGGTATTCCTGGATCTTAAAAAAGCATTTGATACAGTGGATCATAATTTATTATTAAAGAAACTACAAAATTGTGGTATTAGAGGGGTAGCACTGTCCTGGTTATGTAGTTATTTAAAGAATAGATATCAGTATGTATGTGTTGGTAACAAAAACTCACAGTTACTGAAGGTTACTTGTGGAGTCCCACAGGGTTCAGTTTTGGGGCCATTGTTATTCAATATGTATATAAATGATATAGTATGTAAAGTTTCAGAAAAAATGGACTTAATATTGTTTGCCGATGACACTAATCTATTATGCAGTGGAAGCAATTTGGAACAACTTTTGGATACACTCGGAAAGGAATTAGGAAAGCTTAAACTGTGGTTTGATTCAAACAAATTAACGCTCAATTTAAGTAAGACAAAACATAGTTTTTAACAACCATCACAACAACTTAGTATCTAAACTCAGTGTAAATGGTGTAGAGATTGAAATGGTATCCGAAACTAAATTTCTTGGAGTAATAATTGATAATAAACTGTGTTGGAAGTCACATATTAATTATATTAAAGGTAAAATATCCAAATCAATTGCAATACTACACAGAGTGAAATATTTGCTGAATCAACCCACACTATATACCTTGTATCATTCATTAATACTCCCATACATGACATATTGTACTGAAGTATGGGGAAATACATATAAAACAAACATATATCCAGTCTTTACGCTTCAGAAGAGAGCTATTAGAATAATAAACAAAGCTGCTTACAGGGAACCAACAAACCCACTTTTTCTTAAATTAAAAGCTCTCAAGTTGAAAGATCTGGTTGACTTTAAAACTGCAGTAATAATGTTTAAAGTGAAGAATCTATCACTGCCCGCAAATATCCAAAAGTTGTTCCAAATAAGGGAGAAACAATATCATTTCAGAGGAACATGTATATTTCAAAAACCTTCAGTGAGAACTACCACCAAGCAACACTGTGTCTCAGTGCAAGGAGTCAGATTGTGGAACGCTTTTGGACCTGAATTAAAATCATGTACAACGCTTGGACAATTTAAACAAAAACTAAACGAAGAAATACTCCAAACATATATACAAGATGACATGTAAAATCACCTAAGGATTGTCATATCCAGTCTGTGTTGTGTTGTAGCTTAGTTTTTTGTCACATTTTGTTTTAGCTTTGTTCTGAATTGTAATCGCTCTTGTTTTGTTTTTCTTTTGAATTCTTGGATGGAATATGGGTGGGCAATATAAGCTGCGGCTTCAGCCATCACCCATTTCGGATAACTTATGTTGAACTGTATAATCAGAGGAGTTATTGTCTAATTTGACCTTGTTGGATTTTCTTTCCCCCTTTGTTATATTATTCAGTTTCTCTTAATCTGTACTTTAACCTATCCGAAATAAAGATTCATTCATTCATTCATATGAGGGTTTTTTTAATGCAAGTCTGTCAGCCATAGGAGATCATTCCTCACCTGTGGGTGGCGGTTATGCACCAACTTGGTGTCAAGCGTCGTAAGCAAGCACGAAGAAGAAGAAGAAGAAGAAGAAGAAGAACTCAAGATGGCGACGAGACCAGTGGAGCTTTGAGGTCTGAACCGAGACTTGCTGGTAAAACTGTTTGACTTTTGTTTGTCACCAACAAATGTGAGGAATATTTGTGAGAGACACCTAAGCTGACCTGGAGAAGGTTCTGGTTCCGTTTCTGCTTTCAGACCGGATTTAAAAGAACGGTGAACCAAGCTAAAACCAGCTAGCTTAATTAGCTTAGCCTCTCTCGTGTTGACTTTCATGTGTCCAGCTGTGTGTTTCAAAGGTTTTTGCATATTAGCTCTGTGGTACGAGCACATGATTTAGGGTGCGAGTTTGTGGCGAGCACGAGCATGTGTGTCTCGGTGGCTGTGTGTCAGTTCAGGTGTTGCAGCCTCGTAGACCGCGGCTCAGGAGGTCAGAACACTCCCAGGTCGGTTCGGCTGCATCTAAAGGCGGATTAATGGCTGCTTTGGTCGGACTCTGACTGGTGCCGTTTGCCTTGTTCCCTGCTTAAATGTCATGGTCCTCTCAGCGGGGGTCAGCACCAACCATACTGAGATTAGATTTGATTGTATTTTGTTTGACAAGCGCGGTGGTGGAGCGGTTAGCACTGCGGCAGCACAGCAACTCACCCTTGGCCGGGGGATCCTGGGTTTGATCCCAACCCCCGACCAACAGTGATCTGTGTGGAGTTTGCATGTTCTCCTCGTGTCTGCGTGGGTTTACTCCGGGATTTCTCCGGTTTCCTCCCACATGCCCAAAACATGCAAGTTAGGTTAATTGGCATCAAAACTGGGGATTCTAAATTGTCCTTAGGTATGACTGTGAGAGTGATGGTTGTCTGTCTCTCTGTGTTGGCCCTGCGATGGACTGGCGATCTGTCCGGGGTGTACCCTGCCTCTTTCCCAAAGATGCTGGGATAGGCTCCCGCCCCCCCCCCGCTACCCGAAAAGGATTAAGTGGAAGAAGATGAATGAATGTATTTAATGATTTAAATTAACTTAAATTACCAAGGATGCTGTTATTTCGTTAATAAGATTTCTATATATTTATAGTTGTTTTTTTTTTTAGAAATCTCATCACTGCCAAGAAAAACCTCCCTTATTTTGAAATCCAAATGCTTGCACGTTCAGTTTGTCTGAAGGCTGCTGACGGATTAAAGTCATTGACTTGGTGAAACCAAGTCAATGACGAACCAAGTGGTGGACACCAGTGGTGAGGGGGGCCATTAAGCTGAAGAAGGAGTCCTATCAAGCTTGGTTGGCTTGTGGGACTCCCGAAGCAGCTGAGGTGTACCGGCAGGCCAAGCGGAGTGCAGCTCGGGTGGTTGCTGAAGCAAAAACCCGGGTATGGGAGGAGTTCGGTGAGGCCATGGAACAAGACTTTCGGTCGGCTTCAAAGAGATTCTGGCAAACTGTTCGGCGGCTCAGGAGGGGAAAGCAGCTCCCCGTCCACACTGTGTATGGTGCGGATGGGACACTGTTGACTTCAACTGGGGATATCGTCGGGCGGTGGAAGGAATACTTCGAGGATCTCCTCAATCCCACTGATACGCCTTCCACAGAGGAAGCAGGGTTTGGGGACGAGGGGGATGACTCGCCTATCACAGGGGCTGAGGTCGCCAAGGTGGTTAAAAATCTCCTTGGTGGCCGGGCCCCGGGGGTGGACGAGATTCGCCCCGAGTACCTCAAGGCCCTGGATGTTGTTGGGTTGTCATGGTTGACACGCCTCTGCAACATTGCGTGGAGGTCGGGGGCAGTGCCTTTGGCATGGCAAACCGGGGTGGTGGTTCCTCTCTTCAAAAAAGGGGACCGGAGGGTGTGCTCCAACTTTAGAGGGATCACACTCCTCAGCCTCCCTGGGAAGGTCTATGCCAAGGTACTGGAGAGGAGAGTCCGGCCGTTGGTCGAACCTCGGATTCAGGAGGAGCAATGTGGTTTTCGTCCTGGCCGTGGCACATCGGACCAGCTCTTTACCCTCTCGAGAATTCTTGAGGGTTCGTGGGAGTTTGCCCAACCAGTTTACATGTGTTTTGTGGACTTGGAGAAGGCATTTGACCGCGTCCCTCGTGGATTTTTGTGGGGGGTGCTTCGGGAGTATGGGGTATCGGGCTTGTTGTTACGAGCTATTCGGTCTCTGTACGACCGTTGTGAGAGTTTAGTTCGCATTGCCAACACTCGGTCGGAGTCATTCCCAGTGAGAGTTGGACTCCGCCAGGGCTGCCCTTTGTCACCGGTCCTGTTCATAATTTTTATGGACAGGATTTCTAGGCGCAGCCAGGGAATGGAGGGCGTCATGCTTGGTGACCACAGGATCTCATCTCTGTTGTTTGCAGATGATGTTGTCCTGTTGGCTTCATCCAGCAATGACCTACAGCTCTTGCTGGGACGGTTTGCCGCTGAGTGTGAAGCGGCTGGGATGAGAATCAGCACCTCCAAGTCCGAGTCCATGGTCCTCAGCCGGAAAAAGGTGGATTGTCCTCTCCGGGTTGGGGACAGGCTCCTGCCCCAAGTGGAGGAGTTTAAGTATCTTGGGGTCTTGTTCACGAGTGAGGGGAAAATGGAGCGAGAGGTCGACAGACGGATTGGAGCAGCATCTGCAGTGATGCGGACGTTGTACCGGTCTGTTGTGGTGAAGAGGGAGCTTAGTTCTAAGGCAAAGCTGTCGATTTACCAGTCAATCTACGTTCCTACTCTCACCTATGGTCACGAGCTTTGGGTAATGACCGAAAGAACGAGATCGCGGATACAAGCGGCTGAAATGAGCTTTCTCCGTAGGATTGCTGGACTCACCCTCAGAGATAGGGTGAGGAGCTCAGTCATTCGGGAGAGGCTCAGAGTAGAACCGCTGCTCCTCCACATTGAAAGGAGTCAGTTGAGGTGGTATGGGCATCTGATTAGGATGCCTCCTGGACGCCTCCCACTTGAGGTGTTTCAGGCACGTCCCACTGGGAGGAGACCCCGGGGCAGACCCAGGACTCGGTGGAGAGACTATGTCTCCCAGCTAGTCTGGGAACGCCTTGGTATCCCCTCTGAAGAGCTGGAGCAGGTGGCTGGGGAGAGGGAAGTCTGGGCTTCTCTGCTTGAACTGCTGCCTCCGCGACCCGGACCTCCGGAAAAGCGGTAGAAGATGGATGGATGGATGGACTTGGTGAAATTCGTTCATCTTAACTTGCCAGGTACATAATTGGGAACATGACATAATATTGTAGTGACTGGTGAAATATATCCTCATCAATTCATCAGTCCCCCTTGCCTTTCCCTTCATATGAAGCCGGCTGCATTTGAATTCTAACCACACCTCTTAGCTCAGCGACTCTTCCGTTATTGCTCCCATTTCCAGTGGGTTAAAACTATGATAAACACCAGTGCTTACATACCTCTTCTGATTTTTTTTTTTTTCCGTATTTAAAGTACCTTAATAAACTCATGTTTCTGTTGGACAGTCAAGCCTTATTATGCTGCATTTCCCCACTAGTCCGCCTTGGTCCACGTACGCTTTGGACGAGCCTGGCACGCATGCAGCGCTGTACGTGCTCACTTTATTCCATCTACCCAGGCCAAGCGGTTGACGCATGCACACAACTGTGGAGAATGTGTTCAAGGATGAGGCTGAGTTTGTTACTCAGATTCAGCTTTATTCACAGAGCACATCTCCAACAAATCTCCAAGCAAATCAAGAGGAAGTTTTCATCTCACATCAGGGGTTTTATACCCCGGGCACGAAACAGCAGTCACATGGTGTTTAATCAAACATACAGTCACATGGTACTTAATCTCAATCACAAAGTAACCCCTTTGATCTCACGCCATTGTCCTCTAGTCTCTGTGGCCCGGAAATCTTCCCCGGTCGTCTCCTGGAAACAAAGGCCGAATCTCACACTCCTCTGCTGAATCCCAGAGTCTCAGTCCTCTTTGTTCCATGAGGCGTGAAGCACACAATAAACATACAGCAACACATTTGTGGGGAATATGTAACCAACATATGTGCCACAAGACCCCCCCCCCCCAAACGTCTAAATGGGACAAACATAACCAGAGACACATGACATCATAACATTACTACACATCAATCCACCAGTTGCTTAACTCTCAGTCTCCTGCCATATCTGCTGAAAGCCGGCTTTGCTGCTGTCTGCACCTGTGGATTAGAACTGTTAGTCAATCTCTGTGGGAGTCCTGTAGAATGCTCTCTAGGGGGTCTACCACGACGGGGGGCTCTCACCAACTGCACCTCTTCATCCGCCAAAACAAAAGCGGGTTTGAGTCTGTTAATACAAATCAATTCTTTTCTGCCTCCCAAATCTAGCAAAAAATGCTTCTCTCCTGTTTCCAGCACCTTGTACGGCCCATTGTAAGGCGGGCGCAGGCTGGGGCGACAAGCATCATGTCTCACAAAAACAAACTCCGCATTTTTTAAAGCCTTCGGCACAAAAACGCATGGGAAACTGTGATGAACCGGGCCAGGAAGCGTGTTTGATCCTGTGCCGCTCTGCAACAGCTGAGCGGGGGGGCAATTTGGGGCAGGATTATCGGGGAGAAATTCCCCTGGCAAACGGAGAGGCTGTGCAAAAACTAATTCCGCTGGAGAGGCTTGCAAATCCTCCTTAGGTGCAGAACGCAACCCCAATAAGACCCATGGTAACTTGTCAACCCAATTTGTATCCGTAAGCGACGCTCTGAGGGCCGCTTTCAATGACCTGTGAAAACGCTCGCATAAACCGTACGCGGTGGTGCGGTGGATCTTTACCCCTAGGCTGCGGGCCATCGACGACCAGAGTTCGGAAACAAATTGAGGACCCCTGTCTGACGTTATGTCCGACGGAACTCCAAAACGCGCTACCCAAGCTGTTAAAAACGCGCACGCCACTTCCTCCGCTGTGGTTGACGCCAGAGGGACCGCTTCCGGCCAACGCGTGGTGCCATCCACCATCGTCAAAAGATGTGTGTACCCCTGTGACGACGGAAGGGGGCCTACCAAGTCGACATGCACATGATCAAAGTGCTTAGAGGAATGTGAAAAGGCTCCAAAGGAGCTCTAGTGTGCTTGTGTATTTTGGCTTGCTGACACGCTACGCAGGCTGTCGCCCATTCCTTGACCTGTCTGCGCAACCCCGGCCATACAAATTTCTCCCCCACCATTTTGACCGATGCGCGCACCCCCGGGTGCGCCAGAGAATGGATCAAGTCAAAAACGCGGCGGCGCCACGCAGCTGGTACCACGGGGCGCGGCCGTCCCGTGGAGACATCGCAGATTAGGGGAGGCATGCCCATTTGCAGCACCCTGTGCTCCAGCCTTAACCCTGTTGGTCCAGACTGGAGCGCGCACACGTCCGCATCGCTAACCTCCGCGGCCATGGCTGCATAATCTAACCCCACGCGGACCGGGGCCGCGCACGCTCCCGCGTCGCTACCCTGGCCCGCGGCCATGGCTGCAGAGTCTGCCCTCATGTGGTCTGGCGCCGGCACAGCACGCGAGAGTCTGCCACTACATTATGTTTACCTGCGACATGCTGGATATCGGTGGTGAACTCTGATATCGCGGCCAGCTGTCTTTGCTGCCGGCCCGACCAAGGTTCAGAAATCTTGGCCATCGCAAAAGTCAGCGGTTTGTGGTCCACGAACGCGGTGAAACGGCGCCCTTCCAGCCAGAACTGGAAATGGCGGATGGCCAAGTGTAGGGCCAACAACTCCCTGTCGAACGCGCTGTATTTTCGCTCGCTATCGCGCAAGGTTTTACTGAAAAACGCGAGCGGTTGCCAGGTCCCCGCTACCAACTGTTCAACGACCGCCCCTACCGCTAAATCGGACGCGTCAGTGGTGAGGGCCATGCGGGCTGTTGAAACTGGGTGTTCCAACAAAGCCGCGTTTGCCAGCGCTGTTTTGACTTGAGAGAATGCGCGCTCCCGCTCAGGAGACCATTCGATTTTATTTGTGGGTTTTTGTTTTTTTAGTGCCGCGTACAATGGTCTGTCTTACCGGTAGTACCAAGTTGCTTGTATAATGTGATAGACTTTGTAAATTTGGCACTAGGTTTTTACAATCAGTGTATTTGTCACCTCAATGAGAGATGACAGTTTAAATGTTATAATTCTTTGGCCCTAGTAAGACGGCGACATATAAAGAGGGTACCACTCTAATTATGACCATAATTATTTATTATACCATAGAACTGTTGTGCAGATGAATTAGTTTATTAAAATCACACACGCGGACATCCTCCCCTGGGACCCAGTCTTTGCGGTTCAGTGCTGCCAGCCACACTCGCCTGCGCTCTGGATCTGCAGGAATCCTATTCCAGGACAATTCCCCCCCCCTTCTCCCACCTGTTGGTACAGTCTTTAACAACACAAGACTGTGGCATTTTGCCGCAAAACGTCTCCGAATCGGCAGAAGCGTCTGCTCAACATGCAATACGTGCATGGCGTCTTGCCCACCAGCGCTGTGTTTACATCACGTGACATACTCGCGTGACGTCACGGTGAACACTGCAATACGTCTTATCCTTTGCCTTTGCCACCTCTCTCTTTACCATGTGCCTAGATTCCAAATACTCGTGTCTACTTTCTTCATCTCCCTGACTATCCTACTTTTTCTTTGCCAACCTCTTCCTTTGGATACTTTGTTGTACCTCCTCATTCCACCACCAAGTCTCCTTGTCTTCCTTCCTCTGTCCACTGGATATACCACATGCCTTTCTACCCATTTTCCTTGATACTTTTGCTGTACTTTCCCAGTCCTCTGGTAATCAACTCCTTCCTGAACTCTGTGACCTTCTTCCTTCTGTAACTTTCCCCACTTAATCTTTGGCTCTGCCTTCACTCTCTTCCTCTTCTTGCTTTGCAAAGTCCTCCTACAGACAGCCATTTGATGCTGTCTAACTACATTCTCCCATGCCACCACCTTGCAGTCTCCTATGTCTTTCAGATTTCTCCTTCTGCATAAGATGTAGTCCACCTGTGTGCACCTTCTTCCACTCTTGTAAGTCACCCTATGTGCCTCTCTCTTCTTAAAATACGTATGTATTCACCACAGCCATTTTAACTCTTTTAGCAAAATCCACAACCATCTGTCCTTCGACATTTCTCTCCTTAAGACCATGCCTACCCAGAACCTCCTCATCTCCTCTGTTTCCTTCACCTACATGTCCATTAAAGTCCGCTCCAATCACCACTCTCTCCCCCCGGGAACGCTCTCTACCACTTCATCCAATTTACTCCAGAATTCCTCTTTCTCTTCTACCTGACATCCAACTGGTGGGGCATATGCACTGAACACATTCAACATCACACCTTTGACTTCTAGCTTCAATCTCATGATTCTGTCTGACTCCGTTTTTACCTCCTGAACACTCTTCACATACTCATCCTTCAAGATTACTCCTACTGAATGTTCCCCCTAATTTTTCATGTGTCTGAGCATACACACAAACTCCCTGAGAATTCCTTGGACCACTGTGAGCAACATCAGACGTGCACACTGTGGCCACACCAGTATCACACCTGTCCAAAGCCTGAGATCATAGCAAGTTATATAGCTTATTAAAAGAATCATATTACAGCAGTAATTTCCATTAGATTACTGTTCACATTAAAACATTCACATTTTGCACAATGACGTGTGCTGTAGCACAAGCATGTGATACAGTGTAAATTCCTGTAACTCTTTGTAAAATATATAATTACACAGGTTTTTTTTAGCATTTCTACTACTCATAATCTGGTGACAGCATTTAATGATTAATATCCATAAATCAGAGATGGCAATTTTCCGCCGATCTGCGGATTTCCGCCGATTTATTTTCAAATTGATCATTTCTGTGAATCGTCTAAATCCGTTGAGAAAATTTTAGGGGGGGTAAGGTACTTTATTGTTACCGATTTTAGCGAAAATCAACACGATTACATAAGCGCTCGGTGCTTCCCCGGGTCAAGTCTCCTGCTATAACCCGGATGTTATGTACTCAAGCTACTGCTGTATTGTAAACAGCCCTGCGATTGGATAGTTGCAAACGATTGGACCAATCAAATGGCTCGTTGTATGCTTTGTCAAAAATTCATGGCGGCTTGTTCTCAGGGATGTGATTTTTCCGGTAATTCGCCGAATTCCACTTTATTTTATCTTCCAGGAAGATAAAGTATGTTAAGTACGTTAGCGGCTTGTGGTCCACGAACGCAGTGAAGGTGCGCCCTTTCAGGCAGAACTGGAAGTGGCGTATGGCCAGGTGCATTAACTCTCTATCGAACATGCTGTATTTACGCTCACTGTCGTGCAAAGACCTGCTTAAAAAAAAAGGTGAGCAGCTGCCAAGAACCGGCAACGCATTGCTCCACGACGGCCGCTATGCCTATGTCTGAGGCGTCGGTAGTGAGCGCTGTTTTAACCTCAGAACGCCTGCTCCCGTTCAGGAGTCCGCCGGTTTCCGTTTCTTGAGTGCGGCGTACAACGGCTGTATGAGTTGGGCTGCGCGGGGGAGGAAATGGTTATAAAAGTTAACCATCCCCCAAAACTCCCGCAGCACCCTGACATTGATGTTGAGGAGAAAAAAAATAGCAAAACAATTTAGTTACATTACTTTTATGATTCCAAACAGTTTGAAATTGACAGTGCACAGTGGATATTGACTCATAACTTTTGAATATTTCTAAGACTTGGCTGCATCAGTGATTGTGCAAAATGAACTGCTCAAGACTCAATGGAGATTGAAACTGGTGATCTGAAATGAATGCTGAAATCATAAAAAGTAATGGTATGTTGGAATTTTATTTCTATTATGGAATAGATAAAATTAACTGATTTTGATTTGATCAAGTGTTAAAGCATGTGATGGATAATGCTTGTTGGAATATTTTAGGAATGCTATCTTTTTGGAACATAAGTCAATATTATACAGTAATAAGTGGCATTCAGCTGTTTGTTTCATGTCATTTAAGCACAGTTCTGGTACTTAAAAATCATAAAAACCCAGGAGCTTCTTGCCCCCCTACCGGGGCTTTGCCCCAGACCCCGCTGGGGGACTGTGCCCCCCACTCCCCCTGCTAAATTTTCAGATAATTTCCCCAACCCCAAATCACATCCCTGGTTCGTGTTGGAATTCTGAGCTTTCAGTATTGTTTTCAGCAGAATTATGAGATTTTTATCGAAGGATCAGGAGTCATCAGTGCTAGAAACAGACAAAAGTGTCAAAAATAAGTTCCGATGGAATTGGCTTGAAAGAAAAGTGACGGTAAAGGTGAAAATTGGCTCAAAGTTCGACGAGGTAACAGAAACACTCGGACAGTTTCTGAAGAAACCAGAAAAGGAGATGAAGTTCAAAGTTCAGAGACTTGCACAGCTTGCTGCCAAAAGGAAGAAAGTTTCACATTAGAAGTGACTTGGTGACCAGTGTAAATAGTGTAATAAACTCTTATAGAACTGTTAAATATGTTGGACTAAAGACAGTGAGACAACATTGAAGAAAAAGTAAGTTAACTTTTCATTAAATTTAATGATTTATCTAAGTCTAGTATTTCTTTTTTTTTAATCATTTTTTTCAGTCTAAATTACTTATGTTTTACTGAAAACCTTCCAGCTTCAGGGGGGCTGCGCCCCCCAGCTCCCCCCCATAAGTCACTTGACCAAATTAGATTTCAGCTGAAATCAGAATTTCCTGTTGCCATCCCTGATAAATGAAAATTCTTAATGAATGACACTAGAATAAGCACAAATTTGATTGGGGACTTAAATTTCACCTTATTTTTCCCGTCTGTCCTTCTCACTTCTCCAGTGGTTGTGTATGACTAGCATTGTGTGCACTGTTATGTCTGTGCTCTCATCTACTATCAGCGTATGCCAGGGTGCATTTTTAACATTGCACATCGTCTCATTCTGCATTATCTCATTGATTGAGTTCACAAATTCAAAGGCGTGATTTTTGCTTCGCCAGCTTTCTGGTGTACTCACATACTTTTCCATGTGATCGTGGATTTGTTGAACCAACAGCATTGATGTCTTCATTTTGATGGCGAGTAGAATATTGTCAGTGAGAGCTTTAACTTGCTTGAAGTCGGATTTCTTTTTATGTGACAGCTTGTTCCTCTTCTCTCGAGCTTTTGCGCTTTCTCGCAATAATGTACCGATCCCCTTTCTCATCTTGCGTCTTCGTACAATTCCAACAGCATTCAAATGACTTTTCTGCTGAATGTGACGCTTGAGGTAGTCCAAATTCCATTCAGTCCACACTTTTCCCTCCGAAAACTTGCTTGCTATTTTGCATCTCTTAACTCCGCAGCACTGTTACTAACCTGCAAAACACTGGCACGTACACACAAAGCCCTATCAATGACATTGATTGGTTGCGTAAGTAAATACGTGTGAACCGCATCATATCATTGGCTGGGCAGTGTTAATCATCTCAGTCAATCTCATGCATAACGACCGAGGCTCTGACATTATTCATATTGCAAAGAGAATGTGTGGTGCAGTTATCGTAACACTTGTTGCGTCCTGGCCTCTCTGACGACCTCCAGCAAATCAACAACGCCAGGAAAACTGCTATCATCGACCACGAGCTGAAGAGGCTTAATATTGACATTGCAGCACTGCAAGAGACGCGACTCCCGGGCAACGGCAGCTTGAAGGAGAAGAACTATACGTTTTTCTGGCAGGGACAGGAGCCTGACGAGCATCGCCTGTATGGTGTTGGATTCGCTGTTCGAAACTCCCTTCTGTCCTCTATTGAACCACCGTCTTCAGGCACTCCACGAGTCCTCTCTCTCCGTCTCATAACCTCCTCTGGACCAGCTAATATCCTCAGTGCCTATGCTCCGACGCTCTGCTCTTCAATTGAGATGAAAGATGCATTCTACGAGGTGCTCGAAACCAGGATCCAGCAGATCCCTGCCAAGGAGCACCTGTTTCTGCTTGGTGACTTTAACGCACGGATAGGGGCAGATCATGACTCCTGGCCCCGCTGCATTGGCCGCTTCGGCATCGGCAAGCTCAACGAGAACGGTCAACGCCTCCTTGAACTCTGCTCCTTTCATGACCTCTGTCTGACCAACACATTCTTCTCCACCAAGAACTGTCACCGAGTGTCCTGGAGACATCCAAGGTCTCGCCACTGGCATCAGCTGGACTTTGTCATCACCAGGAGATCCCTGCCGAACCGAGTGCTGGTCACGCGCAGTTTCCACAGCGCTGACTGTGACACCGACCATTCCCTGGTCGCCACTAAGGTACGTCTCTGCCTCAGACGTGTCAACCGCTCCAAGCAGAAACCCCGACCCCGCATCAACACAGCTATGATTACAGTACCTGAACTGCGGGAACGCTATGCCAAAGTCGTAAATGAAGCCCTGGTGGACTGTCCCACCGACTGTGCTTCTGCAAGGTGGAACCATATCCGTGAGGCTGTGTTTGAGACCGCCATAGGTACCTTTGGGAAAAAGGTGGGGAAGAGTGCGGATTGGTTTGAAGCTGGAGCCGCTGAGATGGAACCTGCAATCGCTGCCAAGCGTGCAGCCCTAATTGCCCACAAGAAGGAGCCCTCTGTGCAGACGCTTGCTACACTGCACGCTGCGAGGAACAATGCACAAAAGATTGCAAGGCGATGTGCCAACAACTACTGGCTTAACCTCTGCCAGGACATTCAGCTTTCTGCAGATCACGGAAACATGCGCAAAATGTACGAAGGCATGAAGAAGGCTTTCGGTCCCAGTGTCATCAAGACCGCCCCACTTAAATCAGCTGCAGGAGATGTCATCAAGGATCGCGGTAAACAAATGGAGAGATGGGCTGAGCACTACCAAGAGCTCTACTCGAGAGTAACCACCGTCTCAAACACGGCCCTTGAGAACACCCCTCTACTGTCAGTCATGGATGAGCTTGACGCTCCACCCACCATCGAGGAGCTCAGCAAGGCGATAGACTCCATCTCAAACGGCAAGGCTCCGGGCAGTGACAACATCCCCCCTGAAATCGTCAAAACCGCAAAGGAGAGCTCGCTCTTGAAACACCTCCATGAGCTCCTGCTGCAGTGCTGGGAGGAAGGGGCTGTGCCCCAAGATATGCGTGATGTCAAAATTATCACTCTCTACAAGAACAAGGGGGAGCGGAGCGATTGTAACAACTATCGCGGTATCTCACTCCTAAGCATAGTTGGCAAAGCCTTTGCCCGTGTCGTCCTCAACAGACTACAACTACTTGCCGAACGTGTGTATCCAGAGGCGCAGTGTGGATTCAGAGCAACCAGGTCAACCATAGATATGGTCTTCTCTATGAGGCAGCTGCAAGAAAAGTGCCGGGAGCAGAGACAACCCCTCTTTTTGGCCTTTATCGATCTGACCAAGGCTTTTGACTTGGTCAGCAGGGATGGACTGTTTGCCCTCCTCCAACGAATTGGATGTCCCCCCAAGCTTTTGAGCATGATCAAGTCATTCCACCAGGACATGAACGGCATTGTCCAGTTTGATAGATTATCCTCAGACCCTTTCCCGATCAAGAACGGTGTGAAGCAGGGTTGTGTTCTGGCTCCTACCCTATTTGGCATCTTTTTCTCCCTGCTTCTGTGCTACGCCTTCCGGGACTCTGAAGACGGTGTCTTTCTCCACACCAGGAGCGACGGAGGCCTCTTCAACATGGCACGCCTCAGATCAAAGACCAAGGTGCGGAGCGTTCTAATCAGGGAGCTGCTCTTTGCTGATGATGCTGGTCTTGTTGCCCACACCGTGGAAGCGCTCCAGCGTCTCATCAACTGCTTTGCTCGTGCCTGCTCTGAGTTTGGCCTCACCATCAGCCTTAAAAAGACCGAGGTCATGGGCCAGGATGTCAGCAGTGCTCCCAATATCAACATCGGCGACCACACACTTGCGGTGGTGGACAAGTTCACCTACCTCGGGTCGATCATCTCCAGCAATCTCTCCCTAGACGCCGAACTGAACGCCCGTATCGGCAAGGCATCGACGGTGATGGCCTGTCTGGCGAAGCGAGTCTGGGACAACTCTATGCTAACCATCAACACCAAGATAAGAGTCTACATGGCCTGTGTACTGAGTACTCTCCTATACGGCAGTGAAGCATGGACCCTCTACTCCTGCCAGGAACGCCGACTGAACGCCTTCCACCAGCGCTGCCTTCGCAGACTACTGCACATCACTTGGCAGGACCGTGTCTCCAACATCGACGTCCTGGCCAGAGCAGATGTGCCCAGTATGTTTGCCATCCTGATAAAGAGACGCTTGCGATGGCTTGGCCACGTCAACCGAATGGAGGATGGCCGCATCCCCAAAGACTTACTGTATGGGGAGCTGGCTACTGGAACTAGATCAAAGGGACGCCCAATTCTCAGATTCAAGGATGTTTGCAAGCGTGACCTCAAGGCTGGAGGCTTTAACCCCTCCGACCTGGAGTCAGCCGCCTCCGTCCGCTCCAACTGGCGGACCATCACCCAGGATGTCATCCGAACAGCAGAGGAAAGAAGAGACACTCGCTGGGGGGAGAAGAGGCTCCGCAGACAGAAGAGACTGTCGAGACCCCCACTACACTGTGAAGAATTTATCTGCAATGGCTGCGGCAGGACCTGCAGATCCCGTATCGGCCTCTACAGCCACGCCCGATGGTGCAGCTCCCTGAATGATGACCCAAGGCACAAAACCCCCCCATGATCTTCCGAGATCGATGGAGCCAATGAATGAATGTTGCGTAAATCACAGTACATTCACCACGCTCCAGCTTGTGCTGCAGGGGCGAAATCCTTTGTTTGGTTGGCTCTTTCGCTCCCCTGGAGGTGTCTCGCACTCACTTGATACCTCCTGGAGATACTTCGTTCGTCAGGCAATTATTCTCTCCCTCCTCTTGCTGCTTCTGGGTGTGAAAGAGTGCCCATACGCTGTCTATTGTTCAGTGTTCACTACAGTGTGTTTATTTTATTTACAGTTCAGGTTGGATTTTATTTTATGCGCTGTTTATATTTTCTGTGTGCGGAGAATGCGGGAGCAGTGTGCAATTGCGCATGCACGCAACTTAGAGGGAACATTGCTCCTACTCCATTTCTCTTCCTTTCTACACCATGGTAGAACAGTTTAAATCCACCTCCAATGCTCCGAGCCTTGCTTTCTGTCCATCTGGTTTCTTGAACACAGTATATCTAACTTTCTTCTCTCTTCCTACCTTTCTTCTTTCTTCTCCGTTTCAGCAACACGGTGCCGCCCGAGGCAGACATGTTTGCTCGTTCTGTTCTCAAATGCCGATGTTTTCTCCTTTTTTGCATGTTTGCTGCTCTTTCTACAGTGCATAAAGGTGATGCACTGCTAACATATGACTGACAGGCACTACTGGACATCGCCAAGACAACCAGTCACACGGTGTTTACTGGCTTCATACCACCTGATCTACAATGCATTGTGCATCCACACAGCGGTCAGCACAACCCCCAGGAAGGCCCTGAAGCACCGAGCCCGTGTGATCATGCTGATCCCAAGAGAGCGCGTCCGAAGTGGCACAAGCAGTGGAAGAGAGGGGGGCTACATGCTAGGCTAAAAGCTTGCGCTAGCTGCCCACCGCTACCTAGCCTCTTGCTAGCTAACATACGGTCTCTAGAAAACAAGCTAGATGAACTAAGAGTAAGGATTGAAGACCAGCCGGAGATAAGAGAGTGCTGTGTCTTAATTTTCTGAGAGACCTGGCTCATATTTTGATACTTTGCCAAGTATCAAAAATTCTGATATTTATTTTGTTTGCGGATGACAAATATCCTTTGCAATGGTGTGAATTTGCAGCTTGTCTTAGAGGTGGTCACAACAGAAATGAAAAGGTTAACACAGTGGTTCAACAAAAATAAATTGTCTCTAAATATTAAAAAAACAAAGATTATGTTGTTTGGAAATTATAAAATAAATCATGAAATAATGGTAATGATGGATGATACCAGAATAGAAATAGTACAGAAAAATAAGTTTCTGGGGGTGACGCTAGACAATAAAATCTACTGGAAACCTCACATCAGTCACATCTGGGTCAAGTTGGCAAAATGTATAGAGATACTGGGGAAGACAAGATACATCTTGGACTTTAAATCATTATTCTTACTGTACAATTCTGTGTTTTTACCATATCTTAACTACTGTGTAGAGGTCTGGGGAAACACCTACAAGACCAACCTACAGCCAATATGCACATTACAAAATAAAGCTATAAGGATAATAAATAATGTAGGATATAGAGACCATACCAACTCGCTGTTTTTAAAGTCACATGTCATAAAGTTCATGGATTTAGTTAAATATAAGACAGCACAAGTAATGTACAGGGTAATTAATAATCAACTCCCAACTAATATACAAAAAATATTCAAAGAAAGAGACAGTGGTTATAATTTGAGAGGAGACTTAAACTTTACAAAACCTAAGGTATGAACAACAAAGAAAAGTCTGTGCATTTCTGTCTGTGGGGTGGATTTGTGGAACAGTCTGGAGCTGGAACTGAAACTTTGTACAAACAGAAATCAATTCAGAAATAGGTGTAAACATTATATGCTAAAAGGATAAATGTTTGAGGTGTAGTATTAATATGTGGAATGCACTAAACTCACTCTGGGACACAATGGTATGGTAGGTGGGACAGTACTGTGTATATCTGTGTTTGGGGCTGGGTTTAGATGTATGGACTTTATGTATGTAGGGATGGATGGGTGTCAATGTTGACATGTATAAATTATATTTAATTGTCTACTTGGGGTCTTACTTGAGGTAATATGTAGATACAGGGTGCCCGCGATGTCTAAAAAAAGTCTAAAATTACACATTTTCAATTTTAGGCCTAAAAAAGTCTAAAATACAGGGATATTTTGCACTGTGAGTCTAAAATTGAGTTTGAGTAATTTAAGACCTACATTTCAATGCAAAATATCGATAAAGGATTAATGTTTTTTTTTTAAAGTATTCTTATGTCTTTTCCACACGGCCATTACAAGCTCAGATCCATTACGAGCCATTACGAGCTCAGATCACACGAGACGGCCCGCTGAATTTAAGCATTTATTTATTTATTTTCTACTCGTTTCAGTTCTGCATTTAATATGAACCCTGAGTTTGAAATAAATGTTTGAATTTAAATTTGAATATCCCGGAAGCCGCTACACATCCGGGTACTCCAGGCTCAGCCAATATTGATCCAGATCGCATAGTTTTAGAAACCTCAGCCATTACGAGCTCAGATCACACGAGACGGCACGCTGAATTTAAGCATTTATTTATTTATTTTCTACTCGTTTCAGTTCTGCATTTAATATGAACCCTGAGTTTGAAATAAACGTTTGAATTTGAATATCCCAAAAGCCGCTGCACATCCGGGTATTCCAGAGCACCAGAAGTCGCATTAATGGTAAGAAATACTCATCATTGATTAGCAACAGCATAACAATGTTATTAAAAAGAATTCAGAGACTTATTGTACTTTAAAAGTATTGAAATTACATAAAATGCACACATTTACTTGTATTTTTAGTTTTAAACATATTGTATGGCTCTCACGGAATTACATTTAAAAATATGTGGTGTTCATGGCTGTCTCAGCCAAAAAGGTTCCCGACCCCTGTTCTACATGAAATGTTGCTGTTAGTGGAACGCACAATAAAACTACAGATGTGAAACGGAAATGTACTGTCGTCACAGGATGCTGGAGCAAGCATTTTGGCTCTGGTCTGAATGAGCTGTGTGCGCGAGCAAGGCGGGAATAGTTGTGAAGTAACGTGCGAATGGCAGGAGAGAAAGCTAGCAGGACAAAACTAAAAAGATGGGCAAATGTAAATTTAATGACAGTTGGCTCTCAAGAGATGACTTTGCAGACTGGCTCAAACGCGTTCCCAACGACGACACTGAGGCGTACTGCACGTTGTGCAAAAGAACACTTAAACTCGGGACCCTGGGCTTCAGGGCACTGGAGTCACACATCAAAGCTAGCAAACACCAGGAATCAGCAAATGCAGCACGCAACTCTCATGGAATTGCTCAGTTCTGTTCGGTTGCAAGCAGCACGTCAAGAAATAATACAAATGATATTCGCGATCTAATGGGCTCGACTGAAACGATGAAGGCAGAAGTTCTGTGGGCGCTTAACACCGTGGCTAAACACCAGTCATACAGAGCTAATGACGACATCGGGGAACTGTTTCAAGCAGTGTTTCCCGACTCGACAGTAGCCAAAACATTCCAATGCGGGAGAGACAAGACCGCCTATATCATCCGATTTGGAGTAGCAGAGTTCGTCAAGAAAGATTGTATCTCAAAGGTTTGCACACAGGCTTGTTTGCGACTACGTTGCAATACATGGGGGCGTTACCAGGGTTCCACTTACACCTGACTTAATGAAATCTGTCATGGCTGCCAGGTCACGGTACTGTGTGCATTTGGACGAAGAGAGGAAGAGGAAGGAGGCAGAGACACAAGGGAAGAAAAGGGCACACGCGGAGGAGCAGTTACAAGACCTGAAAGTCAAGAGGGACGGTCTGCATACAGTCATTGAGAGCCTGGGCAAAGATGCAGATGAGTTGGCAGAGCAAGCAGAGGGCAAGGCTGGGAGCAAAATGGCACAGCTCCTCTCAAAATCAAATGCTCTGAGAGGGCTGCTAAAGACAAACTCTCCCAGCTTAAGGTTCTGGAGGACGAAATTGCCACCAAAAGTGCAGAGCTTAGAAGCATGTAAAATAATGAAAATAATGGGGTGTATATATGTTCGTTTCATTGACAACATAACGTCAATTGACCGCAATCTGGGTTTGTTCTCTCTTTTTTTAATACTTCGGAGAAGGTCTTAAATTTAATCCTTGATGGTCTAAAAAGGTCTAAAAAAGTCTAAAATTGCACTTGTTAAAACCTGCAGACACCATTAGATATTTCACATGGGTTGTATTTAGGGAAAAGAGGAGATGGAGTAAATAAGTATTAACTTTCTTCCTTCTCCCTTTTGAGCACAGTACACACACTTGACTTTCATTGCACTTGTCATTTGGTTTGTTTTTTTGCCTTTTTTTCTTCAAAATAGAGTACTAAAGAGATTTTAAATATTTCACCTACTTAAGTATGCATGGATCTATGAATATTGGAATGAGCGCCCTGCAGGACTTGTACGTGATTGGTTGCCCCACTCCCAAACTGCAGGGCTCACACGTGATTTAGTGGGGTGTGCTGCTAGTCTGTTCAAGACGCTTCCGGACGTTGGAAGTTTTGCCTATATCTTCAAAAGTAAAAAGCAAAACATTTTTTCTGAAAACGGTTGAGGCGAGAGATAAATGCCAAATAAGTTTACCTTAAGTCAGCATAGCATGCTGACTTAAGGTAAGGGAATTACCCACAGTTCAGAGCGCCATGCCGGGTTTCTCAAGGAAAAGTCACCTGATTTGTCACCTGTTGTTCACTGACCACCCCCTCACCACTGCTTCACCCCACAAAAAAACAAAACAAAAAACACACACAAACACAGAATCATGGAAGGAACAACTCCAAACATCACTAAAAAGATGTTTACATGCAAGTATAATGTAGCTCACTGGTCTGCATTGTGTCTATAGTTGCATAATAAAATTTTTTTTTTTTATTTACAAACAGGGAGCAATGAACAAACATCACAGTTTATTGAGCTTTGTGTTGAACGTGACTCCAAATTCCCGGGCCACAGAAATGCATCTGCTCAAGGTTTCAAGTAAGTATTCAGCTGGTATATTGATTGATTATGATTATTAGTAAGCCAGTGGATGATTAGAACTAAGGATTTAAGATACTGCATTTAACAAATAATGTATAAAGGATATTTACATAAAAAATAAATATACTGTAATTTTCATAGAAAATTTTCATATTTTCCTCTTTATCTTTCTGTCAGGATAGTGCCTGCAAGATATTTAGATCAGGCAACTGATTCCTTTTCTGATTTTTCTACATTCCCATAAGATAAGATAAGATAAGATAAGCCTTTATTAGTCCCACAACGGGGAAATTCCAGGATTGCAACAGCACAGGGATAGCAACACTCAGAGCAACAATCAGAAGGCAAGAAAAAAAAAAAAAAAAAAAAAAAAAAAAAAAAAAAAAAAAAAAAAAAAAAGCAAGCAAGAGCAGCTAATAAACATATGTACGTATTACTATAAAATATATATATATACACACACACACAGACACACAGTGCAGAGCATTGTAGCTGGATGGAATAAATATATGAATATATGAACACACAGTGCAGAGCATTGTAGCTAGATGGAATAAATATGTAAATAAATAAACACCCACAGTACGGAGCATTGCAGCTAGGTGGAATAAATATGCAAGTATATAAACACACACAGTGCGGAGCAATGTAGCTAGATGGAATAATATGTAGATATATAAATATATAAACACCCACAGTACGGAGCATTGTAGCTAGATGGAATAAATATGCAAATATATAAACACACACAGTGCAGAGCATTGTTGCTAGATGGAATGAAACAGCATAACCGTCTACTTAGTTATCCTACATGGTATGATTATGTGCCCATACATATTCTCACCCTCCATAGCGACCGGTATGTTCCTAGTTGTATGCGGAGAGGACCATTGTGTAAGTCTATTGCATCTTTTGCATTCAAAAAACTATTAGTTTGTTACGTCTTTTTGCTATCTCTGCGAGCAGCCCTGCTTAGGTTGTACAGTCTGACAGCCGTTGGTAGGAAGGACCTACGAAACCTCTCGGTTGTGCACCTGGGATGATGTAGTCTGCTGCTAAATGAGCTCCTCAGTGCATTCAGTATGTCCTGCATAGGGTGGAACTCGGACTCCAGCAGAGATGACAGTTTAGCCACCGTCCTTCTCTCTCCTATCTCCTCCATCGGATCAAGGCGCTGCCCCAGGACAGAGCTAGCTTTCTTAATCAGTTTGTTCAGTCTCTTCCTATCGGCTGCAGTAATGCCACTGCCCCAGCAGACCACTCCAAAAGTGATGGCTGATGCCACCACCGTGTCATAGAATGACTTCAGCAGCGCCCCTTGTACACCAAAAGACCTGAGTCTCCTCAGCAGGAACAGCCTGCGCTGTCCCTTCTTGTAGAGTGCATCAGTATTGTGTGACCAGTCTAGTTTATTGTTCAGATGAATACCCAGGTACTTATAGGATGTCACCATCTCGATGTCTGTTCCCTGTATATTTACTGGTACTGTGAGGGGCTGCCCATGCCTGCGGCAGTCCACCACCAGCTCCTTAGTTTTCCTCGCGTTGATCTGGAGGCAGTTCCGATGGCACCAGTCCACGAAGTCCTGGATAAGCCCTCTGTACTCAGCTTCATCTCCATTGGAGATGAGGCCAACGATCGCAGAGTCATCAGAGAACTTCTGTAGATGGCAGTGTGTTGTGTTGTGTGAGAAGTCCGCAGTATAAAGAGTGAACAGGAAGGGAGCCAGCACCGTTCCCTGGGGGGGCCCCCGTGCTACTGATGATCGTGTCGGACACACAGTCCCGGGTTCTCACAAACTGAGGCCGGTTCGTGAGGTAGTCCAGGATCCATGATGACAGGTGCTGGTCCACCCCTGCGCGCAGCAGCTTGTCCTTCAGGATCATCGGTTGGATGGTGTTGAAAGCACTGGAGAAGTCAAAGAACATGATCCTCACCATATTCCCGGGCTTCTCCAGGTGGGACAGAGAACGGTGAAGGAGGAAGATCACCGCATCCTCCACCCCAATGCCATGCTGGTAGGCGAACTGGAGTGGATCCATCGCTGGTTCCACCAGGGGGGCGGAGGTGAGCAAGGAGCAGTCTCTCCAGGGTCTTCATCAAGTGGGACGTCAAGGCCACCGGTCTGTAGCTGTTCAGGTCTTTGGGGTGGGAAGTTTTTGGTACAGGTACCACACAAGATGTTTTCCACAGCTGTGGTACCCTCCCCAGTTTCAGGCTCATGTTGAAGATATACGTCACAATCCCACACAGCTGGTCTGCACAGGACTTGAGGAGCTTTGCGCTGATGCCGTCCGGTCCCGGCGCCTTCCTCGCCTTGATCTTCCTCAGCTCCGTCCTCACCTGGGTCCTGGTCAGGGTCAGGATGGGGGGGCTGTGTGTTGGGAGTGGGGGGGTGTTGGTAGAGTGGGGAGTGGGCAGCAGGACTTGATTTCTTTAGAGGCAGCAGTGGTTGTTGTGCAGTCAGGGGGGAGGGCGGTTGGTCAAATCTATTGAAAAACAGATTCAGGTTGTTCGCCCACTCCCTGCCCCCTGTGGCCTGGGGGGAGGTATTCTGGAGCCCCGAGATGGTTTTGAGGTTTCTCCAGACCCCGCTGATGTCGCTCTGTTGCAGCTTGTCCTCCATCTTCTTCCTGAAGCTGTCCTTGCCTTCTCTGATCTTTCTCCTCAGCTCCCTCTGTACGGACTTCAGCATCTCCCTGTTCCCCGACCTGAAGATCCTCTTCTTCTCTCTCAGAAGTGTTTTTATCTCAGGGTTGATCCAGGGTTTGTTGTTTGAGTGACGTCGTATGGTCTTGGTGGGAACGGATTTGTCCACACAGAAGCTGAGGTAGCCCGTGAAGGTGTGAATGAGGCCATCGATGTCCTCACCATGTGGATCGCAGAGCTGCTTCCAGGCGGTGGCTTCAAAACAGCCCTTTAGGGTGTCCATTGTCTCCTCAGACCATAACTCCACAGTGTGCATGGCCGGAGGTTGTCTGTGCACTAGGGGTTTGTACACCGGCCGGAGATGAACCAAGTTGTGATCCGATCTCCCGAGTGGGGGTAGTTGTGATGAGGTGTACGCCTCCTTAGTGTTTGCGTAGAATAAATCCAGTGTTTTATTGTCTCTAGTGTGGCATGTGACATACTGGGTGAACGTGGGTAGAATGGGAGACAGTGAAACATGGTTGAAATCGCCTGAGATGAGGAGAAGAGCATCTGGGTGTTCTGTCTGCAGCCTGCTGGTTACTGAATGGATGACGTCACGTGCTGTCCCAGCGTTCGCCGTCGGATTTGCATAAACAACAATGCAGATCACGTGTGAGTGTTCTCTCGGGAGATATGTAGGCCTCATGCTAACAGCTAGCAACTCAATGTCTTTGCTGCAGTGTCGTTGTTTAACAGTGATATGTCCCGGTCTGCACCAGTTGTTGTTAACATACATGATCACTCCACCGCCCCTAGTTTTGCCACTCTCTGGTGTTCGGTCAGCTCGTATCATGTGAAAACCCTCCAGCTCAATGTTAGCATCTGCTGCTAGTTCAGTTAGCCACGTCTCAGTAAACAAAAGGAGAGAGCACTCCCGGTATGTGCTATCATAACGGGAGATAGCCGCTAGCTCATCTAACTTTCCCAGTATCGACCGTACATTTCCCATGACAACAGATGGAAGGGAGGGTCTGTACC
Organism: Pholidichthys leucotaenia; assembly: GCA_020510985.1. Taxonomy (NCBI): domain Eukaryota; kingdom Metazoa; phylum Chordata; class Actinopteri; order Cichliformes; family Pholidichthyidae; genus Pholidichthys; species Pholidichthys leucotaenia. The sequence goes on from CM035841.1 coordinate 44,446,109, forward strand.
TTATATTTTTTGTCCTCCGCCTTACTCCAGCCCGGCAGCCGCGGCGTTTTCGCCTCAGTTCACTCGGTATGTCGAGTTTTTCCAATGGGACCGGGTGGCGGTTGAATGCTAGCAGCTGTTCTCTGCTGTATCGTATCCTGCTATAGACAGTGGCTCCGTCCACCGGCTCAGGAGACATTTAGGACGATCTGTGTGTCCGTGATATAAGTGGGGTGAAAAAAAAAGACGGATCAAAAGAGAGAGGAAGGGAAAAAGACTCGGAATCGAGCCGCTGTTGCAAAAGGCAGCCTACTCGTGTGGCGCCGAGAGAAAAAAAACAGTGAAATAAACAGTGAAATAGAGTTCCTTTACTTTCCATACATTTTGTGCATGTATCTGGTATGTTTTTGCTATATCTATTTAATTCCACTGGTGTAACATACATCCGCATTAACCATTTAAAATGTATCAGTTTAAGACGTACATTTATTGATTTGGTTTGAGCTCCTGCACAAGCCATTTCCCATTGTTCCTCTGAAATTTCAATTTGCAGGTCTTCTTTCCAATAATTCAGTCTTTTCTGTGAGTTTTCACATGAGAATAGTGTCAATGAGTTATAAAACTCTGAAATAATATGCTTTCTCTTACTATCTTTTGTCAGAATTTTTTCCAAAGATGAATAAGTAGGTCGGGTGAGAGCATTATTTTGATTTGATCGAATAAAATTCCTAAGCTGAAGATATTTTAAAAAATGTGTTCTATTAAGATTGAATTTAATCCTCAATTCTTCAAAAAACATTGTTATCTGAGTGTGACAAATATAAGTCTTGAATCTTTTGAATCCCTTTTAAATTCCATATTTTAAATACACTATCCGCTCTCCCTGGTGTAAAATATTGATTACCCCATATTGGGCTAAATTGTGACAGTAAGTGTGGTTCTTTTAAATATTTTTTGGTTTCACACCATATTTTGATCATGTGCTTTACAATTGGATTTTTAACTTGTTTCTGTAATTTTTTAGCCGAGTCTGAGTATATGAATAAGGGAAGAGGTAAAGGTAAATTGAATGATTCCATTTCAGTCTAGTGAGGAAGATCATTTGATGAAAAATAATATGTCATAGACCTCAGTTGTGCTGACCAGTAATACAACATAAAGTTTGGACATTTCAGACCTCCACGATCAAATGGTAAATATAGTAAAGACAAACGTAATCTAGCCTTCCTATTGTTCCATATAAATTCCACTAACTTTTTTTTAATTCTTGAGAATAGATCTGAAGGTGGTGGTAAAGGAATGTATTGAAATAAATAAAGTATTTTTGGTAAGATATTACTTTTATGTATATTAATTCTCCCGATCATCGACATTGGTAGTGACATCCATCTCTGAAGTAACTCATTAATATCTGTCATTAAGGCTTCATAGTTGGCATTGGCGACTGATTCTAGCTTAGGCAAAATTTGAATTCCTAAATATTTAAACTGATTTACAACTTTGAATTGGTTTACCTCAGGAGCTGGGTGATTTCTCTGGGTCTCATTTAGCATTAATATTGAAGATTTTGTTTTGTTTATTTTATATCCTGATATATCCCCAAAGTTCTTTATTAAATTTAACAAGGTCGGAATTGATTTTTTAAAATTCAACATAAACAAAATTATGTCATTGGCATACAGGGAGATTTTATGTTCTGTTGGTCCTACTTTAATTCCATATATTTGTGGATGTAAACGTACTGCCATCGCTAAAGGTTCAATTGCCATAGTAAACAGTAAAGGTGAAAGTGGACAGCCTTGTCGACATCCTCTATTGATTTTTATTGATTTTGAGATATTGCTGTTTGTTAGGATTTCTGCTGTAGCATTATTGTATATTATCTGGACCCATTTTATTAAATTATTTCCAAGTCTAAACCTTTGTAGGACTTCAAAAAAGATAGGGCCATTCGACCCTATCAAAGGCCTTTTTGGCGTCCAATGATAGGAGAGCTGTATCCGGTGCTTCTTTATTGGAATAAATAATATTAAATAGTCTTCTTACATTATGGAAGCCTTGTCTTCCCATTATAAAGCCATTCTGATCTCGGTTAATAATATTTGGTAATATTTCTTGTAGTCGTTTTGCTAAAATTTTACAGATTATTTTAAGATCAGCATTTAATAGGCTTATTGGTCTCATATTTTCACATTTATTAGGGGTTTACCTGGTTTTGGCAACAATATAATTAAAGTATTATTCATGTATGGTGGTAAATTACCATTTTGAAATGCTTCTACAACCATTTCCAAAAGTGGTTTTATTAATTTATTCTTAAATTTTTTATAGAGGTCAACTGGAAGACCATCTGCTACTGCTCTTTTTCCTGATTCCATGTTATCAATGGCTTGCCCAACTTCTTCTTGACTAATTTTAGACTCCAATATCTCCCTGTTTTCATTTGGAATACATGGTATAGATAATCCACCCAAAAACCCATTTAGTTTTGTTAAGTCAGTTTCATTTTTTGTATCATATAGTTTTTCATAATAATCTCTAAAGGCACTATTAATTTCTAAAGGATCTATAACTACCTGTCTTTCGTCGGCCTCCGTCGGTCTATGATGACCGTGGAAGAGAATCCTAAACGTCTACTCTGCTGGAACAGCACCGCCTGTGGCTGAACAGGCCGATGCGCGAATGGCAGTCCCTGTCACACAGGTCGCACTTGTGGGTGGTCTGCGTGCTGCTGGGTCTGTGGCGGTTCTTCCTGCGGGTCCTTTTCATTTAACATCTTTAAAAAGTCTTCAGCTGATCCAAAATGCTGCAGCAAGAGTTTTAACAGGTACTAGAAAGAGAGATCATATCTCTCCGGTTCTGGCCTCCCTTCATTGGCTTCCCATAGAGTTTAGAATTAAGTTTAAAATCCTTCTTCTTACTTACACAGCTCTAAACAATCAGGCTCCTTTTTATTTAAAAGATCTGATACTACCGTATTATCCTAACAGAGCACTACGCTCCCAAAATGCAGGATTACTTGTAATACCTAGAATCTCCAAAAGTACAATGGGAGGCAGAGCCTTCAGTTATCAAGCTCCTCTCCTGTGGAACCAGCTGCCAATCTGGATTCGGGAGTCAGACTCGATGTCTGTTTTTAAGAATATGGCTAAAACCTGCCTTTTTGACATAGCCTCCAATTAGGGAGGGATCATGTGTTTCTGAACCCTCCCTTAGTTATGCTTCTAATAGGTTTAGTCAGCCGGGGGACCTCCAGTAATGCACTGGGCCTCACTCCTTTTCTCACTCTCAATGAAATATTTTTTTTGCTGGTCATTAACATTTGTTTGTTCTCTCCCATAGATTGAGTCCCCATCATGCTGTTTGCTCTCTACATGTCTGTTCTTTTCATCTTCTCTATCCCCTCACCCCCCAGCCAGTCGCAGCAGATGACTGCCCCTCCCTGAGCCTTGTTCTGCTGGAGGTTTCTTCCTGTTAAAAGGGAGTTTTTCCTCTCCACCATTGCCAAGTGCTTGCTCACAGGGGATCGCCTGATTGCTGGGGTCTTTCTGCAACTGTGGGGGTTCCCCCTTCAGTTGATAGTGCTATGAGATGACTGTTGTTGTGAAATGGCGCTATATAAATAAAGTTGAATTGAATTGAATCTGCTGCAGCAGTCAGTCTCTCTTCACCCGCCTTGAGCTGTCTGGTCAGGGTGCCTCTCCATTTGGAGCGGTCCGTTGCAAGGTCCTCCCAGCGCTCTGTGTTGATCTCCAGGGCCTTCATGTCTCTCTTGTCTACCTGTCTATTACTTATAATATTACTTTTAATATATAATTTATCACTGCCCGCAAATATCCAAAAGTTGTTCCAAATAAGGGAGAAACGATATCATTTCAGAGGAACATGTATATTTCAAAAGCCTACAGTGAGAACTACCACAAAGCAACACTGTGTTTCAGTGCAAGGAGTCAGATTATGGAACGATTTTGGACCTGAATTAAAATCATGTACAACGCTTGGACAATTTAAACAAAAACTAAAGGAAGAAATACTCCAAACATATATACAAGATGACATGTAAAATCACATAAGGATTGTCATATCCAGTCTGTGTTGTGCTGTTACTTAGTTGTTTTTTTTTTGTTTGTTTGTTTTGTTTTGTCACATTTTGTCTTAGCTTTGTTCTGAATTGTAATCGCTCTTGTTTTGTTTTTTTTTTCTTTTGAATTCTTGGATGGAATATGGGTGGGCAATGTAAGCTGCGGCTTCAGCCATCACCCATTTCAGATAACTTTTGTTGAACTGTATAATCAGAGGAGTTATTGTCTAATTTGACCTTGTTGGATTTTATTTCCCCCTGTTGCTATATTATTCAGTTCCTTTTAACCTGTACTATCCGAAATAAAAATTGATTGATTCATTCATACATAATACTGGTAATTGGTGTTTTAGATTCTAATTGTTTAATCTGCCATGCCAATAATTTTCCTGATTTTTCACCTTGTTCATAAAAAGTTTGCTTCAATCTTAGAAGACTCGAGGCAGCTCTATTCGCTGATTTTTTGTCATATTCAGCTCTCAGAATCAGTAATTCGTTCTCTGTGGGTTACTTCCTGCATACACCTTTTCTTGAAGAATTTTTATTTTACGTTCCAATTGGACTCTCTCCTCTGGAGTCTTCTTAGATTTTGAACCTGTATAACTAATAATATGCCCCCTAATAAAAGCTTTGAAAGCCTCCCACTTTATACATGGTGTGGCACCTGGGGAGAGCCTAATTGTGTACCATCTCAGACAGGAAGAAAGAGCAGGGGTTCCCTAGTGAGATAACAGGGAGGTGTTAAGGATGAGTGGGTTTAATGCAATGTGACGCGAAGGTCATCTTTTGTGTGTGTGAAGATTCTAGAAGAATGCCATATTTAAGAGAGGAGCTTCTACTGGAAAGTCAGTCTGTTCTGTGCTCGTGAGATGTGAGTGTGAAATAAATCATTTTGAAATGAACCTGCTTGTGATTTCACACACTCCACACTGGTGACCCAAGACGTATCATGGAACATGAGTCAAGATCCCCGGAGCCGACCTCGACGGGAACCTCCAGCCACGCATGTGCGGTCGCAGTCAAGCTACCGGATTTCTGGCAACACAACCCGCGCTCTTGGTTCCACCTCATCGAGGCGCAGTTCGCCCTCCGAGGGATAACGGCAGATGACACCAAATTCCACTATGTTGTTGCAGTGCTCGACGCCCGCACAGCTCAGCACATAGCAAGCCTGCTCGATCAGCCACCAACCGGCAACAAGTACGAGGCCCTTAAGGCTGCGCTCATCCAGCGCTACACACTCTCGGACGGTGAGAGAGCAGAGACGCTCCTGACGCGGACCGAGACGAGACTAGTCGGCCATAGACCTCATGGAGAAGATGCTGACATTAAGGGGCACGGACGACGACCACTTTCTGTTTACCCACCTCTTCCTCCCGAACCTTCCGATGGTAGCGAGAGCGCTTCTGGCCAATTCGCCGTGGCTGGCCGCGTGAGACTACCGTGCGCTGGCCCAGGAAGCAGACCGGATCATCATCGCCACCAGGGCGACCACAGTCAATGCAGTAGCGGCGGAGCCCAGCGAGACGACCAGAGGAGGCGAGGAGCCACCGACGGTAGCAGCAGCGGGGACCAGGGAGCGCCAGAGAGACACGCTCTGTTCCTACCACCGCCGCTTCGGGGAGAATGCACGCAGATGTACGCCACCGTGCCAATTCCAGCACTTGGGAAAACGCCAAGGCCGAGGGTTGGTAGCAGCGGTGACCCTCGGTGAAGAGAACAAGCTGCTCTACCTGACGGACGCACGCTCGGGGAGGCATTTCCTCGTGGACACCGGCGCCCAGAAGAGTTTCTTCCGGCCGACCTACGCTGACCGGCTGGCAGGATCTAGTGGCCCCGAGATGGCAGCAGCAAATGGCTCGGAGATTAAGACTTTTGGTGAGAAGACTCTACTCTTGTCTCTACACGCCCGTACATATGAGTGGACTTTTGTCGTAGCAGCATTGAATTACCATATACTGTGGGCTTACTTTCTGTGTGCACATAGTTTACTGGTTGATGTTGCTAACAGGTGCCTAGTTAATGCACTGTCCTTTGACTCTCTTCCCTGTATAGCTCGAGTGACCCGGCCAACAGCACAAGCCAGCGTCACAGCAGCAGGCGGTAAGTTCCACACACTGCTCACTCAGTTCCCAGCACTCACAGTCCCGACGTTTTCGGCAGCCATCGCTAAACACGGGGTGGAGCATTTTATCACCACCACCGGGCCGCCCGTTTTTGCACGACCTCGGCGCTTGGACGGAGGAGTTCGCCAACCTGGAAAGGTTGGGCATCGTCAGGCGCACAAACAGCCCATGGGCATCCCCGCTACACATGGTCCCTAATCTGAGGGTTCGTGGCGACCGTGCAGGGATTTCCGCAGGTTGAACAACGCCACAGCGCACGACCGCTACCCAATTCCCCACATACAGGATTTTTCCGTTCACCTTGCCGGAACGCGCATTTTTTCCAAAATAGATCTGGTCCGTGGTTACCACCAAGTCCCAGTGCGCGCTGAGGACATACCCAAAACAGCAGTAATAACTCCGTTCAGTTTATTCGAGTTCCTGTGCATGCTCTTTGGGTTAAAAGGAGCGGCACAGACGTTCCATCGCATGATGGATGCAGTGCTGCGCGATCTCTCGTTTGTGTTCGTCTACCTGGACGATATCCTAGTAGCCAGCGCGTCCAAAGACTAACTCAAAACCCACCTCACGACGGTTTTCCGGAGATTGGAAGAGCACGGGTTAATAATCAGCCCAGCGAAATGTCAGTTCGGAGTGACGGAACAAGAATTTTTGGGAACGGTGAACTTTTATAATCGTTTCCTCTCCCCGCGCAGCGCAGCTCATGCAACCATTGTACGCCGCGCTCAAAAAACAGAAACCTGCGGATAGGGTCGAATGGACCCCGGAGCGAGATCGGGCGTTCCCGGAAGTCAAAGCAGCCCTGGCAAGCGCCGCATTGCTGGCACATCCAGACCCAACGGCCCGCTTAGCGCTCACCACTGACACTTCAGATGTGGCCATAGGGGCTGTCGTGGAGCAGCGCGTAGCCGGGGCTTGGCAGCTGCTCACCTTTTTCAGCAGGACTTTGCGCGACAGTGAACGTAAATACAGCGCGTTCGACAGAGAATTGCTGGCTCTCCACCTGGCCGTTCGCCACTTCCAGTTCTGGCTGGAAGGGCGCAGTTTCACCGCGTTCGTTGACCACAAGCCACTAACATTTGTGATGGCCAAGGTTTCAGAACCGTGGTCGGGCCGGCAGCAAAGACAGCTGGCCGCGATCTCAGAGTTTACTACCGATATTCAGCATGTTTCGGGTAAACTGAATGTAGTGGCAGACTGCCTCTCGCGCGCCGTGGTGGCCCCGGTCTGTATGGGGATAGATTACGCAGCCATGGCCGCGGAGCAGGTTAGTGACGCGGACGTGCACGCGCTCCAGTCTGGACCAACAGGGTTAAGGCTGGAGAGCAGGGTGCTGCAAGACGGCATGCCCCCCCTAATCTGCGATGTCTCCACGGGTCGCCCGCGTCCCGTGGTCCCAGCCGCGTGGCGCCGCCGTGTGTTTGAGTCGGTTCACTCTTTGGCGCACCCAGGAGTACGCGCGTCAGTCAAAATGGTAGGAGAGAAATTTTTGTGGGCGAGCCTTCGCAAACAAGTGAAAGAGTGGGCGGCAGCCTGTGTGGCGTGCCAACGAGCCAAAGTACACAGACACACCAAGTCTCCCTTGGAGCCGTTTCGTATTCCGGCTAAGAGGTTCGACCATGTTCACGGGGACCTCATGGGCCCCCTCCCGCCATCACAGGGGTGTATGCACCTCCTGACAATGGTGGACCGCACCACAGCGTAGCACAGACACAGGCATGCTGCTGGGCCCTGCCCACCACAGTTTTCCGCACGTTTTTGTGCCTAAAACTTTGAAGAACGCGGAGTTCGTGTTTGTCAGACATGACGCCCTCTGCCCTCCACTGCGCCCACCCTATGATGGACCGTTCAGAGTGCTGAAAACAGGGGATAAGCATTTTTTGCTAGACTTGGGGGGTAGGAGGGAAAAAATTGGCATAGACGGACTCAAACCCGCTTTCGTTGTGGCGGACGAGCAAGTGCTGTTGGCGAGGGCCCCTCGGCGTGGAAGACCCCCACGGGGAGCTCCCCAGAGAAACGATTCCCCAGAGCACCCACACGGACAGACAGAAAGGTTTCCCCCCCAAACAAGAGCCCCCCAAAGGCATGGCAGCGCCGCGGAGGCAGTGAATTCTGGTTACAGCAGATACGGGAGAAGACTGAAGCCCAAGCAGCATGTGGACTGATGTTTAATGGTTCTATCACAGCATGTGGACTATTATCCTTTTGTCCTATCTAAGATGCTGGGGGGGGGGGGGTGGCACCTGGGGAGAGCCTAATTGTGTACCATCTCAGACAGGAACAAAGAGCAGGGATTCTTTAGTGAGATAACAGGGAGGTGTTAAGGATGAGTGGGTTTAATGCAATGTGACGCGAAGGTCATCTTTTGTGGTGTGAAGATTCTAGATGAATGCCATGATATTTAAGAGAGGAGCTTCTACTGGAAAGTCAGTCTGTTCTGTGTTTGTGAGATGTAAGTGTGAAATAAATCATTTTGAAATGAACCTGCTTGTGATTTCACACACTCCACAGTGTCGTTGTTTGTGTAGTATTAATATCAAAGAACTCTTCTGTTTTTCTATGTACTTAACAAATTCCTCATCCTGAAGCCATTTATGCTGAAAATGCCACCTACCTGAGTCCTTTGTCAAATTCTTATCTACGTATAGTAAACAGCAGGGTGCATGATCAGAGATCACAATGTTATCATAGAAACAGTTTTGAATCTTGGACCTTAATTCTGTAGAGATCAAAAAGTAGTCAATACGTGAGAATGTCTTATAGGTATTAGAATAACAAGAATAGGCTTTGACTTGTGGTTTCATTTCTCTCCATATAGCTAGCAATCTCAATTCTTTCATAAAATGATTAATGGTCATCCTACATCCATTGTGCGCACAGTCCAGTCCTGTTCATCTATCTATACTGGGATTCAATGTACAATTAAAATCCCCCGCTATTATATGTTGCCATGTAAGTGATGATAAAGTAAGGAATAAATTAACATAGAAGTTTTGATCATCAATATTGGGACCGTATACGTTCACCAGATTTATATTTTCTAATAACAAAGATCCTTGGATGATTAGATATCTTCCAGATTTGTCTGCAATTACATTTTTCACTTGAAATGGGACTGTTTTGTGTATGAGAGTCATAACTCCCCTAGCTCGGGATGAAAATGATGAGGTGAACACATTACCTTGCCATCTTCTAATTCTTTTTACATCCTCCTCTATTAGATGAGTTTCTTGTAAAAATACAATTTTTGAATCTGTCTTTTAGTTTATTCATAACTTGTTTAAGTTTTTTAAGATTTTGTAGACCTCTGCAATTCCATGAAGTTAAATTAAGATTAACGCTTTGATCTATGAACAATAAGGAGTTTGAGATTACCTTGCAATATGAACATACTCTTACAGAGAAGCAAAAACATGGATGATACAACATTCATCCTACAAACTAAACAAAAACAAATTCCCTTTCCCCACATTCGTGGTAATCCCCCCAAAATCAAAATATTCCGTCTCCCATTATAGCTAGTGACTATTCCACGCCTGCGAGGATCAGTCAAACCACTCTGCCTTTCTCCTCTCGATCACCCTGACTCTACTACTATTCTTATGACATGACATTAACTCTCTTCTGTAGTTTTTTCAACATAACTTCAAAGTTTTATAGCAACGTTGCACATCATAGCTTTTTTTTTTTTAAATACAGTCTGTATTTTGTAGACTTATATGTTTCAGATCAATCAGATGTCTGTACTTATGCTTAAAAGTTCTACCTTTGTCATGTTCATGGTTAGCTCCCACCAGTTTCCTTTTGGATCTGCTTGATGAGCTCCTGCGCCTCTTGATTTGATTTGTAAAAAATACAGTAAATTGTTTACTTGGGGTCTTAAAGGTGGTAATTTGTATAAAATTCACATGGGTGTATCTATGGAAAAGAGGAGATGGAATTAATAAGTGTTCACTTCTTCCTTCTCCCTTTCGAACAGTGTATACTGTTACTTTATTGCATTTGCCATTTGCTTGTATTTGTTATATTTTTGTGTTCGAAATAAACTGTCTTTCTTTCTTTCTTTCTTTCTTTCTTTCTTTCGTTCGTTCGTTCGTTCGTTCGTTCGTTCGTTCTTTCTTTCTTTCTTTCTTTCAGGGGTCTTGAAGGTGTGGGTTCTCCCCTTATATGTGACCAGCAGTCTTGCCGGATGAATCACTCCGTGACGAATCCCAAGGTTGCGCAGCTCTTTGCTGGCCGGGTCGAACTGCCTCCTTAATTGTTGAATTCCTGTGGCCAAGACTGGGTAGAACCGCACCTGTTGATCCTGGTATTTAATTTCCCCTTTAGCTCGCGCCGCATTGGTGACTGTCATCTTGTCTCTGTAGTTGAGGAACTTCATAATCAGCGTCCTCGGTGGTGTCTTATTATCTCTCGGTGGGCCAATTCGGTGAGCGCTCTCTAAAACGACCGATGACTGCAGATCCGCGTTGTTCAGCGCTTCTGGAATCCACTTTTCCAAAAAGGAACATGAGTCCCGTCCCTCCGCTCCCTCCGGGAGGCCCACCAGCCTCAAATTATTCCGTCGCTAGCGGGATTCCAAGTCTAGAACGTTATCTTCCAGACGTTTACATTTTAATTCCAGTGTTTGAAATTTAGTTTGCAGGCTGGTGACGTCATCCTCAGCGCTTGAAATTTGGAGCTCCGCCTGCGATACTCGCTCCATACAGTCATTTATTTCTTTCCTCATACCTTCTATCGCTGCTATAATCCCATCAAATTTAGACGAAAACTCTGTTCTCATGGAGTTGATGGCAGCGAGCACTACGCTTGTCCCCTCCCCAGCAGTTCCCGCTCCGCCACTGGCTCCCTCCTCCGCCATTGTCTGGAGTTTTCCCTGCCTCGCCTCAAGCGTGGAAGTCCGTTAGCTTGGGTTGTTTTGTCGAGTTGCCTTTTCCTCCACCTAATTTTCCAACCTTGGTCTTTACCATATCCACGCCAAGACGCTGGGATGGGTTTTTGTTCCAGTTGAGAGAGTTTTAATAAAATTTTTAGTTTTACGAGCAGAACAGTGTGAGACACGTCTTCCTGCGTGGCCGCCATAACCGGAAGTCCCTTTAATTTTAATTCTTAAAATAAAAAGTCTGAATCCCACAATACTAAGCAGCATGTTTGTCATATGTCATTGTCAAGATAGGGTGACATGTCACAAAGTGTCCCATTCCTTTTAGACCATTTCAAGCCCTCACAGACTCTCACACTACTAATGGCTTCTGCCAAAGTCTACAAGTGCTCAGGGCTTGAGGGCTTAGGGAAGAGATTGAGATTCGGCCTCTGTCCAAATCTGCCTTTTGGGGTGGAGCTTATGCAGACGTTAACAGCAGAAAAACACATTCTTGGGAGTCTGGAATTATTTTGTAAATCACAAAAAACATGTTACAGACATGTTTGCAACAGAAAAAAACTTGATTTTTGCCTGAGTGTCACTTGAAAGTGTTTTTTTTTTTATATTTTGGACTGGAAGTTCTTTTAATTTTCATCTGAAGCCTAATGAAACTTTTAAACCCAGCAAGGTTTCAAACAGGATGGACTAGCCTGTCATTTTCTTTTTTTACTTTAATGATGTTGAATATTACTCTAGTTTGTTTTTGACACACAGTTACAACAGCCTTTATGGAGCAGCAAAGCTGCTATTTGGGTTTTTACACTTGAGCATCTATTATTTAATTATGTTGCTACAAACACTTCTGATTAAGCTGTCAAGTTCAAGTTTCCAACTCATGTTGGATGGGTCACTATTTTATTTAGCTATGGGAACTTGTTAGAATAGGCTACAATATATTAAGGCAGAGACTGACAACAAAGTGATTTTCACAGGTGTACAGGCCTAAACAGGTGAGGTAAAGCTAGTGATGGCCAAATGAGGCTTTCTGGAGGACTTGAGGCCTTTCATCAAAATGGCTACGGTCACACTGCAGCTTTTAATACTCAATTCCAATTTTTTTCCACAAATGTGACCCATATCTGTTTTTTTTTAATGACAGTCTGAATGGCACAGATCAGATTTTTTTTCACACCAGACCCAGGCCACTTTCATATGTGGTCCTAATTCCGATATGTATCTGATATTTTCCAAAGCGACCTCAGTCTGAATGGTCATGTTACATTTCATCCGACTTTTTCCTCATTGAAGTTGAGACAGATGCTACAATTCTGCTGTGGAAGATGCCACATGCATGACAGACAGCTGATTTGTGCTCTCTTTTTTTAATCAATCTTCTTCCCTTTATCACTGGATCATAATTTTCTTGCCTTCCACGACACAACAACTTCAAAATTGCGGGCGGGGGGTGGGATTTTGGGGCTGAAGCCGTCAGACATTACAGGCGCACAGTAACAGCACATTTAAAAAAAAAAAAAAAAAAAAAAGTGGTCATCTGGCATGTAGAGGAATAAAGCTGGTCATTTATTTTGTGCATAAACATTTCTGAATGTTTTTAACATTTATTTTGCTGCGCCGCAAACGTGAAGAAGTTCTGTCCCCATCAATCGTTCGGTGCTCATATTTACTTCTGCAAACACAATGCTGTGTCTGACGTTAGGTTTTCTTCTGTGCATGTGGGTCACTTCATAGTTCTAGATCATTCATACTCCAGTCTGATGGGGGTCGCATTTCAATTATGTGAACGCCCACACAAAAAAATTGGATCTCAGCAAAAAAATCGGAATTGAGCATCAAGACCTGCAGTGTGACCGTAGCAAATGGTTCACATAGACAAGGCCTCATGTGGGACTTCATTTTCTCTACTGGGCCATCTAGTGGACAAAATGTATACAACATGCTGATTTTGACAAGGGTATTGTTGGTCTAATGTGTATTTTTTCAATTTCAATAAATATGCTGTCTTTTAATTTGCTGTCCGGACAGCGCGGTGGCAGAGTGCTCTGGTGGCGGAATGCACTGCAGCAGCACAGCAACTCATCCTTGGCCGGGGGATCCTGGGTTCGATCCCAGCCCCCAACCAACAGTGATCTGTGTGGAGTTTGCATGTTCTCCCCGTGTCTGCGTGGGTTTACTCCGGGATTTCTCCAGTTTCCTCCCACATGCCAAAAACATGAAAGTTAGGTTAATTGGCATCAACTGGGGATTCTAAATTGTCCTTGGGTATGACTGTGAGAGTGAATGGTTGTCTGTCTCTCTGTGTTGGCCCTGCGATGGACTGGCGATCAGTCCAGGGTGTACCCTGCCTCTCACCCATAGATTCTGGGATAGGCTCCAGCCCCCGCGACCCGAAAAGGATTAAGTGGAAGAAGATGGAATGGAAGTGCTTTCTTTTAAGAAATATCAATGATCGTAAGGCAGAAAAATAATAAAACTGAGGTGACTACCTTATTCTCATGCAGGGCACAATAGCAATCGTGCCTCAGCATAATGATGCGTAATAACGATCCAAGCTCTTTGAAGCACAAGAGACACTTCACCTTGCACATAAAAAGAAATTAAAAGAGTGACACAGCTGGGATTCGAACCCAGGTCTCCCACTTGCAAAACAGATGTATTACCACTAGGGATGGGCATTCGGTGAAATTTTCTTCACCGATCGTCGGGAGAATTAATGATTAATAATCGGTTAATCATTAACATTTTTAGGTACGTAACAAGGCAGGTAGACTACATTCAAACATCAGGAATCAGCACGGAGAGCCCTCGGGAATCTCGCAAGCTGATTGGCCGAGACGTTTCACCCCGCAAGCTGATTGGCCGAGACGTTTTACCCAGCTTCGGCCACCCAACAAACGAAGACCGCATTCATTGCTCTATCGCTCGTGTTACTTAGTCTAGCCGCGCAAAACTTTTTGCTGTTCTCTTGTGCCATTTTGTGCGAAATAGTCTTCCCGTTGAGCCACTATGCCGCCTCCTGCAGCTTCCCTCGACGTGTGTACACCGAATCTTCATGACCTTCTCAATAAAGTTTCTGAAAAAAAAAAAAAGAATCTTCACGACCGCCATTACTCAGCGCGCAACCACTGTTGGCGGTTTCTTCGCGTAATAAGGGTGTTCCATGGACCCTGTCGATGAGGTATATTTGTATGCTGCATTGCAGTGATTGCAGTACACCTGGTCATTTTTTAAATTGAAATGGTCCCACGCAACACTTCGCCGTAACCGCTTCATGATTTGGCGATTGCACTACGGAAGCCCGCATGTATCAACTGAGGCACGCCAGGGTACGGCGATGGTGTAATGTTGCCCCCTGGTGCCCAAATTTTGCCATTGCATTGTTTGAGGACGGCTGTGCACTAGGCCTATTAACCTCGGATTGTTTAAAAAAAAAAAAACGGTTTGTCGACGAAAATGAACTTCCTCGGTGAAATTCTTAATGATCAATTATCGGTTAATCGGTAAATTATGCCCATCCCTAATTACCACTAAGCCATCGCCTCAGTTACAGTAAATAGCCACTATTTGTCAAAAATACATCAATGGGAGAAACGAGTTCAAACTGTTCCCATACGGGAGAAGTCCGTGTTTTTGGTGCTGTCTCCATCTGAAAATTGGCTGTGACAAATCCCTTACACAGTCAAACATGACAAAACAAAACGTGAGGGACGGGGATTTCCATTGGGTGCGTGCAAAAATCATGAACGGCTTCCTGATCCAGTCACGTGGTCCGACGTCAACACATACGTCACAATGCACGCCTCGCCAGATATTTCCTGGATAAGATCGGAGCACCGGTGCCTGCCTTCCCATCACTAGGTAAAACATGACCTAGAGCCCTGAACAGCAGCTGTCAGGAAATTCCACATACGTGTTATCATCTTTTGTAGAAGCAAGTCCTGCCGAGCAAGAGGATACAGGGTGCCCCCTGCAGAGCAAGAGGACACAGAGAGCCCCCTGCAGAGCGAGAAGGGGAGCAGGGTCCTTTGTTCTTTTAAGAAAGTCAGTGCACTTGGTTCCGGTATAACGAACTCTGTTAATAATGTGCCAGACCTGTTTCACTCCTTTCTGTCTGTGATGTATTCAGCTAAAACCGTTTGTGTATTGCAACTGCCTCTCACATATAAGCCTGCTTGCTCAAGCCAGCCTTCAGTACTGACCTCCTGCAACCTGAGGTTCGTACTCCTTGTATATAACTTATACAAGTAAAGCTCTTAAAAGAATATTCTTGTGTCTCAAATCTTTATTGAGGTAACGAACTAATATACGATCACATTCTGAGTGTTTTCAGAGATTCCTGACAGCAGCTAAGCCAGCAGGAAGCTGAGCTGGCGGACATGAGGGAAATAATCACGATTAGTTGACTAATCGAAAAAATAGTCGTTAGAGTAGTTGACTACCAAAATAATCTTTAGTTGCAGCCCTAGAGGACAAAAGGTGTTAGACAATGAGGAGACATTAAGAGGGTTAAATGCTGGTGTGCCTCTGTTCAGGGAGCTCCTCTCCATGACTTTGTGTTATGAGATTCTGTGGACCGTTTGAATAAAGAGATGCTGACTTAAACAACGTCATCATTTTGAACATGTGGTTTGTTTTCCACTCATATGAATATTGAAAATTTTAAAGTTTTAACTTTTTAAAATTGAATTATACTCACAGTATTCTAATTTTTTTAAGGTGCATTAATATAGAAACTGTAGCAGTTAAAGGAAAAAAGGAAGCATAATTGAAAGTGTCTGTTATACCTGCCAGATGGATCATAATGAAGAATGTTTCTCTTCTCTGATTGTTGCAGGAACAGGTTGGTGAGAAAGTTTGGCTGGTCGGTGTCAGTGGTTCGGCTGCTGTTCTGCTCCTCATGGATGAATAGCTGATGTAGCTCTGTGGAGACCTGCCATTGATGGTCTGTGCTGAGTGCTAGAGAATAAAGAACCACATAGAAGTCCACATTCTGAGTCTGAGGACTTTTATTGGGCTTTCAGGCTAACTGAACTAGCCTCATCCTGCTAGCTCTGACTGTCAGCAGCCACATCACAACATCTGGAGGGAGTAAACAAACCATAAAGATGTTTTCAGGTCGGCGTCTGAGAGAGTTGGCCAGAGAGCGACAAGCTGCTGAAGAAATAATAACAGAGGTTGAACTAATCACCAACCAGTACGAGGAAGAGATCGATCGTCAGAGCAGACTACTGAATATGCGCTGCTGCTCCCAGATAAAAATTCACAGAATAGGTATGTGGGACTATAATGGTCTGAATGAGGCTTTAGAAAACTCTCGATCTGTTTTCAATCATGGTTGTGTCTTAAATGTGCAAATTTGTATTTTTTTTTTCAATTTTTTGTTTTTAAATCCTAGATTTGATAATTTGTTTATTGATTTGTAAAGTCATCCTTTAAAGCTGACTTTAAAGCTTTAAAGCCTGTAAAGGCTGCACGGTGGCGCAGTGGTTTAGCACTGCAGCAGCACAGTTTACCCTCGGCCCGGGGAACGTGAGATCGTGGGTTCGATCCCAGCCCCCGACCAACAGTGAGCTGTGTGGAGTTTGCATGTTCTCCCCATGTTGCGTGAGTTTACTCCGGGATTTCTCCGGTTTCCTCCCGCATACCAAAAACATGTAGGTTTAGGGCGCTCGCGCACGCAGCAGCCGGTGGCTTGTCACGAGACTGCAAACCAAATCTACCTACGGATACAAATAAGTAACAAAAAAAAAAGTCAAACTTTTTTCTCCCCCTTCTTTGTCTTTTTTCCTCCAGATTTCCCACAGCAATCTGAATGTAAAGAGGAGGAAGTTCTGACTGAACAGCAGCTCTGGAACCAGGAGAGGAACTCTGTTCTGGGCCAGGAGGAACCAGAAGCTCCACAGGTTAAAGAGGAACAGGAGGAACTGTGCATCAGTCAGGAGGGAGAACAGCTGGTAATGAAGCTGGAGGCCGATCCCTTCATGGGGACTCTTATTTCTGAAGAAAAGCAGCAGAGTGAAGCAGAACCAAACAGTGAGCAGCTCCTCTGTCACAACTCTGCTGGAACTGAGATCCAAGATGAGAAAGGAAGCCGGCATGTAGACTCAGGATCCACTAAAGAAGAAGAAGAACCCAAACCAAAGAAGAGACGACTGAAAACAGGAAGTGACAGTAACAGTGATGACGACTCTCTGAGCTCAGAGACGCTCTGTGAGAATGAAACGGGTAAAAAGTTAGAAAATTTTCAGGTTGAGTCTTTGAGAAACTGTCCTAAAATAAAATAATAAGATTAAAGTAATATTTACAGTAACTACATGAATCTGACCTACTTGTACTGGTCTAGTTTGTGTTTGACTTTGACTGATCTAACCCAGTGGAAAAATAATTTAATCTCTTTGACTATACAGTTATAGTTTGCACTTCCAATGAGTTTTTCTTTTGGCTCAGTTTACCAGGTGGAGGAATTGTCTGCTCTAGCCAGTTAGCCATTAGCCCCTGCTAGCAACTCCAATAGGAAACAATGCAGTATGTCGTTACGTGTATATAAAAACACCATAGTGACATGTTCAGAACTGGAAGTTAGACAGTGCTGTGTGTACGACCGACTAGAAGAGACGTATAAAACAGAATTACTAATAAGTAGTACATTTTATACTACTGTTGATGTTCTGGACATGGGCTCACTATCACGTCACAACTGGTGACAAATCAGAAATGTTCACTGAACAAGATTTGGGGAGATCATGGTGGACTCTAACAAAGCAACATGGTTGTTTTTTTTGGAGTATTTTTGTTGATAGTGACTCCAGATAGACAAATTCATTTGTAGAAACACTGCAACATTAAAGTTTTCATCCTGTGTCCCCTTTTAGACCTCAGGGAACCATGTTAGCATGTGGAAAAATAATTTTGTCCCCTCTAAATAACTATTTTGAAACAGATTCATCACTGCTGTAATTATCACATGCAAGGATAAGAACTATTGGTTACCAGGTGATGACTTTTTGTCCAGTCAGTGTTTTTGTTCTTTCATGCTTTTCTATTACTAGCATTTTCTGTGTCGCTTTGTCCCTCCAGATGCTCCACAGCTACATGACTATAAGGAGGAGGAGGTTCTCACTGTCCAGCACTTCTGTAACCAGGAGAGGAACTCCAGTCTGGACCAGGAGGAACAAGATGCTACACAGGTTAAAGAGGAAGAAGAAGAACTGTGTAACAGTCAGGAGGAAAAAGACTTTGGACTTAAACAAGAGTCTGATACCTTCATGGTGACTCCTACTGATGAGGACAATGACAAGAGTGAAACTGAACCAATCAGTGAGCAGCTCCTCTCTCACAACTCTCCTGATACGGAGAGTCAAGACCAGGAATCACTTAAGAATGTAAACCCAGGATCAAGTCAACATGAAGGGCCAAAGCCAAAGAAGAGACTTCACAGAAATAGAAGTGACTGTAACAGTGTAGACAACTCCATGTCAGAGAATTGGTATGATACTGACACAGGTGAAAAGTCTGTAAAATGTTCTGATAATGACAAAGACTGTAAAAATGAGTCCAAGAAGAAGAAACATCACAAAATTAAGTCACATGTTTGCAACACGTGTGGGAAAAGATTCAGTCAGAAGAGAGATTTATCAGTTCATGAAAGAATTCGCACAGGTGAGAAGCCATTTTCTTGTGAAACTTGTGGGCAGAGCTTTAATCGACTTGATCATTTGAAAATTCACATGAGAATTCACGCAGGTGAGAAGCCATTTTCGTGCAAAGTATGTGGGCAGAGTTTTACTGTATATAGTAGTTTGAAAACGCACATGAGAATTCACACAGGTGAGAAGCCATTTTCTTGTGAAACATGTGGGCAGAGTTTTAATCGACTTCATAATTTGAAAACTCACATGAGAATTCACACAGGTGAGAAGCCATTTTCTTGCAAAATATGTGGGCAGAGTTTTACTGTTTATAGTAGTTTGAAAACGCACATGAGAATTCACACAGGTGAGAAGCCATTTTCTTGTCAAACATGTGGGCAGAGTTTTAATCAACTTGATAGTTTAAAAACTCACATGAGAATTCACACAGGTGAGAAGCCATTTTCTTGTGAAATGTGTGGGAAAAGATTTAATCGATGTAGTGTATTGAAACGACACATGAGAATTCACACAGGTGAGAAGCCATTTTCTTGTGAAACTTGTGGGCAGAGATTTAATGAACGTGGTAATTTGAAAACTCACATGAGAATTCACACAGAAGAGAAGCCATTTTCTGGTGAAACTTGTGGGCAGAGATTTAATGAACGTGGTAATTTGAAAACTCACAGAATTCACACAGGTGAGAAGCTATTTTCTTGTGAAACTTGTGGGCAGAGATTTAATACACGTTGTAATTTGAAAACTCACATGAGAATTCACACAGGTGAGAAGCCATTTTCTTGTGAAACATGTGGGCAGAGTTTTAATCGACTTGATAGTTTGAAAACTCACATGAGAATTCACACAGGTGAGAAGCCATTTTCTTGTGAAACTTGTGGGCAGAGATTTAATGCACGTTGTAATTTGAAAACTCACATGAGAATTCACACAGGTGAGAAGCCATTTTCTTGTGAACCTTGTGGGCAGAGTTTTAATCGACTTGATAGTTTGAAAACTCACATGACGATTCACACAGGTGAGAAGCCATTTTCTTGTGAAACATGTGGGCAGAGTTTTAATCGACTTGATAGTTTGAAAACTCACATGAGAATACACACAGGTGAGAAGCCATTTTCTTGCAAAATATGTGGGCAGAGTTTTACTGTATATAGTAGTTTAAAAACTCACATGAGAATTCACACAGGTGAGAAGCCATTGTCTTGTGAAACTTGTGGGCAGAGATTTAATGAACGTGGTAGTTTGAAAACTCACATGAGAATTCACACAGGTGAGACGCCATTTTCTTGTGAAATATGTGGGCAGAGATTTAATCAACACAGTCATTTGAAACAACACATGAGAATTCACACAGATGAGAAGCCATTTTCTTGTGATACCTGTGGGCAAAGATTTAATCAATGTAGTGTATTGAAACGACACATGAGAATTCACACAGGTGAGAAGCCATTTTCTTGTGAAACGTGTTGTCAAAGATTTAATCGAAGTAGTGGATTGAAACGACACCTGAGAATTCACACAGGTGAGAAGCCATTTTCTTGTGAAACATGTGGGCAGAGATTTAATCAACACAGTCATTTGAAACGACACATGAGAATTCACACAGGTGAGAAGCCATTTTATTGTGAAACGTGTGGGCAAAGATTTAATCGATGTAGTGGATTGAAACGACACATAAGAATTCACACAGTGGAGAGGCTTTAGTCTTCTAAAATACGTGAGAAATGCTTCATTCAGTCATTTGGTTTCTCACATGAGAACTCAGTTTGAGGTGTTGTAGTCCAGTAACGTGTGTAGATCTTTATTTTCAGAATTAAGTATCTTTTGTGTGAATGAATTGTTCTTTCAGTTTTTGAGGTTTTAATGTAAATATGAATTTTGTAAAATTCTATCAGATGAGTTTCTTATTTACTCTGCTCAGACCTCTAATGTTTAATGTACTGGATGCATGGGCATCATGAGCATTTTTGATGGGGGGGGGGGCATTGTTGTCAGGGTCTGCAGTGTCCTCCCCACCATAAAAATTAAATGCAGTAGATGCCATTTCCTGCTTTTGTGTGTTTTAGTAGCTCATTAATACATTGAATACTTTATTTTGGACATGAATAATCCATTAAAATGGTAAACAAAAGTGCATTGTGAACTGATGAACAAAGGAAAAAGACGCTGTAATTCCTGAAAGAAAAATACCATGTTATTTTTCCACAGTAGTCTTTTTATCCTTCCATGTCTGGTACACTTGTGACTTTTGCATTTTTGAATATGTGATTCATGTTGCCTTCAGGTTGACCCAGGATCAGTGTGTATGAGATACAAGTCAGCAGAAATACTGTTGAAGCACCTGGTCCAACTTTGTTTAGGCTTGTTTTGTACGTTTCTGTGTGACTGAGGAGTGTGTGGGTTCTTAGATTAGATTAAAGACATTCTCTTCATCTCCAAGAAGCTCCAAGGACATTCTCTCCCTCTCTTGCATCAACATTTGGAGCTATAAAGGACTGAGAATTGGATGACCTATTTAAGATGACGAGTGAATGGGTCCTGGGGCCATCTCTTGTCATGCTCTTGGCCAAAAGAATAAATCTACTCAACTTTTCATCCTGCCTTGTTTTTTTTGACTCAGATCGATTTTAATGCAAATTAATTAACATTTTGGCGAACAGGGACCCAGATAACCCGTCCTGCTTCCGGCGCCTCCGCCCAATCTCAGCAGGTGCACAGCTGAAAGAAAGAGTCCTCTGGTGCCGAGCCCAAAGGCTCGCTTTTGGCTTCAGTGAGGCATCCAGACCGGGGACGCTGGAGCGGATTGGGTGACGGGTCTACCCTACAGGCGGGACAAGTGGGAGTACATTTATATACTGATTGACACTGGGTTTGAGTCCCAGTGGGGTTAAATACACGTACGTTTATGTATGTGAAACTGAACGTGTGATGCTGCAAAGTCTGAACATTTTCTTTTTGGTGCCACCTGAAAGAGTTCGGTTCGATGAGGTAGAAGTTCGGTGGTTCTGGTTAAAGGCCGCGAAAAATAATATGTATTATATCGCATGAAGTGGACCAGGTATTGTAAATGTGCAGACAAATCAATGTAAGAATCTCTAATAACATCATGGTGAGCATTGATTGGATCAGTGTAAGAGTCTCCAATAGCAATGTAGTGAGCACTGATCGAAGTGAACCAATTTAAGGAGGGTTTACCTTTAAAATAGTCCTGGTTTAAAAATTACTATAGTTTTGTTTGGTTCTGTGTTTTACGGTTTGTTCTGGCAAGAGAAAAGACGAGAGATTCTGTGGAAGGGCAGAAGAAACGGCTGTCATGGAGGTTTGAGACTGGTGGTGTTTTCTCATCATTGTGAAGTGTTAAAGGACAGTTATGTGATCACTATTTTACGGGGTAATGATAAAATTGTGTATAAAGTGGTGAATCAGTGTATGGGAGTTTGCAAGTGATAATTTTGGGGTGAAAATGAATTGTGTTCTTACAGCGGTGGAAGAAAGGTTGACATGAGAACGTGTGGTTGCCAGATTTGTACTTTGAGAGGGAGGTTTGAGACTGGTGGTTTTTTTCTCGTCATTGTGAAGTGTAAAAGGACAGTTTTGTAATCACTATTTCATGGGGTAATGATAAAATTGTGTATAAAGTGGTGAATCAGTGTATGGGAGTTTGCAAGTGGTAATTTTGGGGTGAAAATGAATTGTGTTCTTACAGCAGTGGAAGAAAGGTTGACATGAGAACGTGTGGTTGCCAGATTTGTACTTTGAGAGTTTTCCAACTATGGGTTGCCATATCAGCTTGTTTTAAGTGATTTTCAGACTGTTTTACTCACGTGTGTGTGTTAATCTTAAGCTTGCAATTGTGTGCGTGAGCGCAGCTTCCCAAGAGTGACCTTGGGATGAGTCAGAGAGTGAGAGAGAGCTGCCTATGTGTGTGTGTGAGTGTTGGCAGCTTGTGCGTTTGAAAACTGCTGCTTTCCAGCTGATCTGAGTGAAGGAGAAAACGAGGGGAAAAAATGGTATTTTTTTTAAAAGCTTGTTTTTATTTCAAGGGAGCTTTGACAGTAATTTCTTTTGTTTGCAACTTTTTGTGGGTTTTTGCTGGACAATCTAATGTTGCGCTATTGGCAAATATTCTCTTACTTTTGAGCCAATGTTCTCAATTGCCAGAGTTTTTTTTTTCCTCCTTATTTTAGGTTAAATTGCCTGCTAGCAGGGCAGGGAAGTTTTGGTTTTTCACTTTTTTTCTTTTGGGGATGCCTGAGGACAGGTAAACAACATTGGGCTATTTTATTCAATTTTTTGAAGTGTCAGTGCAGTTTCTTATTAACTCACAGTTGCATCATCTCTCTGACTGAGCGGCAACAGTGAACTTCACAGGGATAAAGGGCGACGGACTGACAGTGAGGCTAAGGCTTGTTGGTAAATTACCCATAGTAAGAGGAACAGACCGGACTAATATATGTATCTCCTCTTCCCTGCATGGACTGGTGTTAGGACAGGGGACACTTTGGTCACTCCTCATCCTCCTCCTCCGCGCTCTTCTGCTGCTAAGCCATGGCCCTGCCCCAGGACACCAGCAACTAACATCACCCCACCTCTGCTCGCATCCACCCCTCCTGTCCACAGCAGCTACACCAGATGCCAAAGAGTTAAGTAAAAGTGTACGCGTATCCATCTCTGCAGTCATCATCAATGTGATTAATTATACTGAAGATTATGGAATGATGCTGTCACTAAATAATACTCAATGTTTTAAGATTTAAATACAGCTTATATGAGATGATTCAAAGCACAAACGAGATAGTGATGAAGATGTTGCTTATACATATGATTTAACTGAGGCTGCTAATGATCAAGCAGATGTTTTAATGCTTCTTTACCATATTATTGTTCTTTTTTAAAATAGAAAAGTCACTCTTAATGAATGACTGTGATTTTAAAACTTTCTGTCATTTTGCTGTTCATGACAAGACAGCAAAGCTCAAAGAATGGGGGGGCGCAGAAGGAAGGAGTTCCATTGTTTGGCTCTCTGACTAGATTTGATTCTGTTGGTATTAAAATGATAAATTGGTCGGTTTACTGTCTTGTAAATTTAAATAAATGGCAGACTGTGCGAAAGTTGACATTTTAATAGACAGTGTATGAGTAAAAGGAACCATTGTGGCACATATGTTTGGTTCATATTTCCCACAAGAGTGTGGCACATATGTCTGGTTCATATCTCCCACAAATGTATGGCTTATGTGGATTGGGGCTTCACGTCTGGAGGAACAAGAGTCTGGATCGACGGGGGCCGACAGGAGATGGCGAGGAGGTGTGAAGTCGGGCCCTTGTCTCAGAGAGGAGGCCCTGGGGGGTTTCCCGGAACACCAGAGAATAAGAGACAATGGTGAATCTTCAGAGACTTGCATTGTGATTGAATGTTTGCAGAAGCACCATGTGACTTGAGTTCTTAATCCCCCGGAGGTATAAGAGTGAGCTGTAACATTATTCTGCCCCTTCTTGCATTTTGAGAATGTTGGATGATTGTGTTCTGCAATAAAGCCGAACCTGAGGAATACACTCAAGTCTCGTCATTGAACACATCTTCCACACTGGTGACCCACGACAAAGAATGAGCAGAGAGAATTCTCCCGAGCGGAGCTCATCAGAGGCCGGCCTGATGGCTGCCTCCACGCTCCGGCTGCCCAATTTCTGGCAGCACAGCCCGCGCTCCTGGTTTAGCGCGGTCGAGGCACAGTTCAACCTCCAGAGAATCTCAAAGGATGAAACGAGGTTCTACCATGTGGTGGCGAAGCTGGACAGTCACACGGTCCAGAGGGTGGAAGACCTAGTTAACCACCCACCGGACACCGACAAGTACGGCGCATTGAAGGAGGCGCTGATCAGCCATTTCACCCCCTCGGTGCAACAGTGAGCAGAGAGGCTCCTAGAGTTGACGGAGTCGGAGAACGACAGACCGGCAGACCTGATGGTGAAGATGCTGAGACTGAAAGACTCCGAGGATGGCGAATTTATTTACGCCCACCTTTTCCTCCGGACTCTGCCGCCAGCAGTGAGTGTGACCCTGGCAGACTCACCCCGATTGGCCAAGCGGGACTACCATGGGCTCGGCAAGGAGGTGCAGCGACTCGTCAACGCCCACAAGCGGAGCGCGGTTTCGGCCGCGGCAGCTGAGCAGAGGATGGCGCCCGGAGATGGTTTGGAGCCAGTGGTGGCGGCGCCAGACGACCCGACGGCGGCGGCGACAGGCGTCAGGCGACGCAGAGCTGAAGACAGCCCGTGTTTCTACCACCGCCGTTTTGCGGAGAGGGCACACAGATGTCTCCCACCGTGCCGCTTCAAGCGTCAGGGAAACGCCAAGACCGGGGGCCGGTAGCAGCTGCGTCCCTCGGAGAAGAAAATAAGCTGCTTTACCTGACAGATGCACACTCGGGGAAACAATTCCTCGTGGACACGGGCTCCCAGCTGAGTTTCGTCACGCCTACCTACGCGGAACGGCTGATGCCGTCTAAAGCTCCCTGGGTGTCAGTATCAGCAGCGAATGGCTCAGCGATTAAGACCTTTGGTGAGAGGACCATGCTTCTGTCCTTACAGGGCCCTTCATTCGAGTGGACCTTTATTGTAGCGGCAGTCAGTTTTAACATGTTAGGGGCTGATTTTTTTGTGCTCACATGGTTTATTGGTTGATCTTGCTAATAGACGTCTGGTTAATGCACTTTCTTTTCATTCTATCCCCTGCACAGCTCGGGTGGCTCCACCGACTGCACACGCCAACGTCACAGCTGCGGGTGGTAAGTTTCATGCTCTGCTCACTCACTTTCCAGCACTCACAGTTCCAAAGTTTTCGGCGACAGTGGCCAAACACGGGGTGGAGCATTTTATCACCACCACTGGGCCACCCGTTTTTGCAAAAGCCCGGCGCTTGGACTCAGCTAAACTGGCAATAGCGCGCGAGGAATTTGCCAACCTGGAAAAACTGGGCATAATTAGATGCTCGAACAGCCCCTGGGCTTCCCCGTTACACATGGTCCCAAAGGCTGATGGCTCGTGGCGACCTTGTGGCGATTTCTGCAGGTTGAACAACGTCTCAGCACACGACCGCTACCCGATTCCGCACATCCAGGATTTCTCAGTTCATTTGGCGGGGGCGCGCATTTTTTCTAAAATAGACTTGGTGCGCGGCTACCATCAAGTCCCCGTGCGCGCGCAGGATATTCCCAAAACCGCAGTAATAACTCC
Organism: Pholidichthys leucotaenia; assembly: GCA_020510985.1. Taxonomy (NCBI): domain Eukaryota; kingdom Metazoa; phylum Chordata; class Actinopteri; order Cichliformes; family Pholidichthyidae; genus Pholidichthys; species Pholidichthys leucotaenia. Next base: position 44,472,059 of record CM035841.1, read on the forward strand.
GTTTGGGCTTTTTGAGTTTTTGCGCATGCCGTTTGGGTTAAAGGGCGCCGCGCAAACTTTCCAATGCATGATGGATGCTGTTTTACGCGACCTGCCTTTCGTGTTCGTCTATTTAGACGACATATTGGTAGCCAGCACGTCCGAGGACGAACATGAAACCCACCTCACAGCGGTTTTTTCGGAAACTTGCAGAGCACGGGTTGATGATTAACCCAGCGAAGTGCCAGTTCGGGGTGGCGCAAATCGATTTTTTGGGGCACCGCATTTCGCCTGAAGGAGCAGTTCCCCTACCTGAGAAAGTGCGCGCAATAACAGATTTCCCCCGACCTCAAACGATAAAAGTGCTGCAGGAGTTTCTAGGGATGGTTAATTTTTACAACCGGTTTCTTCCGAGCGCAGCGCAGCTTATGCAGCCACTGTACGCGGCACTAAAAAAACAAAAACCCACGAATAAGGTCGAATGGTCTCCAGAGCGGGAGCGCGCTTTCTCCCAGGTCAAATCAGCCCTTGCAAGCGCCGTTTGGTTAGCGCACCTGGTTCCAACAGCCCGTTTGGTGCTCACCACCGACGCTTCGGACCTAGCGGTGGGGGCAGTCATTGAACAGTGTGTGGCAGGGACCTGGCAGCCTCTCGCATTCTTTAGCAAATCCTTGCGCGATAACGAGCGTAAATACAGCGCGTTTGACAGGGAGCTTTAAGCCCTACACTTGGCCATCCGCCATTTCCAGTTCTGGCTGGAAGGGCGTCGTTTCACTGCTTTCGTGGACCACAAACCGTTAACTTTTGCGATGGCCAAGATCTCAGAACCTTGGTCAGGCCGACAACAAAGACAGCTAGCCGCAATATCGGAGTTCACCACCGATATCCAACATGTCGCAGGCAAACACAATGTAGTGGCAGACTGTCTCTCACGTGCTGTGGCAACGCCAGGCCACGTGAGGGCAGACTTGGTGGCTGTGGGCCAGGGCAGTGACGCGGGAGTGCGCGCAGCCCCGGTCCACGTAGGTTTGGATTATGCAGACATGGCTGCGGAGCAGGTTGGTGACCCGGATGTGCGCGCGCTCCAGTCTGGACCAACAGGGTTAAGGCTGGAGCACAGGGTGCAGCAAATAGGTATGCCCCCCTTAATATGCGATGTCTCCACGGGTCGGCCTCGTCCCGTGGTTCCAGCCGCGTAGCGCCGCCGCATTTTTGACTCGGTCCATTCGCTGGCGCACCCGGGGTTGCGCGCATTGGTCAAGATGGTGGGGGAGAAATTTGTCTGGCTGGGGTTGCGCAAACAGGTCAAGGAATGGGCAGCAGCTTGTGTAGTGTGCCAGAGGGCTAAGATACACAAGCACACGAGGGCCCCTTTGGAGCCTTTTCACATCCCGGCTAAGCGGTTCGATCATGTGCATGTTGATCTGGTGGGCCCGCTTCCCTCGTCTCAAGGGCCACCCGTTTTTGCAAAAGCCCGGCGCTTGGACTCAGCTAAACTGGCAATAGCGCGCGAGGAATTTGCCAACCTGGAAAAACTGGGCATAATTAGATGCTCGAACAGCCCCTGGGCTTCCCCGTTACACATGGTCCCAAAGGCTGATGGCTCGTGGCGACCTTGTGGCGATTTCTGCAGGTTGAACAACGTCTCAGCACACGACCGCTACCCGATTCCGCACATCCAGGATTTCTCAGTTCATTTGGCGGGGGCGCGCATTTTTTCTAAAATAGACTTGGTGCGCGGCTACCATCAAGTCCCCGTGCGCGCGCAGGATATTCCCAAAACCGCAGTAATAACTCCGTTTGGGCTTTTTGAGTTTTTGCGCATGCCGTTTGGGTTAAAGGGCGCCGCGCAAACTTTCCAATGCATGATGGATGCTGTTTTACGCGACCTGCCTTTCGTGTTCGTCTATTTAGACGACATATTGGTAGCCAGCACGTCCGAGGACGAACATGAAACCCACCTCACAGCGGTTTTTCGGAAACTTGCAGAGCACGGGTTGATGATTAACCCAGCGAAGTGCCAGTTCGGGGTGGCGCAAATCGATTTTTTGGGGCACCGCATTTCGCCTGAAGGAGCAGTTCCCCTACCTGAGAAAGTGCGCACAATAACAGATTTCCCCCGACCTCAAACGATAAAAGTGCTGCAGGAGTTTCTAGGGATGGTTAATTTTTACAACCGGTTTCTTCCGAGCGCAGCGCAGCTTATGCAGCCACTGTACGCGGCACTAAAAAAACAAAAACCCACGAATAAGGTCGAATGGTCTCCAGAGCGGGAGCGCGCTTTCTCCCAGGTCAAATCAGCCCTTGCAAGCGCCGTTTGGTTAGCGCACCTGGTTCCAACAGCCCGTTTGGTGCTCACCACCGACGCTTCGGACCTAGCGGTGGGGGCAGTCATTGAACAGTGTGTGGCAGGGACCTGGCAGCCTCTCGCATTCTTTAGCAAATCCTTGCGCGATAACGAGCGTAAATACAGCGCGTTTGACAGGGAGCTTTAAGCCCTACACTTGGCCATCCGCCATTTCCAGTTCTGGCTGGAAGGGCGTCGTTTCACTGCTTTCGTGGACCACAAACCGTTAACTTTTGCGATGGCCAAGATCTCAGAACCTTGGTCAGGCCGACAACAAAGACAGCTAGCCGCAATATCGGAGTTCACCACCGATATCCAACATGTCGCAGGCAAACACAATGTAGTGGCAGACTGTCTCTCACGTGCTGTGGCAACGCCAGGCCACGTGAGGGCAGACTTGGTGGCTGTGGGCCAGGGCAGTGACGCGGGAGTGCGCGCAGCCCCGGTCCACGTAGGTTTGGATTATGCAGACATGGCTGCGGAGCAGGTTGGTGACCCGGATGTGCGCGCGCTCCAGTCTGGACCAACAGGGTTAAGGCTGGAGCACAGGGTGCAGCAAATAGGTATGCCCCCCTTAATATGCGATGTCTCCACGGGTCGGCCTCGTCCCGTGGTTCCAGCCGCGTAGCGCCGCCGCATTTTTGACTCGGTCCATTCGCTGGCGCACCCGGGGTTGCGCGCATTGGTCAAGATGGTGGGGGAGAAATTTGTCTGGCTGGGGTTGCGCAAACAGGTCAAGGAATGGGCAGCAGCTTGTGTAGTGTGCCAGAGGGCTAAGATACACAAGCACACGAGGGCCCCTTTGGAGCCTTTTCACATCCCGGCTAAGCGGTTCGATCATGTGCATGTTGATCTGGTGGGCCCGCTTCCCTCGTCTCAAGGGCACACACACCTTTTGACGATGGTGGACCGCACCACACGTTGGCCAGAAGCGGTACCTCTGGCGTCAACAACGGCGGAAGAGGTTGCGCGCGCGTTTTTAACAGCTTGGGTCGCGCGTTTTGGAGTTCCGTCGGATATAACGTCAGACAGAGGCCCTCAATTTGTTTCCGAACTGTGGTCGTCTATGGCCCGCAGCTTAGGGGTGAAGGTACACCGCACTACCGCGTATAACCCGCAGGCCAACGGTTTATGTGAACGCTTTCATAGGTCATTGAAGGCAGCCCTCAGAGCATCGCTCACGGATACAAATTGGGTGGACAAACTGCCATGGGTTTTATTGGGGTTGCGTTCTGCACCTAAGGAGGATTTGCAAGCCTCCCCAGCGGAGTTAGTGTTCGCACAACCTCTCCGTTTGCCGGGGGAATTTCTCCCAGAAAATCCTGTGCCCAATTGCCCCCCCGATCAGCTGTTGCAGAGCGGCACAGGATCAAACACGCTGCCTGGCCCAGTGCATCACAGTTTTCCACCCGTTTTTGTGCCAGAGGCCTTGAAAAACGCAGAGTTTGTTTTTGTTAGACATGATGCACAACGCCCAGGGCTGCGTCCGCCTTACGATGGACCGTTCAGGGTGCTGGAAAAAAATGAGAAGCATTTTTTGCTAGATTTGGGGGGCAGAAGGGAGCTAATTTGCATAAACAGACTCAAGCTGCACTGTGTGTCTATATATATACATTTATAGTAATATGGACATATGTTTACTAGATGTTGTTTTTTTCTTGCCTTCTGATTGTTGCTCTGCGTGTTGCTATCCCTATGCTGTTGCAATCCTGGAATTTCCCCATTGTGGGACTAATAAAGGCTTATCTTATCTTATCTTATCTTAAGCCCGCTTTTGTCCTTGCTGATGAACGCGTGCAGTTGGCGAAAGCCCCCCGCCGGGGCAGGCCACCGAGAAGGCATGCTCCAGAGCTCCCACAGAGATGTGCTAACAAATCTAATCCCCAGGTGCGAGGAGACGCTGCAGACGCAGCGAAGCCGGCCTACAGCAGATTCAGCAGGAAGCTAAGACCTAAGAGATTGGGGGATTGATTGTTGGTTATGTGATAATGTCTTTTATGTTATGCATTTATGAGTATGTTTGTCCCATGCAGACGTTTGGGGGGGGGGGGGTCATGTGGCACATATATTTGGTTCATATTTCCCACAAGAGTGTGGCACATATGTCTGGTTCATATCTTCCACAAATGTATGGCTTATGTGGATTGGGGCTTCACGTCTGGAGGAACAAGAGTCTGGATCGACGGGGGCCGACAGGAGATGGCGAGGAGGTGTGAAGTCGGGCCCTTGTCTCAGAGAGGAGGCCCTGGGGGGTTTCCCGGAACACCAGAGAATAAGAGACAATGGTGAATCTTCAGAGACTTGCATTGTGATTGAATGTTTGCAGAAGCACCATGTGACTTGAGTTCTTAATCCCCCGGAGGTATAAGAGTGAGCTGTAACATTATTCTGCCTCTTCTTGCTTTTTGAGAATGTTGGATGATTGTGTTCTGCAGTAAAGCCGAACCTGAGGAATACACTCAAGTCTCGTCATTGAACACATCTTCCACACCATTTTGTTTATTCTCTAACCGACTGAAAAAATAACTCAACCAAAATTCAAAGTCAAAAATATCATTTATGGTATTTGGTATGGTATGGTATTTATGGAGTTTTTGGATCAAATAATGCAAAGAAAAGAAGTTCATGTTACTCCTTCAATACTATAATGCTTAAAATTTTAACGTACAAAGGGAACTCAGAAATCTCAGGTCTTAGTTTCCCATTTAAAGAATTTATATTCTGTGAATTTTTTTTTCCTTTAATGAATAAAATTTTACCAGCATTAGAATAGGCAGTGTTAAAAATTAAAAGGAAAGGTTGAATGACTACAAGGGTAACACTCAGAAAATTTATAAAAGCACAGTTAAACTCCTGTTTGTGTGTTTACTGAAGCAAAGGGGGGGAGGCCCAGAACTTCCCCCATTCTGTTTTTCAGGGTGGCACCGACACTGGTCCCCTGTGGTGGAGGGGAAAAGAGAGAGGTGTGGGACGGGCTTGCTGCAGCAAGGGGAACATGATGTCATCAATTTGGACATTAGGGCCATTGGCGTAGGGCAGCGGCAGGATAGGGGAGGAGGACCTCACGGGCTGACCACAACATGTGACAAGCAGACCCGAAGGTAAGTAGAACAAATGACACTAACAGTGACATAAGAAGCTCCATTTACCTGACTTTGACTCTAAAAATGCGGTGTTTACCTGAAGTGACATTGCAGGGCCGAGACATTTCAGTACAACTTCATACCTGAGAATGGTATGACAGTATCACATTTCATAAATGTGACAGGAATAAGGAATACTTGTGCTGTATGATTTTGATGTGCTAAGGCACTGTACGCGCGGTGCTTGGCTTTCAGCCCAGCCAGGCTCGGCGAACTGCAGGCCAGATCGAAATTTAGGAAGAAAAATAATAAATAAAGCACTCCTTGTGCAGAATGAAGTCCCCATCCCAATTAAGCAATATGTCCACTTTTCCATTAACAGGAGTGGAACATGCACTTTCACAAACATGCACTTTCATAAATTCACAATTGCCTGTGGTCAACAGGAAAAGTACATGTAGGCCTGATAGCAGTTGCAGAATTGATTATAATAAATGCTGAATCACACTAAATCTGCACAGACAGCTAGGTTAATTGCTCTAACTGAAATTTGTAAATTAGGTCAAGGGAAAACACAATATGAACACATAGTCAGTACCATCGATAAACTTTAATCTAAATTAACCATATGTAAATGTGCCACACACATTAATGGCACAGACTGAATCTCTAAGGAAAACACTTGTCCACAAAAAGCAGCTGCACAAGCAACTCCTTCCCCTAACAAAAACACTTATCACATGATACACTGTTTCAGCAGGCCTCTGCTACATGGGGATTCCCATGTAGCAAAGGGGGGTTGTACAGTTGCAATTAGAAAAAGTATAATTGCAATTAGAAAAACAAATTAGTAAAGCCAGATAATGTACAATTAGCAGTGAATTAACACTGGTTAACACCAAATTTATTGTCTAATTTTATTTTGTTTTTTTTTCGGCTGATTTAGGACAGTTTTGATGTGCTGAATCCAAAGATCACATTGGTTTTGCTCAATCATGTCAACTTGAATTATGGCCACATGTTTTGTACGTTTTTGTTTACATGTACGGATATTTTCGCTTTAAAATTCTTTGTCTTGAAATTCTCGGAAATTTGGACAATGATGACGTAACGTTCAATTTCCATGCACAGCACTAAGTACAGGTTTTTACTTAGCACCTGATTGAGAGAAACGGCTGTCATGTTTGGATTCAGCAGTCCAAAATTGTCTTAAATCAGCTGAAAAAACACAGACAACTTACAAAAAAATTATTTTTATAACCCTGTGTAATTTATGCATGAAAATAGGTGAAAGATTTCACAAATATAGAAGCAGCTTGGTAATGAAGTTACAGCATTAACCAGAAAAAGTTGAATTTACATCAGTAAATTTGCAAATATTTTAGAAAAATTATGTGAAAAAAATATTTGCAGATTATTGTGGGAAAAGGTCCTAAGATTTTATAAGGCATATAGGAGAGCAAAAGAACACATAAAGGAAAATGAAAAGCTGCAAGTTTATGGGGAAAGTTCCAAATTTCTATGGAAAGTCCAATTTATGCTGATACAGTTTACTGTGGGACTCAATTTAAAATTTGCCACAAAGACGAAGCAAATTTTAACTCAAACAAATTTTCACTCAATGATGTAAGAAGAAAACGATGCTTAAGGGAACTTAAAGCAAAAATAATTGGGCCTTCCCTGCATAAACTTATTCTTTTCAAAACCTTTGCATGAATTTCATTGAGTTCAATAAGTGTGAAGGCAAAAATATTGTTTAGTGATTATTGACATACTTACTAAATTGACAAAGGCCTTCCCTTGCTCTAATCCAAGTGCTGCTACGGTACCACTGAAACAGTTAACTGAAATAATAATATCAAGATTCAAGATTTGAAATAAGTGAAATAATTTACTCAGATAATGGAATACACTTTGTAGATCAAATCATATCACACTTAGATAGATAGATAGATAGATAGATAGATAGATAGATAAATTATTTCGAACACAAAAAATATAACAAAAAACAAGCAAATAGCAAATGCAATAAAGTTACAGTATACACTGTTCGAAAGGGAGAAGGAAGAAGTGAACACTTATTAATTCCAACTCCTCTTTTCCATCGATACACCCATGTGAATTTTATACAAATTACTACCTTTAATACCCCAAGTAAACAATTTACTGTATTTTTTACAGATCAACATTAACACCTGTCCATTCTAACATACAATGAAGTCTATATTTCAAAACCAGTCTCAAACGACACAGATACGCACAGTGCTGTCCCACCCACCATTCCATAGTGTCCCATAATGTCCCAGAGTGAACATAATGAATCGTACATATAAATTCTACCCTTCTAACATATATCCTTTCAACAAATGGTGCTTATACCTCTTTTTAAATTGATTTCTGTTTGTACATAGTTTCAGTTCCGGCTCCAGACTGTTCCACAAATCCACCCCACAGACAGATATGCACATACTTTTCTTGGTTGTACATATCTTGGGTTTTGTGAAGTTTAAGTCTCCTCTCAAATTATGATAGTCTCTTTTTTTAAATATTTTTTGTGTATTAGTTGGGAGTTGATTGTTAATTGCCCTGTACATTACTTGTGCTGTCTTAAATTTAACTAAATCGATTAACTTTATGACATGTGACTTCAAGAACAACGAATTGGTATGGTCTCTATATCCTGCATTGTTTATTATCCTTATAGCTCTTTTTTGTAATGTGCATATTGCTTGTAGGTTGGTCTTGTAGGTGTTTCCCCAGACTTCTACACAGTAGTTAAGATAAGGTAAAAACAGTGAATTGTACAATAAGACCAATGATTTATAGTCCACGATGTGTCTTGTCTTCCCCAGTATGCCTATACATTTTGCTAATTTAGCCCGGATGTGACTGATGTGAGGTTTCCAGCAGATTTTACTGTCTAGCGTCACCCTCAGAAACTTATTTTCCTGTACTGTTTGTATTCTGGTATCATCTATCGTTATCATTATTTCATGATTTATTTTATAATTTCCAAACAACATAATCTTTGTTTTTTTAGATTTAGAGATAATTTATTTTTGTTGAACCACTGCGTTAATTTTTCCATTTCAGTTGTGACCACCTCTAAAACCTGCTGCAAATTCTCACCAGTGCAAAGGATATTTGTGTCATCCGCAAACAAAATAAATTTCAGAATTTTTGATACTTGGCATATGTCATTTATATACAAGATAAAGAGTTTGGGTCCCAAAACTGACCCCTGGGGCACACCACAAGTGATGTCCATGCAGGGTGATTTGTGCTCTCCAATTTGTACAAATTGTTGTCTGTTACTTAAATAACTTTCCACCCAACTCAGTCCTACCCCTCTTATCCCATACCTTTCCAGTTTCCTTAGAAGTATTCTGTGGTCAATGGTGTCAAAAGCTTTCTTTAAGTCTATAAATACTCCTACAGCAACCTTTTTTTTGTCTATACAACTAGTAATTTCTTCTATAAGTTCGATCAGTGCCAAAGATGTAGATTTATCTGCTCTAAAACCATACTGGCTATCTGTAAGGAGGTTGTGTTTTTCAATGAAATCATCCAGTCTCTTAGTGAATATTTTTTTCAAGTATTTTGGAGAATTGTGAGAGTAAAGAGACTGGCCTGTAATTTGTGAAACAATGACTGTCTCCTGTTTTGTAAAGAGGTGTTACTTTTGCTATTTTCATTTTGTCTGGAAATGTACCAGTTTGAAATGACAGGTTACAGATGTGGGTGGGTGGCTTAACAATTCCCTCAATTACTTTTTTCACTATTGTCATGTCAATTTCATTCCAGTCCGTTGATTTTTTGTTCTTAAATTTACTCACAGTCTCGATAATTTCCTTTTCAGTAACTGCACCCAAAAAGATTGTGTTTGGGTTTCTATCCTCTATTTCATTCACAGACCCACTGTGGTTTGTTTCTGGAGTCACTATTGATTTTGCTAATTCAGGACCAACGTTTACAAAAAATTTATTGAAACCACTGACCACATCTTCCATATTATTAATCAAACTGTCATTTTTGATAAAATATTCTGGATAATTTGCATACGTAGGACGATTACTAATAATCCCCTTGAGTACTTGCCATATTCCTCTTATGTTATTTTTGTTATCCTCTAGTATTCTGTTGTAATATTCTTTCTTACATGTCCTCATTATAGTGGTAAGCTTATTTTTATATCTTTTATATTTGATCTCAGCTTCCACTGTTCTGCATTTAATGAATTGTTTATATAATGTATTCTTCTTTTTACATGCATTTATTAACCCCTTGGTGATCCAAGGAATATTTTTTTGTTGTTGTCTGTCACTGTATTGTTTTATAGGACAGTATTTATTGTACAATGATTGAAATATTTGTAAAAATTTATCATATGCTCCATTTATGTCATTTTCATCATAAACTATCTTCCAATCTTGTATTAATAATTCCTTTGTCAGTAAATACATTGATTCTTCGGTTCTTATTCTTTTATAGTTAATATTTTTGGTATACTTTTTCTTCCTATAATCACATTGATAGACAACAAAAATCGGCAGGTGGTCGCTGATATCATTCAATAAAAGCCCACTCCTGATATTATTTTCCATAATGTTTGTGAATATGTTATCTATTAGTGTGGCACTGTGCGACGTGATTCTGCTAGGTCCTGTAATTGTTGGATGTAAGCCCATACTGTACATTGTGTTGATAAATTCTTCTGTCAAACTATGTTATTTTGAGTTCATCAGATCTATATTTAAATCACCACAGATGAACATAACTTTATGAGTTAGTTTTGCGTACATTTTTTCCATCCAGTCCTTAAATAAGTCAATGTTTGATCCAGGTGTTCTATATACACAGCTCACTACTATATTCTTCACATTGTCCAGACAGATTTCTATTGTAATACATTCAAATAAATCATCCACAGTTACTGACAGATTTTCAACAACCTTGTATTGCAAGCTCTTGTCAACATAAATTGCAACTCCTCCTCCTTTTTTCACTTTTCTATTTATATAATTTAATTCATAGCCATCCATGGTAAAATCCACTCCTTTCTCTTCACTGAGCCACGTCTCTGATATTGCCATGATATTGAAGGGCTCTTTAAACTGATTTAAATAATCTTTAATGTTATTAAAGTTTGCATAGAGACTTCTGCTGTTGAAGTGGATCATAGAAATATTGAAATCAGATGTGACCATTGTGTTAAACTGTTCATCTGTGTAATAATTACAGTCATTATTGATTGAGTTAAAAAGATTATTATCAGGGTCTATGTCATATTCTACGTCCTGTGGGTTGTGCTCTGTGTATTCAAAAACTTTCAGTTCCTGTTGTTCCTGTTTGTTGATTTTTTGATTCATACTGTAGAGTGTTTTGTTGCAGATGAGTAAAATCCTTCAGTGTCCTATAATTGTCTGAATTGTTGCTGTGCCTCCAGATCGTATTTGTCCAGTTCCATAATATTACGGATGTTAATGACCTTGGCTTCTTCAGGCGATCCTTAGGTACAGTACTCAACATTTACCTGAAAAAAAAAAACATTTAGTTTACCATCCACAGTCTCTAGGATTAGCATAACGCACAAATAGGATTATGAAAGAAGGCTTAGGAAAATAGTGACAAAGAAAATAGGAAAATAATGAATGGCAAACCCTACATACTCTCACCATCAAAGCCATTTAACTTAGGTGATGAGGAAGGGTTTTTGGTTGATTACACTCAAAGAATGTCAACTAACAGAGATTTTATCCATGCTTCCCTTCCCAGGAGGATGGGAATATTTCCCATGTGATGGAGGAACCATGGAGATGCACCCATTTTTTGGCCAAACCAGGGGATCTGGTCATCAGAAAGGGAAAACTAGACCAATACTCCCTGGCAAGGAAAACACAAAGGTTATCCTGGCAACACCAACAGCCGTGAAAGCCGACTCTCGGGTGCATTTAACGCTTTACCCCACTTGGAACCCTCGGCAAGAGACTGTTTAATACACACTGCGAACTCATTAAAAATCCTCAGCAAGTGACTAACTGTTTCTCTATACAAGTGTCAGCTGATGGTGCCCTTGTGGTGTCCAGTAACGGCTTGCATAGTGAATCAACTGTTTATCATGGAGAGACAAAATGCAAGAGAAAGAAGGCTGGCAACCGAAGGGTGCGAATGGTATTGTTGCCTTTTCATCCTCATCATTCTCGTAGTAACACTTTTGTTTTGGTTATTCTTAGTTGTTCCACTGCCTATACACCATAGGACAGGATTCATTACACACACACACACACACACCATGACTGGCTGGAAGTTCCAGGTCATCATGATCATGTTTATGCTGACAATGTCCAATGGAGATATGCTAATTACACAGCTAAATCAGCTAATCGTTCAAATTATGTTTGTTCCTTAATGCCACTATCACCTGGGCAGATATCTGTTACTGCTACAATAATGCAGCTATCACAGGCTGTCTGTTTCTTAAAGGAGGCTATATGCAGAAATAACACAGCAAACATTACTTTGAATCTCACCTGTCACACCACTTGCAACACTTATCGCTCCACTGATCGGAAACACGATGACACTCCTTACTGTCTGAACGCAAGGTTAATTTCATCAGGAAACTTCTCCTTTTGTCTAAAGGGAAGCAGTGATGTCTCTCTGGGCAGCGTACCACTCTCTAAGTGTGCAACAGTTTACAGTGCATCTCTCCCCTGTACTGCTACATGCTTGACCAACGAAGCGGGCAAATGTTGTCCTGAAGATTCTCTTTGTCATTATGTGGCCATCGGGCGTACTCACACCTGCCCATGAAGTGGACAGGGTTGTGTGCCCCTGTTCTTGCGACTGACCACACCCTCATTATGTTGGCAAGCCAGGTGGGCAGGGTGAAGACAGATGCTTTCCTTCCACAGGATGCCACCTTTGCACCACATGATGCCATCTGGGGCACAGATGTACTGGATCAATTTAAGATAAAAAGCACAGGAGCAAAAGTCCTTCATTCACTGTTTCCTTGGGTTGGAGTGGGCGAGAACACCTTATGGATTGAAACACTTAATTATAGGCTACAATCATTTGTACATTTTTCCTTATCTGCTGGATCGGGCATAAGGGAAGAAATGACAGCTGTGAGGCTTATGATGAAACAAAATGGTTCTTGATCAATTGACTGCTTCCCGTAGGGGTGTGTGTACTATTGTAGGTAATTATTGTTGTATTTTTAATCTCCATCACTGTCACTGATACATAGAATTGATTAAGTTGGTTATTCTCTTCATGGAGAAGTCTCATCATGAATTTGTTAGTGATTTTTGTAGTGATAATTTTGGTGTTTTCCTGTGTCACTCCTTGTATCCGTAGTATGATGATGAGGCTTGTTCATGTAAACTTAGTGATGTATCATGATGCAGTTGCCGAGAATGATGAGGATCGTAAAGGGGCAGTACCAGCCTGAAGTGTGTGAAGTTTGAATTTTTTTTGGGGGGGGGGAGGGGGGGTCATATCATTTTCACTGTTGTTCTCATCACATTATGCTTATTATCATATCATTAATTGCTACATTAGGGCAGCACGGTGGTGCAGTGGTTTGCACTGTTGCCTTACAGTTAAAAGGTTCCTGGTTCGAATCCCCAGGCTGGCAGGGGTTGGAACCTTTCTGTGTGGAGTTTGCATGTTCTCCCTGCGCTGCGTGGGTTTACTCCGGGGGCTTCGGTTTCCTCCCACAATCCAAAGACCTGCATGTTAGGTTAATTGGCTGTTCTAAATTGTCCCGAGATATCCATTTCCTATAGGCCTTTAGAATAGAGGGTTAGTACTAGTGAAAGCGCTTTGAGTGGTCTTTGTGACTAGAACAGCGCTATATAAGTGCAGGTTAGTTAGTACATTCTCATTTTACACAGTTTAATTGATTTTTGATAAAATATTTACACTTATCATTACATATATTCACTTTTATTTCTACGCATTTTATCATGGCTTTGAGTTTAAACTACCTCACAAATTACTGCTAATCTGCCAACACACATAGCAACACATACATCCTTACATATACATATTCTTTTATCATTATTAATTATTATTCAATTTACTTTTCTTTATTATGACTTTAATATTTCTTTTGTTGTTTTTCTTTAAATTGTGATGCTTTATTAAGCATCAAGGGGGGAATGAAAGAAAAGTTCCATATTATTGTTCCAAAGTAGTCTTTTTTTATCCCTCCATGTCTGGTACACTTGTGAGTTTTACATTGTTGAATATGTGATTCATATGGCCTTCAGTTTGCCCCAGGATCAGTGTGTGAGAGATACGGGTCAACAGAAATACTGATGAAGCTGCTGGTCTAACTTTGTTTAGGCTTGTTTTTTACGTTCCTGTGTGACTGAGGAGTGTGTGGGTTCTTAGATTAGATTAAAGACATCCTGTTCATCTCCAAGGACGTTCTCTCCCTCTCTTGCATCAACATTTGGAGCTATAAAGGACTGAGAATTGGATGACCTAGTTAGGATGATGAGTGAATGGGTCCTGGGGCCATCTGTTGTCATGCTCCTGGCCAGAAGAATAAATCTACTCACAACTTTTCATCCTGCCTTGTTTTTTTTTTTTGTTTTTTTTTTTTGACTCAGATTGATTTTAATACAAATTAATCTAACAATGCCTTTCATGCGTACATACAGTAAATGTGTGCTTGCATCAAATTTTCTTTTTGATCAACAACTTTTTTTAGATCCAGAAATACTCCCAACTGTAAATGTCTTTTATCTATGGAATTAGTGATTTCTTCTTTGAGTTCTGTTAATGCTAATGACGTAGACCAATTTGCTCTAAATCCATATTGACTGTCTGAGTAGTTTGTGTTGGAAAATGGTAAATGGCATTCACTTATATAGCGCTTTTATTCTCATCTCTTAATGACCACAGCACTTTACAGATCCTGCTATCCACCCATTCACACACTGATGGCGGCATATGTGGTATAAGTGGTATATAAACTTTTCTAATCCATAACTGAAAAGCTTTTCTAGAATTTTTAACAACTGTGTCAGAAGAGAAATCTGTGAAGTGTTACTTGTCACCAGATTTATAGAATGGAATGACTTTTGCAGTTCTAATTTTATTAGGAAATTGTCCCGTTTGGAATGATAAGTTGAAGATGTGACTTAGTGGTTTGGAAATTCCCTCAATGACCTATTTCACTGTTTTCAAATCTGTGTCATCACAATCGCTTGATGTTTTGTTTCAACATTTATTAGCATCTCTATTTTATTCTTCAGTTTTAATAAAGATTAAACTGTTTTCTTTCTACAAAATCAATGTCATTATTTGTGGATTTTTTTGCCAAATTTCCACCAACACTTAGACAATATTTGTAAAACTTAATGTCACTTTCACTTGTTAATATTGTTATAATTTCAATAAACTGTTGAGGCTAATTAACCTGTCTAGGGAAATTTATGCTCATGCTTTTTAATATACTGTATGTGCCTTTATCATTTTTACTGTTTTTAACACTTTACTGTAATTAAGGTCATCACTGATATCATTTATTAGTTTTCCATTCACTATAGTATTGTCTAAACTGTTAGTAAATACATGAATTAATGTTTCACAGTGAGACATGATGTGACCGGGTTTGATGATTTTAGGACAGATGCTTAGGCTGAACAAAGTATTGATGACATCATCTGTCAGCTGACAGATGACGTCATATATTTAATATTGACGTCATATATTTAATATTGATCAAGTCAATATCAAAATCACCACAGATGGACATTGTTTTATTGGATTTTTGTCCAATGTTTTTCCATCCAGTTCTTAAATGCATCAGCAACAGGTGTGAAGAAGAGTGTTTCGGTCAATGGTGTAAACTGTTTCTCCACTGGTCACAGCCTCCAGACTGCAGCTGCTCCGTCCATGATCCTTGGGTAAAACCACTGTCTGGTTTATGGAGATAGTGAGGTCATGAACGGTTTTCTCTGACCACCAGAGACATGGTCTGTCACTTTGT
Source organism: Pholidichthys leucotaenia (assembly GCA_020510985.1). Lineage (NCBI taxonomy): Eukaryota > Metazoa > Chordata > Actinopteri > Cichliformes > Pholidichthyidae > Pholidichthys > Pholidichthys leucotaenia. Next base: position 44,487,477 of record CM035841.1, read on the forward strand.
TATATCTATAGAAATATAGAAATCAGTTAGGCTCAAATATTTTTGAAACAAATATTTAATGTTAAAATAATTGGGTAATTTTCTGTGAACTGTTTTGAAACACGTATTTCTTTGTGCCTGCACTACTGTTACATTTTCCATACCAAATGTGTCAGATAAATGATGTTTCCCCTTATTTTAGCCATTGTAGGAAAACAAAAATAACACTGGTTAACACCAAATTTATTGTCTAAACTTTGATGTGCTGAATCCAAAGATCACATTGGTTTTGCTCAATCAGGTCAACCTTTTGAATTACGGCCACATGTTGTTTTCTACGTATTTGTTTACATGTATGGGTATTTTTGCTTTAAATGATGCAAAATCCTTTGTCTTGAAATTCTCTGAATGTTGAACAATGATGACGTAACATTGAGTTTACATGTACTTACCTTTATGTACAGGTAAGTACATGCACAGTACTAAGTAAGTACAGGTTTTTACTTAGCACCTGATTGAGAGAAACAGATGTCATTTTCGGATTCAGTGGTGCAAAATTGTCTTAAATCAGTTGAAAAAAACAGACATCTTACAAAAAAATTATTTTTGTCCATTCATCCATCCATCTTCTACCGCTTTTCCGGAGGTCCAGGTCGTGGAGGCAGCAGTTCAAGCAGAGAAGCCCAGACTACTCTCTCCCCAGCCACCTGCTCCAGCTCTTCAGAGAGGATACCAAGGCGTTCCCAGACCAGCTGGGTGACATAGTCTCTCCACCGAGTCCTGGGTCTGCCCCGGGGTCTCCTCCCAGTGGGACATGCCTGAAACACCTCAAGTGGGAGTCATCCAGGAGGCATCCGAATCAGATGCCCGTACCACCTCAACTTACTCCTTTCAATGTGGAGGAGCAGCGGTTCTACTCTGAGTCTCTCAGGGGTGACTGAACTCCTCACCCTATCTCTGAGGGTGAGTCCAGCAATCCTACAGACAAAGCTCATTTCAGTCGCTAGTATCCGCGATCTCGTTCTTTCGGTCATTACCCAAAGCTCGTGACCATAGGTGAGGGTAGGAACGTAGATTAACTGGTAAATCGATAGTTTTACCTTAGAACTAAGGACCCTCTTCACCACAACAGACCGGTACAACATCCGCATCACTGCAGATGTTGCTCTGATCCGTCTGTCAATTTCTCGCTCCATTTTCCCCTACTCGTGAATAAGACCCCAAGTTACTTAAACTCCTCCACTTGGGGCAGGAGCCTGTCCCCAACCCAGAGAGGACAATCCACCTTTTTCCGGCTGAGGACCATGGACTCGGACTTGGAGGTGCTGATTCTCATCCCAGCCGCTTCACACTCAGCGGCAAACCATCCCAGCAAGAACTGTAGGTCATTGCTGGATGAAGGCAACAGGATAACATCATCTGCAAACAACAGAGATGAGATCCTGTGGTCACCAAGCATGACACCCTCCATTCCCTTGCTGCGCCTAGAAATCCTGTCCATAAAAATTATGAACAGGATCGGTAGCAAAGGGCAGCCCTGGCAGAGTCCAACTCTCACTGGGAATGAGTCCGACCGAGTTTTGGCAATACGAATCAAACTCTCACAACAGTCGTACAGAGACCGAATAGCTTGTAACAAAAACCTCGATACCCCATACTCCCAAAGCACCCTCCACAAAAAACCTTGAGGGACGCGGTCGAATGCCTTCTCCAAGTCCACAAAACACATGTAAACTGGTTGGGCAAACTCCCACGAACCCTCGAGAATTCTGGAGAGGGTAAAGAGCTGGTCCGATGTGCCACGGCCAGGACGAAAACCACATTGCTCCTCCTGAATCCGAGCTTCGACCAACGGCCGGACTCTCCTCTCCAGTACCTTGGCATAGACCTTCCCAGGGAAGCTGAGGAGTGTGATCCCTCTGAAGTTGGAGCACACTCTCCGGTCCCCTTTTTTGAAGAGAAGAACCACCACCCCGGTTTGCCATGTCAAAGGCACTGCCCCCGACATCCACACAGTGTTGCAGAGGCGTGTCAACCAAGACAGGCCTACAACATCCAGGGCCTTGAGGTACTCAGGGTGAATCTCTTCCACCCCCGGGGCCCGGCCACCAAGGAGATTTTTAACCACTTTTGCAACCTCAGCCCCTGTGATAGGTGTGTCATCACCCTCGTCCACAAACCCTGCTTCCTCTGTGGAAGGTGTATCAGTGGGATTGAGGAGATCCTCAAAGTATTCCTTCCACCGCCCGACGATATCCCCAGTCGAAGTCAACAGCACCCTATCCGCACCATACACAGTGTGGACAGGGAACTGCTTTCCCCTCCTGAGCCGCCGGACAGTTTGCCAGAATCTCTTCGAGGCCGACCGAAAGTCTTGTTCCATGGCCTCACCGAACTCCTCCCATACCCGGGATTTTTCTTCAGCAACCACCCGAGCTGCACTCCGCTTGGCCTGCCGGTATACCTCAGCTGTTTTGGGAGTCCCACAAGCCAACCAAGCCTGATAGGACTCCTTCTTCAGCTTCATGGCCCCCTCACCACTGGTGTCCACCACTTGGTTCGGGGGTTGCCACCACGAGATGCACCGACCACCTTGCGGCCGCAGCTCTGGTCCGCCGCTTCAACAATGGAGGTGGAGAACATGGCCCATTCAGACTCCATGTCTCCAGACTCCCTGGGAATGTGGCTGAAGTTCTTCCGGAGGTGGGAGTTGAAGACCTCCCAGACAGGCACTCAGCCAGACGTTCCCAGCACAACCTCACTATATGTTTGGGTCTACCAGGTCTGAATGGCATCCTCCCCTGCCATCGGATCCAACTCACCACCAGGCGGTGATCAGTTGACAGCTCTGCACCTTTCTTTACCCAAGTGTCCAAGACATACAGTTGCAGGTCTAAAGACGCGATTACAAAATCGATCATCGATGTGCCACCTAGGGTGTCCTGGTGACAGGTGCACATATGGACACCGTTATGCTTGAACATGGTGTTCATTATGGACAAACTGTGGTTAGCACAGAAGTCCAATAACTGAACGGGGGGGCTGTTCCTCCCAATCACCCCCCTCCAGGTTTCACTGTCATTGCCCACGTGTGCATTGAAGTCCCCCAGTAGGACAATGGAGTCTCCAAGAGGAGCACCCTTCCCTCATGGATCGTCACCTTATCGCGGTGGGGGGTTTGCGTGCCCCAGTGATCCCAGGAGCTATGTTGTCCGGGGCAATTTGCCTCTGATAGGGTCACCCTAGACAAACTACTCCTGGGTGAAGGGCCAGACTAAGAACGATCCAACAGACTCTCATGATAAAATTCTAGATCAAGGATTCAGTGTACCCTGCCCAGTATGGGGTTACCAGGGCCCCACCCTGGAGCCAGGTCTGGGGGAGGGGCTTGATGGCTAGCATCTGGTGGCCGGGTTTCCACCCATGGGACCCGGCCGGGCTCAGCCCGAAGGAGTTACATGGGTCCGCCCTCCAGTGGGCTCAACACCTGCAGGAGGGATCATGGGGGTCCGGTGCTATGTGGATTAGGTGGCGGTCAAAGGCGGAGACCTTTGCGGACTGATCCCAAGCTTTCTAAACTGGCTTTTGGGACGTGGAATGTTACCTTTCTGGTGGGGAAGGAGCCTGAACTGGTGTACGAGGTTGAGAGATGCCGGCTAGATATAGTCAGCCTCACCTCAACACACAGCTCCGGTTCTGGAACCAGTCTCCTGGAGAGGGGCTGGAGCTTGGCCTTTACTGGAGTTTCCCCGGGTGAAAGGTGACGAGCAGGGGTGGGTATTCTTGTATCCCCCCACCTTTCTGCCTTTATATTGGAGTTTTTCCCAGTGGACGAAAGGGTTGCTTCCCTGCGCTTTCGGGTTGGGAAACGGGTCCTGACCATCATTTGTGCCTATGCACCAAATGATGGTTCAGAATACCCAACCTTTTTGGAGTCTCTGACTGGGGTGCTGGAGGGTGCTCATTAATTTGTTTCATTTTAAAAATTGAAATTATGAAGGGAAGGTCAGACCAAATAAGTGGGACAACAAACATTCAGATTTTCAAATTATGGATGGATGGTGTTGTGGAAGAAGAAAGCAGACGAAGCAGCAAGCTGAATGACACAAGAACTTTATTCTTCTTCCAACATCAAGTACAGGAAATACTCTTACTGGGTCTCTGGGCACCTCCTTTTTAAAATGTTTATTTCTGCACCATGAGACCCATGGAGTCAAACACAATACTTTCAGTGCACAAAAAAAGAAATGCGTGGCACATTAACATCATAACCCCCTCTCTTCCTCTTGCAATTCCTGTGTCTCCTGAACTCCCCGGGGGGCGGAAAGTCCTTTCTGATACGTCTGAGACCCTCTAGTGCCACTTCCTCCTTCAGTCCTTTGTTCCATTTCCTCCCCAGCTTGCGACTCTGGGTCGAGAACCCTCCTCACAGTGCCACCACACAGCCCTCCACCCCCAAACACCCAAAAAGGGCACTACCCCCACGCCCCATCCTTTGGGCTTTGAGCCATAGCGGCTGTACGGGGGGTTGTCAGTCCAGACGAAACAACCTGTTGGCGATGTGTGCAGGTGGGGACATTTGTCTGAGGAGGGAGAAAGGGTGGGGGGAAACGTCAGCTTCGCGAGCACAGGTCTTTACCGAGGGAACACCAACTTGCGGAGCAACCAATGGTGGACATCCGTGCCAGAGAGCTTGGGCCAACACCACCTGCTCATCTTCCAACACAAAAACGGGCTTCAGCCTGTCGATGCAGATCGTCTCCGTATCCCCCCCCCCCAAGTCTAACACAAAATGCTTTGCCCCAGTTTCCAGCACCCTGAACGGTCCGTCGTACGGTGGTGCAACATGGTCCGGTGAGCATCATGCCTGGCAACAAACCTTCCGTTCTGTAAGCTTTTCAGGACAAAAGTGTGAGGAAAACAATGGTGGGCCGGGTCCGGCATGTAAACAGCCTCCATACTGTGTAAAAATTCCATGGGCGGATCGGCCCCGGACGTGCGATTTTCTGGTAAAAACTCACCAGAGATCCACAGTGGCTGAGAAAAAATGACTTCTGCCGGGGAGGCTGCCAAATCCTCCTTAGGCACGGCGCGCAACCCTAAAAGAACCCAGGGCAGGCGGTCGACCCAATTTGCATCCATGAGTGAAGCTCTGACCGCTCTGTGCTCTGGGCAGCACAGTGGTGCAGTGGTTAGCACTGTTGCCTTACAGCTAGAAGGTTCCTGGTTCGAATCCCCAGGTTGGCAGGGGTTGGAACCTTTCTGTGTGGAGTTTGCATGTTCTCCCTGTGCTGCGTGGGTTTACTCCGGGGGCTCCGGTTTCCTCCCACAATCCAAAGACATGCATGTTAGGTTAATTGGTTGTTCTAAATTGTCCCTAGATATTTGTTTCCTATAGGCCCTTAGAGTAGAGGGTTAGTATTAGTGAAAGCGCTTTGAGTGGTCTTTGTGACTAGAAAAGCGCTATATAAGTGCAGGTTAGTTAGTTAGTTAGTTAGTTCCTGAAGCAACCTATGAAAACGTTTGCATAACCCGTTAGCCTGGGGGTTGTATGTGGTAATGCAGTGGACTTTGACCCCTCAGCTCTGGGCCATCATGGACCAGAGTTCCGAAATGAACTACGGACCCCTGTCGGAATTGATATCTGACGGGGTTCCGAACTGTGCAGCCCAAGCCGACAAAAAAGCATGAGCCACTTCGAGGGATGTGGCGGAAGCCAGCGGGACAACTTCAGGCCAACGTGTGGTGTGGTCCACGATTGTCAAAAGATGCGTGGAAACCTTGTGACGGTGGGAGGGGTTCCACTAAATCCACGTGTACGTGGTCGAACCTCCTGGCCGAGATTTAAAATTGCTCAAGGGGGGCTTTGATGTGCTTGTGCACTTTGTCACATGATGCACGCTGCAGCCCACTATTTCATGTCTTTGTGCAAGCGTGGCAAGAAAAATTTTGCCCCCACCAGTTTAACCGAGGCGCGCACACTGGAATGGAAAAGGGAGTGGACTGACTCAAAAATGTGGTGGTGCCAAGAGCTCAGAACCACCAGGCACGGGCAACCAGTGGTGACGTTGCAGAGCAAGAGAGGGCACTCTTCTTGCACCACCCTGCTCTCCAGCTTTACCCCAGTTGGCGTGGACTGGAACGCGCAAATGTCCACGTACACTGTTTGCTCCACGGCCATGGCAGTGAAATCTATTCCTATGTAGACCGGGGAGACTAACGCGCGCGACAGGCAATCGGCCATGATGCTGAGCTTACCGACGTGTTGAATGTCAGTTGTGAACTCCGAGATCGCTTTCAAATGCCGTTGCTGCCGGGCCGACCACAGTTCAGAGACCTTGGACATCGCGTACTTAAGCGGTTTATGATCCACAAATGTGGTGAACTTGTGCCCTTCTAGCCAAAACTGGAAATGGCGTGTCGCCAGGTGGAGGGCCACAGGGTTAAGGCTGGAGGACAGGGTGCTGCAAGTTGGTATGCCCCCCCTAATCTGCAATATCTCCACTGGACGGCCATGTCCGGTGGTACCAGCTGCGTGGCGCCGCCGCGTTTTTGACTCGATCCATTCTCTGGCGCACCCGGGGGTGCGCGCATCGGTCAAAATGGTAGGAGAGAAATTTGTATGGCCGGGGTTGCGCAAACAGGTCAAGGAATGGGCGACAGCCTGCGTAGCTTGTCAGCGAGCCAAAATACACAAACACACTAGAGCTCCTTTGGAGCCTTTTCACATCCCGGCTAAGCGCTTTGATCATGTGCATGCCGACTTGGTAGGCCCCCTTCCGTCGTGACAGGGGTACACACACCTTTTAACAATGGTGGACCGCACCACGCGTTGGCCGGAAGTGGTCCCACTGGCATCAACCACAGCCGAGGAGGTGGCGCGCGCGTTTTTAACAGCTTGGGTAGCGTGCTTTGGTGTTCCGTCGGACATAACGTCCGACAGAGGTCCTCAATTTGTTTCCGAGCTCTGGTCATCGATGGCCCGCAGCCTGGGGGTAACGATCCACCGCACTACCGCGTACAACCCCCAGGCTAACGGTTTATGCGAACCGTTCCATAGGTCATTGAAAGCAGCCCTCAGAGTACGTCAAACAGGTTCATTTTGTCTTCTTTCAATTATTTATCCTTTTTTTTTTTCCTTTGAAAGACAAAAGTAAAATAGAAAGATGTCTTTACCTTCTTTACATGTTTCAACTGCACTGCAGCCTTCATCAGAAGAGTCAGCTGATTGCTGCCAGGTGACATTTATCAGCTTATTTTCGTAGGCGGGGCCAGCTCAGCAGATCTGTCAGATCCGCTGAGCCGGCCCCGCCTCCCGCCGTCAGATGGTCTCTGGAGAATGTGGTCCCAGGTGTGAGAAAGCATAAAGGCCCCCTCATCTCGGTTCATGGTGTCTTTTCCCCGCTTTCTGATCTCTATTGCCTCCTTGATCCAACGTTTGTGTCTGTTGCTCTCCGATCCAATAATTTTTGTGTTGTCCCAGTCCATGATGTGATTATTTCTTTTGCAGTGGTCCGATATAGCTGATTTTAATGTTTCTTGTTCTGCTTTTTCTTTTTGTGATCTTGTGAGTCGTCCTTGCGTTTCCTTCTCACATTCCTTTTGGTGTTCTTTTTTTCTTGTGGTGAATCATTAATTCAGCATTAAAATCAGCTATATCGGACCACTGCAAAAGAAATAATCACATCATGGACTGGGACAACACAAAAATTATTGGATCGGAGAGCAACAGACACAAACGTTGGATCAAGGAGGCAACAGAGATCAGAAAGCGGGGAAAAGACACCATGAACCGAGATGAGGGGGCCTTTATGCTTTCTCACACCTGGGACCACATTCTCCAGAGACCATCTGACGGCGGGAGGCGGGGCCGGCTCAGCGGATCTGACAGATCTGCTGAGCTGGCCCCGCCTATGAAAATCAGCTGATAAATGTCACCTGGCAGCAATCAGCTGACTCTTCTGATGAAGGCTGCAGTGCAGTTGAAACATGTAAAGAAGGTAAAGACATCTTTCTATTTTACTTTTGTCTTTCAAAGGAAAAAAAAAAGGATAAAGCCCTCAGAGTGCCGCTTACGGATACAAATTGGGTAGACAGGCTTCCATGGGTTTTATTGGGGTTGCATTCTGCACTTAAGGAGGATTTGCAAGCCTCCCCAGCTGAGTTAGTTTTTGCACAGCCTCTCCGGCTGCCCGGGGAATTTCTCCCCGATAATCCTGCGCCAAATTGCCCCCCCACTCAGCGGTTGCAGAGTGACACGGGATCAAACACGCTTCCTGGCCCGGTTCATCACAGCTTCCCTCGCGTTTTTGTGCCGAAAGCTTTAAAAAATGCGGTGTTTGTTTTTGTCAGACATGATGCCCATCGCCCAAACTTGCGGCCGCTGTACGATGGACCGTTTAGGGTGCTGGAAACAGGAGAGAAGCATTTTTTGCTAGATTTGGGAGACAGAAAGGAGGTAATTGATATAAACAGACTCAAACCCGCTTTTGTTTTGGCGGATGAAGCAGTGCAGTTGGCGAGGGCCCCCGTCGCGGCAGACCCCCTAGAGGGCATTCTCCAGAACACCCACAGAGACTGACTAACAGTTCTAATTAACAGGCAACAGTTCCACAGCAGGAGGACACTGCAGAGGCAGTAAAGCCAGCTTACAGCAAATACGGCAGGAGACTTAGACCTAGGCAACTGGTGGATTGATATGTAGTAATGTTATTATGTCATGTATCTCTGGTTATGATTGTTCCATCTTAGATGTTTGGGGGGGTCATGTGGGCACATATGTTGGTTACATATGCTCCACAAATATATTGCTGTGTGTTTATTGTGTGCTGCACGTCTCAGGGAACAAAGGGACTGAGCCTCCGAGAGACAACGGGAGAGTGTGAGATTTGGCCTTTGTTTCGGGGAGATGACCTGGAGAGATTTCCCAACCACCGGAGACTAAAGGACAATGGTGTGAAGATCAGAGGGGTTACATTGTGACTGGGATTAAGTACCATGTGACTGTATGTTTGATTAAACACCATGTGACTGCAGTTTCGATGTCCGGGGTATAAAAGAGAGATGTGAGATTATTCTTCCTCTTTTCCTGCTTTGAAATTGTTGGAGTATGTGATTGTCAATAAAGCTGAACCTGAGGAATAAACTCAGTCTCATCCTTCCGCACATTCTCCACACCCCCAGTTTAAAGGCAAGTGCTTTCCTCTGTAAGCAGGATTTAACTGATTTTGTAACCCATGGCTTGTTGTTGGGATATATTTTGACACGTTTACGTGGAACGATCATATCTCTACAGAAAGCCATGTATGAGCATGTGACGTCCACCAAAGAGTCCAAATCATCCCCGCAGGCCAGTGTGAACACCTCCCAGTCCGTACAGTTAAAGCATTCCTGGAGGCAGTGCACTGAATCCTCTGTCCACATGTCTATGTCTCTGGTCTTTGCCTTGTCTCTTCTGAGACCAGTTTTATATGTGGGCAGCAAATGTACACAGTTGTGATCTGAGGATCCTAAAGGAGGAAGGGGAAGTGATTTATAGGCCCTCTCTATGGATCCATAGCACAGGTCCAATGTCTTTTTTCACCTGGTTGGGCAGGAGACATACTGATAAAAGTTTTTAAGTGTCTTCTTTAAAGAAACATGGTTAAAATCCCCAAGGATAAAGTTTGGAGCTTCTGGGGAAATCAATTGCAACCGCTGTACCACATCAAAGACGGTGCTGGAGGCGGAGTCAGCATCCGCTTTCGGGTGAATGTACGCAGTCGTTATGAAAAGTTGAGGGAACTCGCGGGGCAGATAAAAGAGGCGTAGCGATACGGACAGAAGCTCCACATCTGGTGTACAGATGCGCGCTCTGACCGTGACAGAAGTACAGTACTGTTTATTAATATAAACATACGCCGCCCCCCTGACGTTTCCCCGTTACCTCTTCCTGCCGATCCGAGCGAAGTGGGGCTCCAAAGCTGTCAATACTCAGGTCCGCATCCCGGTCATGTGCCGTAAGCCACGTCTCCGTGAAAGCCATGACACAGCAGTTCTTGAAGTCCTTCTGATATCGTACATTCCCTTGAATTTCATCCACTTTATTTCTCAGGGATTGTACGTTACCTGTAATAATGGAAGGAAGAGGAATGCAGTTAAGCTGACGCCTCCTCATATTTAATCTTACGCTTCCACACTTTCCGTGTTTCCTCCTCTTGTCTCTCTTTTCATCGCTGTGTCCATGAAAATCTCTTAAAATAAAGTTCGGCAGTTGCGGCACAGACTCAAACACAGATACTGCATTTCCCATGTTTAAATGCAGTAACATGTCTCTGGAATACTGTATTCTTCCCGGCATGATCGCGCTTACCTCCAAGACAAAGAGCCAGTAGGAAAAAAGTGACAGTGCAAAAACAAGAAAGAAATCCATACTGATGGAACCAGGGAGCTCATCGTTATATAGTTCACAAACATTCAAGGACAAAAACGGCACAGAGAATTACATTAAAACACATTAGAGTGCATAAAAACAGAGACACAGACGTCAAACTTTTTTCATCCGCTGCCGGTCGCTGAGTGCGCATGCGCCCAATGTACAATGTCTACATTGTACCTGTTCACTTCCAGGGCCACAAGCGCGGTCTGTCTTTCTGGGCGCTGTGATGTTGTTTTGTCCAACAGAGTGCATACATTCCATTATGCTACACACAAGGCTGCTGTTTTCCTCTTCTTTTGTCTTCCTGCTCCTAGCTTACTTTTCACTGCCTGTCAGAGTGTGAACAGATCAGCATGGACCTTGTAAGCCCGGGCGACGTCCGAGCCGGTATGAATTGCTTTCTGATTGACCATTTCATGAAACTGCTTGCAAAATATTTGAGTACCGCTAGCTTTTGCTGGACTAGCAGCACATTCTTGGCAGATAAAGGTATTATCAATGGCAAGGACAAGCCGAGACAAACTGACTCCAGTATCTGTTGCAGTGACTTACCAGATGATAGGTTTATTTATCTCTGTTCTTTGTGTAGTGCATGTCACGATGCACCGACTGGCACAGTCCACCACAGACCTTTGACAGATGTGTTTATCTCCACCACAGACCTGTGGCAGATATTGTTTTTAGTTCTTCCAGGATGCCCTGTTTCACCCTCCACACCCTCGGAAGGGCGGGGATGCCGGTTGAGTCGCTGACGGCCCAACCCATGAGACAGGTAGTACTGGTTTTCATGGTTACCCAGTAGCAAGCAAGCCAATGCCTGACCAACAGTTCTCGGGTTTATCACAAAGCTTCCTCTTGTTGAAACCATTAAATCGACAGAAACAGAGAGGTTGTGAAACAAATACAGAAAACAGGAAAGCTTGCTAACTTAGCTATGATACACACAAGCTCGACGTCCTCCCGACGTGTTGCTGTGTCTTTGTAGTACCTGTTAAAACTCTTGCTGCAGCATTTTGGATTGGCTAAAGACTTTTTAAATATGTTTTTGGACAGCCTTATAATAAAGAGTTACAATAATCTAATCTAGAGCTAACAAAAGTGTGGATTGGTTTCTCAGCATCACACTGAGACAAGATGCTCCTAATCTTGGCAATATTATGCAAATGATAGAAGGCAGTCTTAGAAACAAGTTTAATACATGAATTAAACTAGAAAAGCACTCGGAGAGCGCAGACCTCCGCCAAGCGCCACAGTTCCCCCCCCATACAGTGTTTGTGTGTATGTTTTCAGATTCCTTGACCATGAAAACATATGACTAGCAATTGGATTCACAATGATTGGATTAGTGGTTCAGTAGTAAAAGCATTACCTCCTTGGCGGAGGTAATAAACTGAAGTGTTGGTGTTGTGTCCATCTCCTCCACTGAAAGCAGCACTCAGGGCTTCACTGACGGATGCAAATTGGGTAGACAGGTTGCCGTGGATTTTATATTGAGGTTGCGCTCCGCGGCAAAAGAGGATTTGGAAGCTTCCCTGGCAGAGAGCTGGTTTTTGCGCAGCCCCTATGGCTGGCCGGGGAATTTCTGCCAAATAATCCGGCGCCGGACAGCTGCCCGTCTCAGATTTTGGAGCGTAGCGCAAACACAGGCACGCTGGTGGGCCCTGCCCACCACTGTTTTCGGCGTGCTTTTGTGCCTAAAACTTTGAAGAATGCACACTTTGTGTTCGTCAGACAGGACGACCAGCGCCCTCCATTGCGCCTGTGCACATGTTGGAAATGGCCGTAACTGACAATGTTAAAGAATTCTTTAAAAAATTCCTGTATCCAGACGGTGATCCGGATCATCCCCAAAATTTAATCAGTTCTTCCTTGTACCATTTTCAACAACGTCTGAAAGTTTCATCGAAATCCGTCCAAAACTTTTTGAGTTATCTTGCTAACCACCAGACAGACAAACAAACAGACAGACAGACAAACGCTGGCAAAAACATACCCTCCTCCTCCTGGCCTTCGGCCTGGCGGAGGTAAAAAACAGATCTTGATCAAAAATTACTCCAAGGTTCTTCACAGACCTTTAAAGAGAAAGAGTAACCACATCCAAACTAAGAGTTTGATTTGGAAAGGTATTTCTGAGGTTTTTTGGAGCAACTAGAATGACTTCAGTCTTATCTGAATTTAATAGCAGGAAATTACAAGTCATCCAAGCTTTGATTTCTTTAAGACAGGTCTCTAACTTGGCTAATTGATTACCATCATCTAGCTTCATTGACAGGTATAATTGTGTGTCATCTGCATAATGATGAAAATGTATACAGTGCTTTCTAATAATGTTCCCTAGCTGAAGCATATATAAACTAAAAAGAATAGGGCCTAGTGTAGAGTATGTGCTCGAATGATGAGGCTAAGTTTAGTTCTCAGGTTCAGCTTTATTGACAGAACACATCGTCTAGCATTCTCAAAGCAGGAAGAAGAGGAAGAATCATATCACATCACCCTTTTATATGTTTCCAGCATCAGAACTCAAGTCACATGGTGCTTCAGTAAACATACAGTCACAAAGCATCCCTTTGAACCTTCACCATTGTCTCTCATTCCTTGATGAACCGGAAATCCCTCCGGGGCATCTTCTGTGAGACAAAAAGACAAATCTCACACCTCCTTGTTATCTTCTGCAGATTCGAGTCCTTTGTCCTTCCAGACGTAAAACCCCCAATGCGCATGCAGCATGCAGTCATATCTCTGTGGAAATGTGAGCCCATTATGTGTGTCACCCACACTAGCACAGAACCCTGTGGAACTCCGTGACTGAGCTTTGAGTTGGAAGAAAACTCATAATTGACCTGAACAAACTGGAACCTATCAGATAAATAAGATCGAAACCACTGCAACGAAGTTCCATTAAGTCCAACATGGTGTTCTAATCTATCAAGTAAAATATTATAATCAATACTATCAAAAGCTGCACTAAGGTCTAAAAGGACAAGTAAAGAAACAAGTCCATTATCAGATGTGATCAGGAGGTCATTAGAGACCTTCACCAAGGCTGTTTCAGTACTATGATGGATTCTACAACCAGATTGAAACACTTCAAATAAACCATTTCCCTGCAAGTGGTCAAATAATTGCATAGCAACAACTCTTTTTAAGATTTTTGAAATGAAAGGCAGATTAGAGATTGGTCTCTAGTTAGCTAAAACTCCTGGATCCAGCGTTGACTTTTTGAATAAGGGTTTAATTACAGCAGTTTTAAAAGCCTGCTGTAAATGGCCTAATGTTAATGAAGAATTGATTATTTTAAGAACAGAGCTACCAATAAATGGGAAGACTTCTTTAAATAACCTGGTAGGAATAGGGTCAAAAAGACAAGTTGAAGGCTTGGATGAGGAAATTATTTTATCTCACTCTAGTGTGGATAATCTGAGTAAATAAGCTGCATATATTCCTGTATATATTTGCATCCTTTTATAGAAACGTGGACAGACTGTAATTTACTGTACATACTCTGTTGTCATTGAATCCTTATTTAAATCTTATTTAAATCCTCCACCTGAACAACGAGAGCAAGTTTTTAGCCAAAGTCAAATTCCTTGTATGTGTTGTGCATACTTGGCCAATAAAGCTGATTCTGGTTCTGATTCTGATTCTAAAAGGTCAATTGGAGTAAACTCATCCAAACAAATATCAGTTGAAGGAGTTGTAGTAGTTAATGTATTTAATTTAACGGTGGGAAGAATCTGACTGATTTTATCTCTGATAGATGAAATTTTATTGTTGAAAAAGTTCATAAAGTCCTGACTAGTAAGCTCTAAGGGAATGCTAGGATTGAAAGAGTCCTGACTCTTTGTCAGCCTGGCTACAGTGCTGAAAAGAAACCTGGGATTATTCTTGGTTTCTTCTATTAATGCAGGATAATAACTTGTTCTAGCTTTCCTACGAGATTTTTTGTAAATTAGAAGATGATTTTACCAAGCTAAATAGATCTCATCTAATTTAGGGAGCACCATTTTCTTTCTAATTGACGAGTCTTCTGTTTTAAACTATGAGTTTCTATGTTGAACCAAGGAGTTAGAAATCTCTGATTAGACTTTTTCTTTATTTAAAGGGGCCACAATGTCTAGAGTCTAATGCAGAGAAGCTGTAACACTATCTATCATGCTAGCAATTACAGAAGGAGCAAGCTCTCCATTGCTTATCTCCGTTGTGTTGACACATGACATATAGGAAACAATCTGCATAAATTTGGTAAAAGCATCTTCCGAGAGGCACCTACTGTAGTAATATTTTTCTTTAGGAGCCAAATAGTCAGAAATTGCAAAATCAAAGGTTAACAGACAATGGTCTGACAGTACAGGGATATGAGGAGACACTACCAGATTTTCTATTACGATGCCGTATGTCAGCACAAGGTCCAATGTGTGGTGGAGATAATGGGTAGAATTTCCTACTTTCTGAAAAAACCCCATTGAGTCTAATATTGAATTAAATGCCACATTCAGGCAATCACTATCTTGTGGTGACCCACCACAATCTACATGGACATTCAATCCTCACACTCAGCCAGCCTGCACTAAGCAGGGGACAATTTGCATACAGACAGAGAGCCCCTAGGAGACAATCAGAACAATGGACTATTGTTATACATCCCCGGATTAAGGAGAGGATGTCTGGGCGCCAGTTGGTCACACGAATGATATGTATTGACTGATATGTATATCAATATGCAAATGTGCTATACATTCTCTCTGTCTGTATAAAAGAGCTTACAATACATGCCTCACGAGCACACACAGCACAACACAGCGCACAGCGCTACAGTGTGTCTCATGACGTTGGGGGAAAATAAAACTCTGCAACCTCACAGCTCGTCGTACCTCGCCTGAACTTAATTTACCTCCACACTTGTGACCCTTGACGAAGAATGGAACACAAGGCGAACACCCCGGAGATGACCCCGACCGGGAAAGCCTCAGCACGCGTCATGGTGCGCCCCTCGCCGATCTCTTCCCTCCACACTGGTAACATGACGAAAGAGAATGACCGTCTGCTCCCTCTCACCGCGCTGTGGACACAGAGGACCAGAGAACGCCTGCAACCTCTTAATCCTCACCGGAGCACACGCTCCGGAGCGCAGCGCTTGGACCGACACACACCATGAACGGCGACACGAGCGAATGAAGGAAGCAACCTGAACGGGGACAAACATTGACGCCGACTGCGTCGATTTCCACCAAGCTTCCCGACCCTGACTCAGCTCGCGACAAGCGGACCTCCCGCGCACAGAAGCCCCACATGCACACCGCAGGATTACGAGGACAGCGCAACTGCCAGCTAATGTGGTCACTGCACCACGCGCACACCACGAACAGGGTTAAGCCGGCTCCACAGACCGATAGAGCATCCTCTGCCGCTGCACATGCCCAAGAAAAATGGCCGATCACCACCCTCGGAACCTTCAGGGCTGCTCATGCGCCTGAAGCAGACGTGCAGCCCACACACAGGACTTTGGATGGGTTTCTCAGCCACGGCGCACAAGGGGAATTTAGCCGATTGCTGTCCCTGAGGGCTTTAGGGCTGTTTCTGCAACTAAAAGCCAAACCGCCTCACACCCTCACACAGCTGCAGTTGTTTCACAGCCGCTATGTATCCTCGGGGAATTTCGCCACTCACCTTCCCCACATCCTCGCTGGATCCAGCCGCGAGAGAAGTCAGAGACTTAATTTTTTTTTTTCCACAACCGCTGTGGATCTTCCGCCAGGTTTAATGGGAAAGTCCCTCACCATTGCGGATCCACACGCAATTTTTGCGCGGCCCAGACACTTTTGACGTCCCGGGCCGGCACTCACTTACTCCCACTCCCCTTCCCCTCCTCCTGCACAGCGCTTTTCCCGCACCTCACTCCCTAAAGCCGGCCGATCGCCGTCTTGTTCCATTATGCGCGAAACACACCGGCCCGTGCGCCCACGATCCACGGCCGTTCAACGTGCTAGAACCCGAAGTGGAGCACACTGCTTTTTTTCCCACCCCTCCCCGTCCCCCTCACGGACTGACATGCCCTCAGATAGTTCTACCAGAGCTGGAGCCAAATGACGGGGGGGGGGGGGGGGGTCACAACCCCTGCTGAGTGTTCTGGTGGGAGCCCTGTGGTGACCCACCACAATCTACATGGACATTCAGTCCTCACACTCAGCCAGCCTGCACTAAGCAGGGGACAATTTGCATATGGACAGAGAGCCCCTAGGAGACATTCAGAACAATGGACTATTGTTATACATCCCTGGATTAAGGAGAGGATGTCCGGGCGCCAGTTGGTCACACGAATGATACGTATTGACTGATATGTATATCAATATGCAAATGTGCTATACATTCTCTCTGTCTGTATAAAAGAGCTTACAATACATGCCTCACGAGCACACACAGCACAACACAGTGCACAGTGCTACAGTGTGTCTCATGATGTTGGAAGAAAATAAAACTCTGCAACCTCACAGCTCGTCGTACCTTGTCTGAACTTATTTTACCTCCACAATCTACATCTACATGTATATTAAAGTCCCCTACCAGACCTGTAGATTGACGGCTTTGGAGCCCCACTGCGCTCGGATCGGCAGGAAGAGGTAACGGGGAAACGTCAGGGGGGCGGAGTATGTTTATACATTAATAAGCAGTACTGCACATCTGTCACAGTCAGAGAGCGCATCTGTACACCCGATGTGGAGCTGTTGTCTGTGTCGCTGCGCCCCTTTTATTTGCCTCGCGAGTTCCCCCAACTTTTCATCACAATTGTGTACATTCATTCGAGGGCAGACGCTGACTCCGCCTCCAGAACCATCTTTGATGTGATCCAGCAGCTGCAATCAATTTCTCCAGAGGCGCCAAACTTCATTCTTGGGGATTTTAACCATGTTTCTTTAAAGAAGACACTTAAAAACTTTTATCAGTATGTCTCCTGCCCAACCAGGTGAAAAAAGACATTGGACCTGTGCTATGGATCCATAGAGAGGGCCTATAAATCACTCCCCCTTCCTCCTTTAGGATCCTCAGATCACAACTGTGTACATTTGCTGCCCACATATAAAACTGCTCTCAGAAGAGGCAAGGTGGAGACGAGAGACATTGATGTGTGGACAGAAGATTCAGAGCACAGCCTCCAGGAAAGCTTTGACTGTACAGACTGGGAGATGTTCAAACTGGCCTGTGGGGACAATTTGGACTCTCTGGTTGACCTCACATGCTCATACATGTCTTTCTGTCAAAATAAGATTCTTCCACGTAAACGTGTCAAAATATATCCCAACAACAAACCATGGGTTACAAAATCAGTTAAATCCTGCTTAAAGAGGAAAGCACTTGCCTTTAAACAGGGGTCTGTTTCTGAGCTACAGGTTGCCACAAAGGAGCTGAAGTCCAAAATTTTAAGAGCGAAACAGAATTAAATCAGAGTTGGAAAGCAAGATGGCAACAAAGAAACTTGGTTCAGCCTGGGCCAGTATGAAAACTATTGTAGGCCTTCAGAGCACGGAGCACAGTAATCGTGTGTTTTTAGATGGTTTTAATTCAGACACAGAGCTGGCTAATGCTCTTAATTGTTTTTATGGTCGTTTTGACTCCTTTGATTTCAGCACAGAAATCCAAGATTTGAAACAGAAACTCAAAGACAATCAGCACTTTAATATTGAGGTGCAGGATGTTAAAAGGGAGTTCTGCGCTGTAAAAGTGAACAAAAGTCAGGGCCCTGATAATATATGTGGGCGCTTGGTAAAGTCCTGTGCACATGAACTGAGTCCTATATTTCATTACATTTTCAATAAGTCCTTACAGACACAACATGTGCCTAAGATCTGGAAAGAAGCCGTGGTTGTTCCCGTTCCAAAATCCAGCTGTCCTAAAACGGTAAACGACTTTAGACCAGTTGCTTTCACTTCAATTTTAATGAAAATTTTTGAAAAACTGGTCAGATGTGAGGTCCTAAGGCAGACTGAACATGCATTGGATCCTCTGCAGTTTGCCTATAGGCCTCACAGAGGAGTGGAGGATGCCACTGTCACTCTGTTTATCATGCTTTTTAAACATCTGGATTTTAATGGGACACATGCCAGGCTTTTATTTGTGGACTTTTCTTCCGCCTTTAATACAATCCAACCTCATATTTTAGTTGAAAGGCTCCTGCAACAATTTGATTTGAGCAATAATCTGGTGGGTTGGATTCTGGATTTCTTAACCAACAGGACGCAGAGAGTAAGGGTCAATGGTACATTGTCTGACCTAAAGTGTTCTTCTACTGGCTCTCCTCAGGGGTGTGTGTTGTCACCACTACTCTTCATCCTGTACACAAACATATGTCGGAGCAGACATGACAACAGACACATTATAAAATATGCTGATGACTCAGTTGTTGTCAGTCTCCTCCAGGATGGTGAGAGTGGCCACGGCCCAGTAGTTGATGATTTTGTTCACTGGTGTGAGGATTCCTACCTGCAGCTGAATACAACAAAAACGAAAGATATGATTATTGACTTTAGGAGGAAAAATCCCAGGCACAAAGTTACCATACTAAAAGGCCAGACCACCGAATGTGTACAATCGTACAAATATCTTGGGACGATTATTGATAGTAATTTAAACTTTGAAGTGAACTGTGAAAGGGTGTGCAAAAAGGGTCAGCAACATTTGCATTGTTTGAGGAAACTTGCACGCTTCCAAATTGACCGAACCATAATGACAATGTTTTATCGGGCTTTTATTGAATCTGTTTTATCCTTTTCTTTAGTGTCATGGTTTGGTCAGATAAAACTGAAACAGAGGAAATCCTTGGATCAGGTAGTTAGATGGTCCAGTCGTTTGCTTGGTGAGTCACAGCTGAGCGTGACATCCCTGTACACCAGACAAGTACAGAGGATGGCTACCTCCATTTTAAATGATGACTCCCACCCTTTGCACTGCCACTTTCAGCTTCTTCCTTCAAGACGGAGGTTTGCTGTCCCAAAAAGTAGAACCTAGCGCTACAAAAACATCTTTGTCCCTGCTGCTGTCAAAGAGTTGAACAAGCTGTAAAAATATATTGTACATAATTTAGGTACCTATTTATTAGGTACCTAAATTGGGTACCTTCAGCCCCAGGAACTCCATCCCTCCTCCACTCTGACCTCCCACCAGCACTAATGATCTGTGAAGAGGAGGTGCGCCGGGTCTTTCAGAGACAAAAGATCAAGAAGGCTGCAGGACCTGATGGTGTGTCTCCGTCCTGCTTGAGAGTCTGCTCCAACGAGTTGGCCCCCATCTTCACCCGGATCTTTAACAGATCACTGGAGCTGCGTGAAGTGCCTTCCTGCTTCAAACGCTCCATCATCATTCCAGTTCCCAAGAAACCCTCTATTACAGGATTAAACGACTACAGACCTGTTGCCCTGACCTCTGTGGTCATGAAATCCTTGGAGAGATTGGTGCTGAACCACCTGAAGGTCATCACAGGCCCCCTGATGGACCCACTGCAGTTTGCCTACCGGTCAAACAGGTCAGTGGATGATGCAGTGAATATGGGACTACATTACATCCTGCAACACCTCGACTCCCCAGGGACGTACGCCAGGATCCTGTTTGTCGACTTCAGCTCAGCGTTCAACACCATCATCCCAGGCATTCTTCATCAGAAACTCCTCCAGCTCAAGGTGCCCCCCTCCACCTGCCAGTGGATCTCCAGCTTTCTGACTGACAGGTGGCAACAGGTGAAGCTAGGGAGATTTACATCCAGCTCCCGAAAAATTAGTACTGGCGCCCCCCAAGGATGTGTCCTTTCCCCACTGCTCTTCTCCCTCTACTCCAACGACTGCACCTCAGAGGACCCTTCGGTGAAGCTCCTGAAGTTTGCGGACGACACCACAGTCATCGGTTTGATCCGGGATGATGATGAGTCTGCATACAGGCGGGAGGTGGAGCAGCTGATCCTCTGGTGCAGCCAGAACCATCTTGAACTTAACCCAGCCAAAATGGTGGAGATGACTGTGGATTTCAGGCGACACCCCCCTTCATTCCCCCCACTCACCATCCTCAACAGCACAGTGTCCACTGTGGACTCCTTCAAGTTTCTGGGTACCACAATCTACCGGAACCTGAAGTGGTCCTCCCATATAGACACTGTCCGGAAAAAGGCCCAGCAGAGGTTGTTTTTTCTGTGTCAGCTCAAGAAGTTTGATTTGCCTCAGGAGCTGCTGGTTGTCTTCTACACCGCCATCATCCAATCTGTCCTCTGCTTTTCCATCACTGTCTGGTTTGGATCTGCCACTAAACAGGACAAGACCAGACTGCAGCGGATCATTAAGTCTGCGGAGAGGATCATTGGTACCGACCTACCCTCCATTGAGAACTTATATCGGTCCATAACCAGGAAACGGGCGGGAAACATCTGTGCTGACCCATCACACCCCGGCCACAAACTGTTTGAACTTCTATCTTCTGGTCGTCGTTACAGATCACTGAAGGTCAAAACCACCCGTCACAGGAACAGTTTCTTTCCTCAAGCCATCACTCTGATGAACTCCTAACATTCACCTAGTCCGACCTGTTTGCTGTACTCATGACTTTTCATCCATTATTACATTGCACATAACTCTCACACTGCTTTTTACTTCATTCACATTATATCACTGAATCTGAGTCCACATTGAAATACTGTGTGATTGTATATTTTTTCATATATTTCTGCAAAGTGTGGTTAGTCTGAGTAAATAACTGCATATATCCCTGTATATATTTGCATCCTTTTATAGAAACGTGGACAGACTGTAATTTACTGTACATACTCTGTTGTCATTGAATCCTTATTTAAATCCTCCACCTGAACAACGAGAGCAAGTTTTTAGCCAAAGTCAAATTCCTTGTATGTGTTGTGCATACTTGGCCAATAAAGCTGATTCTGATTCTGATTCTGGTTAACTTCATTTTATATTTACTTATTTTTGTAGGGTGTCACTTGGGTTCTAAATATTTTATTGGGTTTTAGACCTTTGAGTTTTTTAACCTCTGACTAGTTTTTAACTTTTAATATGACCCTTCTCTCTTACCTCTGGTTTCTCCCTCATGTCTTTGTCTTTTTATACCCTGATTGATGGAGCCTTGAGTATTTTTATCATGTTTATAGTCAGCTTCATGTGTGCCTGTGCTTGTGTCTATGTTGAATGTAATTAGTGGCTTGTAAATATGGATGTCACCAGACTGCAAAACAAATCTACCTACGGGTACAAATAAAGTAACCTGAACCTACTATAACAACACGGTATTGCTACATCTAGGAAGGATTCTGACTTAGAGGCATTCAGTCATAATCCCACAGATGATAGCTTCGAACCAGTGGCTTCTCAGCCAAGCACATACACCAAATGTCTTAACCTGCGGTTCCTCTCGTACTGAGTGGGATTACTATTACTATAACTTGGTAACAGCAAGTCTTCCAGGTCCTGAAGCAGCAAAACAGCCCCAGACCATCACACTACCACCACCATATTTTACTGTTTGTATGATGTTCCTTTTCTTAAATGCTGTGTTATTTTTACGCCAAATTTAATGGGACACACGCCTTCCAAAAAGTTCAACTTTTGTCTCGTCACTCCACAGAGTGTTTTCTCAAAAGTCTTGGGGATCATCAAGATGTTTTCTGGCAAAACTGAGATTAGCCTTCATGTTCTTTTTGCTCAGCAGTGGTTTTCATTGTGGAGCTCTGCCATGCAGGCCATTTTTGCCCAGTCTCTTTCTTATGGTGGAGTTATGAACACTGACCTTAACTGAGGCAAGTGAGGCCTGCAGTTATTTGGATGTTGTTGTGGGGTCTTTTGTGACCTCGGATGAGTCGTCGCTGCGCTCTTTGGGTAATTTTGGTCGGCCGGCCACTGCTGGGAAGGTTAACCACTGTTCTATGTTTTCGCCATTTGTGGATAATTGCTCTCACTGTGGTTTGCTGGAGTCCCAAAGCTTTAGGAATTGCTTTATAACCTTTTCCAGACTGAAAGATCTCAATTACTTTGTTTCTCATTTGTTCCTGAATTTCTTTGGATCACAGTATGATGTTTCGCTTTTGAGGATCTTTTAGTCTACTTCATTTTGTCAGGCAGGTCCAATTTAAGTGGATTTCTTGATTGAGAACAGGTGTGGTCGTAATCAGGCCTGAGTGTGGCTAGAGAAATTGAAGTCAGTTTTCCAAAGATGTGATAAACCAGTTTATTTATGTTTTAACGGGGGGGGGGGGTGTCACTTTTTCACACAGGGCCATGTAGGTTTAGATATTTTTCCCCTTAATAATAAACACCTTCATTTAAAAACTGCATTTTCTGTTTACTTGTGTTATCGTTGTCTAATATTAAGTTTGTTTGATGATCTGAAACATTTAAGTGTGACAACCATACAAAAAAAAGAGAAATCAGGAAGGGGGCAAATGTAGGGAGCGTGAAATAACGAAGCCAAATTGGTTCATAATTCAGGTTTTATTCATGCACTTCATCCCCAGCCTTCTCTCAAGAACACAAGAGGAAGAGCTGCATCAGACCTTCACCTTTATACCTCTCACACAAAGGGAGAATCACATATCCCTGTCAAAGCCCCCTATTGACATTAACTCCCCCTCCAGTCTCTCAGTCCTCCACCTGTCTCCCAGGAGGTCGGAAAGTCCTTTCAGCCCCTTGCCGCCGTACCTCCGTCCTCTTGTTGTTAACCGCAGGTGGTCCAGACATATTGTTCCATTCAGGACGTGCAGCCAATCCACACATACAATCTCCAGCATCCCCTTAATGCTTAAGCATATGTAGGCAAAAATATATGGGCTACATACCCCCCCCCCCCCCAAACGTCGATGAATGGACAATATATTAAAATTAAGAGAACATGTTAATATCAACGGCACAGTCTATACCACATGACCACATCAAAAATCAGTGACAACATCAATAGCATAGTCTATACCACATGATCACACCAAACATCGAAGATCAAACAACAAACAGTCAAATTAAGAGAACATGTTAATATCAACAGCACAGTCTATACCACATGACCACATCAAAAATCAGTGATAACATCAAACAGTCAGTCTGTACGCCGTCTGGGCTTCAACCGTCTTCCAAATCTGCTGTAAGCAGGTACCGGCGTCTTTGCTGCGCCGTCCTGCAAAGAATCTGCTGACTGAGGAAGAGAGTGGTTATTTGATCCCTGTGGGGGCTCAGGGACGTGTTCCCTGGGGGGTCTGCCGCGTCGAGGTGCCCTCGCTACCCGTACAGACTCATCGTTCATCACAAAAGCAGGCTTTAGTCTGTCAATACTGACTGTCTCTTTTCTGTCTCCCAAATCTAGCACAAAATGCTTATCACCTGTCTCCAGCACCCTATATGGCCCATCATATGGCGGTCGGAGGGTTGGTCTTAGAGCCTCGTGCCTGACAAAAACGAACTCCGCATTTTTTTAAAGCTTTGGGAACAAAAATGCGCGGAAAAGTGTGATGAACGGGGCCCGGGAGCATGTCCGCTCCCGTGCCGATCGGTGGTCCAAGAGCCGGAAGGCGTCCCGGTTCCGGATGCTCTGGTAGAAACTCGCCGGGCAGCCTGAGAGGTTGAGCAAAAACTAACTCCGCTGGGGAGGCATTAAAATCCTCCTTAGGCGCAGAACGCAACCCTAATAAAACCCATGGTAGTTTGTTTACCCATTCTGCATCCGTAAGCGACGCTCTGAGGGCTGCCTTCAAAGACCTATGAAAACGCTCGCACAAACCGTTAGCCTGAGGGTGATAAGCGGTAGTGCGGTGAATTTTCGCTCCTAAGCTGCTGGCCATCGCTGACCACAGCTCAGAGACAAATTGAGGCCCTCTGTCAGACGTAATATCCGATGGGACCCCGAAACGCGCTACCCAGGCCATCAAAAAAACGCGAGCCACCTCTGCGGCCGTGGTTGATGTCAGTGGGACCACTTCCGGCCAGCGTGTGGTTCGGTCCACCACTGTCAAAAGATGTGTGAACCCCTGCGACGACGGTAGGGGGCCCACAAGGTCGACGTGCACGTGATCGAATCTTTTGGCCGGAATGTGGAACGGTTCTAAAGGGGCTCTTGTGTGCTTATGAATTTTGGCCCGCTGACAAGCCATGCAGGTCCTCGCCCACTCTTTCACGTGCTTGCGCAGGCTCGGCCAAACAAACTTCTCCGCTACCATTTTCACAGAAGCGCGCACCCCTGGGTGTGCCAGGGAGTGAACCGAGTCAAAAACGTGGCGGCGCCACGCGGCCGGAACTACCGGGCGTGGCGGCCTGGTTGACACATCACAGATTAGGGGGGGCATACCGGTTTGTAAACACCTGCTCTCCAGCCTTAACCCTGTTGGTCCAGACTGGAGCGCGCGCACGTCCGCATCTCTGCCCTGCTTCGCTGCCATGGCTGCGTAATCTATCCCCACGTGAACTGGGGCCGCGTGCGCTTCCGCACTGCTATTTTGCTTCGTGGCTGCTGCAGTATAATCTGCCTCTGCGCGCGCCGGTGCTGTGGCCGCGCGAGAGAGGCAGTCTGCTACTATGTTGAGTTTACCCGCTACGTGTTGAATATCAGAGGTAATTTCCAAAATTGTGGCCAGCTGCCTCTGCTGCCGGCCCGACCACGGATCTGAAATTTTGGACATCGCGAAAGTGAGCGGCTTATGGTCAACAAAAGTGGTGAAACGCTGACCTTCCAGCCAGAACTGGAAATGGCGGATGGCCAAATGGAGCGCTAACAGCTCCCTGTCAAACGTGCTGTATTTCCGCTCAGCTTCGCTCAAGGATTTGCTCAAGAAAGTCAGCGGCTGCCAAACACCGGCAACGTGCTGCTCTATAACTGCCCCTATGGCCAAATCTGATGCGTCGGTAGTTAGCGCGATGCAGGCCGATGGGTCCGGATGAGCTAGAAGCGCGGCTTCAGCCAAGGCTTTTTTTACCTCCGTGAACGTGCACTCCCGCTCCGGGGACCACTCGATTGTATTGGAGGGTTTTTGCTTTCTGAGCGCGGCGTATAATGGCTGCATGAGCTGCGCTGCATGGGGTAGGAAACGGTTATAAAAATTTACCATTCCTAAAAATTCCTGTAATGATTTGACCGTTTGTGGTCGGGGAAAATCTGCTACTGCGCGCACCTTATCCGGCAGCGGAACTGCCCCTTCTGGAGACACGCGGTGGCCCAAAAAATCGATCTGCACAACACCAAACTGGCACTTGGCTGGATTAATTATTAAGCCGTGCTCTCCCAACCTACGAAAAACCGCAGTGAGGTGTTTTTCGTGTTCTTCCTCTGAAGTACTGGCGACCAAAATGTCGTCGAGGTAAACGAACACGAATGGAAGATCACGTAACACGGCATCCATCATGCGTTGGAATGTTTGCGCGGCGCCTTTAAGGCCAAACGGCATGCGCAAAAACTCAAAAAGTCCAAAAGGGGTTATAACCGCCATTTTAGGAATGTCCTCCGGCCGGACTGGAACCTGATGGTAGCCGCGAACCAGGTCTATTTTAGAAAAAATGCGCACCCCCGCTAAATGCACCGAAAAATCCTGGATGTGTGGGATGGGGTAGCGATCGTGTGCTGTGGCGTTGTTTAGCCTGCGGTAATCGCCGCAAGGTCTCCAGGAGCCGTCAGCTTTCGGGACCATATGCAGCAGCGAAGCCCATGGGCTTTTCGAACGGCGAATAATGCCCAGCCTCTCTAGGCTGGCGAACTCCTCGTGCGCCATGGAGAGTTTAGCAGCATCCAGGCGCCGAGCTTTCGCAAAGACAGGGGGGCCAGTCGTAGTGATAAAATGCTCCACCCCGTGTTTCGCAACTGTTGCCGAGAATGTGGGAACCGTGAGTGCTGGAAACTGGGTGAGTATTGTGTTAAACTTACCACCTGCTGTGGCGACGTTGGTCTGCACTGGTGGCAGGGACACTCGAGCTGCACAGGGAATAGAGTAAAAAGAGAGTGCATTTACCAGCCGCCTATTGGCAAGATCAACTAACAAACCATGTGAGCACAGAAAATCAGCACCTAACATGTTGAAACTCACCGCCGCTATGACAAAAGTCCATTCATAATTGCGGCCATGTAAGGACAGGGACAAAGTCCTTTCCCCGTAGGTGTTGATGCTTGAGCCGTTTGCCGCCGTTGCCCCGTTTCCACGGGGGCCAGCCACCCGGTCAGCATAGGTTGGGGTGATGAAACTCACTTGGGCTCCGGTGTCTATAAGGAACTGCTGCCCGGAGCTCGTTTCTGTGATGTAAAGCAGCTTATTTCTTTCGCCGAGAGCCGAAGCAGCTAACGATTCTCAGTCCTGCCGTTTTCCCGACTTCTTGAAATTGCACGGCAGCACACACCTGTGCGCCCTCTCTGTGAACCGCCGATGATAAAAGCAGAGATCCTCTCCTCCGCTGCGTCGGGGTCGCGCCTCTGCCATTGTTGGTAAGTTCGGCTCGGCTGTCTCCGGCTCGTCGCTGCCTCGGGTCGCCGCAGCGGTCGCCTGCTCGCCGCAGGAGCTGAGGAGCCTCTGCGCCTCTTGGGCTAGGTCATGGAAATCCTGCTGGGTGTCACAACGCATGCTGGACAGCGTTCCTCTCATATGCGTCAGGAAGTTAGTCAGGAAGATGTACTTAAAGAGGAAATCGTCGTCGTCTGACCCCCTCAGCTGCAGCATGTCTTCCATCAGGGCGACTGGCCTGTGATCTCCTTGGTTGAGCATAGCCAGGAGCCTCCTAGCCCTCTCTTCGGGTGAGGGCGTGAAACACTTGGTGAGGGCAGCCTTCAATCTGCCGTATTTGTCTTCGGCGGGTGGCTGCTGTACCAAGCTCCGCATGCATCGAGCTGTGCGGTTGTCAAGTCTAGCGATGACGTGGTAGAACTTAGTGTCATCTGCCGTTATGCCTGCGAGCATGAACTGTGCCTCCGCCCAGAGGAACCACGAGTCTGGGTTGTCCTGCCAGAATTCCGGCAGTTTGACGCCGATGGCACTCGCTAGGGCAGACTCCAATGAGTCCTGATCGTGGAGAGCATTTCCAGGCATTCTCACACGTCACTGGTCACCAATGTGGGGAGCGTGAAATAACGAAGCCGAATTGGTTCATAATTCAGGTTTTATTCATGTACTTCATCCCCAGCCTTCTCTCAAGAACACAAGAGGAAGAGCTGCATCAGACCTTCACCTTTATACCTCTCACACAAAGGGAGAATCACATATCCCTGTCAAAGCCCCCTATTGACATTAACTCCCCCTCCAGTCTCTCAGTCCTCCACCTGTCTCCCAGGAGGTCGGAAAGTCCTTTCAGCCCCTTGCCGCCGTACCTCCGTCCTCTTGTTGTTAACCGCAGGTGGTCCAGACATATTGTTCCATTCAGGACGTGAAGCCAATCCACACATGCAATCTCCAGCATCCCCATAATGCTTAAGCATATGTAGGCAAAAATATATGGGCTACAGCAAACACTTTTTCACACCACTGTATAGCCTGCTCTTCTGAAGGAGGACTGGTCTTCCGTGATGATGTGCTGTTTTGTGTTTCAAAACGGCCAAAGAAATCATTTAGGTTTTTGAGCAGTGTGATGTCACTCACGCAGGTCTGAGGTGGAGGTTTGTAGTTGGTGAGGGTCTGAATGCCACACCAGAGAGAACATGCATCTCTGATGTTGCTGAAGTGGATGGATATTTTCTTGCTGTACAGTCGTTTTGCTTCCTTGATACCACAGGACAGGTTGGCACTAGCTGTTGTTAGTCCTGCGGTGTCACCGGCCCTGAACGCTGTGTCCTGAGCCCTCAGGAGCCTGTGAACTTCTGCTGTCATCCATGGCTTCTGGTTAGCACAAACAGAGATGGTTTTGCAGTCAGTGACATCATCATCATCAGACTAAGAACGATCCAACAGACTCTCATGATGAATGGTACAAGGATTGTGTGTAACCCCACCCCCACCCCACCCCCTGGTTTGGGATGTTCTTCTATGTAGAGAAGAAACTTGGTTAGAGTACTTGGTAGTGGAAATTTGGATGGGCAAAAGTAATTTTGTGGTTGTAAATTTTTATAATCCTTGTAGAAAGCTAGAAATGAATGCATTAGAATCAATAGAAGGGCAGGATGAAAGGAAAATTATATGGATGGGAGTTTTTAATGCTCATAATACATTGGGGGTGGGGATAGGACTGATCATAATGGTCTGGTGATAGAGGAGTTAATGGATAGAAGAAATCTGGTATGTTTAAACAATGGATCGGCTTGTGGGACACATATGTGAGTTGCATAGGCTGCATATGTATATTACTGTTGCTTCACGTCTCAGAATGAACAATAGGTCTGGGTCTCCTGGGGATAACAGGAGGATGCGAAATGTGATCTTTGTTATGCAAGAGATGGCCTTGAGGGATTTCCTGACCACCAGTAGTTTTAGGTGGAGGGGAGAAGACCTGGAGGATGATGTATTGTGTCTAGGGATTAAAAGACAATGTGACTCTGTACTTTGATGTCCTGAGTATAAAAAGGACAGGTGTGGGGGAATGTCTCTCTCTTTTCTGTTTGGAGGATGTTGGAGACAAGTGAATAAACCTGATTTGAGAAATAAACTCAGCCTCATCTTTTCACGCTCTCCACACTGGTGACCTTAAGACGTATCATGAACAGAAGAAATTCCCCTGAGCCGGACTCGCCAGGAACTAGCCAGGCGAACGCAGTCTCAGTCAAGCTACCAGATTTCTGGCAGGACAACCCGGACTCCTGGTTCCTCTTGGCCGAAGCTCAGTTCGCTCTCCGGGGAATAACGGCAGATGACACGAAATTCTACCACGTTATTGCCAAGCTTGACAACTGCACAGCTCGACATGTGCAGAGCCTGGTGCAGTGGCCACCGGCCAACGACAAATACGGCGGGTTGAAGGCTGCGCTCATCCAGCACTTCACTCCCTCAGTCCAGGAGAGAGCGAAGAGACTCCTGGCCCTAAACACCTTGGGAGATAGCACACCCGTTGACCTGATGGAGGACATACTGAGGCTGAGGGGCTCAGACGGCGACGACTTCTTTTTCACCCACATTTTCCTGAGAACCCTGCCGTCGGCCACGAGAGCGACCCTGGCTGGTTCACCGTTGTTGGCCCAGCCGGACTTCCACGCGCTGGCCCAGGAGGCACAGCGGATTCTCAAAGCCAGCAAGCAGCGCGCGGCCACCGCAGCAGCGACGGGACTCGACGCGATGGCCGGAGATGGCAGGGGGCCAGAGGCGGCGACAGCAGACCCACCGACAACGGCGGCGGTGAAGGCCAAACATCGCGGAGGAGACGGTCTCTGTTTCTATCATCGCTGCTTTGCAGAGAGGGCACGCAGGTGTATACCACCGTGTCAGTTCAAGAGCTCGGGAAACGCCAGAGCCGGGAGTCGGTAGCAGCCGCGGCCCTCGGCGAACAGAACAAGCTGCTCTACCTGACGGACTCGCGTTCGGGGAAGCAATTCCTCGTGGACACAGGCTCCCAAGTGAGTTTCATCATGCCAACCTATGCTGACCGACTGGCAGGCCCCGGGAGTCACGGAGCATCAGCAGCGAACGGCTCGAGGATTCAGACCTTCGGTGAGAGGACTCTGCTTCTGTCCCTACGCGGCCGCACATTTGAGTGGACCTTTGTTATAGCTGCAGTGAGCTTCAACATGTTAGGGGCTGATTTTCTGTGCTCACATGGGTTGTTGTTTGATCTTGCTAATAGACGCCTGGTTAATGCAGTTTCTTTTTACTCTATTCCCTGTGCAGCCCGAGTGACCCCGCCCACAGCACAAGCCAACGTCGCAACGGCAAGTGGTAAGTTCCACACACTCCTCACTCAGTTTCCAGCACTCACAGTTCCCACATTTTCGGCGGCTGTCGCTAAACACGGGGTGGAACATTTTATTACTACCACCGGCCCTCCTGTGTTTGCAAAAGCTCGGTGCTTGGATGCAGCTAAACTGGCCATAGCGCGCGAGGAGTTCGCCAACCTTGAAAAGTTGGGCATCATCAGACGTTCCAAACGTCCATGGGCTTCCCCGCTGCACATGGTCCCTAAAGCTGACGGCTCGTGGCGTCCTTGCGGTGACTTCCGCAGGTTAAACAACGCTACGGCACACGACCGCTACCCAATCCCGCATATCCAAGATTTTTCCGTTCATCTGGCGGGGGCGCGCATTTTTTCTAAGATAGACTTAGTCCGCGGGTACCATCAAGTCCCAGTACGCGCTGAGAACATACCCAAAACAGCGATAATAACGCCGTTTGGCCTTTTTGAGTTTTTGCGCATGGCGTTTGGGCTTAAAGGCGCTGCGCAGACGTTCCAACGCATGATGGACGCGGTGTTGCACGATCTGCCCTTCGTGTTCGTCTACCTGGACGACATTCTAGTAGCCAGCGCGTCCGAAGAGGAACACGAAAACCACCTCACGGCAGTTTTCCGGAGGTTGGGGGAGCACGGGTTAATAGTCAACCCAGCGAAGTGTCAGTTCGGGGTGACGCAGATCGATTTTTTGGGGCACTGCGTCTCTCCAGAAGGAGCGGTTCCTCTGCCGGACAAAGTGCACGCAGTAACAAATATTCCTCAGCCACAAATGGTCAAAGCATTACAGGAGTTTTTGGGAAGGGTGAATTTTTATAACCGTTTCCTCCCCCGCGCAGCGCAGCTCATGCAACCACTGTATGCCGCACTTAAAAAGCAAAAACCCACAAATAAAATCAAATGGTCCCCGGAGCGGGAGCGCGCATGCTCGAAGGTTAAAACAGCCTTGGCAAACGCTGCGTTGTTAGCACACCCGGACCCAACGGCCTGCATAGCGCTCACTACTGACGCGTCAGATATGGCCATAGGGGCGGTCGTGGAGCAGCAAGTTGCCGGGGCTTGGCAGCTGCTCGCTTGTTTCAGCAGGACCTTGCACGATCCCGAGCGAAAATACAGCGCGTTCGACAGGAAGTTGTTAGCGCTCCACTTGGCCATTCGCCACTTCCAGTTCTGGCTGGAAGGACGCCTTTTCACTGCGTTCGTTGACCACAAGCCGCTGACTTTCGCGATGGCCAAGGTTTCAGAACCGTGGTCAGGCCGGCAGCAGAGGCAGCTGGCTGCAATCTCTGAGTTTACTACCGATATTCAACACGTAGCGGGTAAACTAAATGTAGTGGCAGACTGTCTCTCGCGCGCCGTAACTACTCCAGTCCACGTAGGGGTAGATTATACAGCCATGCTCGCGGAGCAGGCTAGCGGCGCGGAGGTGCGCGCAGCCCCAGTCCGCGTGGGGATAGATTATGCAGCCATGGCCGCGGATCAGGTTAGCAACGCGGACGTGTGCGCGCTCCAGTCTGGACCAACAGGGTTAAGGCTGGAAAACAGGGTGCTGCATGGTGGTATGCCCCCCCTAATCTGCGATGTCTCCATGGGACGACCGCATCTGGTGGTGCCGGCTGTGTGGCGCCGCCGTGTTTTTGACTCGATTCATTCTCTGGCGCACCCGAGGGTGCGCGCGTCGGTCAAAATGGTAGGAGAGAAATTTGTATGGCCGAGCCTGCGCAAGCAAGTTAAGGAGTGGGCGGCAGCCTGCATGGCTTGCCAGCAGGCCAAAATACACAAACACACTAGAGCCCCCTTGGAGCCATTTCACATCCCGGCTAAGAGGTTCGATCATGTGCATGTCGACCTCGTAGGCCCCCTCCCGCCGTCACAGGGGTGCACACATCTTTTGACAATGGTGGACTGCACCACGCGTTGGCCTGAAGTGGTCCCACTGGCATCAACCACAGCCGAGGAGATGGCGTGTGTGTTTTTAATGGCTTGGATAGCGCGTTTTGGAGTTCCGTCGGATATTACGTCCGACAGAGGTCCTCAATTTGTTTCCGAGCTTTGGTCAGCGATGGCCCGCAGCCTGGGGGTAACGATCCACCGCACTACCGCGTACAACCCCCAGGCTAATGGTTTATGTGAACGTTTCCATAGGTCATTGAAAGCAGCCCTCAGAGCGTCGCTTACGGATGCAAATTGGGTAGACAGGCTACCATGGGTTTTATTGGGGTTGCGTTCTGCACCTAAAGAGGATTTAAAAGCCTCCCCAGCTGAATTGGTTTTTGCGCAGCCACTCCGGCTTCCCGGGGAGTTTCTCCCAGATAATCCTGCGCCAGAGTGCCCCCCTGCTCAGCGGTTACTGAGCGACACGGGAGCGAGCACGCTTCCTGGCCCCGTTCATCACAGTTTTCCGTGCGTTTTTGTGCCTAAAGCTTTAAAAAATGCAGAGTTTGTTTTTGTCAGACACGATGCACATCGTCCAACCTTGCGCCCGCCTTATGATGGCTCATTTAGAGTGCTGGAAACAGGTGATAGGCACTTCTTGCTAGATTTGGGGGGCAGAAAGGAAATGATTTTTTAAATTTTTTTTTATTTTATTTATTTATTTCGGATAGTACATTACAGGTTAAAAGAAACTGTATAATATAACAACAAGGTCAAATTAGACAAAGACTCCTTCTACTATACAATTCCACGTGAGTTATCCGAAATGGGTGATGGCTGAAGCCGCAGCTTATATTGCCCACCCATATTCCATCCAAGAATTCAAAGGAGAAAAAAGAGAAAACAAGACAAGAGTGATTACAATTTAAAACAAGGCTAAGACAAAATGTGACTGAGAGAAAAAGAAAACTGAGCTAGTCTAAGTTAAGCGGTTACTATTCAAAAACAAATCTAAGACATAGTGTCACAGAGAAAAAAAGAAAAAAAGAAAAAACTAAGCTACAACACAACACAGGCTGGAAATGTCAATCCTTATGTGAGTTTACATGTCGTCTTGTAAATATGTTTGGAGTATTTCTTCCTTTAGTTTTTGTTTAAATTGTCCAAGCTTTGTACATGATTTTAATTCAGGTCCAAAATCGTTCCATAATCTGACTCCTTGCACTGAAATACAGTGTTGCTTGGTGGTTGTTCTCACTGTAGGCTTTTGAAATATACATGTTCCTCTGAAGTGATATCGTTTCTCCCTTGTTTGGAACAACTTTTGGATATTTGCGGGCAGTGATAGATTCTTCACTTTGAACATTATTATTGCGGTTTTAAAGTCAATCAGATCTTTCAACTTGAGAGTTTTTTGTTTAAGAAAAAGTGGGTTTGTTGGTTCCCTGTAAGCTGCTTTGTTGATTATTCTAATAGCTCTCTTTTGAAGCATAAAGAGTGGATATATGTTTGTTTTATATGTATTTCCCCATACTTCATTACAATATGTCATGTATGGGAGTATTAATGAATGGTACAAGGTGTATAGTGTGGGTTGATTCAGCAAATTTTTCACTCTGTGTAATATTGCAATTGATTTGGATACTTTACCTTTTATATAATTAATATGTGGCTTCCAACACAGTTTGTTATCAATTATTACTCCAAGGAATTTAGTTTCGGATACCCTTTCAATCTCTACACCATTTACACTGAGTTTGGGTACTGGGTAGTTGTGATGGTTGTTAAAGACTATAAATTTTGTCTTGCTTAAATTGAGCGTTAATTTGTTTGAATCAAACCACAGTTTCAGCTTTCCTAATTCCTTTCCGAGTGTATCCAGAAGTTGTTCCAAATTGTTTCCACTGCATAGCAGATTAGTGTCATCAGCAAACAATATTAAGTCCATTTTTTCTGAAACTTTACATATATCATTTATATACATATTGAATAATAATGGTCCCAAAACTGAACCCTGTGGGACTCCACAGGTGACCTTCAGTAACTCTGAGTTTTTGCTGTTAACACATGCAAACTGATATCTATTCTTTAAGTAACTACTTAACCAGGACAGTGCTACCCCTCTAATACCACAATTTTGTAGTTTCTTTAATAATAGATTGTGATCTACTGTATCAAATGCTTTTTTAAGATCCAGGAATACTCCAACTGAATACTCTTTATTTTCAATGGCTGTTGATATTTTTTCTGTAAATTCCATTAAGGCATATGCTGTTGTCCTTTTGTGTCTGAACCCATATTGCTGCTCACACAATAAATCATTCTTCAGTATGAAGTTGTCAATTCTCTCATAGAATATTTTTTCAAGTATCTTGGAAAATTGCGGTAATAGTGAAATTGGTCTGTAGTTGGAGAGTTCCCCTCTGTCGCCTGTCTTGTAAATCGGAATTACTTTAGCTATTTTCATTGCATTGGGAAATATACCTGATTGGAGAGACAGGTTACAGATATACGTCAGTGGTTTCACTATGCATTCGATAACAGTTTTGACTAGTAGCATGTCAATACCATCGCAGTCAGTAGATGTTTTACTTTTGAACGATTTAACAATTTCAATGACCTCTCTTTCGTCTGTGTTCTTTATGAAGATGGTGTCTTTTACAGCAGTGTTATTGCATATTGTATCACCTGTAGGCGCCGTAGTGGGTATTTCTCGGGCCAGTTTAGGTCCAATGTTAACAAAAAAATTATTAAATTCATCTGCAGGTGAAGCTATATTCACATTCGGAGTCGATTTATTATTTTTTGGAATATTAGTTGGGTAGCTAGTATTTCTGCTTTTATTTCCAAGGATACTGTTGATTATTGTCCATGTATTTTTAATATTGTCTTTGTTTTTTTCCAGTTCTTTACTGTAATAGTCTCTTTTACTGCATCTTATTATATATGTTAACTTATTTTTGTATGTTTTATACCGTTGCTCTGCTTCTTTTGTCCTTTTCTTTATGAAAGCTTTATATAATAAATTTTTCTTTTTACACGCCTTTTGTAGTCCTTTGGTTAACCATGGTTTGTCAGCAAATTTGTGTTTAAGCTTTTTTTTAACTAATGGGCAGTTTTTTTCATAAAGAGTGGTTACAATGTTTATAAATGTGTCATAGGCTTCATTTACATCTGATACATAGACTTCTGTCCAGTCTTGCTTCAGCAAGTCCTCTTTAAAAGAACTGATTGCGTTTGGTGATTTGTGTCTGAACGATTTTGAGATTTTTTCTGGGTTGGGCCCCGTGTGGCCATGGATAAGTGCAAAGATTGGCAAGTGGTCGCTTATATCATTTATCAATAATCCACTTTCTATTTTCTTATCGAGAACATTGACAAACAGGTTGTCAATAAGTGTAGCAGAGTGAACTGTGATTCTACTGGGATGTGTTATTGTGGGATATAGACTCATGCTGTACATAGAGTTCATGAACTCTGTAACTACATTTTGTTGATGTGGATTAAGTAGGTCAATATTGAAATCTCCACAAATTGCTACCATTTTCTTACTAGTAATATTATTGTACAGCTCGACTAATTTATCTCTGAATGTCTCAATGCAAGTTCCCGGCGTTCTGTATATGCAGCTTATGATTAGATTTTTTGTTTTGTCTAGGTCAATCTCAACAGTAACACATTCCAAAATCCCTGGTAGTGCTGAGGACATTTCATTTACAAGCTTACATCTATATAGGTCATCAACATACAGTGCAACACCACCACCCTTTTTTTGAGATCTGTTAATGTTAAACATCTGATATCCCTCTATTGCCATCAGGGGAGCCTGGTCTTCATTAAGCCAGGTTTCCGAGACTGCAATGGCTGTGAATTTTCTGTTTAGCTGTTTTAAATAGTCCTGAATCTGTGAGAAGTTTTTGTTAAGACTTCTGCTATTGAAGTGTATTATTGACAGTTTACCATCTAATTGCACTTGACTTTTGAATTGCTTTTCAGTGTAATATTCACAGTGGTTATGAATATTATTGAAAAAGTGGTTATCGGGATCAATATCATTCTCCATCTCTTGTGGTTTATGTTCAGCATAGTGGCATATTTTTAGAGTTTGAGTTTCCTCACTCTGTGTTTCATAGACAGTGTTCATTTGTATTTATCTAAGTCAGTAGCATCTCTGATCATTATACTTTTTGCTTGCTCAGGTGTTCCATTTAGTTTAATCCAAATTCTACAATTTCTTGTCCAGGTTGACTGTATCCTATTTTGTTTTTTTAGCATCCGTGCCTGCCGTGCTAATTCAGCGTTTTTTTTTTGTCAGGTGTTCATTTAGGTAAACTTGAGTTTCCTTTAGTTTTTTGGCCTGCCTCAGTATGTCATTTTTCACCCTCCTGTTCACAAAGCGCATCACAATTGATTTCTTTGTTTTGTTATCTTTCTTCGGTAAAGCATAACAGACTGAGATCGCATTGGCTTCTACCTTAATGTCTTTATCATTAAGGAACTGAAGCACTTGGTTTTCTAGGGACATTGATTCACTTATGGAAGCATGTTCACCACTCAGTCCTGTTGCGGCATGGGCGTAGGACTGATATCTGATGTCTAGTCCACTTATAACTAGGTCATCAATGCGAGAACCTTGTTCAAGATCCTCGACGCGTTGCTCCAAAAGACGCCCGTGTTGCTCCAGGTCCATAATTTTTTGGTCTTTTTCTTTTATTATTGAATGTAGGGCTTGTACCTCTTGTATTAGGTTTATTATTTTGGCCTGTTGGTTAGTCATTTTGTTTATGCCAAATTGTTTATGCCAAATGATTGGCATAAACAGGCTCAAACCCGCTTTTGTGATGGCTGACAAAGCTGTGCAGTTGGAGAGGGCTCCTTGGCGCGGCAGACCCCCTAGGGAGCATCCCCCAGAGCTCCCACAGGGATTGACTAACAGTTCTCACCCCCAGGTAGCAGCTCCACAGCAGGATGGCGCCATGAGAGTGGTAAAGCCCGCTTACAGCAAGTTTGGAAGAAGGTTGAAGCCCAACCAGCATGTGGACTGATGTTGTGATTTTATCATGATATGCAGACTGTGTTGTATTGTTCCATCTTAGACGTTTGGGGGGGGGGGGGTCATGTGGGACACATATGTGAGTTGCATAGGCTGCATATGTATATTACTGTTGCTTCACGTCTCAGAATGAACAATAGGTCTGGATCTCCTGGGGATAACAGGAGGATGCGAAATGTGATCTTTGTTATGCAAGAGATGGCCTTGAGGGATTTCCTGACCACCAGTGGTTTTAGGTGGAGGGGAGAAGACCTGGAGGATGATGTATTGTGTCTAGGGATTAAAAGACAATGTGACTCTGTACTTTGATGTCCTGAGTATAAAAAGGACAGGTGTGGGGGAATGTCTCTTTCTTTTCTGTTTGGAGGATGTTGGAGACAAGTGAATAAACCTGATTTGAGAAATAAACTCAGCCTTGTAGAAGAGCTTGAAATAACGAAGCGATGTGATTTTATAAATCAAAGTTTAATATCAGCTTCACTCCTCTAACATGTCTCTTCTCGGTGCAGAAGCAGAATAAGAGGTCGATCGCAGTCAGACCTTCATACTTATACCCACACTCAGCAAAAGACATTGCATATCCAAGCTGACATCCCGCATTACATAATCCCCCCTCCATTGTCCTCCGTCTCCTCCACCTGACCCTGGGTGGTCAGGTAGATCGATCTGGTCTCCACCGCTGCGACTCTGTCTGTCTTTGATCCTCGCTGGCGGTTGAGACCTCTTTGTCCTGTTTATAGGTGTTAGGTCATTCCACATATGTAATCACTAAACATTCTAATATGTCTATACATATGTAGGTATGGAATATATGATTAATATATTCCATAAAAAGACGTAACAAACTAATAGTTTTTTTGAATGCAAAAGATGCAATAGACTTACACTATGGTCCTCTCCGGCATACAACTAGGAACATACCGGTCGCTATGGAGGGTGAGAATATGTATGGGCACATAATCATACCATGTAAGATAACTAAATAGACGGTTATGCTGTTTCATCCCACCTAGCAACAATGCTCTGCACTGTGTGTGTTTATATATTTACATATTTATTCCATCTAGCTACAATGCTCAGCACTGGGTGTGTTTATATTTATATATCTATATATTTATTCCATCTAGCTACAATGCTCCGCACTGTGTTTTTATATATCTACATATTATTCCATCTAGCTACATTGCTCCGCACTGTGTGTGTTTATATACTTGCATATTTATTCTACCTAGCTGCAATGCTCCGTACTGTGGGTGTTTATATATTTACATATTTATTCCATCTAGCTACAATGCTCTGCACTGTGTGTTCATATATTCATATATTCATATATTTATTCCATCCAGCTACAATGCTCTGCACTGTGTGTCTGTGTGTGTGTGTGTATATATATATTTTATAGTAATATGTACATATGTATATTAGCTGCTCTTGCTTGCTTGTTTTTTTTTCTTGCCTTCTGATTGTTGCTCTGAGTGTTGCTATCCCTGTGCTGTTGCAATCCTGGAATTTCCCCGTTGTGGGACTAATAAAGGCTTATCTTATCTTATCTTATCTTATCTTAATATAAGCCACAGCCCCCCCAAACGACTAAGAAAAGGACAATCAAATTAAGTTTACAGTTTAAGATAATCTCTGTGACATATTATACTGTTAAACCTCTTGACAGGGAAAACGAGGAAAAATCTTTCCGGCAGTCATGCTCCTGTAGAGAATTCAGTGGTAACAACAACAGTATAGTAATTTCACAAATCATCCTTAGAACTGTCACGGCACAATCTGATAACACAGTTAACAACTCCTGGTCAATTTGTATCAGTCCCTGTGCCGTCTGGGTTTTAATCTTCTCCCGAATCTGCTGTAGGTCCGCTTTGGCGTCGTGGTGGGACCCTCCTGTAAGGAATCTGCAGCTTGGGGAGGAGAGTGGTTATTTGTTCCCTGCAGGGGGGCTGAGCACCCCTGGGTGCACGAGGGAGTGAACCGAGTCGAAAATGCGGCGGCGCCATGCAGCTGGAACTACTGGGCGAGGTCGGCCAGTTGAAACGTCGCAGATTAGGGGGGGTAAACCGTCACGTAAACCCCTTTCCTCCAGTCTTAACCCTGTTGGTCCAGACAGGAGTGTGCGCACGTCTGCGTCGCTGCTTTGTTCCTCTGTCATGGCTGCGTAATCTATCCCTACGTGAATTGGGGCCGCGTACGCGTCCGCGTTGGCGAAGAGTTCTGCAGCTGAGGTAGTATAATCTGTCTCCTCATGCTCTGGCGATGTCACAGCGCGAGAGAGGCAGTCTGCTACCACGTTAAGTTTGCCTGCCACATGTCGAATGTCTGTGGTGAACTCTGAAATTGCAGCTAGGTGTCTTTGTTGCCTGCCTGACCATGGTTCTGAAATTTTAGCCATCGCAAAAGTGAGTGGTTTGTGGTCTACAAAAGCTGTGAAGCGCCGCCCTTCTAACCAGAACTGGAAGTGGCGGATGGATAAATGAAGCGCTAGCAGCTCCCTGTCAAAAGTGCTGTATTTACGCTCGGTTTGGTTTAAAGATTTGCTAAAAAATGCTAAAGGTTGCCAGGTTCCGCCAACATGTTGCTCCACGACTGCCCCTATGGCCAGGTCTGAAGCGTCTGTGGTTAACGCTACGCGGGCCGAGGGATCGGGGTGAACCAACAATGTGGCATTCGCTAGAGCACTTTTTACTTCCACGAAGGCGTGTTCGCGCTCCGGGGTCCATTCGACCGCGTTGGAAGGATTTTGTTTTCTGAGCGCGGCATACAGGGGCTGCATGAGTTGAGCTGCGCGGGGGAGGAAACGGTTGTAAAAATTCACCATTCCCAAAAATTCTTGCAGCGATTTGACCGTTTGTGGTCGTGGAAAATTTTTTACCGCGCGGACTTTGTCTGGCAATGGGACTGCCCCCTTCGGTGAAACTCTGTGTCCCAAAAAATCAATTTGTGACACGCCGAATTTGCATTTGGCCGGATTGATTATTAACCCGTGCTCTTCTAGTCTCTGAAAAACTGTAGTGAGGTGTTGTTCGTGTTCTTCCTCTGACGGGCTGGCTACCAGCATATTGTCGAGGTAGACGAACACGAAGGGGAGGTCGCGTAATACCGCGTCCATCATACGCTGAAAGCTTTGAGCAGCGCCTTTGAGGCCGAACGGCATCCGCAAAAATTCAAAAAGACCGAAAGGGGTTATTACAGACGTTTTAGGAATGTCTTCTGCTCGAACGGGGACTTGATGGTAGCCGCGGACCAGGTCTATTTTAGAAAAAATGCGCGCACCCGCCAGATGTAGTGAAAAATCTTGGATGTGGGGAATTGGGTAGCGGTCATGCGCTGTCGCATTGTTTAGTCTGCGGTAATCGCCGCAAGGTCTCCAAGAACCGTTGGTTTTCGGGACCATGTGGAGTGGCGATGCCCAGGGGCTCTTTGAGCGTCTAATAATGCCTAATTTTTCAAGGGTGGCAAACTCGTCCCGTGCTATGGCGAGCTTGGTCGCGTCTAAGCGCCGACCTTTGGCAAACACGGGTGGGCCTGTTGTGGGGATGAAGTGTTCAACCCCGTGCTTCGCTACTGTGGCTGAAAATTTTGGAACTGTGAGTGCTGGAAATTGGGTGAGGAGTTGGTCAAACTTACCTCCTGCTGTTGTGACGCTGGCCTGCAGGGATGGTGGAGAAACTCGAGCTGAGCAGGGTCGCCTCTGATGAGTTAATCGCGGGAGAACGTCTTTGTTCCATCCTCACGTCTGGTCACCAGTGTAGAAGAGCTTGAAATAACGAAGCGATGTGATTTTATAAATCAAAGTTTAATATCAGCTTCACTCCTCTAACATGTCTCATCTCGGTGCAGAAGCAGAATAAGAGGTCGATCGCAGTCAGACCTTCATACTTATACCCACACTCAACAAAAGACATTGCATATCCAAGCTGGCATCCCACATTACATAATCCCCCCTCCATTGTCCTCCGTCTCCTCCACCTGACCCTGGGTGGTCAGGGAGATCGATCTGGTCTCCACCGCTGCGACTCTGTCTGTCTTTGATCCTCGCTGGCGGTTGAGACCTCTTTGTCCTGTTCATAGGCGTTAGGTCATTCCACATATGTAATCACTAAACATTCTAATATGTCTATACATATGTAGGTATGGAATATATGATTAATATAAGCCACAAGCCTCATCTTTTCACGCTCTCCACAGGCTACAAGAATCAATGCTACATTGCAGACAAAATCAGTTATAGATATAACAGTGTCACACTCAATAGCAGATAAAGCAGTCTGGGAGATGAATACAGAATAAATTATTGGAAGTGATCCCTATACAATTGTACCTGTACGTATGTAGGATTGGTGATAGAAATGATATGCTGGCAATAAAATTAGTAGAGTGATGGATGTTTAGCATAGCAGATTGGAGTAAGTTTGAGTATCTGAGTGACAGAGGTGTGAAGCAGATTAACCTGTGTGATAGCACTGAAAAGCTAAATGAAAACATTACTAATACTATAGTTGAGGCAGCAAAGGAATCAATAGAACAATGATCAGTAGGCAACAAGGAAAAAGTTAGTCCCTTGGTGGGCAGAAGAATGTAAGAAAGCAATTACAAGTAGAAATAAAGCCTTGAAAGTGTTCAAGAATTCACTGAATTGTGACAAATTAATAGAATATAAAAGGGCACAGGCACAAGTAAGGAGGACAATAAGACAAGAAAAAAGGAAATATTGGAGGAAGCATTATGAATCCATTGGAAGAAACACTCCTGTTGATAAAATTTGGGGAGTAATTAAGAGGATGAGTGGAATATAAAAGGACTGGAACTATCCTGTTAGAAAGACTGAAGAAATTATAGCTGTAAGTGATGAGGAAAAGGCCAATGTGATAGTTAAAGAACTGACTAAGATCCACAGTAATGAAAACCAATCAGAGGAAGAAAGAGCAGGGAGGGCAAAGACAAGGAGTCAACATTAAAGCAGTTTTAATAGTGAGGAAAATGATTTGAATAGTCTGAACTTGGGCAGCGCGGTGGCTCAGTGGTTAGCACTGTGGCAGCACAGCAACTCACCCTTGGCCAGGGGATCCTGGGTTCGATCCAAGCCCCCGACCAACCGTGATCTGTGTGGAGTTTGCATGTTCTCCCCGTGTCTGCATGGGTTTACTCCGGGATTTCTCCGGTTTCCTCCCACATGCCAAAAACATGCAAGTTAGGTTAATTGGCATCAAACTGGGGATTCTAAATTGTCCTTAGGTATGACTGTGAGAGTGAATGGTTGTCTGTCTCTCTGTGTTGGCCCTGCGATGGACTGGCGATCTGTCCAGGGTGTACCCTGCCTCCCGCCCAAAGATGCTGGGATAGGCTCCAGCCACCCCACCCCACCCCCGGCGACCCAAAAAGGATTAAGCGGAAGAAGATGAATGAATGAATGAATAGTCTGAACTCATTAGTCACCCTAAATGAAATGAAAAGAGCAATAAATACGGTGAAAATAACTTCTCTAGGAAAGGATAAAATTAGTTATGCCATGTTAAAGAATCTAAATGATAGCTCACTGGAAGTAATTCTAGACTTATATAATAGAATTTGGAGTGAAGGTAAAATTCTGCATAGCTGGAAGCTTGCAGTAATTATTCCAGTTAAAAAACCTGGGAAAGTTCCAACGGTTCCAAAAAATTACAGGCCTAGAGCATTAACCTCTCACTTAGGTAAAATCATGGAGCGAATGATAGTTGAAAGACTAAACTATTATTTGGAGACTAGAAGCCTATTATCAGTGTACCAAAGTGGGTTTAGGAAAGGCAGGTCAACAATGGACCCAATCATTAACCTAGAGTCAGAAATAAGGAAAGCTAAGCTAACAAGGAAGCAGTGACAGCTGTATTTTTTGATGTCGAGAAAGCATATGATCTTTTATGGAAAGGAGGGATTTTAATGAAGATTGGTGAATTGGGAATTTGCGGTAAAATGTACAGGTGGATCAGGGACTTTCTTAGTAACAGGAAAATACAAGTTAGAATAAATGGTAGTCTTTCTGAGTGTAAGATGGTGGAGAATTGGGTTCCTCAGGGTAGTGTCATAAGTCCTATCTTATTCTCAATCATGATAAATAACATTTATGAACAAGTAGATTCTAATATAGGAAAGTCATTATTTGCTGATGATGGAGCATTATGGAAGAGTGGGAGAAACATGGTGTATGTGGTTAAAAATCTGCAAAAAGCAATTAAAACAGTGGAAGCATGGGCATCTAAATGGGGATTTAACACACAAGCAAACGTTTGAAAAGTTTATTAAATATCAAAACACAGCACAGCTTAGGGAAAGTGTCGCTCACCAGAGGAATAGCCTGTGGAGAGAGAACGAGAGCTGTGAGAGGAGGAATAGAGACAGGGAAAATGGGAGTGCCAAATTGCCACTTACATGGGATAATATGGAGAACTGGCAGGACCCTGAACCAGGGTAGAGACGAACCAGCAGGGTGAAGGTGATGGAGTCGGTGGCGCCTGACCGGGTGGAATATGGTTGCAGCTGAGTGGAGATGATGGGGCAGTAAGCGCACGCAGTCCCACACACAGACACACCCACACAATGGCAGCAACCTGGAGAGGAGAGGAGAAACAGGTGAGTGCGAAAACTACACGTTAGGGAATAGCACTAGCAATATGCTATGCCTCTCTGCTATGGCAGTATACCCAGACAAGCCAGCATCAGCACACTGAAGAGATGCTCCTTATAAACGCTGGCTGATGAAAGGCAGCAGGTGCATCTC
This sequence comes from Pholidichthys leucotaenia, assembly GCA_020510985.1. NCBI lineage: Eukaryota > Metazoa > Chordata > Actinopteri > Cichliformes > Pholidichthyidae > Pholidichthys > Pholidichthys leucotaenia. The sequence goes on from CM035841.1 coordinate 44,531,363, forward strand.
CTCACCCAGGTGTGTTAATGACCTGAGGAGGAAAACAACAGGAAGGAGGGGGTGAGTGCTCACAGCCATGACAGTTGCAGATAGAAATGGGGGAAATGCCATTACATTTAAGAAGGCTTCAGTTAGTATTAATGTATTATGCTAGATTAAAGAGACACTTGTTGTGTTGGGATTTGATATTTGGGGCTGGCTGTAGCCTGGCTGGGGAGGTTGAGGGTGATGACGTCAGGCGGGCTGTGGCTAGGGAATAGATTGAGTTGTTTTCTATAATAAAGTCAGTTCAGTGCTCAGTTGAAGGCGGCTCCGGTCTCGTGTTATTCCAACATAAAATTTTGGCTACGAGAATAAACCATGGGAGCATGCATTAAACCGCCACCTCCATCTTTACAGTCTCCGGGCATGCCAGCTATATCATGGGGCTACCGGCAGAAGTCATTCGAAGTGTATGTAGCCGCGACTGGTCTGAATAGCGCCGATGAAGAGAGACAGAGGAGCCTACTCATTCACTGCCTCGATGAAGAGGGCCAATGGATATTTTTTGCACTGGGTAGCAATGGCTCACTGAAGCAAGGTTTGGACTTAAAGGACTATTTCTTCCGGGACCATTCCAACATCACGGAACAAAGATATAAATGTTTTGACCGCCAACAGTGAGCTGGTGAGTCCACCCAATCCTTCATTATGGAACTGCGCAGCTTAGCAAGAGTGCGCCTTCGAGCCTATCAAAGAGGAGTTAGTCTGGGACAAGCTAGCTCAAGGTACAAACAACGAGTGGCTGAAAGACAAGCTGACACTGACTGCAGGTGTCCTCACACTAGACAAGGTGGTTGAACTGACTAGGCAGATTGAGTCCACCACCCAGCTGGGCCTGCCAGTGCTAGCTAAAAAGAACTTAGCTACTCAAGTTTTCCCTCCAAGTCTGGCCACTCGGAGCATAGCTAACTCTTTGGGGTGGACCCCCAAAAGGCGGCGTACTGTGGCAAGGGAAAGGGCCTGCACCATCACTACTAAACCATTGGCGGCGGAGTCCGAGAGCATGATGCAGGTGCGTGTAGCAGGCACAAAGAAGGGACCGTTAAAGTGGTATGTCCTGAAGCTAGATGGAGTTGATGTGCCGCTTATGGTTGAATCGGGAGCTGGCAAGTCCATACTGAGTATGGCTACATTGAAAAGACTTTTCCCAGGCAAAACCATCAATGCATTGGCAGTGAAAATGTTTGGGTACGGTCACGTTGAAAGTGAAATGGTGGGCACGGTCAGCTTCACTGTGAAATGTGAGTTAAAGATTATTCCCGCGTTCACCTTCCAGGTCTCACGCCAGGGGACCGATATGCTTTGAATCGATCTGCTGGGTGAACTGGGATTCAGCATTCAGTGGCTCAAAGGTGTTCACAAAGTTGGATCTCTGCCAGGGTTACCTGGAGGTGCCCCTTCACCCAGCCAGCAGGAATCTGACAGCGTTTGTAACCCATGTGGGTGTTTTCAGGTACACCCGCAAGCCTTTTGGTCTTAGCCCAGCACCCAGCTTTTTTCAGAAGATCATGTCCATGATTCTGGTAGGCCTCAAGAGTGTGGTGGCATACCTGGACAACATTGTGGTGCACGGCACATCATGGGAAGAGCATGATGGTCGTTTGGGCTGGGTGATGGAGGTACTATAGGACAATGGAGTCACATTGAACGGGGAAAAGTGCATTTTTGCGGGGGACTCCATCGAGTTTGTGGGATGCCGACTGGCAACAGAGGGTCTGAGGCCCCTACACTCAAACGTGGAGGCGGTCCTGCACCTTCCACATCCCATGATACCCACACAGATTTCCTCGGTCTTTGGCATGTTGAACTTTTACAGACGTTTTATTCCCCGTTACCCTGAGACAATCAAACCACTCCGGGCCCTTCTGAAATAGGATGCCTCTGGCAGTGGACCCCGGCAGGCTCAGCGGCGGTCGCTAGGCTGAAGTCTCAATTTAATTCCCCCCCATTGTTGGCCCACATTGATTCAAAATGGCTGACTTTTGTGACCTGTGACGCATCTGGTTCGACGGTGGGGGCGGTTTTGTCTCAGGTGCAAGACGGTACCGAGTGCCCAGTGGCGTTCATGTCGAGGTCTCTTTCAGCGGCTGAACAGAGGTATGCAGTGGGTGACAGGGAGGTGCTCGCTTGTGTTTGGGCATGTGAGCGGTTGCACATCTATGTCTACGGGCACCACTTGACCCTGCAGATGAACCACTGGGCGCTGACAATACTACTGGAGATGACGGGCTCGGGACACAGACCCCTACGGATCCACAGGTGGATGGAGCGACTGAGGGCCTACAACTTTACTACCCAATTCACCCCTGGAAAAGAGAATGTAGTGGCGGACTTCCTGTCCCATGCCACGACCAACACCGCACAACCAGACGACAACGACGGTGACGACCCCATGGAGGCAGAGCTGGTCAACGCATTGCACGGACCCTTCCGGGACATGGTATCCTTCCATGAGCTCTGGGCAGAGTCAGAATTGGACCCCACATTGTCACAACTCTGCTCGATCAGGGAGGGTTGGCCCGTCAAAGTACAGGGCGAGCTGGCACCTTTTCACCAGTTAAGGGATGAACTGAGCAGTTGGAATGGTGTGCGTGTGGCGAGGGGATACTGCACATTGATCTCGGTGTCTCTGAGATCATGGGTGCTGACAATCCTCCACGAGGGTCACCTGGGTGTGGTCAGGGTGAAGCAACGTCGCAGGGATTTGGTTTGGTTGCCTGGCATTGATAAGGACATTGAAACCATGGTAAAGAACTGTGTCCTGTGCTTGGACAGCAGAAAAACCGGTGGACCCCCCACCACCACCACCACCAATGCAACCATTGTCGTACCCAGACGGCTCTTGGAAACACATTCAATTAGACATCTGCGGTGAACTGTATACAGCATCCCCAAACAGCCGATTTTTGCTTGTGGTCTACGATTTTTTTCCAAATGGCTGGAGGTGTTGCCCACTAATTCAATCATGACGGACGTGGTTACAGGTTTCCTCTCACCACTGTTCGCCAGGTAGGGGGTCCCGGATGCTATCACTACAGACAACGGCCCGCAGTTCTCTTCTGGGGCGTTTGAGGAGTTTTTGGGTGTTAGGGGTGTGGAACATATCAAAACTGCATTCTATCACCCCCAAGCCAATGGGGGCGTAGAGCATTTCAACAAGACTCTGAAAAATGGGCTGAGAGCTCACTTGGCGGATGGCTTCCTGTTTCTGGATGCCCTCCAGAGCACACTCCTCCACTACAGGGCAACGGCCCATGCTACGACAGGGTGCTCCCCGGTGAAATTCATGCTGGGGCGTTAACTCCACCTTCCTTTGGACCGACTGAGACCACCCATGACCTCTTCTCCAGGACGCATGGATCCTCCACGGGACTGGGTCATTGCCCAACAGTGAATGATAAAATGACGGTTCGACGGGAAGTACAGGGTGAGGGCTCGCGGACTGGAGGTGTTGGATCAGGTTTGGATTAAACATCCCAACCACACGCATAGGCTGCAACCTTTCTGGATAGGACCCAAACAGATTGTGAGGCGGTGGGGCCGGGACATGTTCGAGCTCTCGGACGAGTCATGGTGGCACTCCAGCTGACTCAGGAAGTCCTTGCCTGCACAGGGTCCAGGAGCTACGGCGGGACGGACTGGTGTGGGTTGGGACTCGCAAGTGCGGCCGACGGTGCCTGGAGCAGTTTTCCCTGCACAGAGGCGGCTGTGGTGCAGGTGTAGTGTGGTCAACTACTGATCGGAGGGTCAGTGGTTTGATACCTACTCTGTCTGCAGTCTGCATGTCAAAGTGTCCTTGAGCAAGACAATGAACCCCCAGTTGCTCCTGGTGGGTCAGGCCAGCGCTGGTGTATGGCAGCTCTGCCGCCATCAGTGTGTGAATGTGTGTGTGAATTGGTGGATAGCAGGATCTGTAAAGCGCTTTGGTCATCCAGAGATGAGTAAAAAGTGCTATATACAGTGGGGCAAAAAAGTATTTAGTCAGCCACCACTTGTGCAAGTTCTCTCACTTAAAAGATGAGAGAGGTCTCCAATTTTCATCATAGGTATACCTCAACTATGAGAGACAAAATGAGAAAAAAAATCCAGAAAATCACATTGAAGGATTTTTAAAGAATTTATTTGCAAATTATAGTGGAAAATAAGTATTTGGTCAATAACAAAAGTTCATCTCAATACTTTGTTAAATACCCTTTGTTGGCAATGACAGAGGTCAAACGTTTTCTGTAAGTCTTCACAAGGTTTTCACACACTGTTGCTGGTATTTTGGCCCATTCCTCCATGCAGATCTCCTCTCGAGCAGTGATGTTTTGGAGCTGTCGCTGGGCAACACGGACTTTCACTCCCTCCAAAGATTTTCTACGGAGTTGAGATCTGGAGACTGGCTAGGCCACTCCAGGACCTTGAAATGCTTCTTATGAAGCCTCTCCTTCGTTGCCCGGGCGGTATGTTTGGGATCATTGTCATGCTGAAAGACCCAGCCCACGTTTCATCTTCAATGCCCTTGCTGATGGAAGGAGGTTTTCACTCAAAATCTCACGATACATGGCCCCATTCATTCTTTCCTTTACACGGATCAGTTGTCCTGGTCCCTCTGCAGAAAAACAGCCCCAAAGCATGAGGTTTCCACCCCCATGCTTCACAGTAGGTATGGTGTTCTTTGGATGCAACTCAGCATTCTTTCTCCTCCAAACACGACAAGTTGAGTTTTTACCAAAAAGTTCTATTTTTGTTTCATCTGACCATATGACATTCTCCCAGTCCTCTTCTGGATCATCCAAATGCTCTCTAGCAAACTTCAGACGGGCCCGGACATGTACTGGCTTAAGCAGGGGGACACGTCTGGCACTGCAGGATTTGAGTCCCTGGCAGTGTACTGTGTTACTGATGGTAGCCTTTGTTACTTTGGTCCCAGCTCTCTGCAGGTCATTCACTAGGATCCCCCCATGTGGTTCTGGGATTTTTGCTCACTGTTCTCGTGATCATTTTGACCCCACGGGGTGAGATCTTGCGTGGAGTCCCAGATCGAGGGAGATTATCAGTGGATAATAAAGAAGGTACCGGGTGGCACTGAGAAGAGCCTGCGGCAGCGAGCAATGCCCAGATGATGGTCCCAGGTGTTCCTGGAGTACTGCCGTGGTGGGCTGGTGAACATGGGCGCACATTGGCAGAGCCCGCAGCGGACTTATAAGCAGTCAGGACAGGATCAAGTGGCACTGGGAGAGCAAGTGCCAGGCGGAGACACCGCAGGTTGTGTAGGACCCCGCTTGGAGTCGCGGACTGGGTTCAGGCTTGGACGGAAGCGAGGTTGAGGCGGGTGAGAACCACCCGTCTTGACCTCTCCACCTTGTGTGGAGTACCAGGGCCCATTGTAGGTGACCAGCGAGTGGCAAGATGGGTACCTTCTGCTGTCGGATGGCTCATGGCGCCATCCTAATGAGTTACGGCGTGCCTCGAAGAAGGTGGTTGGGCGCGGCCCCAGACAAGTGGAGCACTCAGAGGTGTGGAGGAGAAGGTGAATCGGGACTGAGGCAACTAGCTGTGGCCCAGGAAGCAAGCTCCCTCCAGGGGCGGACTGATTGGTGAAGGGTCTGGGGGTAAGGGGGGCCGCAGGTCATATTCACCGAGCCATGGATGTGTTCTGATTGCTTAATTGTTATTCTGTAATTATAGTTCCTGGATTATTTTGGTGTTCTGTTTTATATAGGAGACACAGCAGTAGTTTTTTTACTGGACTTTTGTATAGCATAGGCGGCAGAATAATCTGCCTCGCCGTGTGGGGGTAGGATGACAGTCTCCCCTTCCCCCCTAATTTTAGTTGTTTTGTGTGAATGCTATAGGCCCCTTTTGTGATTTGAGTTTAGTTATGTTTAGCGAATGATTTGGGTTGCAAACTGGGGTGGGCTGATTGTATGTGTGTGTGTTTTGGATTTTTTTATGAGGGGGGGTATGATGTAGTTATTTATTGTTCATATGTATTGTTTATATTGGAGCTCCAGTATCAATAAACAAGTGTTCAGCTCCACTTCTAGCATTCTCCTTGTCTCCAACCTCCGATATAACAGGAAGAGATTTATATTTCATTCAGCCAGTTGTAGGGAAAGTAAGGAAAGAAAGCACATATCAGAATCAGAATCAGAATCAGAATCAGATTTATTGCCATTGTTCATGTAGTACACAAACTAGGAATTTGTCTCGGTGCTATGCTGCAACATTAAAAACATGATGAGAAAAAGGGATAAACTAAAAAACTAAAGGACTAAAAATGTGCAATAAGTGTAGAAAAATAAGTAATAATAATAATAATAATAATAATAATAATAGTAATAATGAGTAGTACTAGTCAAGGCAGTTTTTTTAAAAAATTAGCAAGCAGCAGATAATGTGAAGTACCACATAGTGCAGTCGATAATGCAACAGAAAAACAGTGATGAATGACGTGAGTCTGGTTGAGCTGCTGTACATAGTGCACGAGAGTCAAAAAGTCACTTAATGTTCAGCAGTCTGATGGCAGAGGGGAAAAAGCTGTTCATGTGCCGGGAGGTTTTAGTCCAAATGGACCGAAGTCTTCTACAAAGACTTCGGTCTTCAAAGACAAAGACTTCCAAAATGGTATCTTTTAACTTCTCCCCAAATACATTAGAATGGTTTGCATCTTATCTCCAGAATAGAGAACAGTGTGTAAAAGTTCACCAGGATAAATCCTCATTTTTAAACAACCGCATGGGTATCCCACAAGGGTCCATTCTTGGTCCTTTACTTTTCAGCATTTTTATTAATGACTTGCCGTTACACTGCTCAGCTGCAACATGCCAACTTTATGCAGATGATGCAGTTATTTACACAGCTGCCAAGACTCCAGCACAGGCTGCAGATGTACTGTCTACAAGTATGGTTGATGTCCAAGAGTGGCTCCTCAAGAACCATCTATTGCTGAACCTTCAGAAAACAGTCTCAATGTGCTTTTCAATCAAAAAATGTAACCTGCAACATTTTAAAGTTAATATACATCATCATGACATCAGTTTAGCTACAGAATTCAAATACCTTGGCATTGTACTAGATCCTCAACTCAAATTTAATCTTCATATAAAGAAAATTTCAAAAACAGTAAAAAAAAATCTGAACTGCTTTAAATTAATTAGATATTACATACCTTACGAAGCAGCTGCACTGTATATGCATTCTATGGTTTTTTCTCATATATCATACTGTTTGACAGTCTGGGCTCAAGCAGCCCCTTCCACAATAAGACATATAGGTTCATTATATAATCAAACCCTAAAAATCTTGGACAAAAAGCCCATTAGGTGGCATCACTGTAATGTTTTAAAAAAATACAACCTATTGAGTTTTGAGAGCTTCATTGACCTCTGTCTTCTGAAATTAACGTTCAAATGTTTCCATAAATCAGCACCCGAGCCACTTGCTGGTTTCGTCCAAAGACAGGACAGCAGCAGAGCCACCAGGAGTTCTGTTAACAATAACTGTAAAATATTCCACCGCAGAACCACATTTGGACAAACAGCTTTCTCTATAAAGGGCAGTCACATCTGGAACACGATGCCAAATGAAATTAAAATAATAACGGACTTTAAAACATTCACTAAAAATGTTAAAAACTGGCTGAAAAATAAATAAGAATGTACTCATGTATGAATTATTTGTCTGCAAAGTGAGAGTGAATGAAGGGAAGGAATAAATGTGTTTGTTTATAGTGAGTGACGGAGGGAGGAAGGCCTGAAATAGGCAAATGTGAGTTATGTTATATGTGTTAAATGTGAGTCAGGCTGTTATATTTGTGTATTTATAATATTTATGTTAAATGTGAGTCAGGCTGTTATATTTGTGTATTTATAATATTTATGATATTTATAATTGTGTATTTATAATTTTTCTGCATTGATGTAGTATGTGGTTATTGTGTATATTTTTTTATCTTGATTCTTTTTTCTAAAGCCCATCCAGGGACAAGAGTTGCAAATTAGCTAATAGCTATACACTCTATGTGCAACACATCAGATTGATTGTCTTTGATTAATTGTCTATGTTTATTGCACTGTCCCTGTCAAATAAACTAATCTACTACTACTACCTGAGGGGAGGGGGGCAAACAGTACGTGACCAGGATGTGAAGGATCGGCTATGATCCGGCCAGCACGCCTCCGGGTCCTGGAGATGTACAGGTCCTGGAGAGATGGGAGCTCGCAGCCTATCACCTTCTCAGCAATGCGCACGACGCGCTGCAGCCTTAGTCTGTCACATTCACACCTAGGGCCACTTTTGAGTCTCCAATTAACCTAACCTGTGTAAAGGATGTGCTCGAATGATGAGGCTGAGTTTATTTCTCAGGTTCAGCTTTATTGACAGAACACATCGTCTAGCATTCTCAAATCAGAGACAAGAGACCACTTTCACTAGATTGAGAGTGGGGCACACTGTATAAGCGACTGTCACATCTCGGCTTGCGCAAAGCATCATAGGAATGTGGCTACCAAACGTGCTCTATCGATACATTTAATTTATGGAAAGTTCCTGATCAACAAGCATACTGTATGCGTAGGGGTCTTCCCGGTTGTACCGGCAAATGCAAGGGTCAACTAGTTGCGCGTATTGGCCACCTTGCAGAAATTGGCCAAAATGGCCCCCCTGTATGTATGCTGACATAGCAGATTTTTTGTTGTCAAAGGACCAAGCACCCTTACTTGCAAGACTCCAAAATGACTACAAAGAAGGTAAGCGAGTGGTTTGACAGCTCAACTTTGGTTTTGTCATTTTGAGTAAATTTCACTACAAGGCATAGCCTGCTTACTTAGATCTATAGGTCAATACTACTCTAGTTTAAGTAGATTTTTTTTTATTTTTTTAGATTTAGTATACTTTATTGATCCCCAGAGGGGAAATTGAGGATCATCCACAACCTGGATGGATGAAGCAGCCACGATACGGCGCTATCCCTTAACCATTCACACACACATTCACACCTAGGGCCACTTTTGAGTCTCCAATTAACCTAACCTGTGTAAAGGATGTGCTCGAATGATGAGGCTAAGTTTATTTCTCAGGTTCAGCTTTATTGACAGAACACATCGTCTAGCATTCTCAAAGCGGAAGAAGAGGAAGAGTCGTATCACATCACCCTTTTATATGTTTCCAGCATCAGAACTCAAGTCACATGGTGCTTCAGTAAACATACAGTCACAAAGCATCCCTTTGAACCTTCACCATTGTCTCTCATTCATTGATGAACCGGAAATCCCTCCGGGGCATCTTCTGTGAGACAAAAAGGCAAATCTCACACCTCCTCGTTATCTTCTGCAGATTCGAGTCCTTTGTCCTTGCAGACGTGAAACCCCCAATACACATGCAGTCATATCTCTGTGGAAATGTGGGCCCAACATGTGTGTCACCCACACCTGCATGTTTTTGGCATGTGGGAGGAAACCGGAGAAATCCCGGGGTAAACCCACGCATACACAGAGAGAACATGCATACTCCACACAGATCACTGTTGGTCGGGGGCTGGGATCGAACCCACGATCCCACGATCCCCCGGCCAAGGGTAAACTGTGCTGCCGCAGTGCTAACCACTGCGCCACTGTGCAGCCCAAGTACCATACGTTTTCAATGATTTGCAATTTTATTTTATACCAGCCTACTTATCAATGGCCTTAATTACATGTGTGTGTAGATCAAGCTTCATTACCAATATATAAAGAACTATGTCCTAGATCCAGACCTGCCTGTCAGTACCGACTACTTCAGGGTTTTAGACTTGTGTCAATTTAGCTACAACTTGAACAATACACAACACTATTTAATTATGTTACAAATATAGACTTACTGCTTTAATCCAACAATTACGTCCGTCCGGATACTTCAGCTCCGTGGGGAATGTACAGTATATAACGTGAATCGCGGCGAACATGTGCACACGGTGGTCCCGAAGTTACAGGTATGTATGCTGCAGATTTGCTTTTTCCACCACTCCAGATGATACATGCCGTTCCCACACTTAACTATAGCACAATGTGCACCTGGCATAACGATGATTGAGAGTTTGAAACAGACTTTAAACGCAGTTGTTTAGGTGTGACAGCACTGTCTCTATACAAAATCAAGGCGGCTACCGGAATGTTTGGTACTCGTGAACTTTGAACTCACATAGTCCGTACATGCGCACTCGTAATGCGAAAGTCGCTTATTAAATAAAACACTTTATTTTGGGAAAATATGAAAATGGGAATTGTAGCTTTTATAATGTAACTGAATCAGTGGAGCATGTTATTATAGTGTGGAGAAAGGAAACAGGCGAGGCAACGAGCTGAACGACACATGAACTGTATTCCTTCTCCAACACATTGTACAATAAAAGAGCTCCCGGGTCTCTGTGCATTCCTCTTTTATACCTTTAATTCCATGCATTGAGACCCAGAACTTCCGCCCATAATACACTGTTTGGAACAAAGACCTGTGTGGCATATTAACTGAACATAACGCCGGTCCCGCTGCTCACACCTTTCTTTCTTCCAGTGGCTTCGGCGGTTCCTTTTCTCCCCGGGGGATGCATAGTCCATACTGTCCCATTTGAGACCCCCTGGTGACACTTCCTCCTCTGGTCCATTGATCCCCCTTATCCCAGCTTCCTTCTCTGGGTGGAGAATCCCCCACCCGTGCCACCTCACAGCCCCCCTCCCCCGAACACCCAGAAAGGGCACTAACCCCCCTGTCCTTTGGGATTGAGTTGGCGCCCATAGCAGCTGTAGTGGGGGGTTGCCAATCCAGTCAGAGCACCCTGCTGGTGAGGTGTGCAGGAGGACACGTCAGTCTGTGGGGGGAAAAAGGGAGGGGGGAAACACATCAGCTTTGCATGCGCAGGTCCCTATTGAGGGAACACAAACTTGCAGAGCCACCAATGGTGGACGTCCGCTCCGGGGAGCTTGGGCCAACACCACCTGTTCGTCTGCCAACACAAAAGCGGGCATCAGCCTGTCGATGCAAACGGTCTCCCTACGCCCCTCCAGGTCTAACACAAAGTGCTTCACCCCAGGTTCCAACACCCTGAATGGTCCGTCGTACAGTGGGCACAGCAGGGTCCGGTGAGCACCGTGCCTGATGAAAACAAAGCTGGTGTTCTGTAAACTCTTTGGGACGAAGGTGCAGGGAAAACAATGGTGGGCCGGGCCTGGTACGTTAAAAGCCTCCGTACTGTGAAATATTACGTGGGCGGGTCAGCCTCGGGCGCGGGGTTTTCAAGTAAAAACTCTCTGAAGATCCACAGCGGCTGAGAAAAAAACGACTCCTGCGGGGAGGCTGCCAAACCCTCCTTTGATGTTGAGCACAACCCTAAAAGAACCCAGGGCAGGCGGTCGACCCAATTTGTGTCCGTGAGTGAAGCTCTGAACACTGCTTTAAGTGACCTATGAAAACACTTGCATAACCCGTTAGCTTGGGGGTTGTACGGGGTAGTACGGTGAATTTTGACCCCCAGGCTCTGGGCCATCACGGACAAGAGTTCCGAAACAAATTGTGGACCCCTTTTGGAAGTGAAGTCTGACAGGGATCCGAATCGTGCAACCCAAGCCAACAAAAAAGCACAAGCCACTTCTGCGGACACGATGGAAGCCAGTGTGACCACTTCAGGCCAGCGCGTGGTGTGCTATCTGCAGCCAGTGGCGGCCAGCCCATAGAGGCCGCCAGGGTGCCGCCCTCCCTGGCTTAAACTTTTCCTTTTCCATTTTTTAAAAAAATTTAAACATACAATGACTGCTCATTTGAAATAATAATGCATTTGGAATTCTTAAGAATAAGCCATATAAAATAAAAAATCATTTGCGTTCATGTTCACATGATGTTCATTGTTCATGTCTTCTCCTCTCACTCCTGGGGAAACTGTCCCATCGCTCTTGCAGTGCAGCAGCCTAGCCAATCATGTAAGGAAATGGGGAAATGACTGGCACTTCACCAGCCAGCATGATCAAACGGTGTTTGAGGGCTGTGAAAATATCCGAAACAGTTACTATAGCAGCCAGCTGCCATACAGTTGACTATGGTGAGCACAGAGAAGCAGAGGGCAGGACAGGAGAGCAGGCGGAGGATGGAGAAGCGCCAAGTTTGGTTGGTTTGTTTGCTGTGCACATTGCTTCACTGGAAGGATTTATTTGTTTGTTCGTGTTTACTGACTTTGAACTGGAACCCCTTGAAAATGAGAGGCTACATCTCAAGAGGTTTATCCAAATAAATAAAGTTCAACAAGAATTTGGAATTTGGACTGGTTGTTGGTTGACATTAGTGAGTCTTGGTTCAGTGGGGTGATAGTGTCAGCCGATAGCCTGTATAGGCCCAGTGTAACAGGCCACAGTATACCCCTAGTACAGACTATACCCGGGGTTAAAGCGGCCTAGCCTAGATTATACCCCGGGTATATTCTGACCTGGACCAGTTCATACCCCCTAGGCCAATTTATACCCCCATGATATCAGTAGTGTTGAGTGATATACACAGGAATTACTTAATTTTTTTATCCCCTGCTGGTCCCAAAGGGAGGTAGATTGTAGATCCACAGGGGTACTTTTGCTGTGCTGCAGTGTAGAATGTCAAAAGCTGGTCATACAGTTGGTCTTCCAGGGTTGTGAAAAGTCCTGCCAGCACATCCAAATCACATGACTGCTTTAGGACGAGGTAGAAGCAAGACGCAGCCTTGCAGCATTGCCATTTCAACTTGTGTTGAAAGTGCAGATTTGAAACTCTCTCCCAGTTTTTAAATTGTGTTGATAAGGCAAGTAAAACCAGAGTTATGATAAACAATTTCTGTCATGTTTTTCTGAATTTTTTTTCATCATGTTTGGTGTACGTTTGGAGGAGCAAAAAACTTTAAACAGAGAAAGTGAAACTGAATGTGTGGATTCTAAACGCTCTGTTTGTTTGACGTTGACAGATGATGTAAAACACTGAGATATTATTAATTAGATTTAGATTAATTAGATTTTACTATTATAGTAGAAAAATATTTACCTGTGCGTAAAAGTGGGATGGGCAGGCGTGTCATTTATTTCAATATATGTCACTTTACAAAACAGAAAAAAGTGGTCAGATCAGCTGATAACGAAAGGTAACGTAATATAGTGATGTCATGACGTTGTGATGTGTTGTGTTGTAAATATACTGTGTAAATACAATCAAAACCTCTTTACACAAGAGTGGTCTAGTCTGGTCTGGAGGGGTATAGTCTGGCCTAGGCTCTTTTACACCCCCAGGTATACTCTGGTCCAGGCTAGAGTACACCCGTGTTTAATCTGGGTGGGGGTTAATTTGGCCTGTTACACCGGGAAGACGGTGATACTGCTCTGCTTTCCCTTGACTGCTGTGCCATGGATGGAAGGAAGGAGCATGACAGTATGAAGTGTAGTGAGGGAGACGTTGGTGACACGGATGGGACTGAGTGGCAGGAGGAAGGGAAACAGAGGGCTAGTGAGAGTAAAAAGAAAAAGCAGGGGAGTATTTCTGGAGGGACAGAGAGTGAGGGAGCAGATATGAGGAAGAAGTCTAAGGGCGTCTCCCACAATGTTGTTGAGCGGTCTGAGGAAGGTGGGGTAAAAAAGATGGATCCTTTGAAACTGACAAAGCTCATTTGAGATATGATTGGTGACGTTAAGGCTGCGTGTCCACCAAACGCTTTTTTTGTCGCCGGACCACCCAAAACGCCTTTTTTTCCAGCATTTGTGCTCTGGAAAAAACAAGTCTGTGCCCTGTATCTCAGCAACAGCTTGTCATTCACAGCTCAGCATTTCTGCTTTTCCTATGGTCAGACTTTCTACTGATTTTTTAATAGTCTCTAAATAACAATGGACAGGAAACGTATTCTAGCAGCTCTGGAAGTAAAATATGATGACACGGAAAGCAGAAGTCTGAGTAGAGACTGTATCGGCGTCCTATGTCCCGCCCTTCCTTAATTCTGATTGGCTGCTTAGAAAGGTCTGACACTGATGAGCTCAGCTGCAGTCTGAAAAGTTGAACTTTTTTCAACTCTGAGCGCCGCAACAAAAAACGGCCACCGCCAGGAGCGCTTCAGTGCAGAGGGCGCTCAGCGCTGTAGTCGCTGAACTACACAGAGAATGAACAGAAAACTGTCGCCCAGAGGGGAAAAAAAAAACGTGTGGTGGACACGCAGCCTTAATACGCCTGATTGCTTGTTGATGGCAATTTGTTGGTTCGATGTAGATCTGAGTTTCAGGTAAGAAAGGCCAGAGAGTTAAAGGTGGTTGGAAAAGCCCAAGTCTTAAGTTCTGAGGAAGTTGGAGAACAGAGGTGAAGCGGGAGCAGGGGAGTGATGATATCTGGGGTGTCTCTAAGCGTCAGTATGACAGAGCTGGTGGAAAATCTGAAAAAGACTAACAGATTGGTGAATGGTGCAAAGAGGCTGACCAGAGGTCCCCAGAAGATTGAAACTGTACTGGTTGAGTTTAGTGCTAAAGATGTACCTAAGGAGCTGTTCCTTGGATTTGTTAATACAGTGAGTGAATCTGTCGCAAAAACATTGAGGTGAAATTCAATATTACACTGAACTCCATCACTGAACAGTGATATAAACTAAAATAATTATATAATGATGACTCAACAACTCCCATTCCCTAAAGTGTACGATACACTATTATCTTGAATATAAGTGATAAAAGATCACACAAATACTGTAAGTGATCTGACAAACAAATAAACAAGGGATCAGAAACAGTCGCCAATATTGGATGTCCCATTCATTTTAAATAATTAGGTATTCTGTAATTAATATTCAAACAATCAAATAAATCTTAGGGCTATTTACTCCCTTTTATATTTGTCAGAGTCTAAGTAGCCTATACGTAGGTTTAGCCTACATATTGAGTTTTTGCATATGACATCAGGGGGCGTGCCGCACTGGCCCGTTAGAGTGTGCCGCCATATTGGATGGCAAGAAACAGCAGCAGCAGGGTGAAACAAACCACATAGCTCACGTGTACCTACAAACTCGGCAAAATGGTGTACTCCTGTTGTTCCCCCTGATAAGGGGATAAGCAGGGAATTAAATGGCCGGTGTGAAATGCAAAAAAAAAAAAAAAAAAAAAAAAGTTGGATTTTTGAATAATTACCTTCACTGACGTAATCTCTCGCTTTGTCATAACGGGCTGCAAGGTGGCGCAGTGGTTTAGCACTGTGGCAGCACAGTTTACCCTCGGCCGGGGGATCGCGGGGATCATGAGACCATGGGCTCGATCCCAGCCCCCGACCAACAGTGAGCTGTGTGGAGTTTGCATGTTCTCCCCGTGTTGCGTGGGTTTACTCCGGGATTTCTCCGGTTTCCTCCTGCATACCAAAAACATGTAGGTTTAGGGCGCTCGCGCACGCAGCGGCCGGTGGCTTGTCACCAGACTGCAAACCAAATCTACCTACAGGCACAAATAAGTAACAAAAAAAAAAAAACTTTCTGGTTTGGGGGCGCCTCTCTGCTTGCTACGATGCACACATGAAAGGGGAGAAAACTATTGTACATGTGCATAAAATCAGGTACGTTTTAACGCGGCACGCCGTGGAGAGCCTTTAAAAAAAAAAAAAAAACATGCAGCGCGCTTCACTCACCTCCGAGTGAGGAGCTGCTGTTGTTTTCCGACTCGTTCACCAGCGAGGACTTCACATCATCCACATCCCTTTCCGCTGACACGTTTTCCGACATCTTTTCCTCCTGCTCCCCTTCGTCTTTGAAAGATATCATTTCATCGTTTGCCCACAAATCATCCTCGCTGAGCAGATTACTGGCAGTCATTGTTCTGTTAATTGCTCCAGCTGTGCGCTCTGCTTGTCCGTGGGGGTTACTCTACCCCCCCACCCCCCTCCGTTCAACTGAGGCATTTCGGCACACCAGAGGAGCGCACGGTAGCAAGATTAAAAACACTTGTCTGCTGTTATGACTGCTGACAATGACTCCACTGAATCTCACAGAGACATTGCAGACACAGTGTGTCACAGTGTCAGAGGCCACAGTGTCAGTTGTTGAAGAGGATGATAGGATGTTATTATGTCAGACTGTGACTGTGTGTTCTCCTCACTCATTCTGATCGCTAAACAGTACACGTTACGCCTGGGTTGTCACAGTGCAACTGCTGCTCTTGCCATCCAAGATGGCGGCACCTACGGCGTGTTTATGTTTACCCTCGCGAGTCACGTGAATTTTACGAGCCTACACAAAAACTCTATAGGCTACACCTCTTTGTATTCCACTTTCAAACACAGCCTACATTTGGGACTGGAAAGCCTGATTGGGATACCTGTTACAGACAGGAATACTTTGTTCTACGGGCAATGCACTACTTTATATATACGTGAAAATGATTTTCCTTGAAACTAGCTAGTAACATATCTGCCATACCCATTGATAAATTCAGACTAGATTATGGTGGACTGTTTCAAACAGCAATACCAGCGAAGGTCAGTAGGTGGCAATAGTACTCCATCCATCCATCCATCGTACTCCATCTCACTCTAATATGGACACATCTAACATTTAGGATGATGTTGCTAGCAAGTTATATAATTATGTACAGAATGACCTACAATCTATAACATGAAATTTATGAATTAGTGTATGTGAAACTCAGTCAACTAATTCACAGGTGGAATATTTGATTAGCAACCATTCAGTAAAGGGTATATGGAAAAGGCCATTGATTTACTATTTTTAATGGAATGTGCAACATTTGCACCGTGTATTTTTAATAACAAAATGTAAACAGCAATAGTGAACTGTATGCAATACTCTAAATTGCATTATTTTGAACACAACATGCAGAAACAAGCTTCTGGCTCTCAATTTTTTTTACACCAGCTACCAAAAGGCTTACTCTTTCTGCCCATTTCTTTGATCCACACCCAGCGCCATTTGTTTTTAAGTCGTCTGTCAATTAAGACGTCTTCCCCAGGCTTCAAAAACTTACTCTCCATCCTACAGAATGTATGAAAGGTTTGTGTGTATGTTGAAGGATGAAACTGTCAGTATTCTGAGCATGTTTTGGGAACCATGCTCATGCTTTAAGTTTATTTTGGTTATTTTTCTGTATTTTCCCCACCTCAGCTTAGTTTGGTTTTTGTGTTCATGGTCATGTCTTTAATAATGCTCTCTTGAGTTTGCCATTTGTTTCTGTTTGCTATGTTTATCTTCTGAGTTCTGTCTTGTTATCTTAGTCTTAGTTTAGTCATTATAGTCAAAGTCAAAGTCCCTTTATTGTCATTCCATTGTTAATAAACAATGCAACGAAATTGAGATGCTGCTCCCTAAGAACAATCACACTCACAGTTCACTCATGCATTTAACATTCTTATAATTACAACAATAAATAATGCTTGAAACAATATTACCTAAAAGTTGAATACAATATGTACGTAGCAAAATGAAAACATACTGACCGATAAATATAAAAGACCAGCTTATACACACAGGGTTATTGCCACAAAATAACTTAAAATAAAAAAATAATATCAGCAGTCTGTGTGTGTTACATAAATCCGTTCAAAATACGTACTGCTGCTGGGAAAAAACTATGATTGAACCTGGTAGTCTGGGTTTTATGGGATCTGTACCGCTTTCCCGAGGGGAGCAAGTGAAAGAAATCATGGCCTGGATGAGCACAGTCTTTAATGATGGCAGTAGCTCTGTTGAGGTACCGAGACTTGGAAACCTCTTCCAGAGAAGGGAGAGAACAGCCAGTGATTTTTTGCGCAGTCTTGATCACTCTCTGGAAGGCTTTGCGGTCTGCGGCTGAACAGCCCTCATACCAAACCGTGATGCCATATGACAAAATGCTCTCAATAGCAGAGCGATAAAATAAAACCAGCAACTGTGCATTCAGGCCATTCTATAGTCCTGTTTATTACCTCCGCCAGGCCGAAAAGGCCAGGAGGAGGTTATGTTTTTGCCGGAGTTTGTGTGCTTGTCTGTTTGTCTGTCTGTCTGTCTGTCTGTCTGTTTGTCTGTTGGTTAGCAAGATAACTCAAAAAGTCTTGGACGGATTTCCATGAAACTTTCAGGCGTTGTTGGAAATGGTACAAGGAAGAACTGATTAAATTTTGGGGGTGATCCGGTTCACCGTCTGGATACAGGAATTTTTTAAAGCATTTTTCAACACTGTGACATACAGCCATTTTCAACATGTGCGCAGGCGCAATAGAGGGCGCTGGTCGTCGTGTCTGATGAACACAAACTCCGCCTTCTTCAAAGTTTTAGGCACAAAAGCACACAGAAAACAGGGCTCGCCAGAGTGCCTGTGTTTGCACTACGCTGCAAAAGCTGACACGGGCAGCTGTCCGGCGCCGGATTATTTGGCAGAAATTCCCCGGCCAGCCATAGGGGCTGCGCAAAAACCAGCTCTCTGCCGGGGGAGGCTTCCAAATCCTCTTTTTTCCGCGGACCGCAAACCCAATAAAACCCATGGCAACCATTATCGCACCTTCTTTTGTCCTGCAGCTCCGGAACAGAGAGGAATCCCGGCGCCAGTAATGCTGCGCCTGATATGTGTTACTCTAATGCTAAAAGTGACTGCATCAGGGATTTACCACCTTGAATGAATGAATGAATGAATGAATGAATTTATTTCGGATAGTACAGTACAGGTTAAAAGAAACTGTATAATATAACAACAAGGTCAAATTAGACAAAGACTCCTTCTACTATACAATTCCACGTGAGTTATCCGAAATGGGTGATGGCTGAAGCCGCAGCTTATATTGCCCACCCATATTCCATCCAAGAATTCAAAAGAGAAAAAAGAGAAAACAAGACAAGAGCGATTACAATTTAAAACAAAGCTAAGACAAAATGTGACTGACAGAAAAAAAAAACTAAGCTAAGCTAAGTTAAGCAGTTACTATTCAAAACAAATCTAAGACAAAATGTCACAGAGAAAAAAAAAAAAAAAAAAGCTACAACACAACACAGGCTGGATATGTCAATCCTTATGTCAGTTTACATGTCGTCTTGTAAATATGTTTGGAGTATTTCTTCCTTTAGTTTTTGTTTAAATTGTCCAAGCGTTGTACATGATTTTAGTTCAGGTCCAAAATCGTTCCATAATCTGACTCCTTGCACTGAAATACAGTGTTGCTTGGTGGTTGGTCTCACTGTAGGCTTTTGAAATATACATGCTCCTCTGAAGTGATATCGTCTCTCCCTTGTTTGGAACAACTTTTGGATATTTGCGGGCAGTGATAAATTCTTCACTTTGAACATTATTATTGCGGTTTTAAAGTCAACCAGATCTTTCAACTTGAGAGTTTTTTGTTTAAGAAAAAGTGGGTTTGTTGGTTCCCTGTAAGCTGCTTTGTTTATTATTCTAATAGCTCTCTTTTGAAGCATAAAGACTGGATATATGTTTGTTTTATATGTATTTCCCCATACTTCATTACAATATGTCATGTATGGGAGTATTAATGAATGATACAAGGTGTATAGTGTGGGCTGATTCAGCAAATATTTCACTCTGTGTAATATTGCAATTGATTTGGATACTTTACCTTTAATATAATTAATATGTGACTTCCAACACAGTTTGTTATCAAGTATTACTCCAAGGAATTTAGTTTCAGATACCCTTTCAATCTCTACACCATTTACACTGAGTTTGGGTACTGGGTTGTTGTGATGGTTGTTAAAACCTGTCTACCCAATTTGCATCCGTCAGCTCAAGGAATCTGAAAACGTACACACAAACACTGTATGGGGGGAATTGTGGCGCTTGGCGGAGGTCTGCGCTCTCCGAGTGCTTTTCCGAGTGCTTTTCTAGTTAGTATTATGTTTTCATGATCACATTTATGTTGTGTTTTTGTCTGCCTTGGATCAGGAGATGAATCAGGCCCTGACCTCACTGAGTGGCAATTTCAGTTTGTAGATTCAAGATTCAAGATTCAAAGGTTTTATTGTCAATACTACCATACGTGCAAGACATACAGGAGAATTGAAATTTGACTTGACATTGGGCGCGCTCTATAAGCGCCTCCCAGCGCCGCGGCAGCCATGAAGGCGCCAGTCATAGAGGGTAAAGAAGGGAATGGGGGGGGGGGGATTGACACAATGGGCAGAGAGAAAAAAGCATTGTTAATCAAAATAAAGCTCATTTTATGACCAAAATTGTGATTACATAGAAAAAACTCTCTAATGCACAATTACCAGACAATATACAGTAGATCACACAATAACAAAGCAGTGAGAGAGACAGTGTGTGTAGTCAGCATATGATCAGTATGATGCAGTGTGGATGTGTCAGTTGCTATTGAACAGCAGAGGGCACCCCCTGGCAACGGATGGATGTTATAATCATGTGTTCTACAGATAAGCATGTCCAGAGTCTATCTCTCCTCGTGCATGCAGATGGCAGAGTTCTGAAGACACATGATAACGCTGTCCTTGAAGAGCTCAGTCTGCTGAAACAACAGCAATTGTTTGTCGATTGTTTGGGTTAAGAGAAGCCAGCCACCTCTTCTACCTTATCTTCATCGAGGAGGAATGTAAACAGGGCACCAAAAAGACAAGGTCAAATCTGCACAGTGCACACAGAGCATAGAATTTTCCTCTCTCATGCGATTCTGTGCTTCATAATTTCCATATACAGGCTTAAAAACATTCCCTGGAGAGCACTAGCGACTTGAGATGTATTCCACCATCTGAATCAGTTACCATTCAGTTCACCATGCCGCTATTCGTGCCCTCCCCAACTGGTCGAATTTGATGAAGGAGCTTTGCCTGGGTCCGCATTTTGAACAGCTCTCCCACCTTCCTCAGTTTCTGATACATCAGGAAACTCCAAAGCCAAAGTAGAAGTCCTGTGATCATAGCCAATAGATGTCTTCTGCATCACCAGTCGAATCATACAGACACATGAGTTCCCAATGTCCATGAGTCTCCCCCCTTGGGTTCCCCTGACCCGATCTTCTTTTAAAGTGGTGTCAATTGCATTTAAGCCGCTTTCCAGATCCATAATTTCTGTTTGGATTAAGATTCAGCCAGAAGGAGAGCGACAAAAAACACAGACAAAAACGCAACATTGCAAGCTGGGATCAGAAGGGAGTAGAAGGGAGGGAGAGGAGGGAGAAAAGCGTCTGCTCTCTCTGAATGCCGGAAGAGAATAGTATGCAGTAAAACATGAAAATCACAAAATATTTAGTCAGCAGTACATAGAGTGCCTTTCCTGAGTTTAGATGTTAATGGCACACTGTTTACTGAACTGTAGTGATGTGTGGATAAGAGTACACATAAGTGAAGAACTGGTTCTGAGCCTTTAATTATTTATTTCTATTTTTGGTCAATTAAAACAAGATGGAATGATAAGATTAGCTCTCTGCAATGCAAGCAGGCACTCCGTGTACTACTGTGGCTGAATACTTTGTGTATTTTTGTGTTTTACTGTCTACACCCTAATGCTGTCACTTATTTTTGCCACTCAGTGTATTGTAACTGCCATGAGTTCTGTTCTGTGACATCCTGTGCAAACCATCTATTTCTGTCATGCTTTGAATTTGGGCTTTTGTTTTGACAGTGTCTTTTGTTTACTTCCGGTTTTACGTTATGGGCTTTTGCTTCATTAATTATTCACGGCTGCTTTTGATTTTCTGCTTACTGATTGTTCACGGGTGTTTTTGATTTTCTGCTCTATATAGACACGCTGCGCTTTGCCCTCAGTGTGGCGATAAACTGTGTTACTGTTTACTTTGTCACATTACGCCACGTTAAGTCAAGTTTTGTCACGTCTGGTAAGTTAAGTTACGTCTGGTTTATTTTTGGCTTAAAATAAACCACTGCAAAACTCAGCTCCAGCAGTTGGGTCGAGTTAATCCTGCTTGTGCACCATGAAGAGGCGCAATCCATAACAGAATCACTCACGTTTCCAGTCACTCATTCACTCTCGCTGTCACTACGATTGAAAGCTCTCCACTGATCTCTATCCACCTTATTCCTAGGCCCCATGACACCTTGCGTGAATTATGGTAGCAACTTCTGGTACTAGTTTAGAACGTGTTGTTGTCACTGAAACGGGACACTTTTCCTTGTAAAAAAACAATGACTTCGGCATCAAAAATGTGGGAACACGGCCTTTTGCACCTCAAAAACAGTAATATAATCATACCACATCCCACGACTATGGAGGGATGAGAAGATGATCTTAAAAAGTGGCCAGTAGCTCCGTGGACAGCAGCTCTGTTAGTTAGCTCCGCTGCTAACCTGCTAACGCTGTAAACAAGTAAAAGCTCTGAGATATATCAATGTTTCCACCTCAATAAAGTCGGCTGCATTTTCTTAAAATATGTTGGACATAAACATATTTACCTCAGAGTAGACAGAGTCTAGGCAGAGCCACAAGGAACCACAACACCGTGCTTGGGCGTTTTAAATTTGGGGTAAAACGTCAGATCTGTGACATTCATACAAGTGAAAACATACCTGCTGCTGCTGTGTCTGTACCACCGATCACACGAACAATCCTTTAGTTTTCAGTGCATGTTTTACTCATTGCTGTTGAAGCCACAGATTTAGCTGTGCTTATCTGTGAGGAGCCTCACACCATGAACAGCAGCAAGTACCAGAACTACGCAAGAACAATCAAAAATACAAAAACTACAAGTGCTGAAATTAGCTGCCCCTTGAGTGCAAAACACGTATGTGGACTATACATTAAAATGAATTTGAAAAACTTTTAAAAACGCTATTTTAAATGCCCGTGCTACTACACTCTTACTGACTGATTTAACACTCGGTCAGCCGAAACCAGAAGTTCCGCCCATAATCATTCCTACGGAGGCACCCCAAGGAATAAGGTGGATAGAAAAACTGGATGGATCATTGGCCGCCATATTAGTACAACCAAAACACTCAGCGAGTCAATGGAGAATGAATGGGTTTAGTAGTAAATGGTGCCACTTTAACCTCAATAACTTCCCAAAAATTAACAGATTTTGAACTTATTCATATGAAGACACAGCTTATAATTTTGTGTGGCTGCTAAACATAATGTCAACTTGAGTCCCTCCCTAATATGGCAGCCAGGTGGCTTCGCTTGGCTCTGCACTTGCTAATGGGGCATGAGCTACCCAGGTTTTCTATACAGATCAGTGGAGCGTGCAAGCTCAATACGTTCCGCCATCCCAAATACTATATTCACCACTCTAAATATCTTAAAAGAACTGCAAACTATGCAGAACTGACTGTTTATTTTGAGCATTATTCATCCACCAGCTGACAGGTCAGGCATTGGCTTGCTTGCTACCAGATAACCATGAAAACCGGTACTACCTGTCTCATGGGTCGGGCTGTCAGCGACTCAACCGGCATCCCCACCCTTCTGAGGGCATGGATGGTGAAACTGGGCATCCTGGCAGAACTAAAAACAATATCTGCCACAGGTCTGTGGTGGACCACTCCCAGTTACATGGGGTGAGACTGGACATCCTGGCAGAAAAACACATCTGTCGCAAGGTCTGTGGTGGACTGTGCCAGTCGGTGCATCGTGACATGGTAAATGGTGTTCACTTATATAGCGCTTTTTATTCTCATCTCTTGATGACCAAAGCGCTTTACAGATCCTGCCATCCACCCATTCACACACTGATGGCGGCATGCTGCCTAGCATGGTGCTTCCAGACCCACCAGGAGCAATTGGGGGTGAAGTGTCTTGCCCAGGGACACAATAGCAGGATACTGGGGAGAGCGGGATTTGAACTGCCAACCATGTGGTTATTGGATGACCTGCTCTACCTCCTGAGCCACTGCCGTCCCATGTCCCGACATGCACTACACAAAGAGCAGAGATAAACAAACGTATCATCTGGTCAGTCACTGCAGCAGATACTGGAGTCAGTTTGTCTTGGCTTGTCCAGCAAAGGCTAGCAGTACTCAAATATTTTACAAGCAATTTCATGAAATGGTCAGTCAGAAAGCAAATCATACTGGCTCGGACGTCGCCCAGGCTAACAAGGTCCGCGCCAATCTGTTCACACTCCGACAGGCAGCGAAAAGTAAGCTAGGAGCAGGAAGACAAAAGAAGAGGAAAACAGCAGCCTTGTGTGTAGCATAATGGTATGTACGCACTCTGTTGGACAGAACAACATCACAGCGCCCAGAAAGACAGACCGCTCTTGTAGCCCTGGAAATGAACAGGTACAAAGTAGACACAGCTGCACTTAGTGAAACAAGATTGCCTGGATATGATAGCTTGGAAGACCATGGATACATCTTCTTTTGGAGTGGGAAATCAACTCAAGAAAGGAGAGAAGCAGGAGTGGGCTTTGCAGTTAGAAAGGAGATAGCAGCAATGCTTGATGAGGAACCGGTGCCAATCACCGACAGGATAATGACTATGAGACTCCCACTACAGTGGAAGATGTATGCCACACTCATCAGTGTATATGCCCCAACAATGACCAACACAGAGGAGGCGAAGAAAAAGTTCTACAGTGATTTACGTGAGACTATCAGGCGTGTACCGACTGATGACAAGCGGATACTCGTTGGGAGATTTTAATGCTAGAGTTGGTTCGGACACTGAGAAATCGAAAGGAGTGCTGGGCAGTCATGGATTAGGCAAGTGCAATGCTAAAAGAGAACTTCTACTTGCACTATGTTCAGAGTACAAACTTGTGATAACCAACACTCTATATTTAAGCACAAGGACACACACAAGAAGACATGAATGCACTCAAGATCCAAGCACTGGCACTTGTTAGACTACATCATAGTGAGGCAGAGAGACATAAGGGATGTATTGGACACCAGAGCAATGAGAGGTGCAGCTGTGGTACTGATCATATTATGCTGAGATCTAGATTAAGGATTTGCAGATGAAAACAGCACTGCAGGACAGGTGCAAAGACACCACGGAAGCTAAAAACTAGTGCACTGAAAGGCCAAAAGAAGCAGGAAGAACTTACACAGGAAATGGATGAAAACTTGAAAGACTAGGACAGCAACAACTCAGAGAATGACATAGAAGAGAAATGGGCAACACTGAAGGATACAGTGTATCAGACTGCGAGTGATGTTTAAGGCCACCCTGAGAGGAAATATCAAGATTGGTTTGATGAGCATGATGAACACCTGAAGAAACTACTAAAAGCGAGGAATACAGCTAGGCAGGAAAACCTACAGTGTAACACAAGGTTGAAGAAGAAGAAATACTCAAAGGCTCAGAATGAGCTACAGAAGTACACCAGAAAGATGAAGTCCAACTGGTGGGATGAAAAAGCGGAGGAGCTTCAAACTGCAGCAGACAGGAAGGACATGAAAACATTCTTCACAGGTTTGAGAGAAATCTATGGCCCTAAACCAAGATAAGTGATCCAACTAAAGGCTATGGATGGTGAAACAGTTTTGCAGGAGAAAGACAAGATCCTGGACTTATTTGTAGACCACTTTGACCAACTACTAAACAACCCTGGAGATCTCACTGAAGAGGCTAAAGGAGCTCTAGTGCAGCGACCAGCTGTATCAAGTCTGGATGAACCACCAAATATTGATGAACTAATGGCAGCTATCAGGACAACACAGGATGGTAAAGCTCCAGGAAGGGATGGAATTCCAGCAGAAGTGTGGGAATTTGGTGGTGTTCAGCTGACCAACTGCCTGCACAAGCTCATCCAAGAGATATGGGATGCCCAGAAAGTACCTCAAGATTGGAAGGATGCAAGTATTGTGCCTTTGTTCAAGAAAGGTGACAGGAAAGATTGTGGAAATTACTGAGGTATATCACTGCTAGCCACTGTGGGTAAGATTCTCTCACGTGTACTACTGAACAGACTCAATTAACACATCTCGCAGAATGTACTACCGGAAACCCAGCGCGGCTTTAGAAGTGGAAGAAGCACAATGGACATGATTTTATGCTTGAAACAGGTTCAAGAAAAGTGTATCAAACAGAACATGCCGCTTCATGTAGTCTTCATAGACTTCAGTAAAGCCTTTGATACGGTTTTGTGACAAGGACTTTGGCAGGTACTCAAGAAATATGGCTGTACAGAGAAGTTTGTCAGCCTGATCAAGGCACTCCATATAGGTATGCAAGCAAACATGGCAATGAGTGGGTCAGTATCTAAAGACTTTTCAGTAAGCAACGCGGTGAAAAAAGGGTATGTGCCGGCGCCTACACTCTTCTCGCTATATCTGGCAGCCATGCTTGAGGTGGCCTTCAAAGACACTTCAGAAGGAGTATACATTCAAACAAGGAAAGAAGCAGACTTGTTCAGTGGCACAGTTTAAAGCCAAGAGTAAGACATCGATAAAGGTAGTAAGAGAAATGCTCTTTGCCGATGACAGTGCTCTAGTTGCACACAGTGTGGAAGATATGCAATCTTTAGTGGAGATATTTGCAAGAGCAGCTTGCCAATTCAGCCTCAAAATCAACATCAAGAAGACAGAGCGCCTTTATCAACCACCAAAGTTCCAGTTATCAACATCACTACCAGAAGAGATCAGCATTGGTACAAAGCCACTAGTCAAGTGCAAGACTTTCAAGTATCTCGGGAGTACTGTTTCAGAGAATGCTAGGCTGGAGGATGAACTATCTCTCAGAATGGGAAGAACAAGCGCTGTGTTTGGAAACTTAAGGGAGAGACTGTGGAACAATTGACATGTGTCTATCAGTGTGAAATGCAAAGTGTACAGAGCGACAGTACTGGCTACTCTATTGTACGGTGCTGAAATTTGGACTGTCTAAACAGTACAGGTAAAGAAACTCCATGTGTATATGATGAGACACTTTCGAGCCATAATGAACATCTCATGGAAAGACAAGATAGCCAACATAGAAGTGTTGAAATGAGCTGGTCTACCATCATTGGAGTCATGCTAATACAGACTAACCCGAGATTGCTCGGACATGTTGAGAGGATGGACCACCAGCGTTTTCCTCAGCAGTTACTCTACTCACAGTTATGCAAAGGCAAATGCAATTAGGGTAGACCAAGGTTCAGATTTAAAGACACTGTAAAAAGAAACTTGAAGAAGCTGGATATAGACAGAAGTTCCGGGCAGCGGATGGCTAAGGACAGAGCTACGTGGAGGAATCTGATCAGACCTAAATGAAACAGTCATTGTCACCCACGACAGACTGCTATGATGATGATTCATCCACCATTGCAGATAAGCTTGGACAAAAAGTGTTTCTTCAAACAGAAATAGAAAGTAAATATCCCCGCAGCCACATGCTGGAAATCCAGCACTGTGCCGGAAAACTTTAAGCCCTGGGGGTGAGCATGAGTATGGTAAATATGGAGTAAGTGTTAAACCCAGGACTCACTGTGGTTTATCACATCTGTTGGAAAGCTGAGCTCAATTTCTCTAGCCACACCGGGGCCTGATTAGTGCCACACCTGTACTCAATAAAGAAATCACTTAAATAGGACCTGCCTGACAAAATGAAGTAGATCAAAAGATCCTCAAAAGCTAGACATCATGCTGCGATCCAGAGAAATTCAGGAACAAATGAGAAACAAAGTAATTGAGCTCTATCAGTCTGGAAAAGGTTATAAAGCCATTTCTAAAGCTTTGGGATTCCAGTGAACCACAGTGAGAGTCATAATCCACAAATGGCAAAAACATGGAACAGTGGTGGACCTACCCAGGAGTGCCTGGCTGACCAAAGTTACCCCAAGAGCGCAGTGATGACTCATCCAAGAAGCCACAAAAGACCCCACAACAACATCCAAAGAACTGCAGGCCTCACTTGCCTCAGTTAAGGTCAGTGTTCATGACTCCACCATAAGAAAGAGACTGGGCAAAAATGGCCTGCATGGCAGAGTTCCAAGACGAAAACCACTGCTGAGCAAAAAGAGCATAAAGACTCGTCTCAGTTTTGCCTGGAAACATCTTGATGATCCCCAAGACTTTTGGGAAAATTCTTTGTGGACTGACGAGACAAAAGTTGAACTTTTTGGAAGGTGTGTGTCCCATTACATCTGGCATAAAAGTAACATAACATTTCAGAAAAGGAACATCATACCAACAGTAAAATATGGTGGTGATAGTGTGATGGTCTGGTTCTATTTTACTGCTTCAGGACCTGGAAGATTTGCTGTGGTACATGGAACCATGAATTCTGCTGTTTACCAAAAAATCCTGAAGGAGAATGTCCCGCCATCTGTTTGTGACCTCAAGCTGAAGCACACTTGGGTTCTGCAGCAGGACAATGATCCAAAACGCACCAGCAAGTCCACCTCTGAATGGCTTAAGAAAAACAAAATGAAGACTTTGGAGAGGCCTAGTCAAAGTCCTGACCCGAATCTGACTGAGATGCTGTGGCATGACCTTAAAAAGGTGGTTCATGCTTGAAAACCCTCCAATGTGGCTGAATTACAACAATTCTGCAAAGATGAGTGGGCCAAAATTTGTCCACAGTGCTGTAAAAGACTCATTGCCAGTTATCGCAAACACTTGATTGCAGTTGTTGCTGCTAAGGGTGGCCCAACCAGTTATTAGGTTTAGGGGGCAATCACTTTTTCACACAGGGCCAGGTTTGGATTTTTTTTCCCTTTAACAATAAACCCCTTCATTTAGAAACTGCATTTTGTGTTTACTTGTGTTATCTTCGTCTAATATTTAAATTTGTTTGATGATCTGAAACATTTAAGTGTGACAAACATACAAAAAAAATAAGAGATCAGGAAGGGGGCAAACACTTTTTCACACCACTGTATGTGTCCTTTTTTTTAAATAAAAGATTAATCCGTGCATTTATGGATTGATGCATTGTTGCCAGTGCCAAACATCGCAGTCCATCACTGAATCAAGCTTTTTTTCCGACCCCTAGACAAAACGGATTACAATGGCCAGGTAGTGGAGGAATTGATGGATGAAAGACAGTTGATGTGCCTAAATGATGGCAAGAAAACAAGGATGGATGTTAACTCTGGCAAAGGATCGGCACTGGACCTGACTATCGTGACAAATATCTTGGCTCCACTGTGTGACTGGCATGTACATCAAGAAGGTACTATTGGTTGTGATCACTATCCAATTAAGAATGGCCGCGTGACGTCACCAGATGGAAAAAAAAAAATGCAAGGAATTGTGGGAAAAGTGTTCTGCCTCTCTGTGCTCTCAGTGAGCAACGAATGTGGTTAAGCTGAAGGTTTTGAGAGGGTTGCTTCAGTCTGTTATTTATTTATTTTTTATTTATTTATTCTGATAAAAATGACACTGAATATGTTATTCAAACATCCATCCATCCATCTTCTACCGCTTTTCCGGAGGTCCGGGTCGCGGAGGCAGCAGTTCAAGCAGAGAAGCCCAGACTTCCCTCTCCCCAGCCACCTGCTCCAGCTCTTCAGAGGGGATACCAAGGCGTTCCCAGACTAGCTGGGAGACATAGTCTCTCCACCGAGTCCTGGGTCTGCCCCGGGGTCTCCTCCCAGTGGGACGTGCCTGAAACACCTCAAGTGGGAGGCGTCCAGGAGGCATCCTAATCAGATGCCCATACCACCTCAACTGACTCCTTTCAATGTGGAGGAGCAGCGGTTCTACTCTGAGCCTCTCCCGAATGACTGAGCTCCTCACCCTATCTCTGAGGGTGAGTCCAGCAATCCTACGGAGAAAGCTCATTTCAGCCGCTTGTATCCGCGATCTCGTTCTTTCGGTCATTACCCAAAGCTCGTGACCATAGGTGAGAGTAGGAACGTAGATTGACTGGTAAATCGACAGCTTTGCCTTAGAACTAAGCTCCCTCTTCACCACAACAGACCGGTACAACGTCCGCATCACTGCAGATGCTGCTCCAATCCGTCTGTCGACCTCTCGCTCCATTTTCCCCTCACTCGTGAACAAGACCCCAAGATACTTAAACTCCTCCACTTGGGGCAGGAGCCTGTCCCCAACCCGGAGAGGACAATCCACCTTTTTCCGGCTGAGGACCATGGACTCGGACTTGGAGGTGCTGATTCTCATCCCAGCCGCTTCACACTCAGCGGCAAACCGTCCCAGCAAGAGCTGTAGGTCATTGCTGGATGAAGCCAACAGGACAACATCATCTGCAAACAACAGAGATGAGATCCTGTGGTCACCAAGCATGACGCCCTCCATTCCCTGGCTGCGCCTAGAAATCCTGTCCATAAAAATTATGAACAGGACCGGTGACAAAGGGCAGCCCTGGCGGAGTCCAACTCTCACTGGGAATGACTCCGACCGAGTGTTGGCAATGCGAACTAAACTCTCACAACGGTCGTACAGAGACCGAATAGCTCGTAACAACAAGCCCGATACCCCATACTCCCGAAGCACCCCCCACAAAAATCCACGAGGGACGCGGTCAAATGCCTTCTCCAAGTCCACAAAACACATGTAAACTGGTTGGGCAAACTCCCACGAACCCTCAAGAATTCTCGAGAGGGTAAAGAGCTGGTCCGATGTGCCACGGCCAGGACGAAAACCACATTGCTCCTCCTGAATCCGAGGTTCGACCAACGGCCGGACTCTCCTCTCCAGTACCTTGGCATAGACCTTCCCAGGGAGGCTGAGGAGTGTGATCCCTCTAAAGTTGGAGCACACCCTCCGGTCCCCTTTTTTGAAGAGAGGAACCACCACCCCGGTTTGCCATGCCAAAGGCACTGCCCCCGACCTCCACGCAATGTTGCAGAGGCGTGTCAACCATGACAACCCAACAACATCCAGGGCCTTGAGGTACTCGGGGCGAATCTCGTCCACCCCCGGGGCCCGGCCACCAAGGAGATTTTTAACCACCTTGGCGACCTCAGCCCCTGTGATAGGCGAGTCATCCCCCTCGTCCCCAAACCCTGCTTCCTCTGTGGAAGGCGTATCAGTGGGATTGAGGAGATCCTCGAAGTATTCCTTCCACCGCCCGACGATATCCCCAGTTGAAGTCAACAGTGTCCCATCCGCACCATACACAGTGTGGACGGGGAGCTGCTTTCCCCTCCTGAGCCGCCGAACAGTTTGCCAGAATCTCTTTGAAGCCGACCGAAAGTCTTGTTCCATGGCCTCACCGAACTCCTCCCATACCCGGGTTTTTGCTTCAGCAACCACCCGAGCTGCACTCCGCTTGGCCTGCCGGTACACCTCAGCTGCTTCGGGAGTCCCACAAGCCAACCAAGCTTGATAGGACTCCTTCTTCAGCTTAATGGCCCCCCTCACCACTGGTGTCCACCACTTGGTTCGGGGGTTGCCACCACGAGATGCACCGACCACCTTGCGGCCGCAGCTCTGGGCTGCCGCTTCAACAACAGAGGTGGAGAACATGGCCCATTCAGACTCCATGTCTCCAGACTCCCTCGGAATGTGGTTGAAGTTCTTCCGGAGGTGGGAGTTGAAGACCTCCCGGACAGGGGCCTCAGCCAGACGCTCCCAGCACACCCTCACTATATGTTTGGGTCTACCAGGTCTGAATGGCTTCCTCCCCTGCCATCGGATCCAACTCACCACCAGGTGGTGATCAGTTGACAGCTCTGCACCTCTCTTTACTCGGGTGTCCAAGACATACGGTCGCAGGTCTGATGATACGATAACAAAATCGATCATCGACCTGCGGCCTAGGGTGTCCTGGTGCCAGGTGCACATATGGACACCCTTATGCTTGAACATGGTGTTCGTTATAGACAGACTGTGGTTAGCACAGAAGTCCAATAACTGAACACCACTCGGGTTCAGATCGGGCAGGCCGTTCCTCCCAATCACCCCCCTCCAGGTTTCACTGTCGTTGCCCACGTGCGCATTGAAGTCCCCCAGTAGGACAATGGAGTCTCCAGGATTATTATTTTATTCAAACATATTTATTTATTAAACATATTTATTAAACATATTTATTCAAACATAGGAAATGTAAATATACATATAAAATATCATACAAAATCCAGGATGACACATGAAAGTGAAAACACTTATTTCCAATGTGGTCCTGTCAATCACAATACCATGCAACATTAGAACGGGAAGTTTTGCTGTTTTATCAAATGCAACAGCTGCTCTCACAATTGGCGTGAAAAAAGATTGATAATGGCGTACGTTTTTTTTAAACTTCCCAACTTGGAAGAAAAGTGGAGAGAATTGGGTCTCCAAGCTAACAAAGAAGCGTGGAATGGAATCGATTGCAGCGGTCAGAAGGAAAGACATCAGCTCCGACAAAATTCCTGCACACATGGTCGTGTGTTCACGGCATTTTCACTAAGTTGTGATAGAAAAAATATTTTGAAGTGCAGAAAGACGTCCCCTCTTCAGGACAGCTGTCTTGTGCGCCGTGCCTTTGACTGCACCTCTGCCACGGCTCTCTGTCCTCTCTCAATAATGTGCAAAAAAGCACAGGGCAAAATCAAATAATCAAATCATAATAAAGTCCCATAAAATGTATCAAATAATCAAATAAAATCGAATAATTTCCCCACATCACCTCTGCTATTCCGAATTTCTCTTGCTAATCTGGAGCAGATTTTTTTGTTTTGTTTTGTTTTTAAATGGGAGCTTTTCGGTGTTGCTGATTTTCTTTGATTTTTTTATTTAAGTTGTGACTAGTGCATGCCCGTAGAAAGCAAGTATTCCTGTCTGAAACAGGTAGGCCAATCAGGCTTTCCAGGCCCAAATGTAGGCTGCGTTTGAAAGTTGAAAACAAAGAAGTGTAGCCTATATGTAGGCAATCACACATTAGACTCTGATTTTTTTTTTTTTTTTTTGTATTTTGTATACTTTATTGAACCCAGAGGGAAATTCAGGGCATCCACATGGATGGATGAGGCAGCCATGGCGTGACACCAATCCCTTCACCATTCACACACACCTTCACAGCTAGAGCCACGAGTCTCCAATTAACCTAACTTGCATATTTTGGGCCTGTGGGAGGAAACTGGGGTACCCGGTGTAAACCCACACAGACACGGGGAGAACATGCAAACTCCACACAGAAGGGTCAAATATGAAAGCAACAGAACTGAGATTTATTTGATTGTGTGAATATTAATTACAGAATAATTGAAAATGAATGGGACATCCAATATTAGCAACTGTTTAAGAACCACTTGTTTATTTTTTTGTCAGATCACTTATTTGTCTGATCCTTTATGACTTATATTCATAATCAAATCAAATCAAACTTTATTGTCATATTGCTGTACATACAACTGTAGTGCAGGCAAGATGAAATTGAGTTTCTCTCGGCATCCATATAATAGAAGCAGCATGATTTAAGACACACTCACACATAGTTCATCGCAGGGCCAACATAGAGAAACACAACCCTTCCCTCTCACACTGCTGCACTTCCGGTTCCTGTAGGGTGAGGACGCACAAGTTGAGGCTCCCAGTTCGTTTCTGTTTAAAACGCAGTTAAACGCAGTTTCGAGCTGGCGTTTCGAGCTTTTTTTTGTTACTACCGCTGGAGAATAAACCTGCTCGTGTGGAAAAAAAAGGAGAAATTGCCAGAAGTGGCTGGTGAAGCAATTGAGCCCCTCACCCTCAGGGAGAACAAAGACAGAGAACCATTCAAGAGGGCCGCAGCAGAGAGAGGACGGTGTGGGAATTTACAGCGGCAGCGCACGGGACCGAATGACGCCGGGAGATTGACCAGCTGGCGGAGACGCCGTAATGCTGGATGAGAGGCAAAAAAGCAGATAAGTTTCCCCTGGACAACAGAAACCAAGGAGCCGCTCCTCTTCTCTCCACCTATCTGCCACCTCTCCTCGGGCACGGAGCATTCCCTCTGTCAGAAGTCTGAAATATAACCTCACAAATACAGAGTACAAAAAGGTATTAGACTGAATCAAAGATCAGACTTAAGACACGCAGAGCCTTTGAAGTTTTTACTTGTACAAGGAGTATCAACACATACCTTTTACAGGGCGAGTGGGATACTGAGGGGCAGTCCGCAGCTGCCTTCTTTTATATACAATGATAGTACGTGGAGTATGTGACAAACTCAGCAAAAGCAGAACAACAGAATTACCACATAAGCAAAAGTACGCTCTGTACGTCTTCAAGTGTGTGTAGGAGATAAATTGCATGAACACTCTTATCGCGGGGAGAACATCTGCTTCTCCACTCAGTAAAGGCAGAGAGGGGGAAACAACTCCATATATGGGCCTGCAACAAACCAGTGCTTCCGGTCATAGTTAACAAATGAAATGGTTAAATGATAACATACAACAGTCTTTTGCAGAAAAAATAAGATGCACAGGGTGTACAGGGGACAAGTCTTGATACAGCATAAAGATTTGCATATGTCAACACTCTTTTATCACACATCATATGAAAAAACAGAAGGGTGATGCAGCTTAGTCACTAACAGTGATTATAAGAAGAGGCACAAGTTGTATTTATGACTAATAAGAAAAAGCATCATACATATAAGAATATCAATCTTCATTTCATGAGTTATTAATAAAATGATAACCATTTACATACAATTTTCCAACATTTCCCTCCTGTTTATTATTTTATTAATCTTTTTAATCATATGCAATTATCAGTATAATGTAACTTCAAACGATTTTCTACATTGCATAATATGACACTTCACAGGTCACTTCCTTAGTATCATTGCATCTTTGTGAAATACCCAGGTTGAAATTGTTTTTACTACAATTTTTGTGAAAGCAGATTGGTGAAGTAAACAGTGTAGGATTTACTTTCATTAAATGCTTCTTAACTGCAAGCAAAGAAGTTCCAATCCCAATAATATTAAATATTCTAATCTTAGACCCAGTGTAATCAGTAATAGTGACATTCAGTCTATTAAGATACCTTTCTGACAAATTCCCCACCAACCAATGTCCAACATTATTGCTTGTATTAAACAGACTGAGACGAGAGTTCATCGCTATTGTCGCTCCGGGCGTTTTCTTTTCACTCAGTGGAACAGGGATCATGGGTATTGTAGTCAATCATGGGTATTGCAGTCTTGTGTAAATGGGGTCGCAATGAACACACATAGCAAGAAGTATCGATTCCCAGTCCTCTCACCGAAACCACCATTGTCTGGTACCATAGGTTATGTGTATTGTTCATTGTCCGTGCTTCGTGGGTTCCTTGTCCTTGAATCAGAAAGAGATTACCACCCCACTGCCAGGAGAAGTGCTGAACACAGAGTCATCAATAATTTTGGTGCCATGCTTCCATCTGAGAGAGTACCCCTCCGGGCCTCTTTCTTCACCAGGGTTGAGACGGCCTTGTCCTTAAAAGGACATGCCCCCTTTGTACTGGACTTACTCAGGGAAACAAGTTAGTTAGTTCACTTACAGGCACCCGTAGTCTTTTAGCGTGTGAAAGGTGGATCCGAGATGGTCATTCAGCAATACGTACTGCAGTGGGAGTGGGAGTGTCTAGTGTTGTCGGTGGTGGTTCTTTATGAAGACATAGTCTCCAGGTTGATCCGTTTCTTTCTGTGGAGCAGAGCTTCTGACAGAATCAAAACATTCCCTGAGATGTTCACCAAGATCTGTGTATTTGTTAGGTGTGGTTAGTGGTGAGAGGTCAGGTAATACATAAGGATGGTGAAAAAACACATTCAAAAGGTGATAATCCTGTCTTTGGGTCTAGTATAGAGTTAATGGTTAGTCTGACTAATTTCAGAGCTTCTGGCCAAGTAATACCCTTTCCATGTGTGGTTTTTGCCAGCATTTGATTGATTGTACTGATACTATGAAATTTGATCTCACTTCTTACAGCTTGGATTAAGTCTTGAACTGTTTGTGCTGTAAAATGAGTTCCATTATCTGCATAAATCAGTTCTGGAACCCCAAAAACGGAAAGAGCATCATTCAATAGAGTTTCACACACACAGATGTGGCATTTGCTGGGGATGTGTGATGAATTCCTGTCCACTTTGTGAAGGTGTCAATCAACACCAAGCAATATTGTAGCTTTCCATTGCTCCTTGAGCATTATTTTATAAACAAATGATGCACTTTTGGCATGTTTTTGTTACTTCTTTCAAAATATTAGGACAGTTTTTCCCAACATCCTCATCACTGATTTCCTCCTGTTAGCACATGATTGGCCATGTGCCACCAGGACAGCTCATCTGTATAATGTGGGTGGCAGAGCAAATTTTCATCAGACAAGCCAAATGTATATCTAATTATTTACACATGAAACAGGAGGAAGGTCCATATTATTTTGACAGTCTTTTAAAACATCAACATTATTAATAAGACAGACGGTTCCTAAAAGACCAATAGCAGCACAGTGAGTAGCGTTATGCAGGTGGCATGTGCTATAAGCATATTTACTATCTGTACAGAATACAGATAAGTTACATTCAGGTTAGTAGCTCATTCAGCTGTTGGAGGTGATGCAGGTTGTGGAATTTTTACACAATCAGGACCCCAGACAACACCGTTACAGCATAAGCACACTTCTATTTTTTACAGAGCAAGCCTGTCGCTCGCTTCTTCCTTTGCTAAGTAGAGAGAGGGAGAGAGTTGCTGTTCGCCCCCTCCTCCACAACATGGGAAATGTGTAGGATAATAGAGGGCATGATCTTATTATTTGTATTATCCCATAAATAATAAAAAGGTGGTCTGTATTGCCCAGCCTGTATTTGAGTTATAACTGCAGCCATATGTTTATCCTGGGCACTACAGAAAATGAAATGAAAAGCACTTATGTAAATAAAATTGCATTTATTGATAATTTTTATGCATTATCTATTTTTCTGAGGATTGCTAATTATTTGCTAATTAATTTCTTTGATACCCTCTGTTTTGATACATGGAGGCTCACATGCAGCAAAGTTACAGGGTATTTGTTTGATTCTTTTACTGAAAGGAAGTGTGTTACCATTTTTAGTTTTAAATAAAATTTGCAGGTAGCCCAGTTCCTTCAAAGATGAGATCTCAATAATTATAGCTTCTTTTTGTGACATCTCTTGAAATAGTTTACAAATTTCATTTAAGAAAAACAAAATAACTATCTGTGCATTTTTGATATGCTTCAGCATTGATAAATAAGATCAGTTTGTCCAATTGAACACAGATGGGTTGAATTTGAAATATTGTGTCACATTCTTTCAGTCAAAGGAAAGGCGGACGTTTTGCCTAATTTAGAATTTGATTTAATGTTTTACAAGGAATGTCCCTATTTCATACAATGTTTTACAAGGAATGTCCCTATTTCATACATTCCTTGGTAAGTTATGGAGTGCAATGTAGTTCACCCTGACCCAGCTTGGCCACCGCTGAATCAGGAGAAGCACATCCCTCATTGCTGTCAAATTTCTGAAATATATTGTTACCACACCATTATGTGGTGAGTAATAACAGTATAAAATCATATAAACAGTTTATCACGTACACAACATTAATCAAGACCCCACAGAGTTAAATTGAAAAAATAGAAACCCAAAACTTTGTAAAAGTACCCATATTTAGACCACTTTATTCACAGATCAACCACACACACACACACACACAAAGAATAGATAATAGATAAAACAACGTTCTCATTGTCCATTTTAACGTTATCCAGTTTTGCTGCCATTTAATCCGTCCGTCTTTAAATATTATGGTCTAATTGTTATGATTTTATTTGCTTCCTCCTTTTCCCAACCTCTTGGGCTTCTTGTGAAAGAGTGGAATACGGGCCCGCCTTAGGTCCCGGTTTGGGGTATGGGGGTGGATTTTCCAATAGTGGGGCCGTACTAACAGTACTAGTTTGAGTTTTCATTTGTTTCTGTTTTTCTCTGGCTTCATCAGCTTTCCGTTGGGAAGCCTCTGCCGCTTGTGACCACAAGATGGCACATTGGAGCTCCGCACTGAGTTTGCCTGTTTTAACGGGTTTATTAGACGTCATTTTAATGGTTGTTAACAATGCCTGGCATTCATCCACGTTCAACGTGGGCTTGAATGAGAAATCCTTTTTTCCATTTATTTAAGTATTTTTCTGGATCCTTTATTTTTCCCTTTTCATTTTGTCTGTTATTGTAATTTTTACAGCTGCGCACGCTATGTCCTGTTTTTTCTTCTGTTTATTCGTCTGCCTATCCGGTTTTCTAACACAATTCCCCATTTTTAGATGGCCTGGAACGTTGAACAGTACGCCGACTGCAACACTATTACCGCCCAATTTTTGAGGTGGGTTCGTGGTCAGGAACGTTGAACAGTACGCCGACTGCAACACTATTACCGCCCAATTTGGGGTGAATTCCTTCACCCTACTTATTTTAAAACCTGACCACCAAACAGTTGTGAATCGCCGTCACACTGTCTCCTGCACCCCTCTTTATTTTAAAACCTGACCGGTCAGTAACCGTGAATCGCCGTCACGTTACTTCCTAAGACCACTGCATTCCTGCAGCGGTTTTTAACCACAAGGAAAAGTACAGGACGCCGCCTTGTACTACCATTACTCGCTCGTCAGCTGACCCGTGGTTCTTTAAAAATGGGAAATTGTGAATTGTGAGGCTCGGTTATTCTTCATATACGTCTACTACAGTCAATCTGAAAAGGGAAAAATTTGTAACTTACTTTTTAGGCTCTATCAGTAAGGACAGCCGTCACCAGATTAGAGCCGGGAGAAGGAGAGTCTCTGGCAGCGTTCCCTCAAGTCGGGTTTCCAATACTGATGGATACCATCAGACCGTGCACGGTTTTCAACCTGCAGGACACACATCCCTTCCCGCTCCACCTGGATCTCAGCTGTCCCGGGTTTCGGCACCACCTTATGTCAGAAGTCTGAAATATAACCTCACAAATACAGAGTACAAAAAGGTATTAGACTGAATCAAAGATCAGACTTAAGACACGCAGAGCCTTTGAAGTTTTTACTTGTACAAGGAGTATCAACACATACCTTTTACAGGGCGAGTGGGATACTGAGGGGCAGTCCGCAGCTGCCTTCTTTTATATACAATGATAGTACGTGGAGTATGTGACAAACTCAGCAAAAGCAGAACAACAGAATTACCACATAAGCAAAAGTACGCTCTGTACGTCTTCAAGTGTGTGTAGGAGATAAATTGCATGAACACTCTTATCGCGGGGAGAACATCTGCTTCTCCACTCAGTAAAGGCAGAGAGGGGGAAACAACTCCATATATGGGCCTGCAACAAACCAGTGCTTCTGGTCATAGTTAACAAATGAAATGGTTAAATGATAACATACAACAGTCTTTTGCAGAAAAAATAAGATGCACAGGGTGTACAGGGGACAAGTCTTGATACAGCATAAAGATTTGCATATGTCAACACTCTTTTATCACACATCATATGAAAAAACAGAAGGGTGATGCAGCTTAGTCACTAACAGTGATTATAAGAAGAGGCACAAGTTGTATTTATGACTAATAAGAAAAAGCATCATACATATAAGAATATCAATCTTCATTTCATGAGTTATTAATAAAATGATAACCATTTACATACAATTTTCCAACATTTCCCTCCTGTTTATTATTTTATTAATCTTTTTAATCATATGCAATTATCAGTATAATGTAACTTCAAACGATTTTCTACATTGCATAATATGACACTTCACAGGTCACTTCCTTAGTATCATTGCATCTTTGTGAAATACCCAGGTTGAAATTGTTTTTACTACAATTTTTGTGAAAGCAGATTGGTGAAGTAAACAGTGTAGGATTTACTTTCATTAAATGCTTCTTAACTGCAAGCAAAGAAGTTCCAATCCCAATAATATTAAATATTCTAATCTTAGACCCAGTGTAATCAGTAATAGTGACATTCAGTCTATTAAGATACCTTTCTGACAAATTCCCCACCAACCAATGTCCAACATTATTGCTTGTATTAAACAGACTGAGACGAGAGTTCATCGCTATTGTCGCTCCGGGCGTTTTCTTTTCACTCAGTGGAACAGGGATCATGGGTATTGTAGTCAATCATGGGTATTGCAGTCTTGTGTAAATGGGGTCGCAATGAACACACATAGCAAGAAGTATCGATTCCCAGTCCTCTCACCGAAACCACCATTGTCTGGTACCATAGGTTATGCGTATTGTTCATTGTCCGTGCTTCGTGGGTTCCTTGTCCTTGAATCAGAAAGAGATTACCACCCCACTGCCAGGAGAAGTGCTGAACACAGAGTCATCAATAATTTTGGTGCCATGCTTCCATCTGAGAGAGTACCCCTCCGGGCCTCTTTCTTCACCAGGGTTGAGACGGCCTTGTCCTTAAAAGGACATGCCCCCTTTGTACTGGACTTACTCAGGGAAACAAGTTAGTTAGTTCACTTACAGGCACCCGTAGTCTTTTAGCGTGTGAAAGGTGGATCCGAGATGGTCATTCAGCAATACGTACTGCAGTGGGAGTGGGAGTGTCTAGTGTTGTCGGTGGTGGTTCTTTATGAAGACATAGTCTCCAGGTTGATCCGTTTCTTTCTGTGGAGCAGAGCTTCTGACAGAATCAAAACATTCCCTGAGATGTTCACCAAGATCTGTGTATTTGTAAGGTGTGGTTAGTGGTGAGAGGTCAGGTAATACATAAGGATGGTGAAAAAACACATTCAAAAGGTGATAATCCTGTCTTTGGGTCTAGTATAGAGTTAATGGTTAGTCTGACTAATTTCAGAGCTTCTGGCCAAGTAATACCCTTTCCATG
The DNA here is from genome assembly GCA_020510985.1 of Pholidichthys leucotaenia. Classification (NCBI taxonomy): domain Eukaryota; kingdom Metazoa; phylum Chordata; class Actinopteri; order Cichliformes; family Pholidichthyidae; genus Pholidichthys; species Pholidichthys leucotaenia. Next base: position 44,571,950 of record CM035841.1, read on the forward strand.
TGTGGTTTTTGCCAGCATTTGATTGATTGTACTGATACTATGAAATTTGATCTCACTTCTTACAGCTTGGATTAAGTCTTGAACTGTTTGTGCTGTAAAATGAGTTCCATTATCTGCATAAATCAGTTCTGGAACCCCAAAAACGGAAAGAGCATCGTTCAATAGAGTTTCACACACACAGATGTGGCATTTGCTGGGGATGTGTGATGAATTCCTGTCCACTTTGTGAAGGTGTCAATCAACACCAAGCAATATTGTAGCTTTCCATTGCTCCTTGAGCATTATTTTATAAACAAATGATGCACTTTTGGCATGTTTTTGTTACTTCTTTCAAAATATTAGGACAGTTTTTCCCAACATCCTCATCACTGATTTCCTCCTGTTAGCACATGATTGGCCATGTGCCACCAGGACAGCTCATCTGTATAATGTGGGTGGCAGAGCAAATTTTCATCAGACAAGCCAAATGTATATCTAATTATTTACACATGAAACAGGAGGAAGGTCCATATTATTTTGACAGTCTTTTAAAACATCAACATTATTAATAAGACAGACGGTTCCTAAAAGACCAATAGCAGCACAGTGAGTAGCGTTATGCAGGTGGCATGTGCTATAAGCATATTTACTATCTGTACAGAATACAGATAAGTTACATTCAGGTTAGTAGCTCATTCAGCTGTTGGAGGTGATGCAGGTTGTGGAATTTTTACACAATCAGGACCCCAGACAACACCGTTACAGCATAAGCACACTTCTATTTTTTACAGAGCAAGCCTGTCGCTCGCTTCTTCCTTTGCTAAGTAGAGAGAGGGAGAGAGTTGCTGTTCGCCCCCTCCTCCACAACATGGGAAATGTGTAGGATAATAGAGGGCATGATCTTATTATTTGTATTATCCCATAAATAATAAAAAGGTGGTCTGTATTGCCCAGCCTGTATTTGAGTTATAACTGCAGCCATATGTTTATCCTGGGCACTACAGAAAATGAAATGAAAAGCACTTATGTAAATAAAATTGCATTTATTGATAATTTTTATGCATTATCTATTTTTCTGAGGATTGCTAATTATTTGCTAATTAATTTCTTTGATACCCTCTGTTTTGATACATGGAGGCTCACATGCAGCAAAGTTACAGGGTATTTGTTTGATTCTTTTACTGAAAGGAAGTGTGTTACCATTTTTAGTTTTAAATAAAATTTGCAGGTAGCCCAGTTCCTTCAAAGATGAGATCTCAATAATTATAGCTTCTTTTTGTGACATCTCTTGAAATAGTTTACAAATTTCATTTAAGAAAAACAAAATAACTATCTGTGCATTTTTGATATGCTTCAGCATTGATAAATAAGATCAGTTTGTCCAATTGAACACAGATGGGTTGAATTTGAAATATTGTGTCACATTCTTTCAGTCAAAGGAAAGGCGGACATTTTGCCTAATTTAGAATTTGATTTAATGTTTTACAAGGAATGTCCCTATTTCATACAATGTTTTACAAGGAATGTCCCTATTTCATACATTCCTTGGTAAGTTATGGAGTGCAATGTAGTTCACCCTGACCCAGCTTGGCCACCGCTGAATCAGGAGAAGCACATCCCTCATTGCTGTCAAATTTCTGAAATATATTGTTACCACACCATTATGTGGTGAGTAATAACAGTATAAAATCATATAAACAGTTTATCACGTACACAACATTAATCAAGACCCCACAGAGTTAAATTGAAAAAATAGAAACCCAAAACTTTGTAAAAGTACCCATATTTAGACCACTTTATTCACAGATCAACCACACACACACACACACACACACACACACAAAGAATAGATAATAGATAAAACAACGTTCTCATTGTCCATTTTAACGTTATCCAGTTTTGCTGCCATTTAATCCGTCCGTCTTTAAATATTATGGTCTAATTGTTATGATTTTATTTGCTTCCTCCTTTTCCCAACCTCTTGGGCTTCTTGTGAAAGAGTGGAATACGGGCCCGCCTTAGGTCCCGGTTTGGGGTATGGGGGTGGATTTTCCAATAGTGGGGCCGTACTAACAGTACTAGTTTGAGTTTTCATTTGTTTCTGTTTTTCTCTGGCTTCATCAGCTTTCCGTTGGGAAGCCTCTGCCGCTTGTGACCACAAGATGGCACATTGGAGCTCCGCACTGAGTTTGCCTGTTTTAACGGGTTTATTAGACGTCATTTTAATGGTTGTTAACAATGCCTGGCATTCATCCACGTTCAACGTGGGCTTGAATGAGAAATCCTTTTTTCCATTTATTTAAGTATTTTTCTGGATCCTTTATTTTTCCCTTTTCATTTTGTCTGTTATTGTAATTTTTACAGCTGCGCACGCTATGTCCTGTTTTTTCTTCTGTTTATTCGTCTGCCTATCCGGTTTTCTAACACAATTCCCCATTTTTAGATGGCCTGGAACGTTGAACAGTACGCCGACTGCAACACTATTACCGCCCAATTTTTGAGGTGGGTTCGTGGTCAGGAACGTTGAACAGTACGCCGACTGCAACACTATTACCGCCCAATTTGGGGTGAATTCCTTCACCCTACTTATTTTAAAACCTGACCACCAAACAGTTGTGAATCGCCGTCACACTGTCTCCTGCACCCCTCTTTATTTTAAAACCTGACCGGTCAGTAACCGTGAATCGCCGTCACGTTACTTCCTAAGACCACTGCATTCCTGCAGCGGTTTTTAACCACAAGGAAAAGTACAGGACGCCGCCTTGTACTACCATTACTCGCTCGTCAGCTGACCCGTGGTTCTTTAAAAATGGGAAATTGTGAATTGTGAGGCTCGGTTATTCTTCATATACGTCTACTACAGTCAATCTGAAAAGGGAAAAATTTGTAACTTACTTTTTAGGCTCTATCAGTAAGGACAGCCGTCACCAGATTAGAGCCAGGAGAAGGAGAGTCTCTGGCAGCGTTCCCTCAAGTCGGGTTTCCAATACTGATGGATACCATCAGACCGTGCACGGTTTTCAACCTGCAGGACACACATCCCTTCCCGCTCCACCTGGATCTCAGCTGTCCCGGGTTTCGGCACCACCTTATGTCAGAAGTCTGAAATATAACCTCACAAATACAGAGTACAAAAAGGTATTAGACTGAATCAAAGATCAGACTTAAGACACGCAGAGCCTTTGAAGTTTTTACTTGTACAAGGAGTATCAACACATACCTTTTACAGGGCGAGTGGGATACTGAGGGGCAGTCCGCAGCTGCCTTCTTTTATATACAATGATAGTATGTGGAGTATGTGACAAACTCAGCAAAAGCAGAACAACAGAATTACCACATAAGCAAAAGTACGCTCTGTACGTCTTCAAGTGTGTGTAGGAGATAAATTGCATGAACACTCTTATTGCGGGGAGAACATCTGCTTCTCCACTCAGTAAAGGCAGAGAGGGGGAAACAACTCCATATATGGGCCTGCAACAAACCAGTGCTTCCGGTCATAGTTAACAGATGAAATGGTTAAATGATAACATACAACAGTCTTTTGCAGAAAAAATAAGATGCACAGGGTGTACAGGGGACAAGTCTTGATACAGCATAAAGATTTGCATATGTCAACACTCTTTTATCACACATCATATGAAAAAACAGAAGGGTGATGCAGCTTAGTCACTAACAGTGATTATAAGAAGAGGCACAAGTTGTATTTATGACTAATAAGAAAAAGCATCATACATATAAGAATATCAATCTTCATTTCATGAGTTATTAATAAAATGATAGCCATTTACATACAATTTTCCAACACCCTCCTTGAGGCGTACAAGAGGGCCTTGTACGAGCCCGGACAGTTCAGTGCTTAACTTCCAGGCTAAGGAGGACGTTAGCAGGAGTTCCTGGCCGGACAGTCAGTGAATGCATCACGCTCGATTGAGGTCGCTCAGAAGGTTTTCCTCTTGTAGTGCAGGAAGTGACTCTGGTTGAAAGAATTGTATTGCTTCTTTCCCTTATGTGCTTTTTCAGGGTATTTATGCTATACATAATATTTATTGTGGGGTAGTTTCTTATCTTGGGCACATTGGGAATGTATGGTTTCTATGCGAGTGTATGACTTCAAAAAAAAAGATGGCTGCCACCGGAGTGAGGAGTGGTCTGATGGGACACTTTCTGCCTATCTACTTCTTCTTATTACTGTCTTTGTGTGTCTGTAACTGCAACAAGAAGGGTTTTCCGGCCAACTCAACTAAAGGTGAAGCTAAAAAGTTTTATTTATATGGATTTGGACATGGTCATTTCACCCTGTATGCTATCTGGTCTGCAAAAGCCCTGAGAAAAACCTCCCAAAACAAGGCAAATATGACGGGTAAGCAAATATCACAATATGGCAGAGGCTATACAGTTAAAGTACTGTTAGCACTGCTACTTCTGGCAGGGGATATTCACCTTAACCCTGGACCTGCCACTATTAAACAGCAGACCACTGGGTTAGCACAAACATCTGAGCCGGCGGATTGGTTGTTGCTATCTACGGCCCTTCATAGCGAGTCGGGTGAGTCAAATTGCACTGAACTGACTCACATATCTGATCCTGCTGTAAACAGCTGTGCTACGTCCAAACTTTTGGAAACAGGAGCGGTTAAACAAATTGCAAATGAGGCGAGATCCGAAAACCGAGCTGTACAAAAGCAAAAACAACATCTATTTTTCCAAACTGTTAATCATGCACGAGTTCTTTGGGACGCAAAGGCTAAACCAAAGGGGATCCTCGGCGGACATATAAACATACGGAGCATAATCCCCAAAAGAGATGAGATTTCGGTGTTGCTGTCTGACTCAAATCTGGACTATCTTTGTCTCTCAGAAAGCTGGCTACACAGGAACATAGACACTAATATGATCGATATTGTGGGCTATCAGTGTTTTAGAAAAGACAGGCAGCCAGGGAGGGGAGGAGGTGTTTTAATTTACATCAAAGATAAATTTAAATGTCAATAGGTTGATTTGAATACTTCACTTGAATGTTTAGCTGTTAATGTATGCCTCTCACCGGTAATGAATTTCAACATTGCAGTATTGTACAACCCACCGTCACACAATTCTTCTTTTTATAATGAATGACCAAGATGGCGCCAAGATGGCGCCAAGATGGCGCCCACAGCGGTCGACATGGTGCTTCGCTGCGCCCTTTGTTTGCTTTTGTTTGTCAATTGTGTGTCTGCTTGCACTTATACCCATGAAGAACTTCTAAATATCAGGACTTTCACCCCCACGGACCTCCTCCCAGTTTTTTTAGCCCCTGCCGCCGATCTGGTTCATTGCTTGGCTCGAAAAGTGAGACGGCGGAAGAGAGGTAGACGAGCGGGCGCTCTCGTGCGGCTTCGCAGGAGAGGCTCGCGAACGGCGCTGCCTGGCATATTTCTGTCCAATACCAACTCTCTCTCTAACAAGGTAGATGAACTGAGACTGCTGATGCGTTTTAGGGACCTCGCCTCCTCGGCTGCCCTCTGCTTTACTGAGACCTGGCTCCGGGAAAATATACCGGACAGCGCGCTGCGCCTCGACGGCTTCCAGCTCTTTCGTGCTGATCGTGACACAGAGCTTTCCGGCAAGACCACAGGAGGCGGAGTCTGCTTCTACATCAACTGCAGCTGGTGCTCTGATTTAACGGTAATTTCCAAACACTGTTCTCCCGCCCTGGAATTTCTTGTTATCAACTGCAAGCCTTTTTATTCCCCGCGGGAGTTTGCTTCTTTTATACTCATCGCTGTGTACGCCCCTCCCGACGCGGACACGCGCGAAGCTCAGCGCGTGCTCGCGGATCACATTCAACACACAGAGCGGATTTTTCCAGACTCGCTGATTATTGTGGCTGGCGACTTTAATCAGTGCAATCTGAGCCACGATCTCCCCCGCTACAAACAGTTTATTAAATGCCCCACCAGAGGATTAAACACACTGGATCACTGTTACACCACAGTGAAAGACGCATATCGCGCTGTTCCTCGCGCTGCGCTGGGATTATCTGATCACGTGATGGTTCACCTCATTCCCACATACAGACAGAGATTGAAGCTCACTAAACCTGTCGTGAGCACTACGAAGAAACGGACCAGTGAAGCTGAGGAGAAGCTGGAAACGTGCATGGAAATATCTGACTGGGGCATGTTTAAAGGAGCCACGCATGATCTGGATGAGTACACGGACACTGTGAACTCATATATCCACTTTTGTGAAGAGGTCATTCTTCCATCACGCACCAGGGTGAGTTACTCTAATGACAAACCCTGGTTCACAGCTAAGCTCAGACAGATCAGGAAGGAGAAGGAAGCAGCGCTGAAAAGTGGAGACAGGGACTGCTACAGGGAGGTTAAATACCGGTTTAACAGAGAGCTGAAGAGGGCTAAATCTGTGTATTCAGAGAGACTCCAGCAGCAGTTCACTGCTAATGATTCGGCTTCCGTGTGGAGAGGACTGAGGCAAATCACCAACTATCGGCCTCAGGCTCCTAAAGGTCAGGATGACAAAGCCCTTTGTCAAAGACTGTCCCAACACTATGCCCGTTTTGACACCTCGTCATCTGTGTCCAACTCCCCCCCTCCCTCCAGCTCCACAGCCTCTACAATCCCTACTTCATTAAAGGCACCCCCCCCTCCTCCCCCCCTGCCCTTATCATCAGTGAGCAGGACGTGCTCAAACAGTTCTCCAGACTGAACCCGCGCAAGGCCCCCGGCCCGGACGACGTGTCTCCCTCCACCCTGAGACACTGTGCAAAACAGCTGGCTCCTGTCTTCACAGACATTTTTAACACCTCCCTTAAGTTATGCCACGTGCCGTCCTGCCTCAAATCCTCCACCATCATCCCTGTCCCCAAGAAGCCACGGATCACTGGACTTAATGACTACAGACCTGTAGCGCTCACCTCTGTAGTCATGAAGTCCTTTGAGCGCCTGGTCCTGCCCCACCTCAAGTCCATCACCACCCCTCTCCTGGACCCGCTGCAGTTTGCCTACCGAGCCAACAGGTCTGTAGACGACGCAGTCAACCTGGCCCTCCACTCCATCCTGCAGCACCTGGACTCCCCGGGAACTTACGCCAGGATCCTGTTTGTGGACTTCAGCTCCGCATTCAACACCATCCGCCCCGCTCTGCTCCGGGACAAGCTGTCCCTGCTCAACGTGCCTGACTCCCTCTGCAGGTGGATCACCGACTTCCTGACGGACCGGAGGCAGCATGTGCGGCTGGGAAAGACTGTCTCAGACTCTACTAGCATCAGCACCGGATCACCCCAGGGCTGTGTACTTTCTCCCCTACTCTTCTCCCTTTACACCAACTCCTGCACCTCCAGCCACCAGTCTGTCAAGTTGATCAAGTTTGCGGACGACACCACCCTCATCGGGCTCATCTCCAACGGCGACGAGTCCGCCTACAGGAGAGAGGTGGCCCAGCTGGCGTCCTGGTGCAACAATAACAACCTGCAGCTGAACGCTCTGAAGACAGTGGAGATGATGGTAGACTTCAGGAAAGTCACTACCCCTCTGCCCCCCCTCACCCTCTCAGGCTCTCCCATCACCACTGCTGATTCCTTCTGCTTCCTAGGCACTACCATCACCAGGGACCTCAAATGGGAGCCGACCATCAGCTCACTCATCAAAAAAGCCCAGCAGAGGATGTTCTTCCTGCGGCAGCTGAGGAAGCTCAAGCTACCCACCAAGATGTTAGTGCAGTTCTACACAGCCATCATCGAGTCCATCCTCACCACCTCCATAACCGTGTGGTACGCAGGAGCCACTGCCAGGGACAGACTAAGGCTGCAGCGCGTCGTGCGCACTGCTGAGAAGGTGATCGGCTGCAAGCTCCCATCTCTCCAGGATCTGTACATCTCCAGGACCCGGAGGCGTGCTGGCCGGATCATAGCCGATCCCTCACACCCTGGTCACGTACTGTTTGCCCCCCTCCCCTCTGGTAGAAGACTTCGGTCCATCCAGACTAAAACCTCCCGTCACATGAACAGCTTCTTCCCCTCTGCCATCAGACTGCTGAACACTAAGTGACTTATTGACTCTTGTGCACTATGTACAGCAGCTCAACCAGACTCATGTCAATCATCACTGTTTTCTACCTGCATTACCGACTGCACTATATAGTTCTCCACAGTATCTGCTGCTCGCTAATATATTTTAACTGCTGACCAGTATCACTTACTCTTATTCTACACTTTATTGCATGTATAGTTTATTTCTTTTATCTTATCATGTTTAATGTTGCAGCATTGCACCGAGACAAATTCCTAGTTTGTGTACTACATGAACAATGGCAATAAACCTGATTCTGAATTAAGTGATCTGGTTAAACAACTTGAGAGGAGCAGAGAAACCATATTTTATGGTGATTTCAATATCAACTGGTCTGATAATAAGGAAAAACAGAAACTGAAAAGCCTCATGACTAAATTTAATTACAAACAAATGATCAAAGGGCCCACCAGGATAACCAAACAATCGAGAACACTTATTGACTTGGTATTTGCTAATAAACCAGAACCTATAATCTTGTAACTGGTCTCTCAGATCATAACATGGTTCTTGCTGTCAGAAAACTCACTAAAAAGTGACTACAGTATTTTGGAGGAGTCGATATTGACAAATCAAATTTTATTATTCCCAAATCAAAAAATGAGGAGTTTGAACATTACTTAGAGAATCAAAATTGGGAGCAGCTCATGTCTATATATGAAGTAGATGATTGTTGTAATTTTATAACTGCAACAATTACAAAGTCCATAGAAAAATTTATAAAGCAAATTAGAAGTAGACAACAGAAGATTAACCTACCATGGTTAAATAATGAAATAAGAAAACTTATGAAGAGGCGAGACTCTGCATTGAAAACATCATTAACCTCTAAACTACAAAATGATCACCTTGTGTACACAAAGTTTAAGAAATAAAGTGTTACAAGAGCTGCGAAAATCAAAAGTATCTTATTACAATAAACTGATAGATCATGCAAAGGGTAACAACAGTTCCCTATGGAGGCATTTAAATAACTTAACTAATAAAAAAAAATGTTCAGAAGGGGGTAAAGGAACTTAGAATCAATGGCAAGACCGTCAGTGACAAGGCTACATTGGCAAATGAATTTAATTCATATTTTGCGGGCTCTGTGGAAGACTTAACAAAAAACTTTGTGCTGCCAAATGTGCTCAACAACACAAATTCAATACTTCCAACAGATTCTTTTCACATCGATGAGGTAAATGAGGAGTTAATTGCTGGTATTGTTAAAACACTGTCAAACTCAAAAACTAATGATATCTACAACATGAGCACCTCCTTTCTCAAAACGCACAGCAAAATATTAATCAAACCACTGACTCATCTCATTAATCTCTCCATTAGGTCTAGTACATTTCCATCTGGCTGGAAAAAAGCTGTCATCATACCAGTTCATAAATCAGGCAGTAAAGACGATATATGCAATTACCGCCCAATCTCTATTTTACCAGTCCTGTCTAAGGTTCTTGAAAAAGTTGTAGCTACACAGCTGATAGACTACTTACAAGACAGTCAACTTCTTCATCCACATCAATTTGGTTTTAGACCAGGATACTCAACAGAAACAGGGGTAATGTGGTAGGAGCTGTTTTTCTAGATCTCAAAAAGGCTTTCGATACTGTAAACCACAGTTTGCTTTTATCCAAATGGTATCTTTTAACTTCTCTCCAGATACATTAGACTGGTTTGCATCTTATCTCCAGAATAGAGAACAGTGTGTAAAAGTTCACCAGAATAAATCCTCATTTTTAAACAACCGCATGGGTATCCCACAAGGGTCCATTCTTGGTCCTTTACTTTTCAGCATTTTTATTAATGACTTGCCGTTACACTGCTCAGCTGCAACATGCCAACTTTATGCAGATGATGCAGTTATTTACACAGCTGCCAAGACTCCAGCACAGGCTGCAGATGTACTGTCTACAAGTATGGTTGATGTCCAAGAGTGGCTCCTCCAGAACCATCTATTGCTGAACCTTCAGAAAACAGTTTCAATGTGCTTGTCAATCAAAAAATGTAACCTGCAACGTTTTAAAGTTAATATACATGATCATGACATCAGTTTAGTTACAGAATTCAAATACCTTGACATTGTACTAGATCCTCGACTCAAATTTAATCTTCATATAAAGAAAATTTCAAAAACAGTAAAAAAAAATCTGAACTGCTTTAAATTAATTAAATATTACATACCTTACGAAGCTGCTGTACTGTATATGCATTCTATGGTTTTTTCTCATATATCATACTGTTTGACAGTCTGGGCTCAAGCAGCCCCTTCCACAATAAGACATATACAGTAGGTTCATTATATAATCAAACCCTAAAAATCTTGGACAAAAAGCCCATTAGGTGGCATCACTGTAATATTTAAAAAAAATACAACCTATTGAGTTTTGAGAGTTTCATTGACCTCTGTTTTCTGAAATTAACTTTCAAATGTTTCCATAAATCAGCACCCGAGCCACTTGCTGGTTTCATCCAAAGACAGGACAGCAGCTGTTAACAATAACTGTAAAATATTCCACCGCAGAACCACATTTGGACAAACAGCTTTCTCTATAAAGGGCAGTCACATCTGGAACACAATGCCAAATGAAATTAAAATAATAACAGACTTTAAAACATTCACTAAAAAGGTTAAAAACTGGCTGAAAAATAAACAAGAATGTACCCATATATGAAATGTTTGTCTGCAGGGTGAGAGTGAATGAAGGGAAGGAATGAATGTGTTTGTTTATAGTGAGTGACGAAGGAGGGAGGCCTGAAATAGGCAAATGTGTGTCAGGTTGTTATATTTGTGTATTTATAATATTTATAATTGTGTATTTATAATGTATTTATAATCTTTTTTGCATTGATGTATGTGGTTATTGTGGGTTTTTTTTTATCTTTTCCTTTCCTTTTTTTCTTTTTACTTGTTTCTCCTTTCTAAAGCCCATCCAGGGACAAGAGTTGCAAATTAGCTAATAGCTATACACTCTTTGTGCAACACATCAGATTGATTGTCATTGATTAATTGTCTATGTTTATTGCACTGTCCCTGTCAAATAAACAAATCTAATCTAATAGCTCCACCCCCCATCCATTCACACATCCCTGAGACATACTAAGGGGAAAAATAAACCAAAAAAAAAAAAAAAAAAACCTAACTGACTATAATATACAAATAATATACAAAATGTCCGTAGGTGCAGTAGTGTGTATGAGAGATTCCGGGTCAACTGTTCAGCATCCTGACAGCTTGTGGAAGGAAGCTGTTGATCAGTCTGGTGGTTCTGCCTCTGATGCTCCGGAATCGTTTACCAGATGAAAGAAGTTCATCATAAGTGTTGTATCTTGCACTTAGTGAAATAGGAGCTGTTCATTCACCATTATAACTGTTTTAGTTTATAGTGCATTGTGGAGATGTGAGAATGGCGAGGCAGAGTTCTCTCTCAAGTCAGCTTTATTCACATCACCATCATCTCTAAACAGAAAAGAGAGCCACACAGGGAACTCTCGTCCTTAAATCACAGGACTCTTACAGTTCACAGGTCACATGTATCACAGACGTTGCATTATAATTCACAGTAACAATGCATCCCCTCTGACTGATATCCTCCACTGTCTACAATGCGTCTCCTCTCTAATCCTTTAATTACTCAATGCATACCAAAGCTAACATACTTGCAGCTTCCTGTAAACTCCAAGGAAGCAGCTCTGCCTTTGTTCTGATCTAAAATGTGAGTCACAAAGTCAGGTCACATATGTGTGTCCACCACACAGAGCGCCCCCCAACATTTTAGAACAAACAAGAGAATCACAACATGTATGCCGTGATAGTATCAATACACATCAGTCCACATGCTGTCTAGGCTTCAGTCTCCTGTCGTATCTGCTGTAGCTGGGATTCAACGTCTCTGCGGCACTGTCACGCTGGGGGTTTGCCATCTGGGGGTGGAAACCTTTTGTCAGCACCTGTGGGTGTTCTGGGGAAACATTACTCTGTGAAGCCCCCCGCGGTGGTCTACCTCACCGCGGGGCCCTCGCCAACAGCACCTGCTCATCTGCCACCACAAAAGCGGGTTTGAGTCTGTTTATGCCAACTTTCTCTTTCCTACCCCCCAAATCTAGCAAAAACTGCTGGTCCCCTGTTTCTAGCACTCTGAACAGTCAGTCATAAGGTGGTCGCAGCGGGGTTCGGTGCGCATCGTGTCTAACAAAAACAAACTCTGCGTTCTTCAAAGTTTTAGGCACAAAAACGTGCGGAAAACTGTGGTGCGCGGGGCCGGGCAGCGTGCTTGATTCTATGTTACTCCGCAACAGCTGAGATGGGGAGGCGTCTGGCACAGGGTTATCTGGGAGAAACTCCCCAGGCAGCCGGAGTGGCTGTGCAAACACGAACTCCACTGGGGAGGCTTCTAAGTCCTCTTTAGGCGCAGAACGCAACCCCAATAACATCCACGGTAACTTGTCTACCCAATTTGAATCCGTCAGTGACGCTCTGAGAGCTGCTTTCAATGACCTATGAAAACGTTTGCATAACCCGTTAGCCTGCGGATTGTACGCGGTTGTGCGGTGAATTGTGACACCCAGGCTGCGGGCCATTGTCGACCAAAGCTCGGACACAAATTGAGGGCCTCTGTCGGACGTAATGTCCGACGGAACGCCGAAGCGTGCCACCCAAGCTGTTAAAAACGCGCACGCCACCTCCTCGGCTGTGGTTGATGCCAGCGGGACCACTTCAGGCCAGCGCGTGGTGCAGTCCACCATTGTCAGAAGGTGTGTGCACCCTTGTGACGGTGGGAGGGGGCTCACGAGGTCCACATGAACGTGATCGAACCTCTTGGCCGGAATGTGAAACGGCTCTAAAGGAGCCCTCGTGTGCCTGTGTACTTTGGCTCGTTGACACGCCGTGCAGGCTGCTGCCCACTCTTTAACTTGTTTGCGGAGGCTCGGCCACACAAATTTCTCTCCTACCATTTTGACCGACGCGCGCACTCCAGGGTGCACCAAAGAATGAATCAAGTCAAAAACGCGGCGGTCTGCAGTGGAGACATCGCAGATTAGGGGGGGCATACCGTCTTGCAGCACCCTGCTCTCCAGCCTTAACCCTGTTGGTCCAGACTGAAGTGCGCGAACATCTGCGTCACCAACCTGCTCCGCGGCCATGGCTGCATAATCTATTCCCATGCTGACTGGGGCTGCCACGGCGCGCGAGAGGCAATCTGCCACTACATTGAGTTTGCCCGCCCACATGCTGAATATCAGTGGTAAACTCTGATATCGCGGCCAGCTGTCTCTGCTGCCGGCCTTACCACGGTTCGGAAACCTTGGCCATCGCGAATGTTAGCGGTTTGTGGTCAACGAACGCGGTGAAAGAGCGTCCTTCTAGCCAGAACTGAAAGTGGCGGATGGCCAAATGGAGAGCCAGCAGCTCCCTGTCGAACGCGCTGTATTTACGCTCGCTATTGCGCAAGGTCCTGCTGAAAAAGGCGAGTGGCTGCCAAACCCCAGCTACATGTTGCTCCACGACCGCCCCTATGGCCACATCTGATGTGTCAGTGGTGAGCGCTATGCGGGCCGTTGGGTCTGGGTGTGCCAACAACGCAGCCTTTGCCAAGGCTGCTTTCACCTCCGAGAACGCTTGGTCCCGCTCCGGGGACCACTCGACCTTATCCGCGGGTTTCTTTTTTTTTTGAGCACGGCATACAGTGGCTGCATGAGTTGCGCCGCGCGGGGGAGAAAACGGTTATAAAAATTCACCATTCCCAAAAATTCCTGCAACGCCCTGACCACCTGTGGCCGGGGAAAGTCTGCCACCGCGCACACTTTGTCAGGAAGCGGAACTGCTCCTTCGGGGGAGACGCGGTGTCCTAAAAAAATCGATCTGCGCCACCCCGAACTGACACTTCGTTGGGTTGATTATTAACCCGTTGATCTATCAACCTTCGGAAAACAGTGGCCAGGTGATTTTCGTGTTCGTCTTCGGACGCGCTGGCTACTAAAATATCGTCCAAGTAGACGAACACAAAAGGGAGATCGCGAAGCACTGCGTCCATCATGCGTTGGAACGTCTGAGCAGCCCATTTAAGTCCGAATGGCATGCGTAAAAACTCGAATAGGCCAAACGGAGTTATTACCGCTGTTTTGGGTATGTCCTCAGCGCGCACTGGGACTTGGTGGTAACCGCGGACCAAGTCTATTTTAGAAAAAACGCGCGCCCCTGCCAAATGAACGGAAAAATCTTGGATATGCGGGACTGGGTAGCGGTCGTGTGCTGTAGCGTTGTTTAATCTGTGGAAATCCCCGCAAGGTCGCTATGATCCGTCAGCTTTCGGGACCATGTGCAGTGGGGAAGCCCATGGGCTGTTTGAACGCCTGATAATGCCCAACCTCTCCAGGTTGGCGAACTCCTCGTGCGCTATGGCCAATTTAACTGTGTCCAAGCGCCGAGCTTTTGCAAAAACGGGCGGTCCGGTAGTGGTAATAAAATGCTCCACCCGGTGTTTAGCGACTGTTGCCGAAAATGTGGGGACCATGAGCGCTGGGAACTGAGTGAGCAGTGTGTGGAACTTACCGCTTGCCGCTGTGACGTTGGCTTGTGCTGTTGGCGGTGCCACTCGCGCTGTACAGGGGATAGAATCAAAAGAAAGTGCATTAACCAGGCGCCTGTTAGCGAGATCAACCAACAAACCATGTGAGCACAGAAAATCAGCCCCCAACATATTGAAATTTACTGCTGCTACAACAAAAGTCCACTCAAATGTACGGCCGTGTAGAGACAGAAGCAGAGTCTTCTCACCAAAGGTCTTAATCTCCGAGCCGTTCGCTGCTGTCACCCGGGGACCTCCGGAACCAGCTAGTCTGTCCGCGTAGGAAGGTGTGATGAAACTCAAGTGGGAGCCTGTGTTGACGAGGAACTGCCCCCCCCGAGCGTGCGTCCAACAAGTAGAGCAGCTTGTTCTCCTCCCCAAGGGCTGCGGCTGCTACCGACCCCCGGTCTTGGCGTTTCCCGAACGCCCGAACTGGCACGGTGGTACACATTTGCGTGCCCTCTTTGTGAAATGGCGATGGCAGAAACAAAGGGCGTCCGATCCGCGTTCCCTGGCCCCTGCCGCCGCCGTCATCGGTGAGTCTGGTACCGCTGCCTCTGGCCCCCTGTCGTCTCCGGTCGACGCGCCGAGTTCCGCTGCAGTGGCCGTGGCTGCGCGCCGCTTGGTGGCGTTGACAATCCGCTGCGCCTCTCTGCCCAGCGTGCGGTAGTCCCGTTAGGCCAACAGTGGCAAACTGGCCAGGGTCGCTCTCGCTGCTGACGGTAGAGTTCTGAGGAAGAGGTGGGTGAAAATGAAGTGATCGTCATCAGAGTCTTTCAACCTCAACAACTTCTCCATCAGGTTCGCGGGCATGTCATTTTCCGACTCCGTCAGCGCCAGGAGCCTCTCTGCTCGCTCCTCCGCCGAGGGGGTGAATTGCTGGATGAGTGCAGCCTTCAGCGTGCCGCATTTGTCGCTGTCCGGCGGTTGGTCGATCAGGCTCTCCACATGCTGGGCCGTGTTGTTGTCCAGCTTCGCGACTACGTGGTAGAATTTTTGGCGTCTACCGATATCCCCCGGAGGTTGAACTGCGCCTCAACCGCGTTGAACCAGGAGCGCGGATTGTTCTGCCAGAAGTCCGGTAGCTGGACTGTAGCGGCATTCGCTTGGCTGGGGGCTCCTGACGAGGCTGGCCCAGGGGAATTCTCCTCTTGCATGATACGTCTCGGGTCACCAGTGTGGAGATGTGAGAATGGCGAGGCAGAGTTCTCTCAAGTCAGCTTTATTCACATCACCATCATCTCTAAACAGAAAAGAGAGCCACACAGGGAGCTCTCATCCTTAAATCACAGGACTCTTACAGTTCACAGGTCACATGTATCACAGATGTTGCATTATAATTCACAGTAACAATGCATCCCCTCTGATATCCCCCACTGTCTACAATGCGTCTCCTCTCTAATCCTTTAATTACTCCCACAGTCTCAAGCCTTGCATACCAAAGCTAACATCCTTGCGGCTTCCTGTAAACTCCAAGGAAGCAGCTCTGCCTTTGTTCTGATCTAAAATGTGAGTCACAAAGCCAGGTCACATATGTGTGTCCACCACAGCATCATCAATAAACTCATGCAGTACTATAACAGGACATGTTTACAAATATTTGAGACCCATTCTAGTGCATCCTTTTATATTTTAGTAATATTGTAAGTACCAAACACTGAACATTATGACACACAGCAGAATGACCCATTTGGCTGCAACTGTTTGATCAGTGTTGCCCATTTTTCTGTAAATATTTAAATGAAAATGATTTATTTCATTATTTGGGCATTTTTGTGTCCTGTTTGGTCACGGTCATCATTTAGTCAAAGCGTGCATGTGTGTCAACATATGATATGCAGTTTGTGTGGCCATTCCGCTCCACAATCATGGTGGTATTAAGTTTTTTTTTTTTTCCACAATATTTTTTATTGAACCTTTTTTTTTTTTTTACAAACATGGCACAAACAATCAAACACTAACACTAAAGTAATTTAAAAAAAACACACACTAACTACAAAAAAAAAAAAAGTACTAAAAACACCAACAACCACTAACAAAGGCAAGTCATCAACAATGCTCCTCTGTTTAGTCTAGGTAATCTATTACATAAGTATACATATTATACATTCACCAATTTGGAATTTGCAAGGTCCACACACATCATTCACCTTCTTCTTCAGAAGTTATGTTTAATTTCTTTACATAATCAATGAAAGGTCTCCATATATTCTCAAACACATTTTCCTTTGATTTCAGTATGTATGTTATTCTTTCTAGTGGAAGGTTTGTTAACATCTGTCTTAACCAAAGAGTCACATCTGGTCTATGAGTCTTTTGCCACAGTAGTGCAATACATTTTTTGGCATTAAGCAAACTGAGGTCTATGAATGCTCTTTCACTCTTATTAAAGTTATGCTTTTCTGGATACAGACCCAACAAAAACAGTTTAGGGCTCAATGTGAATTGTTTTGAAATTATTTTTTCAATTGTTACCCTCACCTCTTCCCAAAACATTCTGATTTTTCTACATTCCCATAAACAGTGAAATAGGGTTCCTTTACTTTCCATACATTTTGTGCATGTATGGCCAAGATGGCGCCCACAGTGGTCGCCATGGTGCTTCGCTGCACTTTTTTTTGTTTGTTTTTGTTCGTCAATTGTGTGTCTGCCTGCTCTTACACCCGTGAAGAGCTACTAAATATCAGGACTTTCACTCCCACGGACCTACTCCCAGTTTTTTTGGCTCGTGCCGCTGATCTGGTTCACTTTTTAGCCCAAAAAGTAAGACGGCGAATGAGAGGAAGATGAGTGGGCGCCCTCATGCGGCTTCGCAGGAGAGGCACGCGCACGGCTTTGCCTGGGATTTTTCTGTCCAACGTCAATTCTCTTTATAACAAGGTAGATGAACTGAGACTGCTGATGCGATTTAAGGACCTCTCCACCTCGTGTGCCCTCTGCTTCACTGAGACCTGGCTCAAGGAAAAAACACCGGACAGCGCGCTCCTCCTCGAGGGATTTCAGCTGTTTCGTGCAGACCGCGACACAGGGCTCTCCGGCAAGACCACAGGTGGAGGAGTCTGCTTCTACATCAACAGCAGCTGGTGCTCCAATGTAACTGTGATCTCCCAACACTGTTCTCCCGCTCTGGAATATTTATTCATCAACTGCAAGCCATTTTATTCCCCGCGTGAGTTTGCTTCATTCATCCTGGCCGCTGTTTACGTCCTGCCCGACGTGGACGTGCGCGAGGCTCAGCGCGCGCTCGCGGATCACATTCAGCAAGCGGAGCGGACTTTCCCGGACTCTCTGGTTACTGTGGTTGGCGACTTTAACCAGAGCAACCTGAGCCACAAACTCCCCCGGTACAAACAGTTTATTAAATGCCCCACCAGAGGAGAGAACACGCTGGATCACTGTTACACTACAGTTAAGGACGCGTATCGCGCTGTTCTCCGTGCTGCGCTCGGACTATCTGATCACATGATGGTCCACCTGATTCCCACATACAGACAGAGACTGAAGCTCACAAAACCTGTTGTGAGCACTACGAGGAAATGGACCAGTGAAGCTGTGGAGGAGCTGAGCATGTGCTTGGAAATAACTGATTGGGGCATGTTTAAAGGAGCCACGCATGATCTGGATGAATACACGGACACTGTGACCTCATATATCCACTTTTGTGAGGAGAGCATTCTTCCATCGCGCACCAGGGTGAGTTACTCCAACGACAAGCCCTGGTTCACAGCTAAGCTCAGACAGATCAGGAAGGAGAAGGAAGCAGCGTTGAAAAGTGGAGACCGGGACTGCTACAGGGAGGTCAAATACCGGTTTTGCAGAGAGCTGAGGAGAGCTAAATCTGTGTATTCTGAGAGACTCCAGCAGCAGTTCACTGCTAACGACTCTGCTTCTGTGTGGAGGGGACTGAGGCAAATCACCAACTATCGGCCTCAGGCTTCTAAGGGACAGGATGACAAAGCCCTTTGTCAAAAACTGTCCCAACACTATGCCCGTTTTGACACCTCGTCAGCTGTGTCCAACTCCCCCCCTCCCCCCAGCGCCACTGCCTCCATGGTCCCCACTTCCCCAAAGGCGGCCCCCCTCCTCCCCACCTGCCCTTGCCATCAGTGAGCAGGACGTGCACAGACAGTTCTCCAGACTGAACCCGCGCAAGGCCCCCGGTCCGGACGACGTGTCTCCCTCCACCCTGAGACACTGTGCGGAGGAGCTGACTCCTGTCTTCACAGACATTTTTAACACCTCCCTGAAGTCATGCCACGTGCCGGCCTGCCTCAAAACCTCTACCATCGTCCCTGTCCCCAAGAAGCCACCGATCACTGGACTTAACGACTACAGACCTGTAGCGCTCACCTCTGTAGTCATGAAGTCCTTTGAGCGCCTGGTCCTGCCCCACCTGAAGACCATCACCACTCCCCTCCTGGACCTGCTGCAGTTTGCCTACAGAGCCAACAGGTCTGTGGACGACGCGGTCAACCTGGCCCTCCACTCCATCCTGCAGCACCTGGACTCCCCGGGAACCTATGTCAGGATCCTGTTTGTGGACTTCAGCTCTGCATTCAATACCATCCGCCCCGCTCTGCTCCAGGACAAGCTGTCCCTGCTCAACGTGCCTGACTCCCTCTGCAGGTGGATCACCGACTTCCTGACGGACTGGAGGCAGCATGTGCGGCTGGGAAAGACTGTCTCAGACTCTGTTAGCATCAGCACCTGGATCACCCCAGGGCTGTGTACTTTCCCCCCTGCTCTTCTCCCTGAACATCAACTCCTGCACCTCCAGCCACCAGTCTGTCAAGCTGATCAAGTTTGCGGACGACACCACCCTCATCGGGCTCATCTCCAACAGCGACGAGTCCGTCTACAGGAGAGAGGTGGCCCAGCTGGCGTCCTGGTGCAGCCACAACAACCTGCAGCTGAACGCTCTGAAGACAGTGGAGATGATCGTGGACTTCAGAAAAGTCACAACCCCTCTGCCCCCTCCCCCCTTACCCTCACAGACTCTCCCATCACCACTGCGGATTCCTTCCACTTCCTGGGCACCACCATCACCCGGGACCTCAAGTGGGAGCCGACCATCAGCTCCCTCATCAAAAAGGCCCAGCAGAGGATGTTCTTCCTGCGGCAGCTGAGGAAGCTCAAGCTACCCACCAAGATGTTGGTGCAGTTCTACACGGCCATCATCGAGTCCATCCTCACCACCTCCATCACCGTGTGGTACGCAGGAGCCACCGCCAGGGACAGACTAAGACTGCAGCGCATTGTGCGCGCTGCTGAGAAGGTGATCGGCTGCAAGCTCCCATCCCTCCAGGACCTGTACATCTCCAGGACCCGGAGGCGTGCAGGTCGGATCATAGCCGACCCTTCACACTCTGGACACGCACTGTTTGCCCCCCTCCCCTCAGGCAGAAGACTTCGGTCCATTCAGACTAAAACCTCCCGCTACATGAACAGCTTCTTCCCCTCTGCCATCAGACTGCTGAACACTAAGTGACTTATTAGACCAGGGGTCGGGAACCTATGGCTCGCGAGCCAGATGTGGCTCTTTTGATGGCTGCATCTGGCTCGCAGACAAATCTTTAAACTTTAAAGATTTTGTTTTTACAAGAGCGCCGAGTGTCTGCTGCTCTGTATATAGTTTTAGAATCATCTTCCGTGTTGTGGCCATTACGAGCTCAGATCACACGAGACGTTTCGCTGAATTTAAGCATTTATTTATTTATTTTCTACTCGTTTCAGTTCTGCATTTAATATGAACCCTGAGTTTGAAATAAACGTTTGAATTTAAATTTGAATATCCCGGAAGCCGCTGCACATCCGGGTACTCCAGGCTCAGCCAATATTGATCCAGATCGCATAGTTTTAGAATCATCGGCCATTACGAGCTCAGATCACACGAGACGTTTCGCTGAATTTAAGCATTTATTTATTTTCTACTCGTTTCAGTTCTGCATTTAATATGAACCCTGAGTTTGAAATAAACCTTTGAATTTAAATTTGAATATCCCGGAAGCCGCTGCACATCCGGGTACTCCAGGCTCCGCCAATATTGAGCACCAGAAGTCGCATTAATGGTAAGAAATACTCATCATTGATTAGCAACAGCATAACAATGTTATTAAAAAGAATTCAGAGACTTATTGTACTTTAAAAGTGTTGAAATTACATAAAATGCACACATTTACTTGTATTTTTAGTTTTAAACATATTGTATGGCTCTCACGGAATTACATTTAAAAAATATGTGGTGTTCATGGCTCTCTCAGCCAAAAAGGTTCCCGACCCCTGTATTAGACTCTCGTGCACTACAGCAGCTCAACCGGACTCATGACAATTATCACTGTTTTCTTTTTGCACTACCGACTGCACTATGTGGAACTCCACAATATCTGCTGCTTGTTAATATACTTAAAAATTGCATAGATTAGTATTACTTATTCATATTCTTCCTTTTATTGCATTCATAGTTTTTTATTTTTATCTTTAGTGCTACTCCATGTTTAATGTTGCAGCATTGCACCGAGACAAATTCCTAGTTTGTGTACTACATGAACAATGGCAGTAAATCTCATTCTGATTCTGATGTATCTGGTATGTTTTTGTTATATCCATTTAACTCCACCGGTGTAACATACATCCGCATTAACCATTTAAAATGTATCAATTTAAGACGTACATTTATTGATTTGGTTTGAGCTTCTGTACAAGCCAATTCCCATTGTTCCTCTGAAATTTCAATTTGCAGGTCTTCTTTCCAATAATTCAGTCTTTTCTGTGAGTTTTCACTTGAGAATAGTGTCAATGAGTTATAAAACTCTGAAATAATACCCTTTCTCTTACTATCTTTCGTCAAAATTTTTTCCAAGGATGAATAAGTAGGTCGGGTGAGAGCATTATTTTGATTTGATCGAATAAAATTCCTAAGCTGAAGATATGTAAAAAAAATGTGTTCTATTAAGATTGAATTTGATCCTCAGTTCTTCAAAAGACATTATGCTATCTGAACGTGACAAATATAAGTCTTGAATCTTTTGAATCCCTTTTAAATTCCATACTTTAAATACAACATCCGCTCTCCCTGGTGTAAAATATTGATTACCCCATATTGGGCTAAACTGTGACAATAAGTGTGGTTCTTTTAAATATTTTTTGGTTTCACACCATATTTTGATCATATGCTTTACAATTGGATTTTTAACTTGTTTCTGTAATTTTTTAGCCGAGTTTAAGTATATGAATAAGGGAAGAGGTAAAGGTAAACTGTATGATTCCATTTCAGTCCAGTGAGGGAGATCATTTGATGAAAAATAATATGTCATAGACCTCAGTTGTGCTGACCAGTAATACAACATAAAGTTTGGACATTTCAGACCTCCACGATCAAATGGTAAATATAGTAAGGACAGACGTAATCTAGCCTTCCTATTGTTCCATATAAATTCTACTAACTTTTTTTAATTCTTGAGAATAGATCTGAAGGTGGTGGTAAAGGAATGTATTGAAATAAATAAAGTAGTTTTGGTAAGATATTACTTTTAAGTATATTAATTCTCCCGATCATCGACATTGGTAGTGACATCCATCTCTGAATTAACTCATTAATATCTGTCATTAAGGCTTCATAGTTGGCACTGGCGACTGATTCTAGCTTAGGCAAAATTTGAATTCCTAAATATTTAAACTGATTTACAACATTGAATTGATTTACCTCAGGCGCTGGGTGATTTCTCTGGGTCTCATTTAGCATTAATATTGAAGATTTAGTTTTATTTATTTTATATCCTGATATTTCCCCAAAGGCCTTTATTAAATTTAACAAGGTCGGAATTGATTTTTTAAAATTCAACATAAACAAAATTATATCATCGGCATACAGGGAGATTTTATGTTCTGTTGGTCCTACTTTAATTCCATATATTTGTGGATGTAAACGTACTGCCATCGCTAAAGGTTCAATTGCCATAGTAAACAATAAGGGTGAAAGTGGACAGCCTTGTCGACATCCTCTATTGATTTTTATTGATTTTGAGATATTGCTGTTTGTTAGGATTTCTGCTGTAGTATTATTGTATATTATCTGAACACATTTTATGAAATTATTTCCAAGTCCAAACCTTTGTAGGACTTCAAAAAGAAAGGGTCATTCGACCCTATCAAAGGCCTTTTCAGCGTCCAATGATAGGAGAGCTGTATCCGGTGCTTCTTTATTAGAATAAATAATATTAAATAGTCTTCTGAGGCGGCATGAAAAAATAAGCAGTGATGCTGTGGTTTTAAGCAGGTTTTATTAATCATACCGCTGTCACGGGAACTCGGCTCCAGCCATAGCGTGAGCAGGCTGAAACCAAATTCCTCAGGCTCTCAGTGAAGAGGGGACACAAAATCTGTGTCCTGCAGCAGGGTTGAAGTCAGATTGAGAGAGAGAGATTGCGTTACAGAGTTGCACCTTAAATACTTGATCATAACAATACATCAAAGAGACGTACCCCACAGTTTAGAATGATCAAAGGGACAACAGAACAGGCAGGAGGTATTTGCATTTGTAAGACATACATCACAATGGGCAGATTAGCTAGACCTCGCTCCAAGTGTCAGACAAAGAGGCTAACCAGCACATCTACATATTGATCTGAGTCTCTAGGTCACAGTAAGGGCAAAATGCATGAACACTTTAACTTCAAGGCTGTAAACTCAGCGTGCAGCGGAACAAACCCCAGGAGTGCGAGCTGACTGTCTCTGTGTTCTGTTTGTGTGTTGTGGGGGGTTTAATCAAACCGCTACACTTCTTACATTATGGAAGCCTTGTCTTCCCATTATAAAGCCATTCTGATCTCGGTTAATAATATTTGGTAATATTTCTTGTAGTCGTCTTGCTAAAATTTTACAGATTATCTTAAGGTCAGCATTTAATAGGCTTATTGGTCTCATATTTTCATATTTATTAGGGGGTTTACCTGGTTTTGGCAACAGTATAATTAAGGAATTACTCATGTATGGTGATAAATTACTATTTTGAAATGCTTCTAAAACCATTTCCAAAAATGGTTTTATTAATTTATTCTTAATTTTTTTATAGAGGTCAACTGGAAGACCATCTGGTCCTGCACTTTTTCCTGATTTCATATTATCAATGGCTAGCCCAACTTCTTCTTGACTAATTTTAGACTCCAGTATCTCCCTGTTTTCATTTGGAATACACGGTATAGAGAATCCATCCAAAAACCCATTTAGTTTTGTTAAGTCAGTTTCATTTTTTGTATCATATAGTTTTTCATAATAATCTCTAAAGGCACTATTAATTTCTAAAGGATCTATAACTGCCTGTCCGTTACTTATAATACTGGTAATTGGTGTTTTAAATTCTAATTGTTTAATCTGCCATGCCAATAATTTTCCTGATTTTTCACCTTGTTCATAAAAAGTTTGCTTCGATCTTATAAGACTCGAGGCAGCTCTATTCGCTGATTTTTTGTCATATTCAGCTCTCAGAATCAGTAATTCGTTCTCTAACTGTGGGTTACTTCCTGCATACACTTTTCTTGAAGAATTTTTATTTTACGTTCCAATTGGACTCTCTCCTCTCGAGTCTTCTTAGATCTTGAACCTGTATAACTAATAATATGCCCCCTAATAAAAGCTTTGAAAGCCTCCCACTTTATACATGCTGATGTTTGTGTAGTATTGATATCAAAGAACTCATCTGTTTTTCTATGTACTTAACAAATTCCTCATCCTGAAGCCATTTATGCTGAAAATGCCACCTACCTGGATCCTTTGTCAATTTCTTATCTACATATATTAGACAGCAGGGTGCATGATCAGAGATCACGATGTTATCATAGAAACAGTTTTGAATCTTGGACCTTAATTCTGTAGGGATCAAAAAGTAGTCAATACGTGAGAATGTCTTATAGGTATTAGAATAACAAGAATAGGCTCTGACTTGTGGTTTCATTTCTCTCCATATATCTAGCAATCTCAATTCTTTCATAAAATGATTAATGGTCATCCTGCATCCATTGTGCGTACAGTCCAGTCCTGTTGATCTATCTATACTGGGATTCAATGTACAATTAAAATCCCCTGCTATTATATGTTGCCCTGTAAGTGATGATAAAGTAAGAAATAAATTAACAAAGAAGTTTTGATCATCAGTATTGGGACCGTATAAGTTCACCAGATTTATATTTTCTAATAACAAAGATCCTTGGATGATTAGATATCTTCCTAATTTGTCTCCAATTACATTTTTTCAGTTGAAATGGGACTGTTTTGTGTATGAGAGTCATAACTCCCCTAGCTCGGGATGAAAATGATGAGGTGAACACATTTCCTTGCTATCTTCTCCTAATTCTTTTTACATCCTCAAAAAACTTAAACAAGTTATGAATAAAATGAATCCATGTCTTTTATTTTATTCATAACTTGTTTAAGTTTTTTTAGATTTTGTAGACCTCTGCAATTCCATGAAGTTAAATTAAGATTAACGCTTTGATCTATGATCAATAAGGAGTTTGAGATTACCTTTCAATATAAACATGCTCATACAGAGAAGCAAAAACATGGATGGTTGAACATTCATCCTACAAACTACACAAAAACAAATTCCCTTTCCCCACATCTGTGGTAATCCCCCCAAAATCAAAAAAAAAAAATTCTGTCTCCCGTTATAGCTAGTGACTGTTCCACACCTGCGAGGATCAGTCAAACCACTCTCTTTCTCCTCTCAATCACCCTGACTCTACTACTTTTTTAATGACATTAACTCTCTTCTGTAGTTTTTTCAACATAACTTCAAAGTTTTATAGCAACTTTGTACATCATAGCTTTTTTTATATATATATATAATACAATCTATATTTTGTAGACATGTTATATGTTTCAGATCAATCACATGCCTGTACAAATGCTTAAATGTTCTACCTTTATCATGTCCATGCTTCGCTCTCACCAGTCTCCTTTTGGATCTGCTTAATAAGCTCCTGCGCCTCTTGAGGGGTCTTGAAGATATGGGTTCTGCCCTTATATGTGACCAGCAGTCTTGCTGGATGAATCACTCCGTGACGAATCCCGAGGTTGCGCAGCTCTTTACGGGCGGGGTCGAACTGCCTCCTTAATTGTTGAATTCCTGAGGCCAAGTCTGGGTAGAACCGCACCTGTTGATCCTGGTATTTAATTTCTCCTTTAGCTCGCGCCGCGTTGGTGACCGTCATCTTGTCTCTGTAATTGAGGAACTTCATAATCAGCGTCCTCGGTGGTGTCTTATTATCTCTCGGTGGGCCGATTCGGTGAGCGCTCTCTAAGACGACCGATGACTGCAGGTCCGCGTTGTTCAGCGCTTCTGGAATCCACTTTTCCAAAAAGAAACATGGGTCCCGTCCCTCCGGGAGACCCACCAGCCTCAAATTACTCCGTTGCGAGCGGGATTCTAAGTCCAGGACATTATCTTCCAGACGTTTACATTTTAATTCAAGTGTTTGCACCTTTGTTTGTAGGCTGGTGACGTCATCTTCAGCGCTTGAGATTCGGAGCTCCGCCTGCGATACTCGTTCCATACAGTCGCTTATTTCTTTTCTCATTCCTTCTATCGCTGCTATAATCCCATCAAATTTAGACAAAAAGTCTGCGCTCATGGAGCTAATGGCAGCAAGCACCGCATTTGTCCCCTCCTCAGCAGTTACCGCTCCTCTGCCAGCTCCCTCCTCCGCCATAGTCTCTGGAGATTTTCCTGCTTCGTCACGAGCGTGGAAGTCTGTTAGTTTGGATTGTTTTGTCGAATCACTTTTTCCTCCGCCTAATTTCCCAGCCTCAGTCTTTACCATATCCGCGCCTAAACGTTGGGATAGGTTTTTGTTCCAATTAAGAGAGTTTTAGCCTACTTTTTATTTTTAGGAGCAGAGCAGTGTGAAACACGTCTTCCTATGTGGCCGCCATAACCGGAAGTCGGTGTTAAGTTTTTAATTTTTAGGCACTCGTGCGGGAGGGGGGACTCGTGGTCTGCAAAGGACAGTGGTACCACACAGGTGAAGCAGCAGTCGGGACTCCCGTCTAGGGATAGGCGTATCAATACTCAGGTATCAATACTCCGATACCAGCTGGTTGATATTTTGGAGTCGATACTTTTTTTATATATTGCGATACTGTAGGCGCATGCTCAAATAACGAGGCTGAGTTTCAGTCATAAACCAGCTTTATTTGACAGAACGCAAGCTCCTAGCATTCTCAAAGCATGAAAAAAAAAAGAATCATATCTCCACACCCCTTTTATACATTTCCAGCATCAGGATTCAAGTCACATGGTGTCTTCAGTAAACATACAGTTACAAAGCATCCCTTTGAAGCTTCACCCATTGTCTCTCATCTCCTGATGAACCGGAATCCCCTCCGGGGCATCTTCTGTGGGACAAAGAGACAAATCTCGCACTTCCTTGTCATCTACTGCAGATTCAAGTCCTCTTGTCCTTGCAGACGTGACACCCCCACAATACACATACAGTCCTGTCTCTGTGGCAACGTGAGCCCACAATGTGTGTCGGCCACAATACCACCGTATTAATACAAAACCTGCAATTTGTTTTCACTTCTGAGAGTTTTAGGCATTAAATTTATGTGTGAAAACTGGTGAAAAACCAGCCCAGACATGTTTTAGAGATGGTCTGTCATGCCACATGATTATGGCAGCCTATCAGATGTCAGGCGAAGACTGACTGCACACCAGCAGCCTCAGTCAAACACTCACTGACTTCAGTGCAGAGCAGAGTGAGCTCAGCAGCACTGCGGGCAGCAGAAGCAGTATATGAGTAACGCTCTTTGAACCCATGTGTAACTTACTGAAAGGGTTTCTAACTTACAGCTACCCTACAATGACGTATTCGCAGTGTTGGTGCAGCGCGCGCGCGCACACACACACACACACACACAGAGCTAAAAACGTGTACTTTTCGTATAACAGGACCTGTTGGGGATG
Source organism: Pholidichthys leucotaenia (assembly GCA_020510985.1). Taxonomy (NCBI): domain Eukaryota; kingdom Metazoa; phylum Chordata; class Actinopteri; order Cichliformes; family Pholidichthyidae; genus Pholidichthys; species Pholidichthys leucotaenia. Next base: position 44,599,519 of record CM035841.1, read on the forward strand.
TGTCTGTTATTGTTAGGGATCACACTGGAAATGTGTGTGCAGTTTTGTGTGTTATTCTGTAGGAGTCAAGAATTGAGGAGACTGGATGATTTTCCAGTATCTGCTTTAATTCTCATTCATCCTACGTCCTCTCTCAATCGGAGTGAAAAGAGACAGGACGCAGTCACACACATACATTTATACACTTATTTCGAACAATACATCACACAAAAGTCACAATACTCAGTTACATCCTTTCATCTGTAATAGAACACCCAGAGTCCTTCTGTTCTCCTCTCTGACCCCCAAAAGGTCAGGCCGGGTAATCTTCTCCTCTCTCCTGAGTCCCCAGTGGGTGGGGAACCGGTTTGTAGATTTTTGCATTCCAGCCTTAACCCTGTTGGTCCAGACAGGAGCGCGCGCACGTCCGCGTCCTCGCTCTGCTCCGCCGCCATGGCTGCATAATCTATTCCCACGTGGACCGGAGCCGCGCGCGTGTCCGCGCTGTTACCGCGCTCTGGGTAAGCGGCCGCGCAATCCGTTTCCGCGCGGACGGGTGCTGTTACTGCGTGTGACAGACAGTCTGCCACCACATTGATTTTACCGGCTACGTGCTGAATATCGGTGGTAAATTCAGAAATTGCGGCCAGCTGTCTCTGCTGCCGCCCTGACCACGGTTCTAAAGTTTTGGACATCACAAAAGTGAGCGGTTTGTGGTCGACAAACGCGGTGAAACGCCGCCCTTCCAGCCAGAACTGGAAGTGGCGAATGGCTAAGTGGAGCGCCAGGAGTTCCCTGTCAAATGCGCTGTATTTCCGCTCGGGCTCGTGCAAGGACCTGCTGAAAAAGGCGAGAGGTTGCCAAACTCTGGCAACCTGCTGCTCTACCACGGCCCCTATCGCTACCTCTGACGCGTCTGTGGTTAGCGCTATGCGAGCTGCCGGGTCTGGGTGCGCCAGCAGTGCTGCGTCAGCGAGTGCTTTTTTTACCGCTGTGAACACGCACTCCCGCTCCGGGGACCACTCGATCACATTGGCAGGCTTCTGTTTTTTAAGCGCGGTGTATAACGGATGCATGAGTTGCGCTGCGCGGGGTATGAAACGGTTATAAAAATTCACCATCCCAAAAAATTCCTGCAACGCTTTCACTGTCTGTGGCTGGGGAAACTCAGCCACTGCGTGCACTTTTGCTGGCAGAGGAACTGCTCCCTCTGGTGAGACACGGTGCCCCAGAAAATCAATTTGCGCTGCGCCAAACTGGCACTTGGCCGGGTTGATTATCAACCCGTGTGCTTCCAACTTTTGAAAAACTGTAGTGAGGTGTTTTTCGTGTTCCTCCTCTGAGGCACTGGCTACTAAAATATCATCCAAGTAGACAAAAATAAACGGAAGGTCGCGCAGCACTGCGTCCATCATCCATTGAAAGGTTTGCGCGGCGCCTTTAAGGCCAAAAGGCATGCGTAAAAACTCAAAAAGTCCGAACAGGGTTATTACCGCTGTTTTGGGAATATCCTCTGGTCGAACCGGGACCTGATGATAACCGCGGACCAGGTCTATTTTAGAAAAAATGCGCGCTTTTGCCAGGTGCACTGAGAAATCCTGGATATGCGGAATCGGGTAGCGATCCTGAGCTGTGGCATTGTTCAACCTGCGATAATCACCGCAGGGTCTCCACGAGCCATCAGCTTTAGGCACCATATGCAGGGGGGAAGCCCAAGCGGACTTCGAGCGGCGAATTATGCCCAAACTTTCCAGGTTGGCGAACTCCTCCTGTGCCACGGAGAGCTTAGCTGCATCCAAGCGCCGAGCTTTAGCAAAAACTGGTGGGCCACTCGTGGTTATGAAGTGCTCCACCCCATGTTTCGCCACCTTAGCTGAAAAAGTGGGAACTGTGAGTGCTGGAAACTGGTGTAGAAGGGTGTGGAACTTACCACCTGCTGCGGCGACGTTGGTCTGTACTGGCGGCGGGCACACCCGAGCTGCACAAGGATAGAACAGAAAGAGAGTGCATTTACTAGGCGTTTGTTGGCCACATCAACTAACAAACCATGTGAACACAGAAAATCAGCACCTAACATATTGAAGCTCACTGCCGCTACGATGAAGGTCCACTCGTAAACGCGGCTGTGGAAGGACAGAGACAAGGTTCTCTCTCCGTAAGTCTTGATGCTGGAGCTGTTGGCCGCTGTTGCTCCGTCTCCGAGGGGTCCAGCCACCCAATCTGCATAAGTTGCAGTGATGAAGCTCCTCTGGGCTCCGGTGTCCACGAGGAATTGCCGCCCGGAGCCCGCATCTGTCAAATAAAGCAGCTTGTTCCGTTCGCCGAGAGTGGAAGCTGCTAACGACTCCCGGCCCGGTCGTTTCCCCGCTTTTTGAAACTGCACGGCGGGATGCATCTGTGCGCCTTCTCGGCGAAGCGTCGGTGGTAATAGCAGGGGTTGTCATGCCCCCTGGCTCGGGATCTCGTCGCCGCCGTCGTCGCTGGGGTGGGATCTGCTGCCTCTGGCTCCACACTGCCCCCGGCCGTCGTGCTGAGGTCTGCCGCTGCCACAGAGGTCTCTTGCTCGTCGCAGGCGTTGAGGAGCCGCTCCGCCTCCTGGGCCAGCTCGCGGAAGTCCTGCTGGTTCACACATCGTCTGCTGGACAGGGAACCTCTCGTGTGCGCTGGGAGGGTTCTCAGGAAAATATGCTTGAAAAGGAACGCGTCGTTGTCCGTCCCGATCATCTGTAGCATGTCCTCCATGAGGACAGTTGGCCTGCGTCCACCTCTGTCGCGCAGGTCCAGTAGCTGCCTGGCTCTTGCCTCAGCCGGCGGAACGAAGCTCCTGATGAGGGTGGCTTTCAGCGCGTCGTATTTGCCGGCAGCGGGTGGTTGCTGCACCAGGCTCCGCACACACCGAGCCGTGCAGCTGTCGAGCGTCACGATGACATTATTGAATTTAATGTCATCCGCTGAAACTCCCCCGAGCAGGAACCGCGACTCCACATGCTGGAACCACGAGTGCGGGTCGTTTTGCCAGAACTCGGGGAGCTTAATCAGTCTTGTGCCCCTGCTGGCATTCCCCGGTGAATCCGGGTCTGAGTGGCTGTCTCCCAGCTCTTCCATATCGATCACGAGGCTGTCCTCCAGCCTCGGCGTGCTCAGATTCATGCGTAGGTCACCAATTGTAGGAGTCAAGAATTGAGGAGACTGGATGATTTTCCAGTATCTGCTTTAATTCTCATTCATCCTACGTCCTCTCTCGATCGGAGTGAAAAGAGACAGGACGCAGTCACACACATTTATACACTTATCTCGAACAATACATCACACAAAAGTCACAATACTCAGTTACATCCTTTCATCTGTAATAGAACACCCAGAGTCCTTCTGTTCTCCTCTCTGACCCCAAAAAGGTCAGGCTGGGTAATCTTCTCCTCTCTCCTGAGTCCCCAGGGGGTGCAGACTGTCATGGCTCGCCAGTCATCATTGGCTCCTGCTGCGCGCACACCTGCGGCTCGTCAGCGGCAGACTATTTAACCCACTCAGCCCTGTGCCTCGGCCTGAAGCCGTCTGTTCCCTTCAGCTCGTCTTCGCCATTGGAACCCCCAAGATCAGCAAGACAACGCTCCAAGTAAGCAACTTACCTTTCTCTTCAGTCCTTTCCCCTGTGCACAGGTGGATTCCCCGGCGGCAGACTTTTTCCCTTTCGCCACGCCGTCTTCATCCTCGCACAAGCGCAGCAGGTCTCTGTCTCCTGGGTACTCTCCTTGCCAGCGCCAGCCACCTGCCATAACAAGTAAGCAGCAGTCATTCCTTCAGGCCAGTATTATTGTGGTGCCCGTTACCTTGTCCCTCTGCTTTCTCATTATAGGGTTGCCCGGCTGTACGGTGATCTGCTCTGCTGCCTGCTTACCGAAGTTCTCCCACAAGACATCCTCATATCTCACACACGCATCCACTCATACCTGTGTATTAATAAACGCTGTTAAATCTTCTCTGAACCTGCGTGAGTGTCTCCTGAGCCGGACATTATGTCACAGACACATCGTCCTCTTGAGGTGTGAAGTCAATACACATGGCTAGCTCAAGTCTCTCTTGGCTGAATTCAGCCAGCCACATGTGAGTCACATAAGTTATAATTATGGGCTCCACAATTCCATTGTTTTTAATATATGTTGTATTTTTTATACAATGTTATTTTAAACAATGAATAAATCAACAACAACAACATCGGACGTTCCTGAGGTGTCACATCAGCTGCTGACCAACCTGACAGATTTGACAGCTCTGCCAGGTCGGTCATGCCCCCAGAGATGATCTCTTGCACACCTAGGATTGATGGATTAAATTAAAAAAAACATTGCATTGTCAAAAAAATCACACATACACTACCATTCAAAAGTTTGGGGTCACTTAGAAATTTCCTTAGTTTTGAAAGAAAAGCACTGTTTTTTTTCAATGAAGATAACTTTAAACTAATCAGAAATACACTCTATACATTGCTAATGTGGTAAATGACTATTCTAGCTGCAAATAAGATAAGATAAGATAAGCCTTTATTAGTCCCACAACGGGGAAATTCCAGGATTGCAACAGCACAGGGATAGCAACACTCAGAGCAACAATCAGAAGGCAAAAAAAAAAACAAGCAAGCAAGAGCAGCTAATATACATATGTACATATTACTATAAAATATATATATACACACACACACACACACACAGACACACAGTGCAGAGCATTGTAGCTGGATGGAATAAATATATGAATATATGAACACACAGTGCAGAGCATTGTAGCTAGATGGAATAAATATGTAAATATATAAACACCCACAGTACGGAGCATTGCAGCTAGGTGGAATAAATATGCAAGTATATAAACACACACAGTGCGGAGCATTGTAGCTAGATGGAATAAATATATAGATATATAAATATAAACACACCCAGTGCTGAGCATTGTAGCTAGATGGAATAAATATGTAAATATATAAACACACACAGTGCAGAGCATTGTTGCTAGGTGGGATGAAACAGCATAACCGTCTATTTAGTTATCCTACATGGTATGATTATGTGCCCATACATATTCTCACCCTCCATAGCGACCGGTATGTTCCTAGTTGTATGCCGGAGAGGACCATTGTGTAAGTCTATTGCATCTTTTGCATTCAAAAAAACTATTAGGTTGTTACGTCTTTTTGCTATCTCTGCGAGCAGCCCTGCTTAGGTTGTACAGTCTGACAGCCGTTGGTAGGAAGGACCTACGAAACCTCTCGGTTGTGCACCTGGGATGATGTAGTCTGCTGCTAAATGAGCTCCTCAGTGCATCCAGTATGTCCTGCATAGGGTGGAACTCGGACTCCAGCAGAGATGACAGTTTAGCCGACCAAATGTCTGATTTCCAGCACCTATCACTCCAGTGTTCTAATGGTACAATGTGTTTGCTCATTGCGCCAGAATTCTCCAGATTACCTCAACAAATTAACAGCTAGAATGCCAAAGGTCTGCAATGCTGTAATTGCTGCAAATGGAGGATTCTTTGACGAAAGCAAAGTTTGAAGGAAAAAATTATTATTTCAAATACAAATCATTATTTCTAACCTTGTCAATGTCTTGACTATATTTTCTATTCATTTTACAACTCATAGTGGTAAATAAAAGTGTGACTTTTCATGGAAAACACAAAATTGTCTGGGTGATCTCAAACTTTTGAACGGTAGTGTATATGCTGCTTGGGATTAGCATACAATGTGGATGAATGGTGAAATGCTTCAGAAGTAAAAAATACTTAAATCTAGTTCACTTGACTGAGCTTTCATACAGCACACTCACCCACCTGGATGCCTGAGAAACTTCACCAAATTAAGAAACTGAATTAATTTTGCATTCATTTTAAGTCTTATTTTTTTTTTATAATTGAATTATATTTCATTTTATTTGTATTTACTTTGCTCATTGTTCTGTTTTATTATCCTTTTAAAAGCACTTCTTTGAAGTATTTATGTTCAGGAGTTTTATTCAAATTTCATATTGCCCTTGCAAAAAGTATCGGTATCAAAGAAAAAGTCCCATAAATTAATGGTATCGTATTGAAAGGAAAAATGCTGGTTTCGCCCACGCCTACAATGAATGACTACTATGACCCCTTGTGGACTGGTGACAGCATTACATCAGAATAATAAGAACAGTGGTAGAAGTGAAAACTTTTATTGATAACTGCATATTTTGACTGAGCGACTCCATACTCAGGCATGCACACCCTCGTAACCTCAGCAAAACACTTATAAAATCTGAGGTCAGTCTGAGGAACAGTTCAAGAGATATGTGTGGAACCACACACACACACACAGATTTTGTGCATTAATAGATAGATTACTTGTTGCCTTCATTACACATGGATTGAATATCGGCTGGGGATTGAAATCCATAGAATGTTTAGTATTAAAATGCTATTAAGTATAGCATTAAATTAAGCAGATTCTCCTCCTTCAGGTGATTAAAAATGTCACTGTCCTGATTTAGTATGTTTTTATAGCAGCTAATTATACCAGTAGTTTTTATCAGTGTGCCAGCGCGAGCATTGGGCTTATCCCTTAAGGCTCTGTCACACCTTGACAATTCAGGCAGCATTTGCAAAACATACAAAAATTGGTATAAAATGCTGGCATATGGCAAAATTTTCACTTTTGGCCAAATGCATCACATTCTCAAAGACCTGGACATATACACAATGTATTAGTAACTCACAGTGGTGTCAAAAAGTGTTTGCCCCTTTCCTGATTTCTCTTTTTTTTTTGTATGGCACGCTTAAATGTTTGAGATCATCAAACAAATTTAAATATTAGACAAAGATAACACAAGTAAACACAAAATGCAGTTTTTAAATCCATCCATCCATCCATCTTCTACTGCTTTTCCGGAGGTCCGGGTCACGGAGGCAGCAGTACAAGCAGAGAAGCCCAGACTTCCCTCTCCCCAGCCACCTGCTCCAGCTCTTCAGAGAGGATACCAAGGCGTTCCCAGACCAGCTGCGAGACAAAGTCTCTCCACCGAGTCCTGGGTCTGCCCCGGGGTCTCCTCCCAGTGGGACGTGCCTGAAACACCTCAAGTGGGAGGCGTCCAGAAGGCATCCTAATCAGATGCCCATACCACCTCAACTGACTCCTTTCAATGTGGAGGAGCAGCGGTTCTACTCTGAGCCTCTCCCGGATGACTGAGCTCCTCACCCTATCTCTGAGGGTGAGTCCAGCAATCCTACGGAGAAAGCTCATTTCAGCCGCTTGTATCCGCGATCTTGTTCTTTCGATCATTACCCAAAGCTCGTGACCATAGGTGAAAGTAGGAACGTAGATTGACTGGTAAATCGACAGCTTTGCCTTAGAACTAAGCTCCCTCTTCACCACAACAGACCGGCACAACGTCCGCATCACTACAGATGCTGCTCCAATCCGTCTGTCAATCTCTCGCTCCATTCTCCCCTCACTCGTGAATAAGACCCCAAGATACTTAAACTTCTCCACTTGGGGCAGGAGCCTGTCCCCAGTTTTTAAATGAAGGTGTTTATTATTAAGGGTAAAAAAAATAAAAAAATCCAAACCTACATGGCTCTGTGTGAAAAGGTTATTGCCCCCTAAACTGGCTGTGCCACCCTTAGTAGCAACAACTGCAATCAAGCATTTGCAATAACTGGCAATGAGTCTTTTACAGCGCTGTGGAGGAACTTTGGTGCACTCATCTTTGCAGAATAGTTGTAATTCAGCCACAATGGAGGGTTTTCGAACACGAACCACCTTTTTAAAGTCATGCCACAGCACCTTAATCGGATTCAGGTCAGGACTTTGCCTAGGCCACTCCAAAGTCTTCTTTGTTTTTCTTAAGCTATTCAGAGGTGGACTTGCTGGTGTGTTTTGGATCATTGTCCTGCTGCAGAACTCAAGTGCGCTTCAGCTTGAGGTCACAAACAGATGGCCGGACATTCTCCTTCAGGATTTTCTGGTAGACAGCAGAATTCATGCTTCCATTTACCACAGAAAGTCTTCCTATTTTACTGTTGGTATGATGTTCCTTTTCTGAAATGCTGTGTTACTATTACGCCGGATATAATGGGACACAAACCTTCCAAAAAGTTCAACTTTTGTCTCGTCAGTCCACAGAGTAATTTCCTCAAAGTCTTGGGGATCATCAAGATGTTTTGTGGCAAAACTGAGATGAGTCCTTATGTTCTTTTTGCTCAGCAGTGGTTTTCGTCTTGGAACTCTGCCATGCAGGCCATTTTTGCCCAGTCTCTTTCTTACGGTGGAGTCATGAACACTGACCTTAACTGAGGCAAGTGAGGCCTGCAGTTCTTTCGATGTTGTTGTGGGGTCTTTTGTGACATCTTGGATGAGTTGTCACTGAGCTCTTGGAGTAATTTTAGTTGGCCTGCCACTCCTGGGAAGGTTCACCACTGTTCAATGTTTTCACCATTTGTGGATAATGGCTCTCACTGTGGTTCACTGGCATCACAAAGCTTTAGAAATGGCTTTATAACCTTTTCCAGCCTGATAGATCTCAATTACTTTCTTTCTCATTTGTTCCTGAATTTCTCTGGATTGTAACATGATGTCTAGCTTTTGAGGATCTTTTGGTCTACTTCACTTTATCAGGCAGGCCCTATTTAAATGATTTCTTGATTGAGAACAGATGTGGCAGTAATCAGGCCTGGGTGTGGCTAGAGAAATTGAATTCAGCTTTCTAAAGATGTGATAAACCTCAATTAATTTCTCTCGGCGCCACACCAGTCGGCTGCCTTTTGCAACAGCGGCTCGATTCCGAGTTTTTTTTTTCCCTTCCTCTCTCTTTTGATCACTTTTTTTTTTTTTTTTTTTTCACCCCACTTATATCATGGACACACAGATCGTCCCAAATGTCTCCTGAGCCGGTGGACGGAGCCACTGTTTATAGCAGGATTCGATACAACAGGGAAGAGCTGCTAGCATTTAACCGCCACCCGGTCCCACTGGAAAAACTCGACATACCGAGAGAACTGAGGCGAAAACGCCGCGGCTGCCGGGCTGGAGTAAGGCGGAGGACAAAAAATATAAGGTACAGACCCTCCCTTCCATCTGTTGTCATGGGAAATGTACGGTCGATACTGGGAAAGTTAGATGAGCTAGCGGCTATCTCCCGTTATGATAGCACTTACCGGGAGTGCTCTCTCCTTTTGTTTACTGAGACGTGGCTAACTGAACTAGCAGCAGATGCTAACATTGAGCTGGAGGGTTTTCACATGATACGAGCTGACCGAACACCAGAGAGTGGCAAAACTAGGGGCGGTGGAGTGATAATGTATGTTAACAACAACTGGTGCAGACCGGGACATATCACTGTTAAACAACGACACTGCAGCAAAGACATTGAGTTGCTAGCTGTTAGCATGAGGCCTACATATCTCCCGAGAGAACACTCACACGTGATCTGCATTGTTGTTTATGCAAATCCGACGGCGAACGCTGGGACAGCGCGTGACGTCATCCATTCAGTAACCAGCAGGCTGCAGACAGAACACCCAGATGCTCTTCTCCTCATCTCAGGCGATTTCAACCACGTTTCACTGTCTCCCATTCTGCCCACTTTCACCCAGTATGTCACATGCCACACTAGAGACAATAAAACACTGGATTTGTTCTACGCAAACACTAAGGAGGCGTACACCTCATCACAACTCCCCCCACTTGGGAGATCGGATCACAACTTGGTTCATCTCCGACCGGTGTACAAACCCCTAGTGCACAGACAACCTCCGGCCATGCACACTGTGGAGTTATGGTCTGAGGAGACAATGGACACTCTAAAGGACTGTTTTGAAGCCACTGCCTGGAGGCAGCTCTGCGATCCACATGGTGAGGACATCGATGGCCTCATTCACACCTTCACGGGCTACCTCAGCTTCTGTGTGGACAAATCCGTTCCCACCAAGACCATACGGCGTCACTCAAACAACAAACCCTGGATCAACCCTGAGATAAAAACACTTCTGAGAGAGAAGAAGAGGATCTTCAGGTCGGGGAACAGGGAGATGCTGAAGTCCGTACAGAGGGAGCTGAGGAGAAAGATCAGAGAAGGCAAGGACAGCTTCAGGAAGAAGATGGAGGACAAGCTGCAACAGAGCGACATCAGCGGGGTCTGGAGAAACCTCAAAACCATCTCGGGGCTCCAGAATACCTCCCCCCAGGCCACGGGGGGCAGGGAGTGGGCGAACAACCTGAATCTGTTTTTCAATAGATTTGACCAACCGCCCTCCCCCCTGTCTGCACAACAACCACTGCTGCCTCTAAGAAATCAAGTCCTGCTACCCACTCCCCACTCCACCGACACCCCCCCCACTCCCAACACACAGCCCCCCATCCTGACCCTGACCAAGACCCAGGTGAGGACGGAGCTGAGGAAGATCAAGGCGAGGAAGGCGTCGGGACCGGACGGCATCAGCGCAAAGCTCCTCAAGTCCTGTGCAGACCAGCTGTGTGGGATTGTGACATATATCTTCAACATGAGCCTGAAACTGGGGAGGGTACCACAGCTGTGGAAAACATCTTGTGTGGTACCTGTACCAAAAACTTCCCACCCCAAAGACCTGAACAGCTTCAGACCGGTGGCCTTGACGTCCCACTTGATGAAGACCCTGGAGAGACTGCTCCTTGCTCATCTCCGCCCCCTGGTGGAACCAGCGATGGATCCACTCCAGTTCGCCTACCAGCATGGCATTGGGGTGGAGGATGCGGTGATCTTCCTCCTTCACCGTTCTCTGTCCCACCTGGAGAAGCCCGGGAATATGGTGAGGATCATGTTCTTTGACTTCTCCAGTGCTTTCAACACCATCCAACCGATGATCCTGAAGGACAAGCTGCTGCGCGCAGGGGTGGACCAGCACCTGTCATCATGGATCCTGGACTACCTCACGAACCGGCCTCAGTTTGTGAGAACCCGGGACTGTGTTTCCGACACGATCATCAGTAGCACGGGGGCCCCCCAGGGAACGGTGCTGGCTCCCTTCCTGTTCACTCTTTATACTGCGGACTTCTCACACAACACAACACAGTGCCATCTACAGAAGTTCTCTGATGACTCTGCGATCGTTGGTCTCATCTCCAGCGGAGATGAAGCTGAGTACAGAGGGCTTATCCAGGACTTTGTGGACTGGTGCCATCGGAACTGCCTCCAGATCAACGCGAGGAAAACTAAGGAGCTGGTGGTGGACTGCCGCAGGCATGGGCAGCCCCTCACAGCACCAGTAAATATACAGGGAACAGACATCGAGATGGTGACATCCTACAAGTACCTGGGTATTCATCTGAACAATAAACTAGACTGGTCACACAATACTGACGCACTCTACAAGAAGGGACAGCGCAGGCTGTTCCTGCTGAGGAGACTCAGGTCTTTTGGTGTACAAGGGGCGCTGCTGAAGTCATTCTATGACACGGTGGTGGCATCAGCCATCACTTTTGGAGTGGTCTGCTGGGGCAGTGGCATTACTGCAGCCGATAGGAAGAGACTGAACAAACTGATTAAGAAAGCTAGCTCTGTCCTGGGGCAACGCCTTGATCCGATGGAGGAGATAGGAGAGAGAAGGACGGTGGCTAAACTGTCATCTCTGCTGGAGTCCGAGTTCCACCCTATGCAGGACATACTGGATGCACTGAGGAGCTCATTTAGCAGCAGACTACATCATCCCAGGTGCACAACCGAGAGGTTTCGTAGGTCCTTCCTACCAACGGCTGTCAGACTGTACAACCTAAGCAGGGCTGCTCGCAGAGATAGCAAAAAGACGTAACAAACTAATAGTTTTTTGAATGCAAAAGATGCAATAGACTTACACAATGGTCCTCTCCGGCATACAACTAGGAACATACCGGTCGCTATGGAGGGTGAGAATATGTATGGGCACATAATCATACCATGTAGGATAACTAAATAGACGGTTATGCTGTTTCATCCCACCTAGCAACAATGCTCTGCACTGTGTGTGTTTATATATTTACATATTTATTCCATCTAGCTACAATGCTCTGCACTGGGTGTGTTTATATTTATATATCTATATATTTATTCCATCTAGCTACAATGCTCAGCACTGGGTGTGTTTATATTTATATATCTATATATTTATTCCATCTAGCTACAATGCTCCGCACTGTGTTTTTATATATCTACATATTATTCCATCTAGCTACATTGCTCCGCACTGTGTGTGTTTATATACTTGCATATTTATTCCACCTAGCTGCAATGCTCCGTACTGTGGGTGTTTATATATTTACATATTTATTCCATCTAGCTACAATGCTCTGCACTGTGTGTTCATATATTCATATATTTATTCCATCCAGCTACAATGCTCTGCACTGTGTGTCTGTGTGTGTGTATATATATACACTCACCGGCCACTTTATTAGGTACACCTGTCCAACTGCTCGTTAACACTTAATTTCTAATCAGCCAATCACATGGCGGCAACTCAGTGCATTTAGGCATGTAGACATGGTCAAGACAATCTCCTGCAGTTCAAACCGAGCATCAGTATGGGGAAGAAAGGTGATTTGAGTGACTTTGAACGTGGCATGGTTGTTGGTGCCAGAAGGGCTGGTCTGAGTATTTCAGAAACTGCTGATCTACTGGGATTTTCACGCACAACCATCTCTAGGGTTTACAGAGAATGGTCCGAAAAAGAAAAAATATCCAGTGAGCGGCAGTTCTGTGGGCGGAAATGCCTTGTTGATGCCAGAGGTCAGAGGAGAATGGCCAGACTGGTTCGAGCTGATAGAAAGGCAACAGTGACTCAAATAACCACCCGTTACAACCAAGGTAGGCAGAAGAGCATCTCTGAACGCACAGTACGTCGAACTTTGAGGCAGATGGGCTACAGCAGCAGAAGACCACGCCGGGTGCCACTCCTTTCAGCTAAGAACAGGAAACTGAGGCTACAATTTCCACAAGCTCATTGAAATTGGACAATAGAAGATTGGAAAAACGTTGCCTGGTCTGATGAGTCTCGATTTCTGCTGCGACATTTGGATGGTAGGGTCAGAATTTGGCGTCAACAACATGAAAGCATGGATCCATCCTGCCTTGTATCAATGGTTCAGGCTGGTGGTGGTGGTGTAATGGTGTGGGGAATATTTTCTTGGCACTCTTTGGGCCCCTTGGTACCAATTGAGCATCGTTGCAACGCTACAGCCTACCTGAGTATTGTTGCTGACCATGTCCATCCCTTTATGACCACAATGTACCCAACTTCTGATGGCTACTTTCAGCAGGATAATGCGCCATGTCATAAAGCTGGAATCATCTCAGACTGGTTTCTTGAACATGACAATGAGTTCACTGTACTCAAATGGCCTCCACAGTCACCAGATCTCAATCCAATAGAGCATCTTTGGGATGTGGTGGAACGGGAGATTCGCATCATGGATGTGCAGCCGACAAATCTGCGCCAACTGTGTGATGCCATCATGTCAGTATGGACCAAACTCTCTGAGGAATGCTTCCAGCACCTTGTTGAATCTATGCCACAAAGAATTGAGGCAGTTCTGAAGGCAAAAGGGGGTCCAACCCGTTACTAGCATGGTGTACCTATTAAAGTGGCCGGTGAGTGTATATATATTTTATAGTAATATGTACATATGTATATTAGCTGCTCTTGCTTGCTTGTTTTTTTTTTTTTTTTTTGCCTTCTGATTGTTGCTCTGAGTGTTGCTATCCCTGTGCTGTGGGACTAATAAAGGCTTATCTTATCTTATCTTATCTTAATTTATGTTTCAATGGGGGGACAATCACTTTTTCACACAGGGCCATGTAGCAAACAGATTCAGGGTGAAAGATGTTTCCTCTCATGTGGAATTCATTCAAAAGCTGATTGGAAACTTTAGTGATCGTTTTGATAACTTCACCCTTGGAGAACAGTTCCTCCTTTTAATTCAGAATCCCTTTTTTGGATCAAAAATGTCATCACATTTTCACAGGAGGCTAAACAGATCTGCAAGTGAGCAGATGCAGGATCTTGACAATTGGACCTTATTGATCTGCAAGCAAATGTTGCATTGAGAGAGTTGTGTCGAGTTTCTGAGCCTGCCACCTTCTGGCTACAGACTGTACCTAAAACCGTTTTCCCTGGACTGACCAAAGTGGCAGTATAGAGAATGGGCACTGATGTCATGCTGCGCTGCATTGTGGGCTGTCATCACCATTGTCGTTGTCATGGTTCTTTGTTTACCTAACTGCTAATGGGAACAGACATACAGTGTATCCGGAAAGTATTCACAGCGCTTCACTTTTTCCACATTATGTTATGTTACAGCCTTTTTCCAAAAGGGATTAATTTCAATTTTTCCTCAAAATTCAACACACAATACCCCATAATGACAATGTAAAAAAAAAAAAAAGTTTTTTTTGAAAATTTTCTAATTTATTAAAAATAAAAAACTAAGAAATCACATGTACACAAGTATTCACAACCTTTGCTCAATACTTTGTTGATGCACCTTTGGCAGCAATTACAGCCTCAAGTCTTTTTGAATATGATGCCACAAGCTTGGTACACCTATCTTTAGGCAGTTTCACCCATTCTGCTTTGCAGCACCTCTCAAGCTCCATCAGGTTGCATGGGAAACGTCGGTGCACAGCCATTTTCAGATCTCTCCAGAGATGTTCAATTGGATTCAAGTCTGGGCTCCAGCTGGACCACTCAAGGACATTCACAGAGTTGTCCTGAAGTCACTCCTTCGATATCTTGGCTGTGTGCTTAGGGTCATTGTCCTGCTGAAACATGAACCGTCGCCTCAGTCTGAAGTTAAGAGCCCTTTGGAACAGGTTTTAATCCAGGATGTCTCTGTACATTGCTGCATTCATCTTACCCTCTATCCTGACTAGTCTCCCAGCTCCTGCTGCTGAAAAACATCCCCACAGCATGATGCTGCTACCAACATTGGCGTGGTTATGAGCGGTACCTGGTTTCCTCCAAACATGACGCCTGACATTCATGCCAAAGAGTTCAATCTTTGTCTCATCAGACCAGAGAATCTTGGTTCTCATGGTCTGAGAGTCCTTCAGGTGCCTTTTGACAAACTCCAGGTGGGCTACCATGTGCCTTTTACTAAGGAGTGGCTTCCATCTGGCCACTGTACCATACAGGCCTGATTGGTGGATAGCTGCAGAGATGGTTGTCCTTCTAGAAGGTTCTCCTCTCTTCACAGAGCAATGCTGGAGCTCTGACAGAGTGACCATCGGGTTCTTGGTCACCTCCCTGACTAACACCCGTCTCCCTCGATCGCTCAGTTTAGATGGCTGGCCAGCTCTAGGAAGAGTCCTAGTGGTTCTGAACTTCTTCCATTTACAGATGATGGAGGCCACTGTGCTCATTGGGACCTTCAAAGAAGCAGAATTTTTTTTTGTACCCTTCCCCATATTTGTGTCTCGAGACAATCCTGTCTCGGAGGTCTACAAACAATTCCTTTGACTTCATGCTTGGTTTGTGTTCTGACATGCACTGTCAACTGCAGGACCTTATATACAGTATCTCACAAAAGTGAGTACACCCCTCACATTTTTGTAAATATTTTATTATATCTTTTCATGGGACAACACTGAAGATATGACACTTTAATACAATGTAAAGTAGTTGGTGTACAGCTTGTATAACAGTGTAAATTAGATGTCCCCTCCAAAAAAAAAAAACTTCAACACACAGCCATTAATGTCTGAACCACTGGCAACAAAAGTGAGTACACCCCTATTGAAAATGTCCAAATTGTGCCCAATTAGCCACTTTCCCTCCCCGGTGTCATATGCCTCGTTAGTGTTACAAGGTCTCAGGACTGAATGGAGAGCAGGTGTGTTAAATTTGGTGTTTGTGGCGTAATCCCCCACAACAGACTGGGACAGACACAGCGCCCGACTAGAGCAATTAACTTAACAGTGAAATGTGTGTATTGATGTCTACAGGCAGCCTCGCTTCTGCTGGCTTTTTCCGGTTTTGTACTGTGATGTTAATGTGCCATTTATGCATTGTGTTCATGCATCCTGTTCTTACTGTGTCTCTCAGATGCAAATGTCTCATGTCTGTCTGCAGTCTCTTTGATCATACCAACTGCTGGGAATGCCCTTTCATGGACTGTCTGTAACTGGGTATAAATACTGCACAAGTTCTGTAACTCACTCTCTCTCTTTGACTGCTGCTGCTGACACACACACACTCTGTGTCCCTTTGCTGGACAGCCTCCGAGCCGCCCATTGGGCGAGCTTCGTGACGGCGGTATGATTTAATAAACCTGCTTAAAACCTTCACCACGCTGCTTTATTTCATGCCGCCGCAGTGTTATCACTCTCACACTCTCTCATACTGGTCACTGGAAGTTCAACATGGCACCTCATGGCAAAAAACTGCGAGGATCTGAAAAAAAGAATTGCTGCTCTACATAAATATGGCCTAGGCTATAAGAAGACTGCCAACACGCTGAAACTGAGCTGCAGCATACTGGCTAAGACCATACAGCAGTAACAGGACAGGTTCCACTCAGAACAGGCCTCACCATGGTCGACCAAAGAATTTGAGTGCACATGTTCAGCATCATATCCAGATGTTGTCTTTTGAAAACAGACGTATGAGTGCTGCCAGCATTGCTGCAGAGGTTGAAGGGGTGTTGGGGGGGGGGGGGTGTCAGCCTGTCAATGATCAGACCATACGCCGCACACTGTATCAAATTACTCTGCATGGCTGTTGTCCCAGAAGGAAGCCCCTTTTAAAGATGATGCACATGGGAGTACTGATTCAGAGAATGCTAGGCAGGAGGATGAACTATCTCTCAGAATGGGAAGAGCGAGCGCTGTGTTTGGAAACTTGAGGGAGAGACTGTGGAACAATCGACATGTGTCTATCAGTGTGAAATGCAAAGTGTACAGAGCGAAAGTACTGGCTACTCTATTGTACGGTGCTGAAACTTGAACTGTCTACAGAGTGCAGGTGAAGAAACTCCACGCGTACATGATGAGACACCTTCGAGCCATAATGAACATCTGATGGAAAGACAAGATAACCATCATAGAAGTGCTGAAACAAGCTGATCTACCGTCAATGGAGGACATGCTAATACAGATGAACCTGAGATTGCTTGGACATGTTGAGAGGATGGACCACCAGCGTCTCCTTCGGCAGTTACTCTACTCACAGTTATGTGAGGGCAAACGCAATCAGGGTAGACCAAGGTTCAGATTTAAAGACACTGTAAAAAGAAACTTGAAGAAGTTGGAAAAAGACAGGAGTTCCTGGCAGCGGGAGGCTAAGGACAGAGCTGTGTGGAGGAATCTGATCAGACCTAAATGAAACGGTCATTGTCGCCCACGACAGACCGCTATGATGATGATGACAAGAAAGCCCGCAAACAGTTTGCTGAAGAAAAGCAGACTAAGGACATGGATTACTGGAACCATGTCCTGTGGTCTGATGAGGCCAAGATAAACTTATTTGATTCAGATGGTGTCAAGCGTGTGTGATGGAAACCAGGTGAAGAATACAAAGGCAAGTGTGTCTTGCCTACAGTCAATCATGGTGGTGGGAGTGTCATGGTTTGAGGCTGCATGAGTGCTGGCAGCACTGGGGAGCTACAGTTCAACGAGGGAACCATGAATGTCAACATGTACTGTGACATATTGAAGGAGAGCATGATTCCCTTCCTTTGGAAACTGGGCCGTAGGGCAGTATTCCAACATGATAACGACCCCAAACACACCTCCAAGTTGACCACTGCCTTGCTAAAGAAACTGAGGGTAAAGGTGATGGACTGGGCAAGTATGTCTCCATACCTAAACCTTATTGAGCATCTGTGAGGCGTCCTCAAACTGAAGGTGGAGGAGCGCAAGATCTCTAACACAATGATGTTGTCATGGAGGAGTGGAAGAGGATTCCAGTGGCAACCTGTTAAGCTCTAGTGAACTCCATGCCCACGAGAATTAAGGCAGTGCTGGAAAATAATGGTGGCCACACAAAATATTGACACTTTGGGCACAATTTGGACATTTTCACTCAGCGTGTACTCACTTTTGTTGCCAGCGGTTTAGACATTAATGGCTGTGTGTTGAGCTATTTTGAGGGGACAGCAAATTTATACTGTTACACAAGCTGTACACTGACTACTTTACATTGTATCAAAGTGTAATACCTTCAGTGTTGTCCCATGAAAAGATAAAAAGATATAATAAAATATTTACAAAAATATGAGGGGTATACTCACTTTTGTGAGATACTATAGACAGGTGTGTGCCTTTCCAAATCATGTCCAGTCAACTCAATTTACCACAGGCGGACTCCAATTTAGCTGTAGAAACATCTCAAGGATGATCAGTGGAAACAGGATACAACTGAGCTCAATTTTGAGCTTCATGGCAAAGGCTGTGAATACGTGTGTCCATGTGATTTCTTAGCTTTTTATTTTAATAAATTTGCAAAAATCTAACTAACTAACCTGCACTTATAAAGCACTTTTCTAGTCACAAAGACCACTCAAGCGCTTTCACTAGTACTAACCCTCTATTCTAAGGGCCTATAGGAAACAGATATCTAGGGACAATTTAGAACAACCAATTAACCTAACATGCATGTCTTTGGATTGTGGGACGAAACCGGAGCCCCCCCGAGTAAACCCATGCAGCACAGGGAGAACATGCAAACTCCACACAGAGAGGCTCCAACCCCTGCCAGCCTGGGGATTCGAACCAGGAACCTTCTAGATGTAAGGCAACAGTGCTAACCACTGCACCACCGTGCCTTAAAAAACTTTTTTCACATTGTCAATATGGGCTGTTGTGTGTACAATTTTGAGGAAAAAATTAATTTAATCCCTTTTGGAATAAGGCTGTACCATAACAAAATGTGGAAAAAGTGAAGCGCTGTGAATACTTTCAAGATGCACTGTTCATGCAGTGGAAGGAAGCAAACAGGAAATTTCAATTCCTTATTCAGAGAAGCTGAATAAGGAATCAAAGGAGCGCTACCTCCAAAAAATAAAATAAGTGGGATCGAGCCACATGAGCACAAGAAATGGACCATGGATCTCGACCAACTGCCTCACATTATGCTGTCACATGTGTTTGCCTACCATCGTTTGCACAAAGGTAAGCAGTCATTGTTTCTACAGTTTTCTGCACTAGCATGTGTCTCTGCAACTACAGGCATTTCTAAGTCCCAGCAGAGAAATGTTGGATTTATCTTCAAATTTGTCATGTGATGCTTGATAAGTATATACACATTTCTACACAACTGGACATGAAATACTAATCAAGTGATTCAATTAAGCCGAATTAAGTGTGATTTAATTAAGGCCGATGCTCCCGCTGTGGGGGTGCCTGGGGGGGCTTGCGCTGGGGTGGCCCAGGCTGGAGGGTGGGGTCGCTAGCCTCCTGGCGCCTGGGGCGGGCATTGGCCCGCTGGGGGTGTGGGCGGGGCCGGGGGTGTGGGCTCGCTGCGCCAGCTGCCAGGAGACCTGGCCTCCCTCAATCATCCCTCCGAGGGCGGACGCCTGGCTTTCCTGGGGCTTGCTGACTTCGGATGTTTTGTGTCCTGTGGGGGTTGGTGGCGCTGCCTTACCTGCTCGGGGTTCCTGGGGGTGGGGGGGGGAGCTGTTGCGACTGGCCCTCCACTTCTTATGTTTCCTGACAAACCACTCACATGCACACACTTATTTAGTGCACGCTTTCATATATATGCACGCAGACATACACGCACAAGTGTCTCTCCTTTGACAGGTGCGGAAACCAGACTCGTGTTGAGACATTTTCAGTGGAAGAAGAAGTTTGTCTTTTGTTTTAGTTGTTGGTTTGATTGTTTTTCTTGTCTGTTCCCCTCTCTTTTCTTTCCCCCTCCACACACTTCCTTTCCCTCTTCCCCATTCTGTTGGGTCTTCCATGGGTAAAATAATTAAAATAAAGTATTAAAAGTTATTACAGGAGGAGTTTACAACAATATGCAATACATAGTTAGGTACTGTATAAGCTCCTCTTGGCGAAGTAAATCTGTTTTGGCACAGTAAGGGTGACAGATCCCTGTTCTGCTCGCCTAGCTGCCTGACAGGACAAGGGGAAAAAAAAGAAATAATAACCGGTATAATTACCCGTACATACTATTAAAACATACTATATCAGGACAGTGGCTTTCTTCCAGTTGTTGGCCAAAATTTAGACCACAATGTTTACAAAACAAGAGCAAAAGTGTATTTTAGCACAAACACTAATCTTTACAAATGATTTCTAACCTGTTTATGGATTTAAACAGGATGTGGGACAAGATGAAAACAAAGAGTAAATACTGCCTTGACCCAAATATTTTTGTAGTCACCTGAAAGAGGAGAAGCTGCTGAATCTAACGATACCAAACAGTCTATGGACTTCAGTCCCCAGCTGATTTTAAATTCACGTGTATTGAAGGCAACAAGTAATCACAACTTCAGTAAAATCAAAGAAAATCAGCAACACTTCATTCTTGGGGATTTTAACCATGTTTCTTTAAAGAAGACACTTAAAAACTTTTTATCAGTATGTCTCCTGCCCAACCAGGCGAAAAAAGACATTGGACCTGTGCTATGGATCCATAGAGAGGGCCTATAAATCACTCCCCCTTCCTCCTTTAGGATCCTCAGATCACAACTGTGTACATTTGCTGCCCACATATAAAACTGCTCTCAGAAGAGGCAAGGTGGAGACGAGAGACATTGATGTGTGGACAGAAGATTCAGAGCACAGCCTCCAGGAATGCTTTGACTGTACAGACTGGGAGATGTTCAAACTGGCCTGCGGGGATGATTTGGACTCTCTGGTTGACCTCACATGCTCATACATGTCTTTCTGTCAAAATAAGATTGTTCCACGTAAACGTGTCAAAATATATCCCAACAACAAACCATGGGTTACAAAATCAGTTAAATCCTGCTTACAGAGGAAAGCACTTGCCTTTAAACAGGGGTCTGTTTCTGAGCTACAGGTTGCCACAAAGGAGCTGAAGGCCGAAATTTTAAGAGCGAAACAGAATTATAAATCAGAGTTGGAAAGCAAGATGGCAACAAAGAAACTTGGTTCAGCCTGGGCCTGTATGAAAACTATTGCAGGCCTTCAGAGCACAGAGCGCAGTAATCGTGTGTTTTTAGATGGTTTTAATTCAGACACAGAGCTGGCTAATGCTCTTAATCGTTTTTATGGCCGATTTGACTCCTTTGATTTCAGCACAGAAATCCAAGATTTGAAACAGAAACTCAAAGACAATCAGCACTTTAATATTGAGGTGCAGGATGTTAAAAGGGAGTTCTGCGCTGTAAAAGTGAACAAAAGTCAGGGCCCTGATAATATATGTGGGCACTTGGTAAGGTCCTGTGCACATGAACTGAGTCCTATATTTCATTACATTTTCAATAAGTCCTTATAGACACAACATGTGCCTAAGATCTGGAAAGAAGCCGTGGTTGTTCCCGTTCCAAAATCCAGCTGTCCTAAAATGGTAAACGACTTTAGACCAGTTGCTTTGACTTCAATTTTAATGAAAATTTTTGAAAAACTGGTCAGATGTGAGGTCCTAAGGCAGACTGAACATGCATTGGATCCTTTGCAGTTTGCCTATAGGCCTCACAGAGGAGTGGAGGATGCCACTGTCACTCTGTTTAACATGCTTTTTAAACATCTGGATTTTAATGGGACACATGCCAGGCTTTTATTTGTGGACTTTTCTTCTGCCTTTAATACAATCCAACCTCTTATCTTAGTTGAAAGGCTCCTGCAACAATTTGACTTGAGTAATAATCTGGTGGGTTGGATTCTGGATTTCTTAACCAACAGGACGCAGAGAGTAAGGGTCAATGGTACATTGTCTGACCTAAAGTGCTCTTCTACTGGCTCTCCTCAGGAGTGTGTGTTGTCACCACTACTCTTCATCCTGTACACAAACATGAGTCGGAGCAGACATGACAACAGACACATTATAAAGTATGCTGATGACTCAGTTATTGTCAGTCTCCTCCAGGATGGTGAGAGTGGCCACGGCCCAGTAGTTGATGATTTTGTTCACTGGTGTGAGGATTCCTACCTGCAGCTGAATACAACAAAAACTAAAGATATGATTATTGACTTTAGGAGGAAAAATCCCAGGCACAAAGTCACCATACTAAAAGGCCAGACCACCGAATGTGTACAATCGTACAAATATCTTGGGACGATTATTGATAGTAATTTAAACTTTGAAGTGAACTGTGAAAGGGTGTGCAAAAAGGGTCAGCAACATTTGCTTTGCTTGAGAAAACTTGCACGCTTCCAAGTTGACCGAACCATAATGACAATGTTTTATCGGGCTTTTATTGAATCTGTTTTATCCTTTTCTTTAGTGTCATGGTTTGGTCAGATAAAACTGAAACACAGGAAATCCTTGAATCAGGTAGTTAGATGGTCCAGTCGTTTGCTTGGTGAGTCACAGCTGAGCCTGACATCCCTGTACACCAGACAGGTACAGAGGATGGCTACCTCCATTTTAAATGATGACTCCCACCCTTTGCACTGCCACTTTCAGCTTCTTCCCTCAAGACGGAGGTTAGCTGTCCCAAAAAGTAGAACCCAGCGCTCCCTGCTGCTGTCAGAGTTGAACAAGCTGTAAAAATATACTGTACATAATTTAGGTACCTATTTATTAACTTCATTTTATATTTACTTATTTTTGTAGGATGTCACTTGGGTTCTAAATATTTTATTGGGTTTTAGACCTTTGAGTTTTTTAACCTCTTTGACTAGTTTTTAACTTTTAATATGACCCTTCTCTCTTACCTCTGGTTTCTCCCTCATCTCTTTGTCTTTTTATACCCTAATTGATGGAGCCTTGAGTATTTTTATCATGTTTATAGTCAGCTTCATGTGTGCCTGTGTTTGTGTCTATGTTGAATGTAATTAGTGGCTTGTAAATATGGATGTCACCAGACTGCAAAACAAATCTACCTACGGGTACAAATAAAGTAACCTGAACCTGAACCTGAACAGCAAACCAAAATTAAAAAAAAAAAAAAAAAAAAAATCAAAAATACACAACGCAAACCAAAACAAAAATATATACACTGCATGCACCCCAACAAGCTGTAACAATTCATCAAAAATCCTAAATTAATGCAACATTAAAATATCTTTCCAATAATCTTTTAAAAATGGTCTTACTTTGGGCCTCAACCACGAAAAGTGGCAGACCATTCCACAATGAGATGGCCCTGTACATTATAGATCAACACACTGCATTAGTCCTGGGTTTCTCTTTCACCAAGTGACCCTGAGAAGCCTGCCGTGTACTCTAACTATGCTGATCTCGAATATAATTGACATGAGAGAACAGACACTTTGGTTGCTTACTGTGACAAATATTTCTAAAAAAAAGTTAAAACGTTACATGCCATCCTTTTAT
This sequence comes from Pholidichthys leucotaenia, assembly GCA_020510985.1. NCBI lineage: Eukaryota > Metazoa > Chordata > Actinopteri > Cichliformes > Pholidichthyidae > Pholidichthys > Pholidichthys leucotaenia. The sequence continues at coordinate 44,622,931 of CM035841.1, forward strand.
CCACCCTCAGCCATGACAATCATACATGTATATTTTCTATACTCAGCCTCTCACTAGATGGGCAAGCCAGGGAAATTCTTGTCTCTTCATTATGCATTATTTGGAGTTTAGAAAGATTTCTTTGTTGCACCTGACCAAACTGGCAAGCAATAATCAAGATTAGATAGGACTAGAGCTTGTGTTACCAGCACTCCAGTACGAAAAGTAATAAATGGGTAATATCTTGTGATACAAGATATGCCTTGACCCATTCTCTTAACAATATTATCAATATGGTTTTCCCATGTCAGCTGACCATCAAGTGTGACACCAAGCAGTTTAACTTCTTGAACCTGCTCAATATGTGAGCCTTTAAGTGACAGACAAAGCTGGCAATCACTAACTTGTCTAAACTTCATCATCATCATCTCTGTCAGAGCTGTGCACGTGCAGTGATCTGCTTTATATGCATGCTGAAAATGAGAATTTAAATCATTAAATGAAAAATAGTTCTGTATTTGTTCAAAAACAACTTTTTCCATTAACTTGCTTTGGAAGAATACTGATCAGTCTGTTACTGACAGCTGAGAAAAGTTCTCGTTTATTTTTCTGAAGGGGGAAAACTTTGGCCAATTTCCAGGCCTGAGGAAATAAACCTTCTTTCAGACTCAGATTAAAAATATGACATATTGGCAATGATATAATATTTGAAGCTACTTTGAATAACCTACCATCCAAATTATCCATACTTGCTGGTTTATTGACTCTTAGATTATCAAGCATGTTGTTTACAATGTTTTTACAATGTTGGTTGAAAAGCAAAGACACATTGTTTGTTTTCACATTATTTGAGAAGACATAAAACTTCTACTATGGGAACTCACTCCACTGCTTAGATTATCAATATTGTCTGCAAAGTGAGTACTGAAATGGTTGGCAATGTCCTCTGTATTGGTTAAAAAATTCCATCTACCTCTTAAAAAAAAGAGGAATAGTCAGTTTTAACTCAACCCAAAACTTGATTTAAAGTTTTCCACACTTTGTTCTAGAGTTTGAGATGAATACTGAGGATTTTCAAGTAACGTCACTGATCATGTGCCGTTTGTTTGGGTCACCACATGGGTAAGTAAAGTTTTGTGAGAGGAACAAAGACAGAAAATGGTTTATCATGGCGTGTGACATTATTTTATCAGAACCTACCACAGTTCCAAAACAATAAAATAACTTGCCTAATCTCCTCTTAAGTTTTGTTGATGTCCCCAGGAATTAAAGAAAAAAAAATCTGTACTTTATCTGTAGATTCTAGATGTTAAATGAAGCTTTCATGACTGTATACTTTGAAAACATGTAAAAAATATATATATTTTTTTAATTTATCTTGATATAAACTAAACCAACTGCTGATTTTGCAGTAACACATAATTCAATGTACTCAACACTATCATTAGGCTGCACGGTGGAGCAGTGGTTTAGCACTGTGGCAGCACAGTTTTACCCTCGGCCAGGGGATCGTGGGGATCATGAGATCGTGGGTTCGATTCCAGCCCCCGACCAACAGTGAGCTGTGTGGAGTTTGCATGTTCTCCCCGTGTTGCGTGAGTTTACTCCGGGATTTCTCCGGTTTCCTCCCGCATACCAAAAACATGTAGGTTTAGGGCGCTCACGCACGCAGCGACCAGCAGCCGGTGGCTTGTCACCAGACTGCAAACCAAATCTACCTACGGGTACAAATAAGTAACAAAAAAAAAAAAAAAAAATTACTATAGTGACTGTGGTTTTACTTGGAAATATTTTTGTTCCTCTAATTTATTCTAAACTTTCAGGTGCAGCTAAAAAATATATCATAAAACTATAACAACAATATTTTTCTTCATAATTGAACATGTCTATAACTCATCACAAATGATATGAAATACATCAAGCCTTTGTGGTTTGAATTCTGTTGACTATGACTTACAGCTTTTCAAAATTCTTTTACTTTATTGTTTAGAAGTTGTTCAATGCACCCAGATATCATGCAAAAACACTGGACAGTAAATATTTCTTGAGCCATGATAGAAATGTCAAGGAAATATAAATTAAAAAAGATCACAGAATTACAAATGAGGAAGTTTTATAAGTACAGTATGTATTTAAAAAACTTCTACTCACAAAATTGTAAACGTATATAACCACACTACAATTTGTTTTGTTATGTACTGTAACTTATTTCTTGCACATTTTGTCTTATTCTATTTTAACATGTTTTTGTTTCTTTTTAATTTTCTTTTAAATTTGCTTTTAAATTCTTATGTAACTTCCTGTAATGCTTTAATGTTTTTATGTAAACCACTTTGAAATGTGCAAAAAATGTGCTATACAAATAAACTTGCCTTGCTCAAATAAAAGGGCTGAAAAATAAAGGCTGTTCTGAATATCTGACTATCAATGGCGCCTTAAAACCAGATGCTTCAGGTAGATGGTGGCTCGTCAACCTGGGAAGGTAGCCCATCTAGGGGAAGGTAAATCCTGATTTAAAACCTCCACTGCCTTGCGGCACACCCGGTCACGGGAAAGGCTTCGGGAGTCATCCCTGAGGAAAAATCCAGAGTCGGAGCCCCTAAGGCAGTTCTCTGTTGTGCTCAACATCGTTCTGGCAGGTCCTGCGACGGCGCTGGTGCCAAACTGTAGCAGCCCTGCTGTTCCTTTGGATTCATCAGTGACGTGGAGAGGGGGGACATGCTGCATGGGCAACATCTTGTCCTCCAAATCTTCCTGCCCAGGCTTGAATCCTACCAACGCCCAACGCTGGAAGGTAGAACACTGGATCACTGGAGAGGACACTCCAGCTTCGCCTTTGGCGTAGACAAAACACGGGGAATGACAGTTACCGGTTATAAGCCACCGCTCAATTGGCGTAGAGCGCGGCGCCAGGGGTTGTTCCCGACGGTGGGAGGGATCATCGGATCTCACTGGACAGCTACCGCCCGCCTCAAGCTGGGCAGCCCCCAGCCAATAAGGTGTTGTCCCGCCACAGCTTGCTTTCCTCATTGGGTGAATGGGGATGAGGAGAAGTCCGAACAGCTGGCTGAGAACCTTTGCACCAGGAACCACCACAGACCCAGCAGCACGGAGACCACCCACAAATGCGACCTGTGTGACAGGGACTGCCATTCGCGCATCGGCCTGTTAAGCCACAGGCGGTGCTGTTCCAGCATAGTAGACGTTTCGGATTCTCTTCCATGGTCATCATAGACCGACAGAGGCCGACGACCAACGACCAATGTATTTAGTGTGTCAGTTAAAAAAAAAAATCTACAGATGCTGCTGGATTACAGAATGTGCGGGTCGGCAGCAACACCTCCAAGACCATCACACTGAGCACAGGGACCCCACAAGGGTGCGTGCTCAGCCTGCTGCCCTTCACCCTGCTGCCCCATGACTGCGTACTAACCTACAGCACCAACCACATCATCAAGTTTGCGGATGACATAATGGTGGTGAGCCTAATCACAAACAATGAAGAGGCCAACTACAGAAATGAGGTGAGCCAGCTGGTTCAGTGGTGTAAAGACAATGTCTTCCTGAACATGGGAAAAACCAAGGAGGTTGTGATCAATTTTAGGAGAGGACACACACAGTATCCCCATCTGATTATTGGAGGAGCTGTGAAGAGTGTGAGCAGCACCAAGTTCCTAGGGGTGCACATCTCTGAGGACCTCTCCTGGTCAAACAATACTACATCACTGGCCAAGAAGACTCAAACTCGCCTCTATTTCCTCCACAAACTGAGGAGAGCATGAGTCCCACCCCCCGTCATGTGCTCATTCTACTGGGGCACCATTGAGAGCATCCTCACCAGCTGCATCATGGTGTGGTACAGAAGCTGCACTGCCTTTTACCAGAAGACACTACAACACACATTAAAAGCAGCCAGCAAGATCACTGGTGCCCCTCTGCCCCCCTCTCAGACATCTAACTCACCCGCCTCACCTGCAGAGCCATCAGCATTGAAGTTGAGTCCTCCCACCCCCCACACTCCCCCTTCAGCCCTCTGGCCTCGGGGAAAAGGTACCGGAGCCTCCAGATCCACTCCACAAGATCGCTAAACAGCTTTGTTCACCAGGCCATAAGGACCCTGAACTCTGCACACTTCCCCCCACCCCACCCCTGAACCCAAACACACTCACTCATGCAATAACTACCTCAGCTGTTTGCACAGAAAGACTTTGCACACAAACAGAAATCCATCTGCTGCTGTATGTCTCTGCACCTTACTGCAACCATGTGCACAAATGCCATACATGCTGCTGTCTGTCTGTTATTAAAATATTGATCATGTGCAGTCCAATCTGTCACTACCTGCACCTACACAACTGCATTGAACTTGCATTTACAGTTATTATTGTCATGTTCGGGGTCGCCAACCCATCCATGACTTGTGGCTGTAGGTGTTGATTATGTCTTATTAATTCCAGCTGGCAGCCTTGCTCTTTGCTAGTCCTACAGTCATGCTTTCCCCCTCGTACCAGACACTCACTAGCTGTTTGAAATCACCACACGCATACACGCGCACATACACACACGCGATTCAATCAGCCATGCACCTGTTGCCACACAGCTGTGTCCACTTGCTCTTGGTTAGGGTTTGTGTATTAATAGAGTGTGTCCAGCTAGTGTGGCAGCTTCAAATGCCTACTTTGGACATCCCGGCTGCTGTCTGTTGGTTTTTCCCCGGACTGTACAGTGTTGTGCCTCAGAGCCTTTCCGCTTCAACATGTTTGTAAGTCCTTCCTTTAATTATGCCTTTTCTCTCCGCTCCTAACCAGCCAGGAGCACGTTTGGCATTTAACCCCAGCCAACGAAGTTGTAGCTGGTTGTCTCACCCATAGTAACAGTGGCTGTTATTTGGACATTTTTGTATGTTTACTCCTTTGTAAATAAACACGTTACATACTGCACTTTGGGCTCGCTGCCAATTCTTATATTCGCTGCAAAGCTACGCAGCGAACATGACAATTAGGACTCCACTTTTTCTGTATATAGGATTGCTGGGTTTTATCTTTTATCTTCATTTGAACTCAGGGTAGCATGACTGTACATAGACTGCTGTTGTTGTTTGTTTTCATCTGTATTCCTTCTTCTCTTATATATTGCGGACACCACTAAAAGAGAGAGAGAAACGGCATTTCAATTCTTCTGTATGTCCTTTACGTATAGAAGTACTGACAAATGAAAATTGTTTAATAATTTGCAGGACTACTGCTTCTCACCAGTGTGAATTCTCATGTGAGTTTTCAACTTAACATGATACCTAAAACTTTGTCCACATGATCCACAAGAAAATTGCTTCTCACTGTTTTATTTATTTGCATCTCATTTCCTTACAAGTGCAATGGGCCCCAACCAGGGGTCTATGATTACACTTTAAATCAAAAAGCTTTGTATCCAAGGGCTTTCTTTAAGATAGAGACTGTTCCTCTGATTGCTGAGATCTGTATTTCACAGATGCTAGGACAGCCGGGTATTGCTTGTAGATATTTTTTCAAGTTCTTCTTAACCATCCCAGTTGCTCCCACCACCACAGGTATAATATCTGCATCCTGCAGATTCCAGGTACTCCTTAGGTCGTTTTTGAGGTCTTGATATTTTGTTATTTTTTTCCTCTTTCTGCTCTGTTGAGGCCGTAGTCGTTTGGTATGGTTACATCGATTAATTTGGCAGTTTTGTCCTTTTTGTTCAAGATAACTATGTCCGGTTTTATTGCTCCTCCTTCAATGTGTCTTCCAGTTGGGATTTCCTTGTCATAAAAGATGGTAATATCTCCGTTGGAGCTAACTGGCTCTGGATCATGCTCCCATACTGGTCCTTTTACTTCTATTTTGAATTCTTTGCATATTTTCCAGTGTATATAACGGCAGATCTTGTTGTGGCGAGCAGTGTAGTGTCCATCGGCCATGAGGACCTGGCAGCCGGAGAGTAGGTGGCTTACACTCTCCACCGCTACATGACAGAATCGACATTTGTCACTCTGTGACAATCCTGCCATTTTTTTAAAACCATTGGTTAGAAGTCCCTGGTCTTGTGCTCCAACCACTAGTCTCTCCTCGTCGTACCCCAGATCTCCATTCCTGATCCAGCGCAGTGTCTCTTCCCTATCAATATAATCCCTATTGAGTTCCTCCTGGAAACGTCCTGCTCGCTTATGTTGTTTCCATCTTTCTTTTCTTTCCTCCTGTGTCCTTTTGCTGTATTTTTCTCTCGTCTTTCTGGCTATTTTTGTTGCTGGGTTTTGCTGACTGGCTTTCATGTTATCTAATAAATCTGCTGCAAAGGTCTCGGCTTGTTTAGTTATGGATGTGTTAATGCTGAGGGTTTCATGATGTTGGGTGACCTTTTCCACCGTCTCATCATTAGCGCTTTTTAGGTATTGACCAATGCTTATTATTGTTGCCCTGTAGGCCTGGTTCATTTCAATTAGGCCCAGCCCTCCCTCTTTATGTGGCATATATATCCTATCTAGGCACTGGTTTCTGTATGTTACCTTATGAAGGGTTAGGGTCTTCCTGGTCCGAACATCCAACTTGTCCAGTTCCCCCTGTGGCCAGTCTATCACCCCAAATCCATATGTGGCAACTGGTACTGCCAACTGGTTTATTGCAGTGATCTTATTTTTAGGTGTTAAATTTGATTTACAGATTTTCTTTAGGCGATGTTGGTATTCTTTTTTGACCATTTCCCTCATTTTTCTGTGTTCAATAGTTGTGTTTTCTTCTATGCCCAGATATTTATATGCCGATTCCTCTGCCAGGTCTTTGATATGCTTACTGTCTTCTATTTGGATATTTTCTGATGCTGTTTTCTTTCCTTTTTTTAATTGTACATTTTGCACACTTGTCAAGTCCAAATTCCATGGAGATGTCTTTTGAAAACATGTGAACGGTACTGACAAGTTGATTCAGTTTTTGTTCAGATTCTGCGTAGAGCTTGAGGTCGTCCATGTAGAGCAGATGATTCACTCTCTTGCTCCCTTTTCTTGTTCTGCCTTTGCTTAAGTCATACCCGATGTCAAGGTCTGATAAGATTTTGCTTAAGGGGTCAATACACAGACAGAAGAGCAGTGGCGAAAGGCTGTCCCCCTGGAATATTCCTCGCTGGATCCTGATGTCTGGGATTGTTATTTGTCCTTCTTTGTGGTGAAGTGTAATTGTGGTTTTCCACTTAGCCATCTGGACCTCCAGAAAAGTTTTAATCTCTGGGCTGATGTTATACAGCTCCAGACAGCGTATTATCCAGGAGTGGGGGATGCTGTCAAATGCCTTTTTGTAGTCGATCCACGCCATGCTTAAGTTTCTCTCACGCCTCTTGCAGTCTTCCAAGATGGTTTTATTAATGAGTAGTTGTTCTTTGGCTCCCAGCTTATTTCTTATACAGCCTTTTTGCTGTGGTTGCAAATAGTTTTCTGAGTCCAGATGTTCATAAATGGCCTCAGTAATGATTCCTGTCAGCCATTTGTATGTGGTCGGGAGGCAATAGATGGGTCTGTATTTATTGACTTGTTGGGTTTCAAGACTCTTGGGCAGGAGTATGGTGTTTCCATATGTGAGCCACTCTGGTGCTTCTTCCTCTCCACTAACAAGTCGGTTAAATGCCTCTGCGTAGTGTTTATGTAGTGCTGTTATCTTTTTGAGCCAGAAGTTTGGTATTTTATCTATTCCAGGGGATTTGAAGTTAAGGTATTTCCTGATTTTTTCTTGAGCTGTTTCTTCTGTGATTTTTAATGAGGGCATCTGTTGTTTTCCTTTATTTTTCTCAGCAATGGTTTGAATCCAATTATTATTTTTATGTTGAACTGGGTCCTCAAACAGATTTCTCCAGAATGTTTCCAGTTGGGTTTTCTCAGGAGGTACCTCTACTTCAATAGTTTCATCTATAAACCTCCTGTAGACCTGTTTTGGGTTCTGTGCAAATAATTTATTGATCAGTTTTGAGTTCTCTCGCCGTTGCCTGTTTCTGATTTGGGCTGCTAGGGCCTTGACTTGCGCCTGGTGCTCTGCTATTTTTCCTATTATTTGCTCTTTCCTGATGTTATATTTTTCTTGGATTCTATTGATTACTCTCAGTAATTTAGTATTGCAGTTTTGGTTCTGTATATAATAAGTCATTTAAGAAATTTCTGCCCTAAATCGATTAATTTTTCCTTGAAGTTTATTTTTCCAAATGGGTGTGGAGATTTTTGTTTTGGTTTGACGTTCAGTTTTTTCTTTATGCTGTGGAGCTAGCTTACTCTGCACATACCACGCTGCACCAAAGTTTATGCAGTTAAGCTCTGTCAGACTGACCCTCTGAGGTACGAGTTCACATAGGCCTCTCTTGACCTTTTGCAGTAGTAATTTGAATTCTTTATTGTCTTTAAGCTTAATTAATTTAGGACGTTCTTTCATTGTCATTTTTTTTGTTTCTTCTATTTTGTTGGCAAGTTCCTCTTCCATTTCTAGTTGATCTTGGCTCATTTCTATTTGGGGGTTGATCTGTTTCCTTCTTGGATCCTGGTCTACACTCCCCCTTGTTGCTTCATCAGGATGTTCTGATTCTGAGCCAGAAGTTGCAGGGGATTCACCTGGGTAGCCTGGTGGCACCTCTGTAGGGTGTGTTTGACAAGGTTGTTCCAGAGGTTTTTCAATTAGTGGTAGTGGACACTCAACTGGGCAGATGTTATTCTGTGCCATTTTTCCTATTTCAGCGTGCATGTACTCCAATTGTTGCTCTGTGAAGTACCTTTGGGTGAGGAAGTTGTGTCTCTGGGTTGTGAGTTTGGCTCGGGGTATGCCAGCTTTATCCGGGCAGTGATGGAAAAAGATTCGCTGCCATTCATTGCATCGTTCCTGCTGGTTGCTGTATTTCATCTTGGCGTACTCGGTTGCCCATATTAAAACCCATCTTTCCTCCATGCTCCACTGACTTTGTTTGTATTCTTGTTGCTCAAATAGGTTGGCATCTTGATAATCTTTTATTGCATGGGCTTGAGCTTCATATTTGATCTTTTCTATTTCTTCTTGTCCTAAGTATTTTGAGACCTGACAGACTATAGATGTTAATTTGGAGGTGGTGGTGGCTGCTTTCTTTTCTGGTGGTAGCTCGGATTCTCTGATCTTCTCCTCAAATATATGCTTTTTCCTTCTGCCCCACTTCTCATACCTTGAATAGGCGTAGCAGGACAGAATAATTTTCTTCTCATCAAGGGACCATTTTACAGTTTCTTCTTTTCTTGTGTACCGTTTAGTCCTTTTTTGATCTTGTTGGGGCCCAGGACCAGATCTGTGCTGGTCTGATGGGGATCCCGGTTGAGTGTTTGTGACACTCGAAGACGAAGCTGCACCATCGCTCTCAACAGCCCGCCTAGTGCAGAAACGAGCTGAGGGGACCGTTTTATCCTGGTCAGTACCTTTCCAGCATCTTTTTCCTGTATTATTCATTTTTCATATTGGGTTCCTCATCGTCCACGGCTTCTTATTGGTTATTCAAAGCTACCCTCGCCATGATCACTCATATTGAGGGGGTACCCCCATCCGCGACCCGGGGGACGCGCTGGCTAGCCTGAGGGAAAAGGCCACCTGTGTGAATTCTCACATGAGTTTTCAAATGACCACTTTCATTAAATCTTTGCCCACATGCTTCACAAGTAAATGGCTTCTCACCTGTGTGAATTCTCATGTGTATTTTTAAACGACCACGTGTAGTAAAACTCTGCCCACATGTTTCACAAGAAAATGGCTTTTCACCAGTGTGAATTCTCATGTGAATTTTCAAATGATAAAGTCGATTAAATCTCTGCCCACACGTTTCACAAGAAAACGGCTTCTCACCTGTGTGAATTCTCATGTGAATTTTCAAATGATCAAGTCGATTAAAACTCTGCTCACATGTTTCACAAGAAAATGGCTTCTCACCTGTGTGAATTCTCATATGTATTTTTAAATTACCACAATGAGTAAAACTCTGCCCACATGTTTCACAAGAAAAAGGCTTTTCTCCTGTGTGAATTCTCACGTGACTTTGCAAAGACCCCCGCTGAGTAAAACTCTGCCCACATGTTTCACAAGAAAATGGTTTCTCACCTGTGTGAATTCTCATGTGAGTTTTCAAAGCACCACGTTCATTAAATCTTTGTCCACATGTTTCACAAGAAAATGGCTTCTCACCTGTGTGGGTTCTTATGTGTGTTTTCAAATGACCGCGTTCATTGAATCTTTGTCCACATGTTTCACAAGAAAATGGCTTCTCACCTGTGTGGATTCTCATGTGAATTTTCAAACGACCACGTTCATTAAATCTTTGTCCACATGTTTCACAAGAAAATGGCTTTTCACCTGTGTGAATTCTCATGTGTGCTTTTAAATTACCACAGTGAGTAAAACGCTTCCTACATGTTCCACAAGAAAATGGCTTTTCACCTGTGTGAAGTCTCATGTGTGTTTTTAAATTACCACAGTGAGTAAAACGCTTCCCACATATTCCACAAGAAAATGGCTTTTCATCTGTGTGGATTGTCATGTGTTTTTTCAAATAACTACAATGAGTAAAACTCTTCCCACATGTTCCGCAAAAAAATGGCTTCTCACCTGTGTGACTTCTCATGTGAGTACTCAAATAACTACGTTGATTAAAACTCTGCCCACATGTTTCACAAGAAAATGGCTTCTCACCTGTGTGACTTCTCATATGAGTTTTCAAACGATCAAGTCGAATAAAGCTCTGCCCACATGTTTTACAAGAAAATGGTTTCTCACCTGTGTGAATTCTCATGTGAGTTTTCAAATGACCACGTTGATTAAAACTCTGCCCACATGTTTCACAAGAAAATGGCTTCTCACCTGTGTGAATTCTCATGTGAGTTTTCAAACTACCACGATGATTAAATCTATGCCCACATGTTTCACAAGAAAATGGCTTCTCACCTGTGTGAATTCTAATGTGAGTTTTCAAAGTACCACGTTCATTAAATCTCTGCCCACATGTTTCACAAGAAAATGGCTTTTCACCTGTATGAATTCTCCCATGACGTGATAAATCATGCTTATCTCTGAATCTTTTCCCACACATCTTGCAAACATGTGATTTAACTGTGTGATGTTTCTTCTTCTGGGGCTCATTTTTACAGTCTTTGTAATTATCAGAACATTTTACAGACTTTTCAACTGTGTCAGTATCACTCTGATTCTCTGACATGGAGGAGTTGTCTACAGTGTTACGGTCACTTCTGTTTCTGTGAAGTCTCTTCTTTGGCTTTGGCTCTTCATGTTTACTTGATCCTGGGTTTACATTCTTACCTGCTCCCTGGTCTTGGCTCTCAGAGTCAGGAGAGTTGTGAGAGACGAGCTGCTCACTGTTTGATTCAGTTTCAATCTTGTCATTGTCCTCATCAGAAGGAGTCACCATGAAGGTATCAGTTTCTTGTTTCAGTCCAAAGTCTTCTTCCTCCTGACTGCTAGAGAGTTCTTCTTCTTCCTCTTTAACCTGTGCAGCATCTTGTTCTTCCTGGTCCAGACTGGAGTTCCTCTCCTGGTTACAGAGCTGCTGGACAGTGAGAACCTCCTCCTCCTTACAGTTATGTAGCTGTGGAGAATCTGGAGGGACAGAGACACAAAAAATGCTCATCATCATAATCCATATTTATTTTGATAGGACACAATTAGTCTCACAGTTGGGGTGGGTCCTTTTACAGTTGAAGATGAGTTTTTATGCCGGATGCCCTTTCTGACACACCCCTGCCCATTTTATCCAAGTTTGGGACTAGAGCAGGGAGTAATAATAATAATAATAAATCGTTTTATTTCTAGGTGCCTTTCAAGGTCACTTTACAAAAGAGCAATAAAACATTAAAAACAGATGCAATAACAAAGCTTAGTTCACAAACTAAAAACAGTGAATTAAAGGGTAGATTATCAAAGAGAATAATCTTGTTTAAACAGATGAATTTTGAGTCTAGATTTAAATAATGAGAGAGAGTCAACATTGTGGATGTCTGCTGGGAGTGAGTTCCAGAGCTGGGGAACAGAGTGACTGAAGGCTCTATTCCCCCTATTCCCCAGGGCCAGGTTATGAAGGGCTTTGAAGGTGAGGAGCAGTATCTTGAAGTTTATTCTGTCCTTTATTGGGAGCCAGTAAAGATGTTGAAGGGCAGGGGTGATGTGTTCTATGGATGGAGTGCGAGTGATGATCCGGCTGCAGAGTTCTGAAGGAGCTGTAGCTTGTGGAGGGCTTTATTTGGGAGACCAAAGAGAAGTGAGTTGGAGTAGTCAATGCGGGAAGTGACAAGGCTATGAATGAGGATGGCAGCAGTGTGCGGAGTGAGGGAGGGATGCAGTCGGTTAATGTTACGAATATGAAAATAGGGGGACTGAACAATATTATTGATGTGAGACTGGAATGATAAAGTGCTGTCGAGGATGACACCCAGACTCTTAACATGAGGGGAAGGGCAAATGGGAAAGTGTCATGAACCAAGCCGGTTTTCTCTTCAGGCTCGGTTCTGACCTTTCTCTGTGTCTCAGGCTATCTGTGTATTTATGTATTGTGTTATCTTTTGAGTTTCTTGTAGTTTCTATGTTCCCTAATTTATTTCCGTACCTGTAGCCACTGTGTTCTGGCCGGCAGCTGTGAGGCAGCCTCCTTTGGCCTACACTCGTGTGGGCGCTGTCTGACACTTGCCGGTCCAACCACGCCCCCTCTCTCATGACAGCCAGCTGGTTCTACTCCCGGTAATTGCCTTTCTCGTGCTTCGTCCAGGTGCACCCAATCTTCCTTGCCAGCAATGCTTGGACTTAAGCAGCTCTTTGCCAGCCAAGCATTGCTGGACTATTGCACTGTCATCTGTATCTGTTGTGTCACTGTACACTGTGGTCTGCCCACTTCACGTCCCATCGTGTCAGCCACTAAGTGTACCCTGTCAACTTTTGTATTGTCTTACGTTTCTTTTGTGCCACTGTACACTGTGGTCTGCCCACTTCATGTCCTACTGTGCAAGCCAGTAGTGTACCCTGTTTACCATTTTTTTGTATGGCTGCACTTTTGGATCTGTGTCTTCTTTCCTTAGTAAATGTGTCTGTGGTGTAACCCTGCATGTAAATCTGTTCTCCTTCTACTCCTCCATGCGCTGCATAAAAGCGCACGAGGAGAACGTGACAAAGTTATTAATATCAATGGAAAAACGGGGATTTGGTTAAGATGGGGGTGTACCAACAAGTAGAATTTCTGTTTTATTGCCATTGACTTTGAGGAAATTAGAGGTAAACCATGATTTAATTTCAGAAAGGCAATCAGAAAGAGAGGTAGATGGCAGTATGGAGTTGGGTTTGGAGGAGAGGTAGAGCTGGCTGTCATCTGCATAGCAATGGAAATTAATCTTGTATTTATGCAAAATGTAACCAAGTGGAAGACTGTAGATAATGAAGAGAAGGGGCCCCAGGGCAGAGCCCTGGGGAACACCTTCAAAAATGGGGAATGGACTCAAGGTGTGGGATTTGGTTTGGATGAACTGAGTGCAGCCGGAGGGAGAAGACATGAACTAAGTGAGGGGAGTGTGCATGATACCAATGGAAGCCAGTCTATTTAGGAGGGTGCTATGAGAAATGGTGTCAAAGGCCACGGTGAGATCTAGGAGAATGAGTATGGTGAGTAAGCCAGAGTCTGCAGCCATCAGGAGGTAGTTAGTGATTTTGATCAATGCCGTTTTTGTAGTATGGAGGGGGTGGAAACTGGACTGGAATTGTTCATAGAGCTTATTATTACTGAGGTGAGTGTGGAGCTGAGAGGCAATGACTTTTTCAAGAATCTTGGAGATGAAGGGGAGATTAGAGATTGGTCAGAAGTTATTAAAATCAGATGAATCTGCGTCAGGTTCTTAGGTAAACGTGTAACGGCAGTTGTTTTGAGAGGTGCCGGAACAATTCCAGTATTGAGGGAAGAGAGAATAATGGTGGTAAAGAAAGGAGCCAGTGAAGGAAAGCAGGCTTTAACCGGGGGGGGGGGGGGGTGTTCCAAGCTGACAAGTGAATGATTTGGATTTGTGAATTAGCTGGGATATGTCATTTATGGAGGGGACTGTAAAACTTGAGAAGGGATGAATAATGGAAGGAAAAGAAATTGGGGAATCCACTCCAGAAACTACAGCTCCATCAGACATAATCTGTCGATGGATACTGGAGATTTTGGAAATAAAGAATATCATGAGAGAGCTGCAGAAGCTGAATGAGTGCATATGAGAGGGGAGTGAGTCCGGGGGCGTTGTGGCATTGCTGAGGAGAGAAAAGAGTGCCTTTATTGGAGGAGATTTGATCAGAGTAGTATGTAGAGTTAGCTGATGCAATGGAGTCTTTGTAGAGCAAGATATGATTATTGTACATTTCTTTGTGAATGGTTAGTCCAGTTTTCTTGAAAAGGCATTCCAGTTGATGTCCTTTGGCCTTAAGTTCACATAGGGAGGAAGTATACCAGGGTGCAGAGCGGGAAAAAGAAACAGATCTCTATTTCAGTGGAGAAAAGGTGTTACGAAGATTATGTAGATTATTATTGTAGTGGGAGACTAATTGATCGGGGTAGAGTGGCTTAGTGTACTGGAGAGGCAATTTATTGCAGATGAAAAGGTGTCAAGATTAATATCCCTAATTTTCCTGAAGCCAATGTAATGGGGAGGGTTGGTTTTAAAAATTGGTAAATTTATATTAAAGGAGATGAGCATATGGTCAGAGAAGGGGATAAAATGAGATTTACAGTCAGTAGGAATGACACCAGAACAGCAAACCGAGTCCAACATATGACCTTTACAGTGGGTGGGAAAATTAATATATTGATGGAGTTCAAATCTGTCCAAGCAAGTCGTAAAATCTTTGGCAAGGGTGTCATTATCATTGCCTAAGTGAACATTGAAATCACCAAGAATTACCAAGTTAGGAGATATTATGGGAAAATGAGTGACGAGAGCTGCAAAGTCATTTAAAGAGTCCTTGTTAGGCCTGGGTGGCCTATAAACAGTACAGATAATGGTGGGAATAACGCCAGTGAGTTGTGATGCTGAATATTCAAATGAGTGTCATGTGACTCACTTGACTTGTGC